>CM035435.1:109049595-109649595 GCA_020310875.1 Ceratopteris richardii
ATATTGATGCTTCAGTGTTGCGCACTTCATTGCATCAAAGAAGGTAGGAAGAAGTATTCTTATCTATTCTTCATGCTCTCTCGTAGCAGTATGTGAAAACAATAAGTTGCATAGTACCAGTGAGACAACGAGACTATGTTTACAAGCATAACAGAAGTGTATAGACAATGATAAGATACACATTGGAGAAAGAGTGGAAGGCGCTGCGGGGCAGACGAACAAAAGATATATCATGAATACATAACGTTGTCCAATCTTTTTCATTAGCTACTTATGTTTATATACATGTGTTCTCCAGCGGCAATAGTCACCGCATGCGAACTTCTTTCCAAATGAGATGTAGATTTAATCTCCTTGATTTTAGGAGTAACTTTTGCAACTTGCTTTGGATGCAAATATTTCTACACAACTACTTTTTTTTTTTACTTTTCTTATATAATGTGGGTCATATGGAAAATAAAAAAAACTTTAAGAGCGGAGTCATATGCAAGATACCAGGAGTAGTGAATTTGGAGATTGCTTGCTCCAACAGCTCCCCTTCAATCTTCAAATTCATCTTTAGCTATTTTATGTGTTCTTCTCTCTCTCTTTTGCCTTTTTTTTTCGTCCTTCTTGTATATTCTCTATCTCCCCTTTGATGTGGCTTTTCTTTCTTTCTATGCATCCCTTTTTTTTTTTCTTTCCTTCTTCTCCAATTTGCTTCATGTATCTTCATAATTGATTCTTCATAATGTTGATGTAGATATATTCTTCTTAAGAACTGTAGATCCTTCACAATGATGTAGTCCCTAGTTGTCGAAGTAAGGCTTCTCCATGTAAAACCTTTTATTGATGTAGTTCCTTTCTCCTTTGTGGTTGATGATGCTCCTGTTTGTGTTGTGGATAGCTCCTTTGATGATGTTCCTCCTTGTTTGTAGTGTAGATAGCTCCTTTGAAATTGCTTTTTACAATCGAATTTTCTTCAAATGTAGAATAGCTTTTCTACTTCTTTTGAAGTGCCTTTGATTTCCATATGTTGATGTCTTCAAACTTTCTTTGTAGTAGACTAGTTTTCCTTCTCTTGTTGATGTCTTTTCTTCATGAGTTGATGTAGTCCATTGATGTAGTCCTTTGCTCCATGTAGTTGATCTTCACTTTGTCCTTTGCTTCAAAGGTAGCTCCAACTTGGGTTGATAATATCTTCTCCCTTTAAATGCTTCATGTTGATGTAGAACCTTCCTTCAAGAATATCTCCCCTTCAATTTGAGAACTCGTTTATGTGATCTTTGAATGATATAATCTTTTACATAGTACTTCAAATAAGGAAGTACAAGAGCTTGAATACATGAGCTCTTTTTTATCATAATACATACTGAAAGTTCCAAACAAGTTACAAAGCTACAAAGTGCTTTATCTATGGCTTTTGCCATTTATGTATAACAACTTAACTTTTTCTAATGCAAAGTTCAGAGGTTGTGGTTTTCCCTGACTCATCTTGGAGCGAGCATTGCTCTAGCTCTAGAGTGATTCTATTCCTTCACCTATTTGAAATCTTCTTTTACATAAAGAAATGAAGTCAATCAAGATCCCAGCTTCTTGATTATTCTCCATTTTGATTTCACCTTCTATGTGTAGAAACAAGTGCTCACACCACTTGTAATGTGCTCAACTATTTTGTTTTACAATGGTTGAGATGAGGGGATTTGAATGCTATTTCTAGCTTTTACAAAAGATATAATGATATGATGATATGTAGCCTTTGAGTGACTCTTTACAAATGAGAGTCCATACAACTTTGAATTTCGTATATGAATGCAAGCAAATTGACTTATGATGGCACATCTAAGGTGCCTATATCTCTCCAAGTGGAGTAAAGTAACATTTTACCTTTGATTGAATGTGTGCAATACACCTTCCTTTTCTTCCTTTTGAGGAAGTCTTTTTCTTTATCTTTAAGTGCGTTGAATGCATTTTCTTTATCTTTGTATGGTAAGAAAATCTTCAAGAGTGTGTTGAATGCACTTTCCTTCTTCTTTACTTTACTTCTTCCAATTGATATGGAGAAGTGTGTGGGCTCTTTGAGTAGTGACATCAACGGTCTTTGCCTCGATCACTTGAATCTTCTTCTCTTATCCTTCTTCAATGGAGGAAGAGTGCTTAGATAGCACTTGGCTGCAATTGGAATCTTCTTGATGGATATGTGCTTGAATAGCACTTGACTACAAATACAAGCTTCTTGATTTTGTGTACATATCTCAATATGGAGCTTAAAAGGTACATATCAATGAACAAGAGGTATATGTGATCTTCTTTTGAAATACTAGTATGTGATAGAGATTCAACATACAATGGGAATAATCTATGATTTGATATAGACTTCTATGAGAAGGCTTAGAAGTGTTTTAATGCTAGAGGATAGGTTTCTCCAAGATAGAACATGAATGAGCATTGATCCTAATCGATTTTAAGTGCACTTGGATCTTTAGAAGATGGATACTATCAAGGAAGAAATCAGATTGATAAACATTACCAAATGAATGCTTCTAATGAAGGATGCCTTCTTGATTGTTGAAATGTAGTCCTTGGAGATGATAGCTTTTGATCCTTACTAGATTTTGAATTCCAATTCTCGATCCTTGGGCTTTTGTAGGTTGTGTGGACCTTCTTGATATCTTCATTTTGAAATCATTTGTCATTGATGACGAGCCTTGCCTTCCAACCTTTCTTTGTCTTCTTGAAAATGATCTTCTAGTGTTGAGTCCTTTGAGCTTTCATCTTCATTCTATGTTTTCTTCATCATTTGATGACGCTATCTTCATTGATGTTGATTCTTCAATGCATTGCTTCATGGCCTTTGACTTTGCTTGAATCATCCTCCAAGCTTCAATCATCACCTAACATAGTAACCATAGAAATACATTCTAGCAACATGTTGTATATGAGGGATAGCTTAACCCTTGCTCTCTCCTTGAATTGTTGAATTGATTATATCATACATATGATATCTCAAAGGATACAATGAAAAAAACTTTCCAAGAATATGGTTTCATAAAGATTCCAACATAAATAAGTTTGGACACATGCTCGAAGGTCACTTGGTGGAAGAGTAGTCTTCATTCTCCTTGATGCTTCCATGTAGCAAGTTGAACTGCAAGTATAGCTCGGGGGTTTGAAACTTCTCCATCCTCTTGCATGGTTGATGTTGCAAGAAAGTAAACCTGGATCATGTATAAATAGTCTTCCATCCTAAAATTATATTGCTTTTAATAGCATGGAACAAAAAAACGAATTGCTTCACACTCCCCTTGGTTGCCAATATGGGTGAGTTATGTAATCAAATGTGTTTACTACAGACTTCATGAACATAAGCTTTCACATGCCTTACGTACAACAAGTGCACTATGCAATGAAGTGCTTGGTTGAGGCCTAAAATACCCTCCAAGTTACAAATCATGTAACCATAACATAATAGGATTACATTGAGAAATCATGAAATCAATTAATGCATAAGTATGAATAAATCAAGGGACTTGACTTTAGATGATGATCATAAGCATGATCATATAATCTCTCATCATAAGTATCTTCTAGTGGAAACCACCAAGTTGCATCCACTTGTATGTCCTCTTGAGTTGAATACATGTAAGGTATCTGTAGCATGTAGCACACATTGCATAGGTCGTTGATGTAGTTGAAACCATTTCTTCGAATCCTGCTCTTCATAAGCTGATTTGAAATACCTTCCTTCAATGAGTGTTGATCCACTTGCTCCATAGACAAATGCCAAATAATGAGGTGTCGATGAGGGTTGTTGAGGACTTGGAATAGCTCTCGAAGGCTCTAGATGGCTCTGATACCACTGTGAGTGTGCGGAAGTATGAAATATGCAGAAACATGTGAGGTAAAAATTTACTTCAAGAGTTGCGCATAAATAAAAACTTTGTCCCACTTTACTCAGATCATAAGGACGAAATAGAACTTGACTTCAGTATGATGTAATCAAGGCATACACAGCAGCAAGCTCATGATAGATAACAGCATGTGAACATCTTTGGTGTGAACGCATCTCATAGAGTAATTGACTTGAAGGAAACTCTAAGATGAAATGGAGCAAAAAACATATTAACTGTTAAGGAGTATAGCAACGTGCTACTACTTGCATATAATATGTTAACTTCATACTCTGCCTTCAGAGAATAAGAAAGTGAAAAGATATCTGCAACTTGCATAAAGAATATTTAGCATGTAAATCGTTCGCATGAATGGTACATTCATCTATAGCTTTGGTACTGATTTTTCAGCCTATGACAAATGCTGGGGGTGAAAGTAGACAGTAAGTATCAGATTGACAATGTATAGCTTCAGCATGTAAATCATGCACTGCAACGATCAGCGTCACTGGATTTTTGACTTTATGACAGCACTCTTGTGCAAACATTGTTATCAGTCGTTGACTCTCATATGTTGATGAACCTGTAATAGCACCTGAAACATGTAAGCTTTCAACAAAGAGTTTAGCAGCATGGTCTAAGACTTCACAAAGTTTCTGAGATCATCCTCTGTCATATTTGACTCCAAACGCTAGACGATACAAGCTCCGATTATAGTTGTATACTGAGTGTCTTTGAAATAACAACGACAACGCCTTCAAAGAAGTGTACGTGACATCTTCATTTAGATAATTATATGTGTCAGTAACAAATGCTTGTACATTTGATTGAGTACATGGACTCCAATCACACAGACTGATAGCACACCTTACTCTAATGTATTCGTAATGCTCATTAAGCATTTTCCTTATCATACAAACGTGACTATGCTAACTCTTATGGACTATGCATAATTATGTAACCGCAACCAGCGAAGTATTTTCTTGTGCAAATTGAATTCACATCATGCGTAGTAACACGAACATATTGCTCTCAATCTATAGCCAACAATTGACAAGTGTTGGGCATAGATATACTCAGGCATGAATTAAGCTCATAGCAGTGAGTGCATGGTAATCGAATGAAATCAGCGCTGAATTGATAATACTACGTATACACATTTTGCTGTCACATGTTCTCATATATTGATGCTTCAGTGCTGCGCACTTCATTGCATCAAAGAAGGTAGGAAGAAGTATTCTTATCTATTCTACATGCTCTCTCGTAGCAGTATGTGAAAACAATAAGTTGCATAGTACCAGTGAGACAAACGAGACTATGTTTACAAGCTTAACAGAAGTGTACAGACAATGATAAGATACACATTGGAGAAAGAGTGGAAGGCGCTGCGGGGCAGACGAACAAAAGATATATCATGAATACATAACGTTGCCCAATCTTTTGCATTAGCTACTTATGTTTATATACATGTGTTCTCCAGCGGCAATAGTCACCGCATGCGAACTTCTTTCCAAATGAGATGTAGATTTAATCTCCTTGATTTAAGGAGTAACTTTTGCAACTTGCGTTGGATGCAAATATTTCTACGCAACTACTTTTTTTTTTACTTTTCTTATATAATGTGGGTCATATGGAAAATAAAAAAAACTTTAAGAGCGGAGTCATATGCAAGATACCAGGAGTAGTGAATTTGGAGATTGCTTGCTCCAACAATAAAATACATTGAAAGTATTCAGGGGAGTTGTGAGGATGAGCGCCTTTATACAGAGGTCGTGATTGATTCCTACGTGCCTCCTGATAGATTCCTTCAAATCAATAGGGCTTATGTCCCGAGTTCAAGCCCGAGCTGTCATTGTCTACATAAACTGCTTTGAACTCGATTACGCGCGAGGCACTAGTAGTTTAAAATATTCCTTTTTTTCTTCATACAGGCGTTGATATTAAAGCGTACACATGTGAGTAGGCCTCATAGTTAAATTGACATCTCTGCATGCCGACATCAAGAGTTCAACCCCATCATGCCCAATATTAGTGGATATTGAATGGAGTCCTTCTCTTTTGTTATTGAAACCCAAAAAGAGGGTGTGTACCATCAGAATCAGAAGAGGGCCAAAATGCTTAGCGTAGAGAAGACGATGAGGATACAATGAACAAATGAAAGCACATTATTAATGAAGAATATGATGTTCCTGGCAAAATGACCATGAAAGCTTGCCTAGAGCTCTGATACCAATGCAAGAAACTAATAATTACGACCACCACATGCTAGAGAAATGACTCTCCTCCCAACCTTAGGCCTGTATATATAGCTACTCAAATCAGGAGGACCACAAATGTAACTAGAGTCCACAAGTGCATGTGCAGTCTCCTCCACTCCTTTCTTTTCTTCCACTAGAGTCTACTAGTGGCTAGAGTGATCTCCAGCACTGCGTTAGTACCTTCCATTAGAGTCCACTAGTGGTTGGTATACTCGCCACTCGAGTTAAGTCTCACTAGAATCAAGTTACCTTATGCTAACTTGAGTTAGAAGGCTCTAGAGCTCCTTGGACAAAACACTCTCCCCATGCTCCCCATGGGGGTTGAACCGAAGACCTCCTCCTTCAAAATCTTGAGACTTAACCACTAGGCTAGGTGGATCACTTGTTTAAGAGAGCACATAAACTTATGCTTAAGTTTAGTCTCGAGATCTTTGGCCATACACATGAGTAACCAAATGGTGTTCGATTTCAGATCCATCTAAACTGGTCAGACCCTTAGATTATAGACTTACTTTATTAGATCAAGCATGTAGATGATGAATTAATGATCATTGTTCTATATGTTGATTATATGTTGCTGATTGGTATTCACAAGAAGCATATTGCTGAATTTAAAGTTAATTGCATGTCTCATTTGGGATGTTAGATATAGGGCATTCACATCATTATTTGGGCATTTACTTTATGCAAGTTGATGAGGGAATAGCTTTATGTCAAGCAAAATATATTGACACATTATTGTAGCGTTTTTGCCTTGAAGATTCCAAACCTATTGCCACTCCCATGGAGACAGGTTTATGGTTGAGTCTTCATGATGTTGAACATACATTTGATGTTATTCTCTATCAATAAGTTGTTGGATGTTTCATTTACTTATGCATAGCTTGATATTCAATTTGTTGTCTCACAGATGAGCAATTATATGCATTGCACAAGTATCAAACATTGGTAGGCAATTAAACACATCTTTCGCTACTTGAGTGGTACCTAGCTTCTTGGATTGCTTTATCCCAAGGGGGGATCATTATTGCTAGATTTATATGCTTTTTTTGACTTAGATTGGGTTGGCTACTATGACAGTTGTGTGTCCATGAGTGATTTTTCCTTCATGCTTGGTAGCTCATACATATCTTGGTTGGGCAAGAAGTAGCCTACTATGGACACTTCTACTTGTGAGGCTGAATATAGGGAAACTTTCATAATGACTTTTAAGTATGTGTGGGTCAGACACCTTTTTGGCTGACTTGGGTGTTGGTTAGTGTGTACCTAAGTGCCAACTTATGGATCTCTAACAAAAGATACTATTCCTCTATCACAAACAAGTACATATAGTGGGGATCACACATTTAAATTATCAATCCAAGAAGTATCTTGAACCTAACTCAGTGTATGAAGACTTGCACTTACACAATGGTCAATGAAGTGAAGCAACTACTCTTACATGCAAAAGAGTATTATCCCTCACATTCATCACTCACACAGGTGGAAATGGTGTTGCAATACATGAAACACCGATAAGCCCAAAAATGGACTTTTCTCTCAGCTCCAAATTTGGAGTATGGTCAATACCATGTTCCTTTCAAAGCTCTCAATGAAATGCATCCAAGGGTGGTACTCTTGTCCGATTCTGACAAACCTACTTCAAGATATGAGCAAAAAATAGAGCTGCAACTTAGTCTCACCACACACCCCCTCATGCTTCACATCGCATTACACACTTCAAAAAGCAATGAATAGGATATAAAACACTTCCATGCAGTCATTCCAAGCTACAAGCACACATACAAGCTCATAAGCAAGGAGATACAAGACGAAGAAGAAGAAAATTAGAAAATTAGAGCTCTCTCTTACTCACAATGGCAAAAAGTGTTTACAAAGTGTCATCAAATGACTTATACACATGTGCCCTAAAAATGGTCCTTTCACACAAGAGACTAGCACTTTATCATAGAAACCCTAAATTCCTACTATTTTACAAGGATTATGATACAATGTTTGAGATTTATGCAGCTAGAGGACTCCTCTAGTGCATTTACATGGCTTTTTGAGGTTTTCATAGGAATTTGAAGAAGAAAATTGGAGCTCATAATTTGAAAATTTTTGGGGCTTCTTTTCCTATGTGTCTTTACTCCGCAACACTCTATCCCTCTTTGTCTCTGTTGTCCCTTGACAGGCTTTGCTCATTGCCTTAGGCCTTGATGTTGTAGGTCCGGTTCTCTGTTGATAGCGTCTTTATGGTTGACCATCACATGCACCTATAGAGGCCTCAAAGGTTCAGAGGCAATGTATTACTTCTTTAAGGGATTGACCACAAATCAAGACCCAATGCTTTTCTTTAGCATGTTTATTTCTTTCCACCGCACATGCCTACTGGACGAGGAAGTGGTATACAACCTCCCCTTGAAAGGCCCTGGTTGTGATTCTTTGTTTCCACTCTTTGGGACCTACTCCATTGGTGTTGCAGCCTGATGCGTGCCCCTACGGGGCTTTGGGCAGAGGGTGGTGCTTCCTATTGAACAATCCTTCTTTTTTATTTTCTTTATCTTCTTCTCTTTCTTGATTCTCCTATCTCTCCTTCCACACGTCCCCCCTCCTGAACTCTGTCATCCCCGATAGTCTTTGGAAGTCAATGGGAGTACATCTTGTATATCTTTTGATCTATTACGTTAAGGAAATTGGCTTCACGTTAATTGCCTCCACTATTCTAACTTAACACCATCATGGGGTGGTTGGCGATGATCAACAAAAAAGATTAATTCATATGCTACTAGCCATGCATTTAGGTTAGTAGACATCTTCACAAATACTTCTGAATCAATTTCCAAAAAGCTGATGAAGAATGCTTCTTCAAAAGTTTGCATATAAGTACTAGGTAAAAACATTATCCTCGAGTAGTAGGCCATAATAGTTAGTCTGCTCGACATGATAGAAAGATCGAAGACCAAAATATCTATTCCCTGATTAATGCCAATGAAAATAAAAATGTATATTATGCATGCTTGAAGACTTTGAGTACCGTTAGAATCATGCTAAGTATTTTATTTGTTAGCTTGATTGTTAGATCCGGAACTTTTGCATACTAGGATAGCCAAAAATCTATGGTTCTGACCATGTACTCTTCCGTGGGCAGATAGTTATGCGACAGGATTGATAGTAAGGGAAAATTGAGCCACTATTTATTTTGTTTACCTTGACTTTGCAATTCTCAAAATTTTGGCCAGTATCGTCGATGTGGCACATGATAAAAAGCTGGATTAACTTGAAGTAAATATGGTGCTTCCTGCCAATGCACCCACAATGTTGGATTTTTCTCCAAAAACTTTCTCCTCCAAATGGGTTCCATAGCTTCGAACTCCTATTGAGTATAATTAAAAGTGGTTGCTTTGAAATTGACCTGCTCGTCTGGATCCTTTCCCGTGGTCTTCTTGATGTATCTTCTCATTTGCTCTTTCATGATTCCATACGAGAGGTTGAAGGGCTTTATTATCGCATCTAGATCTTTATGTTTGATCTAGGCCTCTTTAATGACTTTTACTACTTCAGTTTCAAAAATTTGTGTAAGGTGAGATACCAGTAGTGCTTGTTCTTTCTGACTTAGTTTTGTAGTATATGGCATTGGATGATCATCATACACCTCCATCGCCAGTTCCCTTATTGGTGAATGAACACTTGGGGGAGAAAGAGGGTGTACCTCAGTCTCGTCAATAGCCATCGTGGATGGTTGCACTACTAGTGTCCCCAAGTTCTTTGTCTATTCTAACTTTGCTTTGAGCTCTGCTATAATTTTGCTTTGAGCTTTGCTATAATTTTGTCTTTCTCATCATGTTCTACTTTACTAGCCTTGAGCTCTTCTTCCATTTTTGCCTTTGCTTCATGAATGGTTTTTAGCTAATCAACATCCTCATTACATTGCTCCATGTATTTGTGTAATGCTTCATTCCACTTAAGTTCCCATGTTTTGGTCTCCGCTTTATATTTGGTCTCTAACTCGGCTTGTTTTCTTTGCTCTTGTGTAAATTGACCTTCCATTGCAAACAACTTTGCCTGCAACACGTGTAATCCTGTGTTGTCAATGCTTTCCAATGGCTAATTTAACAAAATAGAGTTCATTAATTCTTTGTTCCTCGCACGTAGGTTATTGACTTCATCCATATACACTTTAACCTGATTTTCTAACAATTCGCTTCGATTGATCATCCTTATTTTTTCTACTTCATACATTTCTTGTTGTTTTTTCAATGTCTTCACTTCATCTTGAGGTTTTGAGATAGATGTAGTCACTTCTTGTAACGTTTCATTTAGCAACCCATTCTTCTCTTGGACATGATTGCATTCTTTTGTTTTCTTTGCCAAGTCTTCTATTTTCTATGCGAGTTGTTTTTGAATGGCTATATTCTTGGCTGAGAGCTCTTCACTTATACTCTGGAATCGAGTTGTTTTCGAATGGCTATATTCTTGGCTGAGAGCTCTTCAATTTTCCTCTTCCATCAAGAGGGTTTGAGAAGTCATGGCTGTGTGAATCATATTCTTGACTATAGGCTTAAGTTGGTTTACGTCTACATTTATCCATGTTTTTGATATAATGGTTCTTCACCTGTTTGTACATCTTTGCATTGTGCCACGTGTAATGTTTCCTCTTGTGGTTTCCTTATATGCAGATGAATTCTTGACTTAGCCTGCTCGATGTTGGTTGTCGTTTCTTGTGTATTTGGTTCCTTAGAGGGAACTTTGGGAGAGTCGACCACCACGTTCAAAGGTGATGGTTCCGCAACCAATCGGATGGGTAAGGCCAGTTCTTGTTCATCTTGTACCTTGTTGCAGAGCTAAAGAGAGCACAAGGCAGAGAAAAAGACGGGCCCCATTTTCTGATTTGGACACCCAATTTTTGTATTATAACCATTCTTGTAATATATTTTCCGATGTAAATGCACTAGAGGAGTTCTCTAGATGCATCCCCATAGAAGATTAGAAGCTTATCCATGTAAATTAGTAGAAAATTAATCTTTTAGTGAATAAAGTGCCGCTCTATTGTGTGAAAGGACCATTTTTAGGGCACAAGTATATAAGTCAATTTGTGACTCTTTGTAAAGACTTTTTGCCATTGTGAGAATCAAGAGCACAGAAATTCGAATTTGTGTCTTCTCCTCTCTGTATCTTCTTCTTTGTGAGCTTGTATGCTTGTGTATTGCTTGGAAAGAGTGTAGGGAAGTGTTGTCTATCCATGAAAGTGTTTGTTTACTGGTGTTAATGATGGAGAATGTTAATCTCCAAAAGAACAACTTACTCTTGTGATTAGAGCACCTCTATACCAAGAATAAGTCAAACACTTCACTAATTTAGAGGATCAATTGCTAATTATCAAAAAATTAACAAATCTGTGAAGAAGATGAATCACAGAAAAGTCTGCTGCATTATTCATTCACATTGACCTATCAAATCTGTAAAGTTTTTTATGAAACTTTGTACGAATCATCTCCTAGAGATTGTGCATCTACTCCAAGTTGAATCACTTCAAAAGGTTAAGTATAACTTGAGAAATTGATTTCACAAGTTACCTATGTCAGAAACTATCATCCAAAACAGTCGACTTTACACCTGTAACTTTTAAGACTTGGTTCTCCTTGAATAGAACCCGTTTTACAAAATGCTTCTAGACATAAGTAGCTTATCTTCCAACTTAAAGATTAAGCCCTCACTCATACAAAACTTTAAACTGTGCTAGGAGAAATGACCAAAACATTGACTTCGAAATCTGCGCCTGTTTTAGGAACTAGTGAATACACTTCACATATGAATGTTCCTACACTCAATTCACTCAGCCTGATTACAATTGGAAGCTAAAACTTTGCACAAAGGTCAAGCAACTCTCAACTTAGACTTGTACAAAAGCATTTCACAATTGATCTACTGTAGAAGGAGAACACGCAGAAACATCGGGCGCAAAACTTTTCATTTACTCAGAGAAATTACAACTGAGTGATGAGAGCTCATCTTCACTAACTTTTTCTCTATCTTATGACTTCTATCTCCCTCATTCTTGACTTCTAACTATTGTCACATATGCTCTCATACATGCCCCGACTTTTCTCAAAGTATTTATAGATAATTTGTACATGATTCTTACTGAACAAAAAATCTAAGTCATCTATGACTATGCTAATGTACATATGTGTACACTTCTCTTGTCCTCTGAATGTGATCTTCTTCTACACTTTAGAAATTGATTCTTCCTTCATCATTTGATCTTCCAAGCCTTCAATTGGTGATTGGTCTGCACCAACAGCTCCCCCTCAATCATCAATTGAGGTTTTCTCTGTCTTCTTTATACTTGCCATGTCTTTGAACCTTTGTAACTTAGGTCCATCCAGACTCTTTGTCATCATATCTGCCACTTGTTCTTTTGTTGGAGTGTACATCACTTCAATCTCTCTATCTAGTACCTTTTCCCTCAAGAAATGATACTGAATCTCTATATGCTTAGTCCTGGCATGAAAAACAGGGTTAGCTGCCAAATACAAAGAACTCATATTGTCTCCAAAAATTATTGGAGTACTATGATCAATCTCAAAACTTTTCATCGAGGTCTTCAACCATATGACTTCTTTTGCAGCTTCTACCATTCCCTTATACTCAGCTTCTATGGATGATAAAGCAACTGTATGTTGCTTCTTTGAACACCAAGACACTAACTTGTCTCCAACATAACATAGATATCCATGAGTAGACCTTCTATCATCTGAGTCACCTGCCCAATCTGCATCACTAAACACTTTGATTCTTGTGTCAGAAGTGAAACCATAATACAAACCTTCACTTAGGGTTCCTTTGATATATCTGAGTACCCTTTGGGCTGCAATCCAATGAGTCTTCTTTGGACAATGCATGAATTGTGACAACACACCTACTGCATATGATAGATCTGGCCTTGTCAAGGTAGCATAGATTAAACTACCTACCAAACTCTGATATTTCTTCATGTCATTGAATTCTTCACCTCCATACCTGCTTAATTTATGATTTACCTCCAATGGTGTGGTTGAGGTCCTGCAATCTTCCATGTTAAACTTGACTAGAAGATTCTTCAAGTATCTCTCTTGTGAAACATATACTCCATGTTGAGTATACACAATCTGCATTCCTAGAAAATAAGATAAGTTTCCCAAGTCACTTATCTTAAACTCCTTCTCTATTTGCCTTTTGAGTTCATTGATTCCTTGAGCATCTGTTCCTGTAACAATAATATCATCAACATAAATGCACATGTAAATATATCCACTTTCACTTGCCTTCACTAGCAAGCTACTATCTGCCTTTGATGCTTGAAATCCACATTCATTCAAGAACTTGACCAATCTGTAATTCCAAGCTCTTGGGGCTTGCTTCAACCCATATAAAGCTCTCTTGAGCTTACACACATAATCTGATCCAATTGATTCCATGAAACCTTCTGGTTGCTCCATATATACTTCATCTGCAATGTATCCATTTAGAAATGCATTTTTCACATCCAATTGTGATAATTTCCATCCCTTGCAAGTAGCAATAGCAATCAATGTCCTAATTGTAGACATCTTAGCAACAGGACTAAAGGTTTCATCATAATCTACCCCATAAGTTTGGGCATAACCTTTGACCACAAGTCTAGCCTTATATCTAGACACCTTACCATCTGCAAACCTCTTTGTTTTATATACCCACTTGCATCCAATGACCTTCTGATTCTTTGGTCTTGGTACTAGTTCCCAAGTTTCATTTTCAAGTAGAGCATCATACTCTTCTTGCATTGCCTTCTCCCAATTCTGTTTACCTTTGGCTTCTTCATAAGTTGTTGGATCTTCTTCTGTTTTAACAATGTAGGCATAATCTTTTGTTGTTAGGAAAGATGTATCATAACTATACCTTATAGGTTCTTTCCTTTCCCTTGTAGATCTTCTGATTTCTGCACTTCTTGAAGTTTCAGCCTCATTTGATTCTGGATCAAATCTTGGCCCTTCTTCTACATAATCCTGCACTCTACATCTAGAGTCAACTTCATCAACAATTTCTTCACATACTTTTACCTTTGCCTTTCCTTTCCTTTGTATTTCTTCAACACCTGTATACTCATTTGGTGATCCTGTATACCACATGTTTTGCTCATCAAATGTTACATCTTTAGTAACAAGAAATTGCTTTGTGGTTGGACTCCACAACCTGTAACCCATCTGTCTATCATCATATCCAATAAACACATACTTCTCTGCTTTTGGTTCTAGCTTATGTCTTAATTGTGAAGGAACATAAGCATATGCAATACATCCAAATACTTTACAATGATCAAGACTAGGCTTCTTACCCCACCATGCTTCATAAGGGGTTCTTCCATCCAAAGCTTTGCAAGGCAACCTATTCACAAGGTATGTTGCAGTGTTAATGGCTTCTGCCCATAAGTAATTTGGACAATTCTTTTCCTTCATCATGGCTCTTGCAAACTCTACAAGAGTCCTATTCCTCCTTTCTGCTACTCCATTCTGTTGAGAGGAGTACCTGCAAGTTACTTCTCTTTTGATACCTGCATTCCACAAATAATCATCAAACTCTTTTGAGAAATACTCTCCCCCTCCATCTGATCTTAGTCTCTTGAGCTTTTGCCCTGTGATCCTTTCTGCATAAGCATGAAAGTGTTTGAATGTCTTGAAGACTTCTGATTTATCCTTGATTACATACAAAGTAATCCACCTGGTTGCATCATCAACAAACAACACATAATATCTGGATCCATTTATGCTATAGTCCCTTGAGGGACCCCATACATCTGTATGAACCAATTCAAGCATATTTGAATACTTGTACCCTGATTTGTTATAAGAACTCTTATGTGCTTTACCTAATTGACAAGCTTCACACTTGTACACCATATGTTGCCCTTCAATATTTGGCAATCCAAGCACCACCTCATTCTTCGACATCTCCTTTATAGCTCTCTCATTGAAATGACCTAGCCTTTTATGCCATAGGTCTAATTCAGATACCTTTTGACTTCCATAGGTAAATAATGCATGTCCCACATTACCTTGGACTTTGAGAGTGAACAATCTTCCTTCCTTTTTACCTGCAATTATGTTTCTATATCCCTGATTTGGATCTTGTACATAAACACCATCATTTGTGAATCTTACCTCATATCCTTTCTCCACAATTTGCCCTACACTTATCAAATTTTTAGGAATAGTAGGAACATAAAGTACCTTGCTCAGAAGTGTACTTCCACTCTTTGTCTTCACTGATCCAATGCTCTCCACTTTATGTTTAGTATTATCACCTGTTTGAACTGTATGTCCATTCACCCTTGCTTCCATGTCAGTCATCAAGGATAGATTCCCACTCAGATGGTTGCTACACCCTGAGTCAATATAAAACACTCTTTGATCTTCTCCCATTGATTCATGAGTTGCATTCAAGATAAGAGTCATGTCATCCTTCTGATCTGATGCATAATTGTAATAATTATTGTTGTAGGACTGAGATTGGAAGTTTCTTCCACCTCCTCTACCATATGATGTCCTACCTCCTCTTCCTCTGAAATAGCCTCTTTGGTTTCTGCCTCCTCTACCTCTTTGGTTATAATTCTGATTATTGCTTCCACCATTTTGATTATTATACCAACAATCATTTGCCAAATGATTTGTTCTTCCACAAATCCAACAAGCTTTAGCATTATCTTTGTTCTTACCTCCTCTTCCTTTACCTCTGAAATTTGTCTTCCCTTTTGTGAAGTTAGCTTGATTTGAATTCCCTTCATCATCATTTGATTGCTTTCCCTTGCCATTCTTTTTCTTGTCCTTGGAGTACATAGCTTGACTTGTACTTCTATCATTGTCTCCTTTAAGATCCTGCTCAAAGGTTAGCATGTGTCCTAGCAATTGATTAAGGTCAGGAGTAAAGTGATCAAGTGACAATTCTATGGACAATATAAAAGGCTTCCACTTCTCATCACCTCTTAGACCTGTAAGTATTTGTCTTACCAACTTTTCCTCTTCAATATCTTCATCCACTGCTCCCAAGCTATCTGCAATATCTTTCATCCTTGCCACATAATCTGAAATTGATTGTGAGCTCTTCTTCTTGAAGGTTGTGAACTCAGCCCATAGTGAGGACTTCCTAGACTTGGTTGTATTTTGGAAATGCTCTTCCAAGGCATTCCAAACATCTGTGGCACTTTCCAAACCTCTGATGTGAGGTAGAAGGTAATCATTTACAGCCATGTAGATAATGCTCCTTGCTTGAGCATCCTTTCTCATCCAAGTCTTCAACATTGCAAGTTCTTCCCTAGTAGGAATACTTGGATCTGCAAACTCTGGTTTTTCTTCATCTCCTGTAATAAATGATATAAGATCTTTGCTCATGAGGTGTGCTTCCATCCTCATGGACCATGCTGGATAGTTCTCCCTATCTAGCTTATCAATCTGCAAGCTTTCTCCCATCTTGTATCCACCTGTGTATTGAAAACTTCAAGCTTTGCAAGCAATGTATGTACCTTTACTTCGAATTGGACTCCTTTTGCCTTTCTTGATGTCAAATAGTCTTCTCCTCAAGCTTTGACTCCAAGCTTTCACTTCTTAGTCCTTCAAGTGTTGGATTTCTTGAATCTGCAGCAGTCGGGATCCTCCTTTCTTCAAATTGATGTCTCCTGCTCTGATACCACTAATGGAGAATGTTAATCTCCAAAAGAACAACTTACTCTTGTGATTAGAGCACCTCTATACCAAGAATAAGTCAAACACTTCACTAATTTAGAGGATCAATTGCTAATTATCAAAAAATTAACAAATCTGTGAAGAAGATGAATCACAGAAAAGTCTGCTGCATTATTCATTCACATTGACCTATCAAATCTGTAAAGTTTTTTATGAAACTTTGTACGAATCATCTCCTAGAGATTGCGCATCTACTCCAAGTTGAATCACTTCAAAAGGTTAAGTATAACTTGAGAAATTGATTTCACAAGTTACCTATGTCAGAAACTATCATCCAAAACAGTCGACTTTACACCTGTAACTTTTAAGACTTGGTTCTCCTTGAATAGAACCCGTTTTACAAAATGCTTCTAGACATAAGTAGCTTATCTTCCAACTTAAAGATTAAGCCCTCACTCATACAAAACTTTAAACTATGCTAGGAGAAATGACCAAAACATTGACTTCGAAATCTGCGCCTGTTTTAGGAACTAGTGAATACACTTCACATATGAATGTTCCTACACTCAATTCACTCAGCCTGATTACAATTGGAAGCTAAAACTTTGCACAGAGGTCAAGCAACTCTCAACTTAGACTTGTACAAAAGCATTTCACAATTGATCTACTGTAGAAGGAGAACACGCAGAAACATCGGGCGCAAAACTTTTCATTTACTCAGAGAAATTACAACTGAGTGATGAGAGCTCATCTTCACTAACTTTTTCTCTATCTTATGACTTCTATCTCCCTCATTCTTGACTTCTAACTATTGTCACATATGCTCTCATACATGCCCCGACTTTTCTCAAAGTATTTATAGATAATTTGTACATGATTCTTACTGAACAAAAAATCTAAGTCATCTATGACTATGCTAATGTACATATGTGTACACTTCTCTTGTCCTCTGAATGTAATCTTCTTCTACACTTTAGAAATTGATTCTTCCTTCATCATTTGATCTTCCAAGCCTTCAATTGGTGATTGGTCTGCACCAACAGTTAAGGTGTGTGCGAAGTGTAGGAAGTGCTAAAGTGTAGGAAGGTCTTTCCCATGACTCAGTATTTTGCTCATAACTTGAAGTAGAAGTGTCAGAATTGAGCGATAATACTGCCATTGGATGCGTCTTCTCGAGAGCTTCGAAACGCATATGCTATTTGCTATATTTGGAGTTTGGAGCTGAGAGAAAAGCTCAATTTACTGTTGGCTGTTGTTCCAAGTATCGTGACACCATGATTGACAGTTGAAGCTTGTTTGGATTAGTCTTTGCATTGTTTGCACTCTTTAAGTAACTCATTTGCATTGATTGTCATTTGAATGCATGTCTTCATACACTCGGCTAGGTTTCGATACTCATCGGATTGATAATTAAAGCGTGAATCCCCACTATATGTACTTGAGGGGGATTGAGGTATAGTCTCTTTCTCCACAAGTCCCGAAGTTGGTTCTTAGGTACACACGTTTTTTGGCACCGTTGCCGGGGAGTGTCGAATCAAACCGAGGCATTCGTGTGATGGTAAGTAGCTTTTTGCATTGAAGTGAGAGGAGGAGTAGTGATTTTCTCTTCTTTGGTAAGTCACTTTGAGCCGCACTTACTACTTCTCACTCTTGGAGTGTGTGTAGTGAGTTATTAGTCTAGGAAAGTGAGTGGAGTGAGTAGAGTAGGAGGAGTGAGGGAGTAGGTCAAGTAATTAGAGTAGCTTTCAGTCTTTGTCCAGTTGGTTTTTTTAGTGAGGAGGAAAATTCAAAAGTATAAAAGCTAAAAATTGTCATTTTGTGAATCACTTGTCTGGTGAACAAGTATCGTGGAAGAGTACTGTCGAGTATCGTGAGCGAATTCCGGGCTGTTTGAGCTGCGCAGAGCTGGTAGAGTTATGCAAGGGTTGAGAGAGAGTAACAGAGGTGAGCATACTCATCATTCACTCATTCTTGCCACCTACATTCAGCATTTCAGAAAAAAACGATCTACGACAGGTATCGTGAGGGTCTTATAGGGGGTAGAAGGTGTATGTTGGGTGATAGAGAGAGTGAGGAGAGGGTAGATGAGCCTGGAAAACATTTGTCTACAGTCAAATCCAAAAAACTCCTGCAAAAATTTGAAAAAGGGTCAAGTATCGTGTTCTCCTACAGTCGAGTATCGCGATACCTAACAAGTATCGTAATCTCCTGTGGTTGAGTATCGCGATACTTCCCAAATATCGTGTATCGTCTCATCGAAGTATCGTGTATTGTGTTCATTGAAGTATTGAGTATCGGGATTGCCTGATCGCGATACTTCACAAGTATCGTGTATCGAGTATCGCGTTTTTCACAGATCGTGTATCGTGGTATTGAAGTATCGCGATACTTCACAGAGATCGTGTATCATTTCTCAGCGATCGCGATACTTCACAGAGATCGTGTATCGTTTCTCAGTGATCGTGTATCGTTTCTCAGCAATCGCGATACTTCACAGAGATTGTGTATCGTTTCTCAGCGATCGTGATACTTCACCAAGTATCGTGTCTAGGCCAGCAGTCAAGTATTCAGGAGGAGTTTATATGGATGCTTACATAGTGCCTAGGCCAGCAGTCAAGTATTCAGGAGGAGTTTATATGGATAAAAGGGACATCCAGTATGTGGTTACCGAACATCTTGAAAACATTAATGAACTTGGGGAAGAAAACAATACTCATAACCCTAATGGTGAGGGAAATGAAGAGCTAGTGACCACACCTAGAGGGAGATCTACTGTTGTTAGGGGTTGGAGAGGAGACCTGATTCCCCAGGATGACTCCTTAATGGATGTGTATTTGATTAATGGAATGGAGCATCTCCTTAGAGCCCACTCTTCAATATGGGAAGCAGCCCCTAACCCAGTGACTATCTATGAGTTACAAGATCCTGACTTCCCCACCATCATCACTTATTTGGATAAAAACTAGAGAAGGTATTGGCCCCTAACGGATTTAGAGAGAGCTGGGTTGAAATCTCAAAACATTCCAGTGTTTCCCCCGAGGGATCAAGCCACTACTTCACAAAACCCACATGGAACCTCTCAGAATAATTCATTTCAACAGTCAGGACAAACACAACAAACTCAAATCCTGGTTAGACCACACGTACAGTTTGCTATGCATGCAAATAACCCTACTATCGGCCTCAGCCACCTGTTGATCCAAGAAATGGAATTCCTATCCCAATTAGACCACCTGTAGCCAGAGGACCGGGTATCCCCATAGGAAGACTAGTTTTCCTTGTAATGCCTAGACCACCTGAAGGAGGAAGAAGATTAAGGCCAATTCAAGTGGCCAAATGCATGAGAAATCACTATGATGGCTCTAGTGAACCTTATAATCATATAGCTGAATTCAAGCAAGTAATCAGAGCCGAACAAGTAGAAGATTTCTTGATCCAATATGAATCTTTTGGTCTAACTTTGACAGACACAGCTTTAGCTTGGTTCCAGCCATTAGATCCAAATGATTTTTAGAACATGGAACAAGTCTATCAAGAAATGATTGAGGAATTCACTAAGTCTAGAATTGAAAACAACTCGTCATCATTAATCCATAGCTTTAAGCAAGCTCCTACGGAATCAGTGAGATTGGCAGCAAGAAGATTCAAGTAGTATGTGGATAGATGCCCAGTGGAAGAGAGACCCACCCAAAACAAAATGGTGTCATTATCTTTGGAAGGATTATTGAATGGATCATTAAGATCTTTGGTGTATGTGAAGAGAGTTCAAACCTTGCAAGAATGCATGAAAGAATGCATTGACCTAGAGGACAATCTAGCGGAGGATCTAAAAATACCTCAAGGTAGTATAAAGAGTGAAGATTCAGCAAGCAACACATCAAACCCTAAGAACAATGTTGAGGAAATAACCGACCTAGTAGCAAAGAAGCTGAATGTCCAAGGACAGAGGAACTACCCCAACAACCCAATGAGAGTGCCAAAACTTAGAAGATGTATGTAGTGTGGAGGTGATCATCCATCTCATTTGTGCACTAGGGGAATAGTCCCACCACCTACCTATGCTTACAATAGACCACCCGTGCCAGGCCCTCTACAATATTGCAGCATAGAACAAAATTACACAAATCACAGTGCAGAAAATTATCCCTACAATAGGCAATCAAGACCAACACAACCTGTTATGAGACCTTATGGATACCCTCAGAGAGAACAAGGAGGTGAAGCCTTTAGGTATCCCACATATCAGCAGTAGGCACCTGTACCACGACCATATGCTTATCAAGGACACATTCAACCACAACCGGTGTTAGGATAGCAACCACCCCATCCCTAGAATGTTGTCCCCGTGAAAATAGCTCAACCTGAAGAAAACCTAGAGAGAGCGATAGTCCCAGCCACACCATTACCTAGCAATGAACCATATGACTCATCTTATGACCATAGTCAAGGAAACTATCCAGGTTATGAGAGCTCTATGATAGAATATGGACAAATGTACGAACCATATGCCTATGGCATGGAAGTGCAAGATAGTTCCTACGGATATGAGCAGGACTATGTGTCATTGATGTACACAGCCCTAGGGCATCCATACCCCCCTGACCTATGAACAGACCGCCTGTACCTAGAGGACCATGTTATAGATGTGGAGGTGATCATTATATCAGAGTGTGTACACTACCAAACCCACCACCACCACAGCGAGTCTGGGAAGGATACTGTAGTGATTGTGGTAAAGAACACCTTTTCAAAGATTGCCCCAAGAACCCCAACAAAGTTAACTCTAATGTACAGATTAATGTGATAGAAGTGATAGAATCATCAGGAAGCGATAAGGAGTACACGGTACCATTGAAAGCTATAACTAGAGCCAAAGCTAGAGAGATCCCAGACAAAACCAAGGGAAATGATTAAAGCTACAGAGAGGTGAACACACCCACACCTCAGAGAGTGGAAGACTCGGAAGAGCTTGAGAGAAGTGTTGTAAGCAAACAAACACAAAGATGGAAAAACCGTAGAGATAGGATAAAGGAAAAGAAATTGCAACAAAAGAAGGAAAATGAAAAGAGTGAACAAAATCCAAAAGAGAAACAAGAAGAGGAAGAAGAAATTCGGAAAGGAAAGTCAAAAAAAGAAGAGGTAGGATCAGTTTTAGCAGATCCCATGCCTGAAGAATTAGCCATGTGGATTCAGGCGTACAAAGCATGAATAAGAGTAGGACCTACCATAGAACAACATGAAAGAGAATATCCTAGAGGTGACCTAGAGAAAGAGAGGTTGGAGATCTGCAAAAAATTAATAGAAGTCGCGCAACAGACCTTAGAAAAACCTGCTTTGCCACTACCCAATACTCGAATTTCCGAAAAAGAATTCCAAGAGTGTGTCAGTGCTAATGATCACGAGAAACCCGAAGCAGGTAAGACACAGAATGGCAATTATTGTGAGGATAAAAGGGAAGGATCCATTGTTCCCGAAGTAGAAGGGGAATGGCCTAAAGACTTGTGGGCAAGAGTCCAAGAAGACAGGTGGAAGAAAGTAGAAGGAATCGAACCACCCTTTGAAGAGCTAGAAGCAGAAGATGGAATAGAGCATTCAAGTAACGAAGAAAATGATAGTGTAAAGGTTTTGCCAAATTACAGAGGAGAGTACGAACATAATTCAGAATTGTATTGCATTCCCTCAATAAGGAAAAAGGAACCGAACCCATCAGTCCAAACATCGGGTATCATACAACACCTTAGAAAGGTAAAAATCCCTTGTACCCTAACATTAGAAGAACTGTTGAAGGTCAAACCACATTTGAAGGAGAAATTGACCAGTCAATTGGAGATCAAGACAGAAGAAAAAGAGATATCTGATGAAGTAAACAGAGTAAAGATCCCAGTCGATAAGGTTGGAGATTTTAGTGAGGGAGATGAAGGAAATACTTACCTTCCAATTACCTATAGGGGTTACACCACTAAAGCCATCTTAGATTCTGGAGCTAGAGTAGGAATTGCTACTAAAGAAATCTGGGAGAAATGGGGAAAACCAGCTTTAAGACCAACACGCATGAAGATACAAATGGCAAATGGACACACTGAAAGACCCTTGGGATTATTGGAATGAGTAGTTTTTACCACTTGCGGAGTTGAGTTCGAGCACACTTTAGCGATTTGTCAATTTGAAAGGCCTAGCAATTATGAAATGATACTTGGAAGACCTTTCATGAGACAACTAAAAGTAGTGCAAGATTGGGGAAAAGATGCAGTATACTTACAGCATGAAGGAACCACCACAAGAATAAATCTCCACACATACACATATCAAGATGTTCCCCCCATGGAATCAGATTCATAAGGAGGAAGATAATCAGTGGATTCATGGTATAGGTTCAAATGATCAATCATGGATGAATGAAGACACTCATCTATGGATATGCCAAACTGCGAAAAAGGAGGAAGATAGGAGAAAAGGATGGTAGCAAAAGCAAGGAATCACTAGATCTGTACAAGATCCAGCCTACATGCCTCAAATATTCTTAGATGAAGAATTTGAACCTCATGGTTGGATGGAGATTTTAGCTACTCTCGATGTGTGTGTAAACGAAGAAGTGATAACCATGAATCAATGCATTGATGAGGAAGGATATGATGTTAGTCTATATGTGGTAGTCCTTTAGGAGGCTGAAGAAGGAGAAGTCATAGAAAAGGAATGGAAGGAAGACTATGAGAGCATTGAAATGGAGCAAGAACACATGGAAGCAGAAAATGAAACTCAAGAAATAAGTGTCATAGCTAATGAAATAAATCAAGAACCAACACAGGAAGAGGAGCTTGGATTAGAAATAGCAAAAATTGATGAAGAAAACAAGCCTCAAGACCAATTTGAAGTGCCCGCCCACTTCAAAAAATATGAAGTAGAAGAGAGAAGAATTGCTATTCAAATGCCAAGACGAGAAGCACAACCAGGAATAGCATATGACAACAAAGAGCAAACCAAGAAGATAGTAGTAACGTTAGAGGAAGGAGAGGAGCGATGTACTTTCATAGGACAGGATGTCTCAATGGAGGAAGAACAAGAGTTAATAAGACTCATAAGGGAATATCGGGATGTCTTTGCCTAGACCTATAAGGACTTGAAAGGAGTAGATCCATCTATATGTGCTCATAGAATCCCTATGACATCCGAAGCCAAACCTTCTAAACAAAGACCGTACACATACAATGATGTGTACTCAGCAAAGATAAAGGAAGAGATAGATAAGTTGTTAGATGCTGGATTTATATATGATATTGAACACACGGAATGGGTATCACCTTTGGTGGTTGTACCTAAAAAGAATGGGAAGTTAAGAGTATGCATAAATCTCAAAAAAGTTAATGCCGCTACCATAAGAGACAGTTACCCATTATCCATCACGGATCATCTTTTGGAGAGAGTGGCAGGGAAGGAAGTGTATAGTTTTTTGGACGGCCTTTCAGGCTATAATCAGGTAGCCATTGCTCTTGAGGACCAGCATAAAACAGCCTTTGCAACTGAATGGGGAGTATACGCCTTTAGGGTTATGCCTTTCGGCCTAACCAATGCCCCAGCCACCTTCCAAAGATTGATGTGCCATGTATTTAAAGAGTTCCTGAGAAAGAGTATGGAAGTATACGTGGATGATTTATGTACTTATTCAGCAATACGATTAGAGCATATCCCTGAACTAGAAAAGATCTTTGCCAAATGTCGACAATATAGAGTATGCCTCAATCCAGAAAAGTGTGTCTTCATGGTTCGACAAGGAAAGATATTAGGACATATCATCTCTAAGAATGGAATCTCAACTGATGAAGACAAAATCAAAGTAATTCTGGATTTACCGAGACCAAAGACTGCTAAGAAGTACAAGCGTTTATGGGACATTGTGGATACTACCGAAGATTTATACATATGTATGCCGTAATTGCTAGACCTCTTTATGCATTATTGACACAGTTTAACTGGACTGAAGAATGTGAAAAAGCTTTTAATGAATTAAAGAGTCGATTGAGTTCAGCCCCAATCCTTTGAGTACCTAATTGGAACAAGCCATTTCACATTCACGTAGACGCTTCCAAGTTTGCCATTGGTTGCATCTTAGCTCAACCCGCAGATGCAGGAAAGTTAGATCACCCTATAGCCTATGCCAGTAGACAATTGAATCAAGCAGAACACAATTATACCACGACTGAAAGAGAAGGCCTAGAAATGGTGTATGCAGTAAAGAAGTTTCGACACTACTTATTGGCAAACAAATTCAAATTCTTCATTGATCATCAAGCTCTACTGTACTTAGTCAATAAGCCTTGTAATACAGGACGACTAGTACGATGGTTTCTATTGTTGATGGAATTTGATTTTGAAGTAGTAGTCAAGAAAGGAAATACCCACATAAGAGCGGATCACCTATTAAGAATGACAAACGGTGAACCACCCATAGAAGATTCAGATGATCTGCTAGACACGTACCTGTTTAACCTCGAAGTATGTCCCCAATGGGCAGAAAAGTTGATCCCTATACTCACGCATGGACCTAAAAATGGGATCACACCAAACCGAACCCAAGACCTATGGAAGGCTAAAAACCTTCATATCATTGCTGGAAGTTTGTATCATCAAGACTCAAGTGGATTACTCATGAGATGTGTTGAAGAGGAGGAACAAGAAATGTGGCTTCCGAAAGCACATGTAAATCAATGGAAAACTCATCTAAATGCGAACGGAACATGGCAAACACTGAGGAGATTGGGCATATATTGGCCAACCATGCAGAGGGATGCACATAACTATGTATCAGCCTGCCCAACCTGTCAAGAACGGAATCCAGAAGAGAACTCCACTCTATGCTACTCCACTATAGCACCAAGATGGAGCATGCCTTTGGTGAAGTTCTTAAAGACCCAAGAGTACCCAGAAGGAGCCACTCTAGCAAGAAAACGAGCACTTGTAGAACAAAGTAAGGACTATGCTGTTATCGAAAAACAACTTTTCAAATGAGGCAGAGATAATCATTTGCGAATGTGCATTCATGAAGATGAGTATCTTGCTGTTTTAGAGATGGCACATACAAGAGCTGCAGGAGGACATTTCTCTGCAGATAAAACAGCAAAAATGATTCTCTTTGCTGGAATGTGGTGGCCAACTCTACATCAGGATGCAACCACATATGTTCAACGATGTGATACATGTCAACGAACAAAATATCCAATTCGAAGGGATGAAATGCCATTAAAACCCATGATGAGTGCCAGAGCTTTTACTAAATGGGGAATAGACTTCGTAGGACCTATTAGCCCCCCAGCTAAAGGATCCCATGTCGAATACATAATTGTAGCCACAGACTATCTGACCAAATGGGTTGAAGCCAAAGCAACCAAGAAAAACGATGCAAGAACTACTGCCAAGTTTCTCTTCGAGAACGTTTTCACTAGATTTGGACTACCGATAGAAATTGTGAGTGATAGAGGTACGCACTTTGTGAATGAAGTTATAGAAGCCTTACTCAATGAATTTTTGGTAATTCACAAGAAATCAGCCCCTTATCACCCACAAGTCAATGGACAAGCCGAAAGCTCCAATAAAATCTTATGCACAATTCTCACAAAAATTGTGAACACTGGTAGATCTGATTGGGATAAACAATTACATCACGCTTTATGGGCATTTCGAGTAGCCTACAAAACAGCCATAGGAACTACTCCTTTTAACTTAGTGTATGGTTAGAATGCTATTTTACAAATTGATTTCTTAATACCCACTCTGAGAGTAGCAACAACTTATGAGTGGATGGGACATGAACTCTCAGCTCAATTGGATCAAATAGAGAAGCTTCATGAAACTAGGTTACAAGCAGTAGCAGGGATTTATGCTCCTAAAAGGCGACAAAAGGCATATTTTGATGCTCATATTAAAGACAAAAATTTGAAGGAAGGAGATTTAGTTTTGGTATATACTCTGAAAAAACATGCTAAGAAGTTGCAGAAGAGAGGATATGGCCCGTTGAACATCAATCGTATATCCACGAGTGCAGCCATCAGCTTAGCAACTCTAGATGGAGAAGTATTACCAAACTATATCAGTGGGTGTCGAGTGAAAAAATATCTAGAACCATTGACCGAAGAAACAATGTCTCGATTAATCAAGGGCAGGAATAGACGCATCAAGGAGGAAAGGATACGAGAAGAAGCGAGACAGGAAGCACTAGAACAGATCAAGAAACGAAAAGAGTGGATGAGAGAGAGAGATGAGAGATATCGACTAGGAGAAGAACTCATCCCAATGGCTAATTTTAGAACCATTGAAAACCTAGGTCAACAGAGGACACAACCATATTTGAATGTGGGAGCAGGAAAAAAGGAATACCAGCTAGTGGATGCTCTCATTGACACAGGAGCCACCATAAGTTGTATCAAACTTTCATTGACTCAAAAACTCAAGGAGGAATTACGTCCATCAAAGGCACAGTTGATAGGAATAGGGGGCACAATTACTCAATGTATGGTTGAAGTAACCTTACCTCTACATATTGGAAACAATACTATGGAACAGAAACTCTTAGTATGTCACGATCAGGATTTATTGGAAGAGCTGGTGCTAGGTCAAGACTAGATATACAAATATGAGGTGACTATTCAATTGGCCTTAGGATACATCTCAGCAAAGATAGGACATCGTGAAGTATTCAGCATGCTAGATGAACAGCCAATCAAAGCCGCAAGCATAGAACCAAAAACCCACTCGAAGGAACACAATGATGCATGTATGTTCACTAGCACTATGGATACCCCTTCAGCTAGTACTTCATGTGAAGACACACTGAATTCTACTTGCACACCATCCGCTAATCTAGCGAGTCACAAGAGTGTTATTCTATCTGAAAACAGCCGTAGCGAAGAACCATGCACAAGAGAGACTAGTTCTCTGAGTAATCCGAAGTCTGTACCTATTCGAACATACCCCATTCCTTACACTCGACAAGCTTGGATAAGGAAGGACCAAATGGATGCATATCTTCAACAGAAGAACTACTTGCTACAGCAGAAGAACCCACAAAACCAATATGAAAATCGCTTTGGATATTCAGTTCCACAAAGCATTGCTAAAGTATGGATTCCGAGGAAGGTGATAGCCACCCAGTCGGACCGCACACAAATATGGATTCCCAAGTCATGTACTCAGAGGGCAATCACCAGAAAGGAGGAACCATTGCATAAGGAGAATCTGGATGGCCTAAAGACGAGACAACCAAAGATAAATCGCTACAGGACAGAGCTGGAGTCTACATACAATTCACTTGTCATTCCAAGATTCAAAAAGCAGACAAAGAAGAAGCACCAGATGAGAAGCATCACAATCACCAGGAGGGTGGGGAACACGGTTTTTCCCAACAACATAAAGCAGATTTGGATGCCGAAAGACAAAGCAAGCTGTATACATCTGCCAAATAGTTCGAGTTGCACGCATTTGGAGTTACCAGAATCCAAAGTATGCATGATAGGGCCACATTACAAGGCCACACATTCGGCACAAGATTCTTCTGTTTCAGGATAGTGAAGCACATTTTCCTCTTGGGAAATAGGAGAGCACTTGTACATAATTTAAAGAAAATTACTAAAAAAATTAATAATTGCTTTGGCTATGAACTCACTTTTCTATTTTTCTTGCAGACAAAAACATAAAAATACCTAAAATTATGAAAAATTCCAGGTATTACCTTTCTCACACCCACGGGGAGGGGACGACACCATTCACTCGAAGCAATATCCGTCTTATGAAAGACAAATGAAGGAGGATTTTTGATACTATATAGCCACTAATTCATACTCTATATTGAGTGGAGATGGCATCCACTAATTTTGAAGCGACTCAAGAGGAAGAGGTTCAGCTTCTTCCACTAGAATCTATAACAATAGCGAGAGGCCATTGGTTTCTGGATGACCAACCGGTGTCGGACCTCATTTTCATGGCCACCATCAAGATTATGGACAGGGATCACTGCTTCCCTATTATGTCGCAAGACTTCAAGACTATCATACAAGGATTACCTCGCATGGTGGATGTTTGGACACAAGCAGGAATTGAGGCATTTCTCAAACTGCCTATTTATTTGCCAGATTTTCAAAGATGCACCAATGATGAACACCCTTCACCCTGCAACAAATAAGATATCAGTTCCTGAAGCTAGAGTACTGGACAAAGTGGGAACCTGGAAAACCATTCAATTCACTCATGAGTTAATCAACAAAGCTTTTGGATGGAATCAAGAAGGAATCACCAATGTCAAGGAGGAATGTCATGATCCAAATAAGAGATCCTTTTTGGATATCAACAGAACGGATATTCAAGATGTTGTCCGCTTGGTGCATCAACACTTTTGTTTTCCTAGTATGCATAGATACACAACACCTCAAAAGATTGTCGTACAACTGCTTTCACATGCTATGAGGCAAGTCGGTAATAAAGTAAATATGACTCCATATGTTCAAGAACGTCTATTTGAAGCCAAGAAGAAGTGGGGTCAGAAAAAATTTCTCAATGGCAGTTCAGCTTTGACCTTACTTATCTATGAGGCACTTGAAATGAAACACTGCTTGCGTGAGATGCCAACCTCAAAAGGGCTAGCCAAATATGCCAAGTCAGCTACAGTCCCAAAGAAAAGAAAACAGTCATTGTTGTTGAAGAAGTAGGAACAAGTTCAAGGACACCTATGAAAGGAACTAAACACTGAAGAGAGGAAGAAGCTCACGAGACACCCACTTCGAAGAGGACACACACCTTACCAAAGATTCCTGGAAATCAACAACCGATTACGAAAAGAGACCTCTCTGCTGCCCTAGAAGAAACACATAAGTATATGCGGGGGCAAATAAATTTGAATATTCAAGGTCACCATTACAGACAAGCGAGCCGGGACAAGAAACAGAAGGATAAAGCAACTCGTCAAGTACCTTCCAGATACAAAGAAATAGGATTGGAGGAATCAAGCTCTAATGAAGAATCAAGCTGTGAGAAGGACACCCTAGATACAGATATGCAAACAGAAACACACAATGAAGATTGGATAGAGATTAATCAAGTCGAAGTCACGCCAGACAACCAACAACGACAAGCCAAGAGCCAAGAACCCAAGGAACCAGAGCACGTCATTCAATTGAATGATACAACAAAGATTAGTATCAAAGAAGCTACCATATCGAATAAAGAAGTAATGCAACCTACCAAGGAAGAAATGCAAACTCCAGTAAACACAGAGTCAAACCTACACAAAAATGAAGAGAAAATTGTAATTGAAGTACTAGAGGACACTCCTCAAGGTGAAATCAACCACATGGAGGCTGAGCCAAGGATACAACTCCACATTAGGAAGCCCCATGACACTACATTACATGTAGCACAAGGAAAAGATGTGACAATAGGAGCAAAACCGAGTATTCCTAAAACATGGTTAAATGTGGATGTCACACAATTAAAGCCTGTGGTCAAGCAGATGATACAAACGGCCATGGATACACGACAACAAATGATGGATACAGATGCAGACTACGACAAAGCCATGAGGGAAAAGAATCACTTCCAAATTATGAGTGAACAACTATCTGCACAACTAATCTAGGCACAAAAAGAGATTGCTGTCAAAACGGAGTTACTTGAAGTAAAAACACAATGTGACACATTGATGACCCAACATCGTCAACTCCAGGCACAACTAATGGACTTACAAAGATTACATGAAGCCAGTGAGGCCAACAAAGAGCACATAAAAGCTAGAAGTCATCTGCTTGAAACACAACTGAAGGTATACATGGAGGAAAATGACACTTTACAAAATAGAAATAAAGAACTGATGAAGTCATTGCTATATGATCAACCCATCGGAAAACAAGAGACAACGAATCTTGATCAGGGAGAATTAAAAGCTCAAATCGAGAAATATGCAGATTTGTTGAAAAGAGCAAGAATTGAGAGAAGAATGGGAACGCAAGTACATTCAAGAAACAAATGAGCTAAAAAAGCAGTTAAATACAGCCCATGGAAAACTTGCAGCAAGCTACAGTGAAAATATGGATCATGTAGCAGAAATTGGCAATGAAGTACTGGCAGCCAAAGAAGCACTTAGAGCAGCCATGCAAGAAAATAAAGAGAATGACGAGGTAGAGGTACGTCCTCTATCTCCCCCGATTTATAATTCTCCAATACACGAGCAGATGGCGGACATACATGACGATCATCCAAAGCCATACACTGCAGAAATAGGTCAGAAGGAAGGGGCACTATTGGTGTCCCGGTTGACAGAAAATTTTGAAAATGAAGTCATCAAAGTCATGAAGGAAGCGAAGATGAAGGGTAAAGACTTGGACATGATCATGAAGCCTTTCAACATTCCCTACAGACTGATGAAAGAGAAAACAAGACAATATATCAAGAAGATTACACAGAAAAATCCAGACGAGCAGCTAAACTTCAAACATGACACATTCGCTTACACTCAAGAAGAATTTGAAGCTGCACAAACCTGTTTGGAGAAGGAAATTTTTGGAGAAAAATCCTACACTGCGGGTGCATTGGCAAGCAGCACCATATTTACTACACGTAAACCCTTCTTTTTGCCCAATGCCACGTCGCAGAGAAGCACATGAATTTTTGGATATGCAAAAGACCGGTGCAATCAATAAACAGTGGCTGAACTACCCGCTACTTTCGAGTCCACCACATAATTATTTACCTACAGAAGATTACATGGTAAAGACAATCGAATTTTGGCTGCAGACATATGCTACCGTACCAGATTTAACTATCAAGTTGACAAATAAAATCCTCAGTATGATACTTACAGTATTGAAGGTCTTCAAGCATGCGGCATATACATTTCTAAACTTTATTGGAATTAACCAGGGAACATATATCCTTATTTTTTATCTGTCCGTCATGCCTAGCCGACCTACAATAATGGCTTATTACTCCAGACTCATGTTTTTGCCAAGTACCTATATGCAAACTTTCGAAGAAGCGTTTTTTACAGGGTTTTTTGAAATAGATTCAGAAATCTTTTTGAAGATGTCATCCAATCTAAATGCCAGATTAGTGGCATATGAAGTGAGCTTCTTCGCCGACCACAGACAGCCACCTAATGATGGATTAATAGCTGAACAGTGGAAACAGCTAATGATACGTGAAGCCAATCTGCTTAATGAAACAGAGCAAAAAGTATATAGAACATACTCCCGTCGACTATCAAAGCCTGTCGGGGACGACAGAGTTCAGGAGGGGGGCAGTGTTCAGGGAGAATCAAGCAAAAAGAAGAAAAGAAGAAGACAACGAAAGAAGCTTCACTAAAAAGATCATATCTGAAAACATATCTCTGCAAGAAGCCCCGTAGGGGCGCAACACCCATCTCTGCACAGAGCCCCGCAGGGGCACATATCAAGGGAAAAGCACGGAGGTGGAAGGAGGAACCAGGGCCAGGAAAGTATCCGTGAAGAAGTGCAAGAAGATATCCTGCGGTTCCGAAACCACAAGAGGGTGCTTCAACCTCTCGATCTTTGGAAGGTCCAGATCGAAGACTGAAGGATCACATCCTCATACCTTCCACTGGTGGCGTGCGTGGCAACCCGACTTATAAGGCAAGACAAATGCATCAGGCCCAGAGGATGTAAAACAAGAATTAAAAAGAGGCCATCAAAACCGAACACCTGTTTAACAAACATGCAGAACTGACCAAGGGTTGCGGGCGATGAAAAGAAAAGAACAGGCAGCACAAATGCATCAGGCCGAGAGGATGTAAAAGAAAAAATCAAGAACAGGGCCATTAGAACTTAACACCAGTCCAACCAGTAGGCAGAACTGACCAAAGGATGCGTGCGGACAACAAGGGAAAGACATGCAGAGCTAAAGAGAGCACAAGGCAGAGAAAAAGACGGGCCCCAAAATTTTTCTGATTTGGACACCCAATTTTTGTATTATAACCATTCTTGTAATATATTTTCCGATGTAAATGCACTAGAGGAGTCCTCTAGATGCATCCCCATAGAAGATTACAAGCTTATCCATGTAAATTAGTAGAAAATTAGTCTTTTAGTGAATAAAGTGCCGGTCTCTTGTGTGAGAGGACCATTTTTAGGGCACAAGTATATAAGTCAATTTGTGACTCTTTGTAAAGACTTTTTGCCATTGTGAGAATCAAGAGCACAGAAATTCGAATTTGTGTCTTCTCCTCTGTGTATCTTCTTCTTTGTGAGCTTGTATGCTTGTGTATTGCTTGGAAAGAGTGTAGGGAAGTGTTTTCTATCCATGAAAGTGTTTGTTTACTATTGTTAAGGTGTGTGCGAAGTGTAGGAAGTGCTGAAGTGTAGGAAGGTCTTTCCCGCGACTCAGTATTTTGCTCATAACTTGAAGTAGAAGTGTCAGAATTGAGCGAAAACACCATCATTGATGCATCTTCTCGAGAGCTTCGAAATGCATATGCTATTCACTATATTTGGAGTTCGGAGCTGAGAGAAAAGCTCAATTTACTGTTGGCTGCTGTTCTAGTATCGTGACACCATGACTGACAGTTGAAGCTTGTTTGGATTAGTCTTTGCATTGTTTGCACTCTTTAAGTAACTCATTTGCATTGATTGTCATTTGAATGCATGTCTTCATACACTCGGCTAGGTGTCGATACTCATCGGATTGATAATTAAAGCGTGAATCCCCACTATATGTACTTGAGGGGGATTGAGGTATAGTCTCTTTCTCCACAAGTCCCTAAGTTGGTTCTTAGGTACACATACCTCGATGATGTTTTGTTCCATTTTTGGATGTACCTCAGTTCTTGACTTGGGGGGTGATGTTTCCTTGAGAGATATCCTGGTTTACTCATTCAATTGTATGATATGTCCTATTTCTTTTGGTTCTTCACAGAGAGACTGTGTTTGGGCTCCTTGCTCATGTTCCTTTTCTCCTGACCCCTGGACTTGATCCAATTCCTCCCATTCTTCTCCCACATGCTCATCCATTTGTATATCAGTGTTAAATGTGTCATGATTTTGGGATGATTCATCATCTGAACTTGAATCATTTAACCCCAATTCTTTATATCATTTTTGTTGAGATGCATTCTTTGCCACTTGTGATGATCTTTGTTGACTTGACTCATGGTACTCGTGGCCTTGTACCATAAGATTGACTTGACCTCTCATATAAACATGTGTGGACTTTAAGGCTGTGGAGAGATCCCTTCTTGTAATGGCCGATGTTGCTGTTAATGGTACCTTCGGAAGTTCATGTGTTCTCTTGGATTGTGGGGTTTCTAATGTATCTGCCACGCGAGCTCGTTTTGCACCCCTCATGGTAGCTTTTGAGCTAGTGCCGAATTCCTCCACTATGGCCACACCTTTCCTCTTCTTTGCCATAGTGGTAGCCTTCACATATTTTGCAATTTTGGCAATTGATATCATAGGTCGTAAAAAGTCTTTCATGTCTAATGCTTGATAGATAAGTAGTATCAAAGCAAAACTTCCATTTAAGAATTTCTTGTGGCCCCACTATTTCTTAGCTTCAAATATCTGCTCCTGAATATATGGGGTTAGATTGATTTGGTTCCCAATTTTTTTGACTGCATGGGATAACAATTGTACTACCACCTTCTGTGGAGCTGTATATCGATGCATATTGGGAAATAGAAGTGTTGATGCACGAGTCTCACTTCTTCTTCAATATAGATTTTATTGATATACAAGAAAGTCCTTTTCTTTTCCTCATGGCATTCATCCTTCATATCAGTAAGACCATCCACAGTCCAACCAAATGTTGTCTTGATCAGCTCATGTGTGAAGCAAACAATCTGTGATTCCCCATTGCGATCTAATACCATAGCTTCAGGGACCGATGGCTTTTCAAGTGCAGGATGCAGAGTGTTCATGACTTGGGTGCATCTTTGAAAGTTAGGTTTGTAGATAGGACGCTTTAAATAGGCCTCAATTCTAGCTTGTGTCCACACATCCAATATGCTTGGCATTTCATGCAAGATTCTGAAGTCTTGAGTCGTCACTGGGAATTGATGCTCTCTATCCATGATTTTAATAGTAATTAGGAATAAATGCTCGCTTGTTGTATTATCATCTCTAAACCAGTTTCCTCGGGCCTTAATAGCCAATTCCAGAGGAAAATCTAATATTTTAGTTTCCTGAGTGGTTTCAGAATCAAAGGATGCTTCTTGTGTAGCTTCACAGCTAGAGGAAGCCATCTGCAATTGAAGGATTTAATGATTAGTGTCAAACTTGAATTAAGTTGTTGTGGTGTTTTGATTGTTCACTGCGTGTGTTGTGTCCCCACTCATAGAGCATATAAGGAACATAGTACCTCGTCTTTTTATAAACTTATTTTTTTTTTCTTAAGCTGCATTGGAAACAAAAAATATTAAGGTCATAGCCGAAGCGTTTTTATTTGTTCGTTTATTGTACATGATGTTTCCTATTCCCAAGGAGGAAAATGTGCGCACTTAGTAGGACATAGAAGCTACTGTGTCAAATGCATGGCCTTGTAATGTGGCCCTATTATGTTTACTTGAGGTGCATAGGACTCATCATGAGTACAAGAGGAATTTTGTGCTTTGATCATTGGTGATGCTATTTTTGACTTTGGAATCCACATTTTCCTAGCTTTGGTGCTTTGAATGTCCATCTAGAAGCTTCTTACGTTTGCTAGGGGTAGTCGGTTTTGTTGTACTTTCACTCTCCCTTCGTATCGCTTTTGCATAGGAGTTTTTGCTTGTTTCATTGGTGGCATCGGTTTCCTGGGAGTTCGTTGTCTCTGAAAGAATTGCCTGTGTTGCCTTTGATCTCTAAGTAAATTTGGTGGCTGCTCCTTGATGATCTTGATTTCTATCTTCGGTATCCATTTTTGACTCCTTGAAGTTTGAGCTTCCTTCAATATCTTTGGTATCCATACTTGCACCACGTGTGTGGATCTATCTTTGATTGTGGGTCAGGTCGACATTGCCTTCGATCGAATTCCTTTTGGTTCTCTTTTACTTGAGATTTGTAGTTGTCTAATTGATCCTTGCAAACCCACATTTGCCACATCCCTGACTGGTGAATGAATTGTTGATAAATCCGTTTTTTGTCATTAGGCTCCCAGTGGCTTCCTATAAAAAGTTTTTTTTTTTATTTAGCACTTCAACTAACTTTATGAATGGGGGTTGGCGTAAAAACCATCTTTTGAAAAACTCAAAAATGCATTTATACATGCACCTATTTTTTAGTTACTTGTTTTTTCACAACCTTTCCATCATAAATCCCTGTTCCCATACCCTTCCTTTGGAATTGGTGTTGTGTCCTGATTGAGCAAGTACCGTATAAACATTTGGCAACCATGATGGGATGGGATCAATGATGAAACACATCACCAAATTGATTGATGTCATTGTAGAGTGGTAAGGAATACCTGAAAAGTGATAACCATCACAAGCATTTTGATGACTTGATTAAGTAGACTTTAGAAACAATACACCTTGAAGATATTTCAATTGCTAAAGCAGCTGGTATCTCGGAAGAGTTGTTGTACTGGGTAGAGAATGGAGTGCTATCTCCAAAACTCTTGCAAGATTGGATTTTTGAGTGGAGGAATCAAAAGTTAGCCAAGGCTTCATGGCAAGGGGAATCTAGTGGAGCAGACCAACAGTGCCAGCAGCAGGAAGAAGAATACCCTGTGGAATTAGGCCAAAGTGATGGCAGAGAACCCGAACCAAAATTGACCTTAGCCATAGTCCCTTTCACTTGACTCCGTATTTGGAAGAATTTGAAGACATGATGGCATACCAAAATCCACCTCTAGGGCTGAATTACACTCACTTTTATGGAAGAACAGATGAAGATCCGGATGTGCATGTGCACACATTTGAGAACCAATATGTCTGCAATCATCGAGGCCTACAAGATGACGATCATAAATCTCAAGTATTCCAAGCGACTCTAGTGGGAGATGTAGTTAAATGGCTCATCGAGTACCCCCAATACCATTTTTCATCTTATGATGAGTTAAAAGAGGCTTTCCTAGAATGATTCCAGATTGCCAAAAGCATTTTGGAACTATATGATACTCTATAATACATGATGCAAAAAGGGACAATGGAACAATATGCCTCAAACTTTAGTTCCATGATGTGACAATTCCCTACAGATAAATGTCCCTCCGAAGAGATGTTGTAGGAATTCTTCATGGATGGACTACAACCAGCTATCAAGGAAAAAATCTACATGTATATACTGGAACAAACAAAAATGCTCGATCAAATAATCGATCTAGTGACTAGAGTGGATAGCAAAATATAGTTGGCCAACCTGGGTTCCGAGAAGATCAACCCAACTATGAAGAAAAACATTAATCAGGCTCTGCAATTGCATTGCCTATGCTATCAGGATGCGGGTCACAGGACCATTACATTCCAAAAAGGACATGCAAAGTTTTCAATTCAGTTAGATGATGATCAATATTGACTTCTAGAGCATAAGCCAATATTAGCAAAAGCCCCACACATGTTGGAAGGAATGGAGGAGGATGGATAACAGAAATCTCTCGAAGCCAATAGAGATCTATTATCATTTAGAGTTGATGTCAACCCAATCATCAGTTCAGTCTGTGGTGGCATGGCGGCCTCTATCTGCAGAGAACTTTTGGAACCCGAGGATGGAGAAATTATAGATCCGGTAATGAAAGACCCTATGGAGCTAGGCAGAATATGCATGGGAGAAGACTCATTGGAAGTCATAAATTTAGGCACTACAGATGAACCTAAACCGGTCTGAATTTGTGCAGAGCTCACTCCAGAATTTTGGATGGCGTTGATTGCACTATTGAAGCAGTGCAAAGAAGTGTTTGCCTGGAGGTATGCTGACATGAAAGGACTTGATCCCAAATTATAACATCATCGGATCTTACTCAAACTAGATGCTACTCGAGTAATGAAGCAAAGGTACATAATGAACCTGAATTTTGTAGAGTAGGTTAAGCATGAGTTGGATAGATTAATCAAAGATGGATACAAAAGATGTTACTTGATTCTACGGATCAATGGGAAATTATTCTCCCACAGTGCTTTGGGCATATCAGACATCATATAAGGTTTTAGTGGGCAGCAGTCCCTTCAAGCTGTTTTATGGACAGGAAGCAATCCTTTTGTTCGAGTTTGTAGTTCCCAATCTCTGGATTGTAGTTTAGAAGCACATAATACCAGAAGACTTTTTTTCTTATCAGATGGATCAAGTGCATCAGTTAGATGAACATCAATATACTAGTTTTCTCTTACTTTAGGAGGTGTAGAGTCACCAAAAGAAGTGGCATGCGGCCCTATCACTCGGCCATTGAATGAATTTTTGAAACACACACACACATACACACACACACACACACACACACACACACACACATATATATATATATATATATATATATATATATATATATATATATATATATATATATATATATATATATATGTGTGTGTGTGTGTGTGTGTGTGTGTGTAACATAAATACATAAATAAAATAGATTTTGGAAAATACATGATCGTGTAATAATTGGTAGTAATTGGAAATAATCGGCGGAATAACTACTATACATGCATGTTGTACAAGCAATCAATGATGGCGGTGGTCACATCGTTTCCAATATGATCCTGCGATTCTTATTATGAGGGCCGTGATGAGTGCAGAATTGCTAGAGTTAAGATACCATTTAAGGTAATCATGATGTAGACCCAACGTTCTCAACTCAGAAACGTAGGTAATAAAAGGTTGAGGACAATGCCAAATTCGGCTTATTTAGAAAACTTCCAAGCAAAGAGAGCAAAGCGAACTGTTGATATATTTAGGTAGTGATGTGTGTGAACACTCTAGGACCGTCGGGGAACTTTTTTCCCTCTTTAGGAGGTTTTTTCCCCCGGCTTGTATATACGCCTATTGCCCTAATGGGCTACTTATCTTTGTACATTCTCTAGTAATACATTCAGTACTGTGTGTTGTGCTCCAAGCTTCTTCTTCTTCCTTGTGTTGTTCGCGTGCTTCCGCAGACGTCTAACTCCAACAATTGGTATGAGAGTAGGTCATCGCTTCATCTAGGGTGCCATCGACACTCCTTTGATTGCAATCTTAGATTTGTACGAACTTTGGTGAGCATACTCAGTGTGCTTTCGAGATCAAAATAGCATCCCTATGTGGTGCCGAAATCACGATCTGAGCTCATTTTGGCCTCCGAATGCACTATCGTAGTGCTTGTCCAAGCTATTTCATCTTTTTGTGACAAAGGTATACACCAATTTTGGTTTGCCAGTATAAGCATCTCGAAGTCTGCTACAGGTCTAGTAGAATTCGTCTGGGCAATTGTGTTCAACTTTTTGAGATATAGTCAATTTTTAGCATCAAGGTATTTTAGTCACTGGCCATGGCTAAAAGCAGTGATGTATTTCGTATGTTGGCTATTGAGGATAAGTTGGATGGTACCAACTACCCAATGTGGGCCTATATGATGTGACGTGTTGGTTGCAAAAGGACTATGGAACATTGTGCAGTGTAAACATCCTATCACACCTACAACTGTTACAACTGAAGGTACTGAAGGTGATGTAGAAGGTGTCGAAGATGATGATATTCTACATATTCCTGTTCGTGCTGCAGTTTCTACTGCACCTACTGTAGAGCAGATTCGTTGGGATGGCAGAGATGCCCAGGCACATGCATTGATAGCTTTGTCTGTCAAACATGCCATTATTCATTATATTCGCTCTTGCAGAACAACTAAGGATGCTTGGGATACACTTACCACATTGTACCAAGCTAGGAATGAGGCTCGTGTTGCTTACCTCCAAAAAACAGTTGGAGAGTGAGCACATGAATGAAGGTGATTCTATGGACAATTTCCTAACAAAGATCAAAGACTTGAAGGAACAATTGATTTCTGCTGATGAGGTTATACCAGATAGCTCACTTGTGCACACCGTTCTGAATGGTCTTCCAAATTCATATAAGAGTTTTGCTTCTACTCTTCGATTGATGATGAAAGGAAATCCAAATGCCTTGTCATTTGAGGAGTTAGTCTCTCTTTTGTTGCAAGAAGATCAATCCAGGCAGAAAAGGTCCATTATGCGAGTTGCAGATCAAGCTTTCCTGGCTAGTCAAAAGGGCAAAGGAAAATGGAGCTCTTCAATTAGTAAGCAGAAATCTGCTAATTCTGCACAATCGAAGAGGGAAGACAAAGATGAAAAGAAACCAGAAAAGAAAAAATTGTTTTGTAAGTAGTGTAAAGGAAATGATCATATCATAAAGAACTATTCTAAACTAGCTGCAAAAGAGGCAAAGAAAAAAGAGGTAGGAATGGTTGTTGTAGAGGCTCCTACTCCAAAAACAGAGTCTGCTAATCTTGTGCAAGAAGAAGAATGGGCGTTTACTATTGTTTGCAGTTTTGACCCATCTTCTCATGAGCAGTTCATGTTTGCAGTAGACTTAGATGTTTGGTACTTTGATAGTGGGGCGACCAAACATATTACCTCGCAGCGCAGTTTCTTCTCTTCACTCGAGCCTGCCCCTACATGGAATACTATCACATGCGCCAACAACTCCTCTTATCCTGTTATGGAAGTTGGTAAGATCATCTTGACTACTGCTGACGGTAGTTCTTTCACTTTGTCAGATGCTTTGTTTGTGCCAAGGATCAAGAAAAATTTGTTATCAGTTTCTGTATTAGCCAAGATTGGCTTGGTTGTGAAATTTATGATAGATGTACAGTTCATGATCTATCAAAAGGCGATGTGATTATTGCTTCTGGCATTTTATGTCATGGGCTGTATAAGCTCATAGACTATGAAATATCTGTAAATGATTCCGCATGTGCAGTACATGATTCTTAGGCTATGTCAGATGCAAAGCTTTGGCATGCATGCTTTGGTCATCTGAATTTTGCTAGTTCGCTATGCCTACAAAAATCTAAAATGGTGTCCTCTTTGCCCAAACTTGAGGCACCTGGAAAACATGTTTGTGAAGGCTCTATTTTGGGCAAAATGCAGCGTTCATCCTTTCCAAAAGATGGTTCAGTTCGGGCTACTCAGAAATTGCAGCTTGTACATAGTGATGTCTATGGTCCTATGCATACACCTTCTTTTGGAAATTATCTTTACTTCATGACTTTCATCGATGATTTTTCCAGGCATGCATGGGTATATCCATTGAAGGCAAAGTCCGAAGTGTTCATGTGCTTTAAACAATTTTTGGTTTTGGCTGAAAATATGTGAGCATGTAAAATGGGCACCCTCCGTTCTGATCGAGGGGGGGAATATATATCTTATGATTTTAATGCATTTTTGGCTGAACGTGGGATAAAACACCAGTGTACAGTGCCGTATACACCTCAATAGAATGGAGTTGCTGAATGAAAGAACAGGTCACTCATGGAGATGGCGAGGTGTATGCCCAAGAGTCAGGCTTTACCAAATAGGTTTTGGCTTGAGGTTGTCATGTGTGCAGCATATGTACTTAATAGGTGTCCCACTAAAGCACTACAGTCTATCACTCCATATGAGGCTTGGCATGAGCGCAAGCCATGTGTTGCTCATCTGCGTGTTTTTGGTTGTTTGGCATATGCATTAGTGCCTAAACAACATTGAAAAAATTGGATGATAAAGCAATAAAATGTATTTTAGTTGGGTACAATTTTGAAAGTAAGGGCTATCCTCTGTATCATCCACAGACTAAATGCATTTTGGTTAGCTGTGATGTTGTTTTTGTGGAAGATGCTATTCAGCCATTGCTTTCATGTACTAAGGAGACATCTGTTAGCTCCAAAGACATGTATGATACCTTGCTGCATCTTTTTACATGTGGACAATCTAGTGTTGGTCCTAATGAGGCAACATCTCAGCCTTTGCAAGTTTCATATGATGATGTAGATCATTCCATTTTTTATGCAGATTTACATGACACACTTGTTGATGAGAGAGCTGATATTGAGTAGGCAAAAACTATGCCAAAATGGTTGGTGCAGACTTTGCGTGATAGCAAATTAGATGCACCTCTGTCATATCGTACTTGGTAAGGCTCTCATAGTGCCTCTCTTGCATCAGATTGTTATGCTATGGCTGCCTCTAGTCTCTGTGATGAGATTGACCCTGTTTCGTTTGATGAAGCACAAAATTCAAAAAATTGGATGGCTGCTATGCAATCTGAATATGATGCAATAGTGAAGAATGGTACGTTGTCGTCGAGATTTGCTCTCCTCTCTCACTTGTGAAGGCCTACAAAAAACATATTTGGCGAAGGTAGCCAGAATTCCCCGAGAAGTCCAGGATGCATCAAGGATGTCAAAGGAAGGTCACATACAAAGTTTCAAAGAAATCAAGAAAGTCCATGGTAGCGGTCAAAGCTGGTCAAAGCTGGTCAAAGTTGGGAAATTAGGGCAAAAATTTCATTCTCACCAAATTAGATGAAAATCCATATACTTGTAAAGATTGTCAAAGGCAGTCTATAGCCCAAATTTCAGCAGAAAATGGATTTTGTAGCACATTGATATGCTATGTTCATTTTGTAAAAATGTAATTTTTCTAGTTTGACCCTACAAATTCTTGTATAGAAAATTATGTTAGCCACATGGTTTGGCATGTATAAAGATCATATGTGGCTACATATTTGTACAAATTTTCAAGGCTATCAAAGCTTCCTAGACACCTTAATGCCACCTTGCAAGCTTCCAAATGTAGTCAAACTTGTACAAGGGAGATTTAGATGGGAGTTTTTCCTGCATATTCCTGAAGGAGATCTTTGGAAACATAGTCCTACAAAGTTTCATCTTCATCAAAGTCTTTTTGGAGGGTCAAAGAGCATAAAGTCCAGTTTTCAAGGTCACCGCAGTTTTCTAGAATAAGAAAATTGAAGGCTTGAAGGGCTGCCACATGTCAAAATATGATTGAACCATGGTGTACGGTCAAGATGAGCTCCTATTCAAGGGTGGAGATGTACTAAAGCATAAAGGAAGGAGGATCCACGAATTTTTTCCATAAAAGAAGACTTTGTTGACAGTTAAAGATCAATAATGCAAAGTTTCTCCAAAAATAGTGGCTTATCTTATCCGAATTGATGTCAGCACTGATCCGACGGTCCAGATCATCCCCAGATCCAATGGTGGAGAATGAGGGCGCCTAAATTTCACTCCTTTACACTAGATTTGATAGAAAGAACAATTCCAAGCCATTGATTTGATTAATCAAATGGTTGTAATCGAAAGTAGTGATCCTAGAGTTGAGAGTTGATTTCTCTAGATCCAAGGGCCCAAATTCATTCAAAAAACTATATAAACCCCCCTCCAAACTCCTAGAGCATCATTGTTAGGCATCCATAGGGCTCATGCTAGCTTATGGTTTCCTTGAGACGATCACCCTCGGTTGAGCGAGTGAGGATCCAAGGTGAGCTAGTATGAGTATAGAACCTAGTTTCAAATTTAAGTTAGAACTCCTATCTAGGATAGGCTCTTGAAACCAGCATCTCTATCTTGACTCACCCTCGGTGGAGCGTGTGAGTGAGTTAGAGCTGATTTTAATGAGTCTTAGACTTCTTTAGTTAGACGTTACGAGCCTAGACAGACATAGGGTTACTGGAGTGGAACTCACCTTCTTACGTGTGACATTCGGTTGAACTGTCATGGTTTGAGGGTCGGAACCACCTTTGATCAGTAGACTGCTTAGCATGACGTACCACGACGATATTTTACATGTAACTTAATTCAAATCCTTTTAATTCATGTCACTTGTCACTTGTCTCTTGTCTCCTCTCTCAGTCTCTTAAGTATTTTTACATGTCTTCTATTTCTTCTATGTGTGAGAAGGCTCCGCAGTATTGCGTTGAACCAGTGAGGATGTTTCTTGATGGGGGAAGTATCTCAACCCCTAAGCAACGATGAAGCGCGAATGACCTCCACAGGTATCCTTCTTTGACCTCTGCACACCAAAAATGCTCTTACTCAGAGCTTATGCAGAGAACTCTAGTGAGCTTTTGTAGACCTGTAGTAGACACCAAGGGCTTTCCAACAAAACAAATTTCACTTGAAATGGATGCTTACACAAAGAGAAACAATGTCTACAACATGAGCTAGTTGAATGCTCACAACTGCTAGTCAAGCAGAGACCTCACTTCACTCCAGCAAACTTTTCTCAGAGATTATACAGAGAATGAATCTCAAACTTATGTCAACTTTAGAGGACTCTAATAGCTACCCAATGAAACCAAAATCATAGCAAATGGATACATAGAGAAGGAGAACCAGCCCTTACAACAGAGAGCAAAATATTTCCAACAAAGCCTACACAAAGAGAGAGATATCAATCACACAACTTCACTAAAATGACTGTTGCTCCCAGCTTACTCAGAGAATGCTCCAGAGAATTGGTAAGCATAAAATAGACTCTTATAGCTATCCAATGAGACAAGAATTACATCAAATGGATACCATATGAGGGAGAACCAATGCTAACAACTCAGGGGTAGAGAGTTGCAACACTGCCTGCGCACACACATAGATATGCCTACTAAAAGAAAACAAACAAGCAAGCAAGGGGGTTGCTTAAGCAAGGGGCTTGCTTATCACAACTCCAGCACTTAGTGCTCACTTTACATGAGCTAAAACTCCAAGAAGATGGCCCAAAAGAAGTCGGGATACATGCTCCTTTTATAGTGAGAGGTGTGCCCCTAAAATCTAGGAACTACCTTTCCAAATCAGCCTCCTAACTTGGAGGAATTAGTTGAGATGACTTGGGGAGTGGTTGAGTGACTTTTCTTGATGGAATCTCGTGGCTTTTGGCTTCCTTTGATTGCTCCACATGTCCATAAAAGATTCCCCACGAAGTTTTAGCTTGAAGCTTGACTTTTAACACTCCCCCTCAAGCTTCAATTCTTCATCCTCATCCAAGCTCCTTCATGTTGATGCATTGCTTGAATTTTGAAATCTTCATCCCATCCAAAGCCTTTGTAAACATGTCCGCAACTTGGTCCTTAGTACCAATATGATGTACTGAAACTTCCTTGGATATCACCTTTTCCCTTATGAAGTGATAGTGCACTTCAATATGCTTGGTTCTAGCATGATAGACAGGGTTCGATGCTAGATGAATGCTACTCATGTTGTCACAAAAAATTGGATATGTGTCAACCTGCAAATTAAGCTCCATAAATAACTTCTTAATCCACATTAGCTCACATGTGACTTGAGCCAAAGCTCTATACTCAGCCTCGGTGGAAGATAATGCCACCGTGGGTTGCTTCTTTGAAATCCATGAGATGATCTTGCTACCTAGCATGACTAGGTAACCACTTGTACTCCTTCTATCTTCCTTCGAACCGGCCCAATCGGCATCGGAATAAGCTTTGACCTGCATATCATCATCAAATGAGTAGAACAATCCTTCATTTATAGTGGCTTTGAGATATCGCAACATTCTTCTTGCAGCTTGCAAGTGTGTAGTCCTTGGACTATGCATAAATTGTGATAACACTCCAACTCCATATGCTATGTCAGGCCTGGTTATTGTGGCATAATTGAAAGAGCCTACAATAGATCGATACAAAGTTACATCCTCTAATGGCTCTCCATCAATGGAGCTTAGCTTTACATTAACTTCCATGGGATTTGAAATAGGCTTGCAATGTAGCATCCCAAACCTCTCAAGTAGGTCTAGAATATACTTCCTTTGTATGAGCATAATACCTTCTTCTTTGTATACAACTTCAATGCCAAGAAAAAACCTAAGATCTCCAAGATCAGAGATCCTAAACTCCTTTCCAAGCTTTGCCTTGATCTCCTCAATGCCCTTTGTATCATTACCTGTAATGATAAGATCATCTACATACACACACATGTAGACCACAAGTTCTCCTCTTTGTTTGATGAAGAGAGATGGATCCACCTTGCATTGATTGTAACCACATTTGATCAAATAGTCCACCAATCTTTGGTTCCAAGCCCTTGGAGCTTGCTTTAGGCCATAAAGTGCCTTCTTCAACCTACAAACATGATGTGGAAACTCTTTATGAACAAAACCTAGTGGTTGCTCCATGTATACCTCTTCTTCCAAGTCTCCATTGAGAAAGGCATTCTTGATATCCAATTGGAAGAGCTTCCATCCTTTGCTAGCAGCCATTGCAATGAGTGTCCTAATGGTGCTCATCTTTGCCACGGGGCTGAATGTCTCTTCAAAGTCCACTCCATAGGTTTGTGCAAAACCCTTGGCCACCAATCTTGCTTTGAACCTAGAAATAGATCCATCTGAATTCCTCTTTACTTTATACACCCACTTATTACCTATTACCTTCATGTTCTCCTTCTTGGGCACTAGAGTCCATGTTTGATTTTCCTCAAGTGCGTCGATCTCTTCTTGCATTGCCTCTTTCCATTCGGTGTACCTGCTTGCATCTTCATAGCAATCGGGCTCATGATCTTCTACTACTTTGTTCATATATGCATAATGTGTTGCCATGTATGAATCATAAGTAAACCTTTGAGTTGGATACTTAACTCTAGAAGACTTCCTTTCTTCACCTTTTGGAGGAATAAACCTCCTTTGCCTTGGGAACTTGATCTCTTTCTTTGACGTGGCTTCTTTCTCCATCATGTGTCCTTCATCATCTTCAACTTCATTACCTTCTTCATCCAACTCCACCAATGTTGCTTTGCCTTTGTTGATTGATTGTGCTTCATAGCTTGATGAAGATCTCCCCCTCCATGGTGAGTTCATGCTTGAACTATCTTCATTGATGGAACACCTTGGGCCGCTTAGCTCTAGGTCGATTTGTTCTTCATCATGTCCATGCTTTTCTTCTTCATAGTCCTGCATACAATCATACTTCTTATACCAAGGGAGTAGCTCATCAAATGCTACATCCCTTGATATCCTCAAGTCCTTTGTATTTGGGTTGAAGCACCTGTAACCTTTATGATCATTTGAATATCCTAGAAACACACACTTTTCTGCCTTTGGTTGTAGCTTGTGCCTCAATTCACTTGGCACATGTACATAACAAGTACATCCAAATATCTTCAAGTGGGAAAGATCAGGTTTCTTACCATAATAGGCTTGATATGGTGTCAAGCCATGGATCCCTGAGGTAGGAGCCCTATTCATTAGATACACGGCGGTATTTGCTGCATCACTCCAAAACATGTTAGGTACATTCATCTCATTAAGCATTGCTCTAGCGATCTCGGCAATGTATCTATTCTTTCTCTCCGCTACTCCATTTTGTTGGGGTGTGTACCTACATGTTACTTGCCTCTTGATGCCTTGATCCATTAAAAAATCAGAAAACTCATTTGAGAAATATTCTCCCCCTCCATCGGACCTTAGCTTCTTGATATATGTACCTGTTTCCTTCTCTACCATTGCCTTGAATGCTTTGAAACATGTAAACACATCTGATTTGTTTTTTTATGAAATAAACCCAAACCATCCTTGTGCAATCATCTATAAAAGTGACAAAGTACTTGTTACCTCCAATGGATTGCTCTTTCGTTGGCCCCCACACATCTGTATGTATCAACTCCAATGGATGTTGGCTTATGTAGCCACTCTTCTTGAATGGAAGTCTCGCTTGCTTCCCTAGTTGACAAGATTCACATAAATGCTTCATACCTTGTCCTTGGAAGTTGGGAAGACCTTCAACCAGCCTCTTGAATTGCATTTCCTTCATTCTTTGTATGTTGATGTGACCTATCCTCTTGTGCCACAAGTCCAACTCCGAAATCCTCTTGTTTCCATATGTGAAGTAGACATGTTGAGTAGAATGAGAATTTACCTCCAAAGTGAAGAGTCTCCCTTGCTTCTTTCCTCTTGCTATGACCTTGTAACCTTGCTTAGGGTTCTCCACAAAGCATCCACCTTTGTTGAACCTTACTTGATAGCCTCTTTCAACCATTTGCCCAACGGACACCAAGTTCTTTGTGATGGTAGGTACATGCAAGACATCCTTGAGACATCTTCCTTCCTCCTTGTCATCCAAAGCTACATCTCCAACATGGGAGATCTCATGGGCTGTATCATCACCTGTTTCTACATGTCCTTTACCTTTGGGAGCATGTAGATTAGTAAACCAAGAAGCATTGCAACTCATATGGTTGCTACATCCACTATCAATATACCAAGTGTTATCTACTTTGCTTGAATTCCCATTCATGTGCATCATCAAGAGATTGTCATTTTCTGAACTTGTAGAAGCATAATTACCTTGGCCTTTGTATGAAGAACCTTGATTATAGTTCCTTTGGTTTCCTCCTTGGTAGCAATCTCTAGCATAGTGGCCAAACTTGCCACATATGTAACATCCTTCGCCATCTTGATTCCTGTTTTGTTGATGTCGTCCTCCTCTTCCTCTTGATCTTCCTCTCCCTCTTTGTGATGAGGTGCCTTGGTCATGTCCTTGATTTCTTGAGTGGCCTTGCCTTCCTCCAAACCTTCCTTTGCCCCTTCCTTGTCCTTGTCTTCCTTTGCCCCTTTGATTACCTGCATAGAAAACTTGTGCATCTTTGCTTTTAGTTGAACTTCCACCTATGTTCATTTCTTCGGTGACCATGAGAGCAACCAATTGCTCAAAATCGGGAAGATTATCCCTTACATAAACTGAAGTGGTAAAGGGTTTCCACTTCTCATCATCTCTCAAACCATTGAGAGTATAAGCCACAAGATCGTCATCGTCTACGTGGCTTCCAATGGATCCCAATGCATCTGATAACTCCTTGACCTTAAGTATGTAGTCATTTATGCTACTCCCTGAGCTCTTCCTAAGGTTGTTGAGCTCATTCTTGAGTTGGATCTTCCTTGCTTTGGTGCTTGTTGAATAAAGCCTTTCAAGTGTCTCCCATACCTTCATGCTTGAATCCAGGTCTTGGATATGGCCGATCATGCTATTGCTAATGTGTTGGGAAAGAATAAAGATAACCCTCTTGTCTCTTTCATTCCATTCCCTAAAGGCCCTTCTCTGGTCATTGGTTGGATTCTCATCCAACCTAGGTCTTGGTTCACTTCCACTAATCAACCCCCAAAGGCCCTTGCCCATAAGATAGTTGGAGACCCTAAATCTCCATGGTTGATAGTTACCTTTGTCTAGCTTTTCAATTTGAGTGTTGAAGTCTCCCATATCTAGTCTTTGATACTTGACCTAGCCCTTGGCTAATGCTCCAATGTGTGTAAAATGAAAATGAGGCTCTGAGGTTACCTCAATCCAAAGCTTTCCTTAGATGGACACCTTGTGCTCTTGCAAATTTGAGTAGAATAGCTCCCCCTTGATGTGAGCTACCTCCAAGAAGCTTTTGTTGATGCAACTCTTCAACCACCAACTCCAAGAGGTCTTCTTGCTTGTATGTGATACCTCCAAGATGCCCAAATGCTCTGATACCACTGATGGGGGAAGTATCTCAACCCCTAAGCAACGATGAAGCGCGAATGACCTCCACAGGTATCCTTCTTTGACCTCTGCACACCAAAAATGCTCTTACTCAGAGCTTATGCAGAGAACTCCAGTGAGCTTTTGTAGACCTGTAGTAGACACCAAGGGCTTTCCAACAAAACAAATTTCACTTGAAATGGATGCTTACACAAAGAGAAACAATGTCTACAACATGAGCTAGTTGAATGCTCACAACTGCTAGTCAAGCAGAGACCTCACTTCACTCCAGCAAACTTTTCTCAGAGATTATACAGAGAATGAATCTCAAACTTATGTCAACTTTAGAGGACTCTAATAGCTACCCAATGACACCAAAATCATAGCAAATGGATACATAGAGAAGGAGAACCAGCCCTTACAACAGAGAGCAAAATATTTCCAACAAAGCCTACACAAAGAGAGAGATATCAATCACACAACTTCACTAAAATGACTGTTGCTCCCAGCTTACTCAGAGAATGCTCCAGAGAATTGGTAAGCATAAAATAGACTCTTATAGCTATCCAATGAGACAAGAATTACATCAAATGGATACCATATGAGGGAGAACCAATGCTAACAACTCAGGGGTAGAGAGTTGCAACACTGCCTGCGCACACACATAGATATGCCTACTAAAAGAAAACAAACAAGCAAGCAAGGGGGTTGCTTAAGCAAGGGGCTTGCTTATCACAACTCCAGCACTTAGTGCTCACTTTACATGAGCTAAAACTCCAAGAAGATGGCCCAAAAGAAGTCGGGATACATGCTCCTTTTATAGTGAGAGGTGTGCCCCTAAAATCTAGGAACTACCTTTCCAAATCAGCCTCCTAACTTGGAGGAATTAGTTGAGATGACTTGGGGAGTGGTTGAGTGACTTTTCTTGATGGAATCTCGTGGCTTTTGGCTTCCTTTGATTGCTCCACATGTCCATAAAAGATTCCCCACGAAGTTTTAGCTTGAAGCTTGACTTTTAACATTTCTTTGAGCTTGTGAGTAAACTCTATCATCATAATTCACTTGCATGCATATAATCCATACATACCCATACATATTGATTAGTTTCTGAAAGTGTATAAGAAGCTCCAATATTGGACCATTCTTCCTTTCAAAACTGGTTTATGTGTAAGGGTTCCATCTATTCTCGTCATGCATACATATCATCCAAAGAAGACTATGCATATGGATTGGAATTAGGAAGTGTTTAAGAAGCTCCTTCAATGGACCATTCTTCCTTCCAAATTTCATTCGTATGTATGGTTCTCTTTCATTCTTATCATTCATGTTCATAAATCTAACTTGCACTCCTACATTCCTATTCCCATAATCATTTCAACATCTCTCTCTTCTCCATACTTAACATTAATTTCACCTTCACATCTTTAAACCTTCCAACATTCATTAGCTTCATACACCCTGTGTGTGCCACGACCGGACCCGATCCATCCGGATTGCGATCACCTCCACATTTGAACCCGACGTGAAATTGTTCCCCGACATTTGAACCCGACGTGAAACGCTTCGTGGCATTTGCTTCTGATCTTGTTGGGAGGTTGTGATCCATATCTTTTGTTTCATATTTTTCATCCTCATCATATCATCATCATCAGTCTTGAGTGTTGCACTGGATTTCTCACAGTATCGTGCACATCTTCGTCGTGAAGTAAACACATTTGTGAGAGATCTAGAGCATCGTGCATCACTTGCTTATTCACATAAGATGGAGGAAGGATTCAAATCCCTTATTGTTGAGAAACAAGGCCAAAGAATAGTCTCTTCTATGTTGAGAGAGAAGGGAAAATTCAATGGCATCAACATCACAAGCTACTTAGATTTGTTTGAAGAGCAAGCTATGATTTTTGGTCTTCCCGAAGATCTTTTGATATCATTCTTTGAACGAATTGTTGATAGCTCTATCATAAACCGTGTCACTCAATATGATAGTCTTCCTTGGAGTGATTTTAGAAAGGAGATGCTCAAAGAATTCTATCTTGAAGATTATAGCCAACATAATCGAGATGGATTCTTACGATGGGTCAATTCTCCAAAGCCTAGTAGCTCTATTACTCACTTACAAAATGAGTATATTAGACGCTATGAACAACTTCCTGATGAGGATAAGATAACTTTGGAACCTGATCTTGTGATCAATTTTCTTAAGCTTCTTCATCCTGAAACTCATAGGGAAGTTGAACAGCGATTAGAAGAACCAGATAAGCGCTATGGTCTTACTGACAATTGGCAAAAAGTGCGTAAAGTAGTAGAGGCTGTAGCCCATAGACATCAAAGACAATCCATGCTTTATGAGCAAACTAGTCTTCCTCAAGCTAGCCTTCCACAAACTAAGGAGCAAGTTAGAGAACAATCCCATGCTATGCTTTTTGACTCTACTCCTATTCCTCAAATGATGGAGCCTAATCAAGGTTTTAAAGTAGAGCCAAATAAAAGTGTAGTTGAACAATCTCAAGTGGATATTCTCACTAAGCAAATGGAAAGTCTTATTGCTACACAATCCAATTTGGCCAAGACTATAGATGCTTTACAATCTAATTACACCAAAACTTTCCAAAATCAAATGAACCCAATGACTTTTCAAGAGCCTAATCAACATGTTATAGCTACCAATCAAAATCCACAAGTAGCTCATACTCAAGCATATCAAGTTCCTCCAATGCATAATCCTCCAATGCATAATCCTTCAATGCAAAATCCTCATCCTCATGTGCAAAATCCTCAAATGTATCAAAACCTGTATCCTCAAGCTTCTCAAATAGCTTTTCAAAATCCTCAAAATCAAAATTTTCAAAATCATCAACCGTATAATATGGAAGCTCCTCTTGCACCTCAAGTACCACATGTTGCTCCCCAAGCTCCTCAAATACATCAATTGCATTTTCAAAATCCTAATTATCCTGTTCAAGCAATACCTTATCAACAAAATCCTCAATTTCAAAATTTCCCACCACAAGTTAATCAAAATCCTCAAAATCAAAATGGTTTTGTGCGTGGCCCTCGTAGGTGTCCTTGGTGTGATTCGTTAGAGCACTTTTTGAGAGATTGTGAACTATTGAAGGCTGCTAAGGAGCAACGACTAGTAATAGACATAGACAAAAAAATCTGTGACTATCGATCTAGGCTACCTTTTCAAGGAAATTATGGTAAGGGAGGAATGAAAAAACATTATGAAAATATAACCATAATTGACGTAGGAACTAGAGGAGTGAAACTAGAAGCTCTTGATGAACAACAAGTAGAATCAAGTAAACCCACAAAGGAAGGTGATTTTTCTATAGAGGCTTTAGTAAGAGCACGGGATGAGATTAGGAGAATAACGGCTTGGGAGTCACCAATAGAAGATCAATCTCTTATTTCTCACATATCCAATGTAGAAGAAAAACGAAAAAGAGATGAAACTGAGCCTAGTGAAAGAAGAGTAACACGAAAACAAACCTCAGAGGGAATAGAAACAATCATAGAGCAGGGAGAAACATCACAATCCAAAGATAAACAACAAGAATCACAACCCAATGAACAAAAACAAGAGGAGAAACAAAAAGGGAAGAAGACAAAGCAAAGAAAAACAGAACCAAAGCCTTTAGATAAACAAGAACAATCAAAACAAACTGAAGACCAAACACGAGAACATGAACAAAAACAAGACCCTGAGCAAAAACAAAAGAAACCAAAGAGAAAACCTAAAGCCATCTTGATTTCAGAAATTGAGAGAAAAATAGATCCTATGGAGATTTTAGATGACATTTTGCTTAAGAGTCAAGTGACTATGTCTTTAGAACAAGTTTTCTCTATTGCAAAGCCTGTTTTTAAAGATAACTTTATCGGCCTAATTAAAAGGAAGAGGTTTCCACTTAATCTAGATACTGAGATGCAAGATTCTCTAGATCAAGATCAAGCTATGAATGAAGCATTAAACTTTGATGAATCTGATGAAGAGGACTTTGATGATGATGAAGTAAATGTTAATAAAAATTTCTTAGGACCTATTCAACCTGACCATGAAAATCATGAAAACAATCCTGAAAGTCACTTTAAAAGAACATTTTGGTCTAGAGGTACATCAGAGATGCATGTTAAAATAGGAAATGATAAGAACACTATCACTGTAAATGCATTAGTAGATTCTGGCTCTGAAATCAATGTGATTTCAAGAGAAGTCTATGATAAGTTTCGATGGCCCATAGATAAAGATTGTGGATGGCGTATGAGAACTGCAGATAATGGTGTAGGTACCCTGTATGGAGCTTGTGCTAGTGTGCCCATATCCATAGGAGGAATCACAGAAGAGTTTCACTTTTTTATTCAAGATAATTGCTCCTATGAAGTTCTCTTAGGTCAACCCTTTATTTGTGAGAGTCGTATGGAAACTAAAGCCATGGATGATGGGTCTACCTATGCTAGATTTAAGTCTAAGGATGGAATGCAATCACTTCAAGTCATGATAGTAGGAGTGAATCATCCTAGGAATCGATTGTCAATTAGAAAGAAACCTATTATTACTCAGAGTCATGAGCATGCTTGTAGTAATTGTGCACCTCGATTCATGTTTGGAGCTACATATGATCAAAATTTCGGATAGAATCCATTGTTGAGCGGGACAACAGTGGATATTGGTTTGACATCTCGCATCCAACCAACATGTACAATAGTTTGTCACTTTGTTTTCCACATTCTAGATTAGATTTTCTTCATAAGAGTCAATTGTCCAAGTCTTTTATCCAAAAAACCCAAAAAAATTATAAAAATAACAAAATCATGGAACATGATGAGAACATTGAGCATGTGATTGAAACATCTCATTGTTTCTCTACTCTTGAGGAGTTAGAGTTATGTCTTCAACAAAATTCTAATTCCCATATTATTCTTCTTTCTTCCCTTGATGAGTATGCTCTAATCCAAGAGTATGCTCTCAATGTTGACAAGTGCTCAAAATTTAACCAAACACATGATGCCTTAGTTGAAACAAAGTACAAAACTGTAGACAAAAAAATCAAACCCATAGCTCAACCATTACCTCAAGGAAGTAATGAAAAAATTATTGATGTGAAAAATGATCCAATTCTTCGGGATAAGAAAAACATAGGACATAAATTCACGGATGAGACAATCAAACATGTGAGAATTGGTAGAGATGATGACTTTCTTTTGCCAGCAGAGAGAGATAAATTTGAGAGAGTTATACGTAGCCATGGAAAAGCCTTTACTATGTATCCTCATGAGATTGGTTGTGTAGATCCTAAGCTAGTTGCACCCATGATAATCTTTACTATTCCACATATTCCATGGAATCTTCGTCCTATACCTGTTCCAAAGGCTCACTTACCTGAGCTAATGAAACTACTTAAGGAGAAGATAAACATGAGAATTTTAGAGTCATCTTTTGCACCTTACTCAAACAGATGGTTCACTGTGCCTAAAAAGAATGGGAAACTACGTTTTATTCAAGATCTCCAACCCGTCAATAAAGTCACCATAAGGAATGTAGGAACAGGACCCATTGTAGATGAGTTTGCTGAATCATTTTCAGGACATTCTATCTATTCAATGGGTGATTTATATTCTGGATATGACCAATTCCAGTTAGCAATTGACAGTCGTGACATAACCACAATGAAAACTCCTTTAGGCTTAGTGCGAATGTGTACTTTACCTCAAGGAGCGACTAATTCTGTGGCTCATATGATGAGTGCTATGAATATGGTCTTACATGACTTTATCCCTCATATAACTATGCCATTCATTGATGATATTCCAATTAAAGGGAGTGAGGAACGTGTAAAGGACATTACTTTAGATTCATCGGGATGTCGTAAATTTGTTCTTGACCATATCTCTGATTGTGAAAGAATATTTCAACGATTTGAAGAGGTAGGTCTCACATTTTCCATAGAGAAATCTGTTTTTGGTGTCAATGAGGTACTTATTGTTGGACATTTATGTGGCCATTATGGTCGAAAGCCATACCCACAAAAAGTTGATGCCATTAGCAAGATTTCTGAAACATGTAACAACGTGAGTGAGGTACGTAGATTTCTTGGTGCTTGCATCTTTTATGTTATTTGGATCCCTCACTTTGCTCATGTTGCTGATTGTCTTTATGACTTGTTGAGGAAGAAACGAAAATTTATTTGGACCGACAAACACACTCAAGCTATGCGTAAATTGAAGAAATTACTGCTTAAAGCTCCCATCCTTAAGCGTGTAGACTATTCTGCTAACAAACCTATTATATTGACTGTTGATACTAGTCCTATTGGTATAGGTTGGGTCATAAGTCAAGATGATAGTGAAGGGAATAGATATGCAATTAGGTTTGGTGCCAAAATTCTACATGAAACACAACGAAAATATCCACAGATCAAACGAGAACTATGGGGTATGGTAACAGCTTTGAAAACAGACAAAGAATATTTCATTGGTGCAAATGTCAAAGTTGAGACTGATTGTTTGCCTCTCGTTGGAATGATAGCCAATTGTTCATCTCCTGATATAGCCATGCTTAGATGGATCTCATATATTAAGTTCATAAATCCTGAATTAGTTCATATTTCAGGTAAGTCAAACTCAGTTGCTGATATGTTATCGAGAGCTAGATTTGATGATGATCTTGAAAGTGATCTAATAAAGAATGTGAATTTAGTTGACTATGTTCCACATATATATGAGTATGAGCAATTTCATGAGTCTGAGTACGAAAATGAATGGAGAGACATAGGAAAGTATCTTAGTACACTACAACCATTACCTAACTGGACTACGAATAGATTCCGTAACATTAGGAAACGAGCTTATAACTTTTTCCTATGTAATGGTTATCTTTGGAGACATGCTAAGGGTAAGGTTAAGAATCCACAACGAGTCCTAGGAAAACGAGGTCTTCAATTGCAAGTAATGAAGGAAATGCATGAGACATTATGGGCAGGTCATAAAGGATTTTTTGGAACATATGAAAAAATTAGAAGTACCTATTATTGGCCTAGGATGTATGTTGACATTAGTAGCTATGTTTCTACATGTTCTACTTGTCAACTTCATTCATCAGTCAAACATAGAGATCCGTTGCATCCTACTTATCCACCTTGTATTCACTACAAGTAGGTAGTAGATCTTGTAACTATGCCTAAAGGTATTGACAAAATGCGTTACATTGTACTTGCAAGAGAAGACTTAACTAATCATGTAGAGGGACGTGCACTACGATCTAAGACCACTGCCAATGTTTGCAAATTCTTGCTTGAAGATGTCATAAGTCGCTTTGGGTACATAGAGAAAGTAGTTGCCGATCGTGGAGAGTTAAATGCGAGAGAAGCTAAAGAGTTCTTTGAGCGTCACTGTATTCGTTTGTCTCTCACCACTGCATATAATCCAGAGGCCAATGGTAAAATAGAGAGAGGGCATCCACCTATTGTGAAAGCCATATCTAAAGCATGTAACGGTGACATCAAACAATGGCCTAAATTCTTACCTTTTGCACTTTGGGCAGATAGAATGACATGCACAAGTACTACTGGATATATGCCTGCTGAACTCATGTACTGTCAAAAACCATTGTTTCCAATTCAGTCTCATATTTCTGCATGGTCAAATTTGCCTTGGTCTGAAAACATGTCTACTGATGATTTTTTGAGTTTGCGTATTAAACAGTTAGAACAAGGTAAATTAAGACTTGATGATGCTGTTGAAAAATTAAGAGAATCTAGAATGAAGAACAAGCATTATTTTGATAAAACTCATCGATTGCGTCCTAAGCCAATTGAAGTAGGAGATTGGGTGCTCATTTATGATAGTACATTTGACTCTCGATATGATGCACGCAAAAAGCTCACTCAACGGTGGTTTGGGCCATACATTGTATCAAAAGTCAACAACAATGGTACGTATGCTCTTTGTGAATTAAATGGTGTTGCACTAAAAACTTTGATTGCAGGTAAAAGGATAAAGCTATTCAAGAAACGTGATAATGACGAGTACATTTTGGATGAGGACATTGAAGAAGATGACAACAATGAGGCCGATTCATAAACAGGAGTATCCATGTTATAAAAAATAAAAATATAAATTAAAAAAAAAGGAAAAAAAACATATAAAAATATCATTAATTTTTCAAGTTCATGTTGCTTTGTTTTTTTTCAAGTTCATTCTATTTTTTTTTTTCTTTTTTCCATGCTTGTTTCATGCATGTTTTTTTCAGTCTTTGTATTGCATTGCATATCCACATCACTTGAGTCAAAAAAGGGCAAATGATGATTTCTCTACTTGTGTAAAATTGTATCTTAAGTAGTAACTTATCTACTAAGGAATTGATTATAATCTAGGATGTGTGGAAAGATAGGGCATGTAGATTTGGAGGTTTATTTTGGTGACATGACTTTCATATATAAACATGCATATGTATCCTATATCGAAAGCATAATTGTTGAAATCCTAGCTCCTGCTATTGCATGTTTCTACATCTTTAGTCCACCTCACAGCACTTGTATCGGAGTTTAAACGACTGTTCTCCGTCATCAAAAATGGCTGTACCTTGTATCGGGGTTTAATTTTTCCTCGTAAAAAAAAATAAAAAAAATAAAAAAATGCTACATGTTACCAAGAAGTTTACACTTTCTTCCACCCCAAAAAAGTGAACCATAAAGTTGCCGAATCATCATCATCATCGAAAAAAAAAAAAGAGCAAGCCAAAGGCATAGTAGAATAAATCACGGGCTATATAGGCAGATTTATGCATTAGTGGAGTTTAGTTAGATTTTCTTGCATGTTATTAGAGAAAGAGCATATTCATATTTATGTAGGAAAGGAGTTGATCTAAAATAAGCTAAAGATGAAAGATGTCTCTTGAAAATCCTAAATCTTTGTTTATAATCATATTTAAGGTAGATTGCTTTATGAAAAAGGTACAAAATTTTCTTCAAGATGAGAGGAACTGATGCTTAAAACGACTCAATACATCCACTTCCACTTCATATTGATGCTTGTTTTTTTTTTCTTTCTTGTTGCCAATGTTGCTTGTTCATTTGCATATATGTTGCCTATTTGTTCATGCATATTCATGTTGCCTGTTTCAATTATTTCTTTCATGCAAATTTTGCTTCATGTCGCGTTACCTACTTATTCATGCATATAATCAATTTTCCTTCCATCTTTCTTATGTTGCCTATAAAAGAATTTGATGCCTGGAACATTTTGTTTTTCACAGATGCTAGAGTGGCGCTTCCGGAGGAATCGCAGGTTTAGTGGGGGCGAATGTCGTCGAGATTTGCTCTCCTCTCTCACTTGTGAAGGCCTACAAAAAACATATTTGGCGAAGGTAGCCAGAATTCCCTGAGAAGTCCAGGATGCATCAAGGATGTCAAAGGAAGGTCACATACAAAGTTTCAAAGAAATCAAGAAAGTCCATGGTAGCGGTCAAAGCTGGTCAAAGCTAGTCAAAGTTGGGAAATTAGGGCAAAAATTTCATTCTCACCAAATTAGATGAAAATCCATATACTTGTAAAGATTGTCAAAGGCAGTCTATAGCCCAAATTTCAGCAGAAAATGGATTTTGTAGCACATTGATATGCTATGTTCATTTTGTAAAAATGTAATTTTTCTAGTTTGACCCTACAAATTCTTGTATAGAAAATTATGTTAGCCACATGGTTTGGCATGTATAAAGATCATATGTGGCTATCAGAGCTTCCTAGGCACCTTAATGCCACCTTGCAAGCTTCCAAATGTAGTCAAACTTGTACAAGGGAGATTCAGATGGGAGTTTTTCCTGCATATTCCTGAAGGAGATCTTTGGAAACATAGTCCTACAAAGTTTCATCTTCATCAAAGTCTTTTTGGAGGGTCAAAGAGCATAAAGTCCAGTTTTCAAGGTCACCGCAGTTTTCTAGAATAAGAAAATTGAAGGCTTGAAGGGCTGCCACATGTCAAAATATGATTGAACCATGGTGTACGGTCAAGATGAGCTCCTATTCAAGGGTGGAGATGCACTAAAGCATAAAGGAAGGAGGATCCACGAATTTTTTCCATAAAAGAAGACTTTGTTGACAGTTAAAGATCAATAATGCAAAGTTTCTCCAAAAATAGTGGCTTATCTTATCCGAATTGATGTCAACACTGATCCGACGGTCCAGATCATCCCCAGATCCAATGGTGGAGAATGAGGGCGCCTAAATTTCACTCCTTTACACTAGATTTGATAGAAAGAACAATTCCAAGCCATTGATTCTATTAATCAAATGGTTGTAATCGAAAGTAGTGATCCTAGAGTTGAGAGTTGATTTCTCTAGATCCAAGGGCCCAAATTCATTCAAAAAACTATATAAACCCCCCTCCAAACTCCTAGAGCATCATTGTTAGGCATCCATAGGGCTCATGCTAGCTTACGGTTTCCTTGAGACGATCACCCTCGGTTGAGCGAGTGAGGATCCAAGGTGAGCTAGTATGAGTATAGAACCTAGTTTCAAATTTAAGTTAGAACTCCTATCTAGGATAGGCTCTTGAAACCAGCATCTCTATCTTGACTCACCCTCGGTGGAGCGTGTGAGTGAGTTAGAGCTGATTTTAATGAGTCTTAGACTTCTTTAGTTAGACGTTACGAGCCTAGACAGACATAGGGTCACTGGAGTGGAACTCACCTTCTTACGTGTGACATTCGGTTGAACTGTCATGGTTTGAGGGTCGGAACCACCTTTGATCAGTAGACTGCTTAGCATGACGTACCACGACGATATTTTACATGTAACTTAATTCAAATCCTTTTAATTCATGTCACTTGTCACTTGTCTCTTGTCTCCTCTCTCAGTCTCTTAAGTATTTTTACATGTCTTCTATTTCTTCTATGTGTGAGAAGGCTCCGCAGTATTGCGTTGAACCAGTGAGGATGTTTCTTTGAGCTTGTGAGTAAACTCTATCATCATAATTCACTTGCATGCATATAATCCATACATACCCATACATATTGATTAGTTTCTGAAAGTGTATAAGAAGCTCCAATATTGGACCATTCTTCCTTTCGAAACTGGTTTATGTGTAAGAGTTCCATCTATTCTCGTCATGCATACATATCATCCAAAGAAGACTATGCATATGGATTGGAATTAGGAAGTGTTTAAGAAGCTCCTTCAATGGACCATTCTTCCTTCCAAATTTCATTCGTATGTATGGTTCTCTTTCATTCTTATCATTCATGTTCATAAATCTAACTTGCACTCCTACATTCCTATTCCCATAATCATTTCAACATCTCTCTCTTCTCCATACTCAACATTAATTTCACTTTCATGTCCTTAAAGCTTCCAACATTCATTAGCTTCATACACCCTGTGTGTGCCACGACCGGACCCGATCCACCCGGATTGCGATCACCTCCACAACGTGGTCTTTATGTGACTTGCCTCCTGGCAAGAAGGCCATTGGCACTAAGTGGGTATACAAGCTGAAGCATAAACCTGATGGTACAATTGATAGGTATAAGGCTAGGCTTGTTGCAAAGGGTTATGCATAGGATAGAGGCATTGATTTTGATGAGACCTTTGCACCTACATATCATATGACTACTATTCGGAGCATCTGTGCACTTGCAGCTCATCATGGTTGGAATGTACATCAGTTGGACATTAAAACTGCATTTCTGAATGATGACTTGCATGAAGAAGTGTATGTTTTTCAGCCCCATGGCTTTGTGCAAAAAGGGCATGAAAACCAGGTATGAAGGTTAAAGAAGGCATTATACGGTTTAAAGCAAGAACCACATGCTTGGTATGAGAAGATACATGCCTATCTGATTGCACATGGTTTTGAGAACAGTCCAACTGAAAGCACCTTATATGTTAAGCATGCTAATGATGTACTTCTGATCATTGTGGTTTATGTTGATGACATGCTGCTCACTGGTCCTCATGACACACATATTGCTGATTTTAAGGCTGATTTGCATGCCTCATTTGAGATGTCTGATTTGGGGCATTTGCATCATTATTTGGGCATTCAGCTTATGCACATTGATGGTGGAATGGCTTTGTGCCAAACAAAGTATATTGACACATTATTGCAGCGTTTTGGCCTTGAAGACTATAAACCTTTTGCCAATCCTATGGAGACAGGTTTACGAGTAAGTCTTCATGATGTTGGAGATGCATTTGATGTTGTTCTTTATCAGTAGGCTGTTGGATGCTTGATTTACTTATGCATTACTCAACCAGATATTCAGTTTGCTGTCTCACAGATGAGCAGGTTTATGCATTGCCCAGGAGTCAAGCATTGGTAGGCGGTTAAGTGCATCTTTTGCTACTTGAGTGGTACTCGACTACTTGGTTTGTTTTATCCCAAGGGGGGATCACTACAACCAGATTCACATGCTTTTTTTGACTCTGATTGGGATTTTGCTATGACACTCATGTGTCCACTAGTGGTTTTTGCTTCATGCTTGGTAGCTCATGCATATCTTGGCTGAGCAAGAAGCAGCCTACTGTGGCCACTTCTAGTTGTGAGGCTGAGTATAGGGCAACTCTCAGAGCGACTGTTGAGTGTGTGTGGCTCAGACGCCTTATGGCTGATTTGGGTGTTGGTCAGTCTTCTACCACCACCATCTTCACTGACAGTCACAGCGCATTGGCAGTTGCGAGGAACCCTATGTTCCATGCTCACACTAAGCACATTAAGGTGCATTATCATTATGTTAGGGAGAGGTTCTCTGCTGGGGAGATCAACTTGGCATATGTGCCCACGCAGGAGAACATTGTAGACCTTTTCACAAAGGCTCTGCCTAGGGAGAAGTTTGAAGCTTTCCACAAATCTTTGGGCTTACTTCCTTTTGTGGAGTGATTTCCACATAACTTGGAACTTCCTTATACATGAGTGCCAACTCCTTGTTCACTGCATCACTCCTAGGTGGGATTTGTTGATATATTTAGGTAGTGATATGTGTGAACACTCTAAGACCATCGGGGCACTTTTATCCCTCTTTAGGAGGTTTTTTTCCCCTGGCTTGTATATACGCCTATTGCCATAATGCGCTACTTATCTTTGTACATTCTCTAGTAATACATTCAGTATTGTGTGTTGTGCTCCAAGCTTCTTCTTCTTCAATGTGCTATTCATGTGCTTCCGTAGACGTCTAACTCCAACATGAACAGAGCGACAACGTACTATAGCGATTAGCACACGAAGCAGACATACAAAGATGGCGGTACCCTTCTTTGACACCCATCTTTTGAACATACCAAAAACACTCTCTTAGGAGCAAAAAGACTAGTTCGAATGCAGAGGACTCCTGCAATGTGTGTTGTTGGATTGGAGGAGCATTCGTCCCCATCCACAAACTAAAGACATAGCCAAGGAGATAGCCAAAAAGACTAATGGCAATGAACTTAATACCCAGGAGATAAGCCTATGGGTAGGGAAGCACACCTTCTAATTGCGGCCAACACTAATTGAGGAATGATTACATGTTGTCAATACAATTATGACAACCAATACAAAGTCTCTCAACATAGGAGAGATCTACAGGTTGTTGGGGAAACGATTTTCTAGAGATTATATTTTCATCCAGCTTCTAGAGAGTAATCCAATAAAACTTGGCTCACTCATGATGATGATTATTAATACGTAGGCTAAACATTGTTGGAGCAAGTCTATGACAATCCTAAGTATTGGCTTGAGTCTCACAAAGTCTTAGAAGAAGCTTCAAAAAGAAGACTATGTAAAGTTCACTTGTGAACTACCTCTTGTAACTTTTGAAGAGTTTACTTAATGTAAAAGTAAGAGAATCTTAAGTGGTTGAGTCCACTTGATCAAGAATGGAAAGAGGAGCCACAAATTCGTGATTTGTGGTAGGTAGAGAATCAAATCAATCATTGATTGATTGGAGAGTGATTGAGGGAAGTTAGCCTCCCAAACTCAACTATAAATAGATGGCAGTTTTAGTCGTGGTTAGAGAGACCTATGTGAAGACCTCCAAGAGCTGAGCTTTATGCCATATCAAGGTGTGATTACAAGGCACACATATGTATCAGTAAGTCATTGTATTGTACAAGCAATATACTTTCATTTTCATGATTATTTGGTTTCATCTTTCCATGTTCTTGTGAAGTGTACTACTCACTGCCATTACTCTCAGTTTTCTCTGTCAGCTTGCAGAGATGTTTTCTCTGAGCTTGGTGCATCATTTTCAGTGATTTAACTTGGTAAAGTTAACTCTATAAGTCTACTATATGCTCACAAATTTTCATGTCATTTGGATGTTGCAATCTTCAGTTATGTTCATTTGAAGTCAACAGGGTCTGTTCATCTTCACTTCTCTGTCAGGTACCCGACTTTTTAACTCATCTTGTCAGAGCCATAGCTCAGTGGTTACTTATCCAAACTCAGTGATTTAAAGCTTATTGGATTTAGCTTATGGTCTAGTTTAACCATACAAATTTTCATAATCATTTGATTTCTACATTTTGAGTTATGTTGATTTTGCTGCTCACTGGTCTATTTCTGTAGCAGCCCGTGAAAATCGGGATGATGTCATCACTTGTTAAAACTCATTCTCAGTGTGTGGTTCATTATTTTGGATGATTTCATCACTTGTTAAAACTCATTCTCAGTGTGTGGTTCATTATTTTTTATGATATTACTCTTGAAAGTTAGCTCTTTAAGTTTCCTAGACTTCCCCAAGAGGAATTGAGCTAATTGCTGCTGTGCTTAGAGAATTATGTAAAACACTGGACAGGTGTATGAACCAAGAATAGCAAGTTTTCACCTCTGAGCTAACTCCAACTTATCTGTTTTGATCTATCTTTTTGAGAGTGATCTTCCAAGGTACATAGGGTGTCTAATACATCCATTGGCAAGCTAAAAGGGCCCACCATATACTCCTGGAGTTCATTTGGCTGGTGTAGATCAAGGATTTTGCAACACCTCTTCATCTTCAAGCACATACCTATCCATCTCTTCACAAACATCACGGTGTTTCACAGCTATTTTATGTGTTGATGAAGGAATCGATAAAGACACAAGTGCACTGGGCCGAAATAATTTTCTAGAAGTTAAAGAAGGAGGTGGGAAGATTGTTTCGAAGAACATGAAGGGCAGTTAGCGTGGTGCTGGACTCAAAAATTGGATTCCTATTTACTTTGTTATTTACAAAAAATCCAACCTTTTTACCTCAAGAATACATAGTAGTTACAGTGGATCTTTTTCTTAAGATCTTAAAGAAGAGGGTTGCAGAAAAGAAACCGTTCGAGGGTACTTCGCAGGATTATACAAATGACCGGGATGAAGAAGAGCAATCTTGAAGGTAGCAGGTGGAGGAGAACTCGAGGAAGAGGCAGAGAGAAACAGGATAGAGGAAGAGGCAGCAAGAAGAGAGGAAGAGGCAACATGGAAGAGATTAGAAGAAAAAGAGGAAAACAAACACCAAGCAACAAGCAGAAGCAGAAGAAGAGAGACATCAAAAATAACATGAGCAATTGGACCATATAGCAAAAACACTTCAGAAATTTTTGGTACTTCATAAATTTAGTTCTTGTAAGCTAAACGACATACGGAAACAAAGTGATGGTAGGGTAAAGCTACCCCCTGTCAAATGCAACAATTATATCTACCCTTAGATGTATCTGAATGAGTTATTAAGACAAAAAATCCTAGGAGATTTAGCGAGAGGAGTTTAGTGGACTGCGGTAAGAATGGAGGAGATGCAGAAGCAATATACTCCACTCTCTCAGCAAAAGGAGGGATGGGAGCAGAGAAAGCAAAAATGACTAAAGAAATTAGCCAATTTAGGTAAAAAATGGAACAAGTTAGAGCAGAAAGTGTAGGAAGGGAAAGTGCAATGCATAAGGAGATGGTGGAGGAGCTGAATGAAGCCTTAGCGGAAAATAGTATGCTAAAGGTGGAAACTGAAGAGAAGGTGAAGATCATAGAACCTAATTTTTAACTAGGTGAGACATTACGTCTCAACATAGCCAAACCTAGTCAAAAACTATAAAAGGAGCTAGAGAGCTCATTGTTGAGGTTGGATTGTTGGGAATTGAAGTAACGAAGAGCATTTTAAACTCATTTGTTGGCTAATTGAAGACTCCATTGTTCCAATTTTTCATCTTACCATGTATATATGTGGGTGTATGTGTGTGCATGTTAGTGTGCTTCTCACTCATGCACTTGTGTACACATTCTCTCATGGTTGTCATACCTCCCTCATGTCTCCTCTGATGACAATTATGAAGTGGATCTCCTCACATTGATACTTATCATTGTTGTTTGTTGTCCTTTGTAGTTGGCCTCTCCAATCATTTTAGTATAAAGGAAACAACAACTTTAAACACTTTAAAATGTCAATCTAGGAAGTATTCTAAGACCACAACTCCTTCTTCATTGATAGACTCCAAGATACGTCAATAAAATCAGTCTCATTAGAGATTTCACACTTTTTATGAGAAATTCTAGGATTTCTTGTAAGTAGAGTTAGAAGAAAGCTTTTTAAATTATTCTTGTGCCTAAAGTGTGCCAATTTTTATGATGAATACATTAGTAACATCAAAACTTAATTTCAATACATGTATCATAGGGATGGGACAATCATGAAATACTCAAAGAATGACTCATCAACAAGACTCATCCATGATAAACACTCATCTATTCATCAACAAATCACCATGAAAGCTAAAGGAAGACATTTAGAGGAGATGGAAAAGATCTCTCAAGTTCTCATTAATCACTTCAATACACAATGATCATCCCCTAAAAATGAGTCATAAGTTAACTTATATACTTTTCCAAGTGGCCTCTTTCAAATCTGAAAATGGGTCCTCTAATCTTCTAGTCTAATTTTCTGAAGATCCAAGAGCTCTAAAAATTCTCAAAAAAAAAATACATAAGTTACTTCTAATCATGAGGAAGAGTATTCTTCATTTTTACATCCATCGGGACTTTCTAGATTATAGAATTACAAATTTACAAAATATTTCATCATCAAAAAGATATTCTTTCAACATCCTTCCCCTCCTTTCCTTTTGTCATCCTTGAAAAAAGTTTATTGTTACTGATAGCACTATTGTTTCTTCTTTCTTTGGTAAACTTGAGCCACAAGATCACGACTCTTTCTCTCTATGATGTTCAAGTCATTGACCATTTCAAAAAGAGCTTTTCTCCAGTGTACAACTACTATAGGTTTGTATATAACATCCTTCATAATATATTCTATATAGGCTACTTCATATGTTGTCAATTTGGTTGTCATTACAAGTGAGGGTTTTACAAAAACTTATGACTCCCTTTCGAAAAATCCAAAATAAAAGGCATCTTCAAATATTTGTACATAGTGAATTCCCATAAAGATAATTCTACTAGAGTATGCCATTAAAAATATCCTATCAGGGGTTTCATTTAGATAAAAAAGGAGTGCATCTGAGGGTGAGTTAAATCCTATATAGTTAAGGGTTCTTACATGGATATCAGTAAAGGTTTCTATACAAGTGATTATGAGTTTCAAAACCATAACTGATAATATACAAGCAAGATCATTGACATCTTTCAAATTTTCTATCAAGGATTTAGTAGTGGTAAGCATGTAACTCTTGGTTGGCCAAGCTCCTTTTTTAGGTCTTGCAATCTTTGGAAAGTTCAGCCATTTTGTTGGAATTTGTCCTTCATTTCTTCTTTTCCAAAAGAGAGCCCAATATCTTCTTCTTGCTATTGGACAGAAAGCGAGATTTATTTTTAACTAAAATGGAGCTTTCTTCCATATTTTTTTGCAATCCTTATTTTTATCCAACCACCTGTTTCTCCATGTGGGATTGGCTAACTCTTTGGTAATATCCAATTCCTCATCATATTCTAAGTATGTATTTGGTGGTACTCCTATCCTGACAGTTTGATATTTTTTTGTACTTTCTAATACCATGTAGAATGGTATTCCTAGTCCAACTACTACCCAATGATGCTGAATTGGGTTGACTCCATTCTCTAGAGCAAATTTGACAATTTGATTCTCATATTGGTCATGCATTTTTCTGATAAATCTCATATTGGCTTCCCTATCTATGAGCAATTGTTGTACAAATTCATTTGTTTCTTCATCCAATTGCTCTACAGATCTTGGATCTTCTTCATACACTTCATGCATAGGAGAGGATGTCATAGTTGTACTTTGTGGCCTTTCTTGAAATACTCCTTATATGGGTAATTCCTTTATTTGAATAACTACCTTGGCTTTTCACTCTTAAATTTCTTTCATCATCTTGACCCTCTATTCTTCGCATATGGTTCTTTCTTTTTCTACTTTCTCATTGAGATTGTTGTATCCTCTCATGGCATTAGTTGCATCCACATTTGCTTGTTTTTCTAGCTCTCTAGCATCCTTTAATTCCTCTCTCAATTGTGCTACTTCTTTTCTTAACTTTTCTAACTCCTCATTTTGAACTCCTAAGCTTTATGCTTCTGCCTTTACGTGCCCTTCTTCCATTAATATTCTATTGATTTCTTCATTGGCTTTAGAGAATACCTGTATGAAGTTTGTAGTATTCTATTTTTTGACTCCAACCTTCTGATATCTTCTCCCATCTTAGTGATGGTCTCATTCTGCTTTGTACATTTCAATTCCAATAATTTTACTCTGTTTTTGCTTTGTACTACTTCAGTTTCTAGTGCTCATATTGCTCTTTCTAAGTGATTCTCGCTTCTTTTACGTTGCTCTTTCGATTCCTCTTCTAATTCGTTCTTCTCTTTTTTATGCTCTTCTATTTAAGAACTCTTGTGCTCATCACACTTGTAGCAAGATTTTTCTAGTGCAATTGGAAGAGATTTTGAATTTGGAATATCAAACAATTAATCATAAATATGACTATTCCCTTTGTTTTATATATATCATTTTCAAAAAACAACAAAGAAAACTTTGGAAATAATTAATATCACAAAGATACTACTCACACACACTTCTATGTCTTGCGTTGTGCTTTAGGAAATTGAAATATTTATGTATGTATATATATATATATATATATATATATATATATATATATATATATATGTGTGTGTGTGTGTGTGTGTGTGTGTGTAGAAGTATATACATATATTTACATAGTTATATGTATATATATATTTTTAATTCTTTTCTTCTCCTTTTTCTTATGAGAGGTTGAGAGGTCCAAGTGTTCCCTTTTGATTTGTCTTCCCCTCCCAGCTCTTTATCCTAAAATGAAAAGAGTTTTTCTTTGTGCATGGGATTAATTTTTTTGTGTCTGGTGAATGCATGGCTTTGAAGTGTAGCCCTACACATGAATACTTTGACAATGCATCCTCTTTGTGGTTCAAATTTGAGGTCTTAAGTAATTTACTTAACTCGATCTCGGGTGATGAGTTTTTCTGTTGATTGTCCATCTTTTCATTTGTTTTTGAATGGTGTTCTGTATTTTTAATGTTGTCTTTCTTCTCGAGTACTAGCTTGATTTGTATTTTTGTTTTTCACTTCGTTTTGTTATTTTTCTTCTATGTGTATTTGATGAATTTTAATGCTTCTCTTTGGTTGTTAATGATTTTGGTCTCCAGATCTCCTTCATTGTTATGTTTTGGCCTCGTGATCTTTCTTTTGGTTTCCATATTTGTTTCATCCTCATATGGTCAAGATGGAAGATCTATGATTGCCATGTTCTTCTTGATTTTTCTTTACTATCATATGACATCTTTGTATGATGTTGTATTGATTCCTTCTTTATATTGTAATCTGATCTATTGGATTATCTTTCACTGGAAATTTGAAGGTTTCCATCTTTGGACTGTGTATATTCCCTTCTGAATACTACACATCAATACTTACAAACAATATCTTAATTACTTTATGAAAATCAATAGAGACTTTATTTTCTTTCATCTAAGATTGACCTAACATTAATTTTTTAGGCATGAATTCATAAGGCAATTGAGGAGTTTTTAGGATAGATGCTGTGACCAAACAAGTTTTAAGGGTTTCAAAGGCTTCCTCACATTCATTAGTCCATTCAAATTTAGTAATCAATGCATATAGAGGTTTGGCAATTTCTAGAAACTTGTACACAAATTTCCTATAATAACCATAGTGTCCCATCAATGTTTATAGATATTTTACATTTGTTGGTTTTGACATATAAAACTTTGTAAATAATTAATATCACAAACATACTACACATACACACACACTTCTATGTCTTGCTTTGTGCTTTGGAAAATTAAAATATTTATGTACATATATAGAAGTATATACATATATATATATTTACATAATTACATGTATATATATTTTTTATTCTTTTCTTCTCCTTTTTCTTATGAGAGTTGCAAAGGTTGAAGTATTCCCTTTTGATTTGTCATCATACTGGGATATGCAACTAAACCATGTCCTATGGGCATACAGAATAGCATATAAAACCTCAAATGGAACTAATCCTTTCAACCTAGTTTATGGTCAAAATGCAGTTTTGCCAATGGAATTCCTTATACCCACGTTAAGGATAGGAAACCAACTACAATGGACTGCACATGAACTATCTGATAGAATTTTGGAGTTAGAGCAATTGGGAACTTCTAGAACGCAAGCAGTCATGAGTATATATGCAGATAAAAAAGACAAAAGGCCCACCATGACATACACATTAAGGAAAAATGTTAACTAGAGGGATACCTAGTCCTAGCATATACACTCAAGGAATATAATAGAAAATTGGAAAAAAAGGGACATGGACCATATATTATTCATAAGATTAGTCATAGTGGAGCAATACACTAGGCAAATCTGGATGGGGAAATCATGCCAAATTATGTGAGTGGATGTAGAGTTAAGACATACATGAAACCACTAACAAGTCAAGAACTAAGAATAATACAACAATCACACAAAAGAAAACAAGAAGAAGAACACATAAGACAAGAAGCTCAAGAGGAAGTTGAGGAACAAGTTGGTACTAGAGAAGAAAGACAATAGTAAACATTTAGAATACCATTCAACAATGACATGAAAAGATGACCAGTCAAAAGAAAACCTCATCAATAGAGATCAACTTAAGTACATTACTTACAAACTCAAATTTGCACCAGAAAGAGGATGCATTGTCAAAGTATACATGTGTAGGGCTACACTACAAAGCCGTGCATTCACCATGCACAAAAACGTCAAATCCCATTCACAAAGAAAAGCTTTTTTCATTTTAGACAAATCAAAAAGGAATACTTGGACCTTTGGACCTCTCATAAGAAAAAAGAGAAGAAAAGAATTAAAAATATATATATACATATAATTATGTAAATATATGTATATAATTCTATATATGTACATAAATATTCTAATTTTCCAAAGCACAAAGCAAGACATAGAAGTGTGTGAGAATAGTATCTTTGTGATATTAATTATTTCCAAAGTTTTCTTTGTTGATATATATATATATATATATATATATATATATATATATATATATATATATATATATATATATATATATATATAAAACAAAGGGAATAGTCATATTTATTATTAATTTTCTGATATTCCAAATCCAAAATCTCTTCCAATTGCACTAGAAAAACCTTGCTACAAGTCTGATGAGCACAAGACTTCTTCGAAAATGTATTAATATTACTATGTGATGTTGATTGGTGTAAAATTCTTTTTCTTTCTAGTGATTGATGCAAAACAAGTGATTTTTTTAGTCTTTTATTACAATTTGAGGAGTGCTGGTATGGTTTCATTTACAAGATGACTAAAGCACTTCCAATAGTTGAATTGGAGGTAGATGTGGTTTCCTTATCTAGAGGACATTGGTTCTTGGACAGTGATGCAACAGAGGAAGTGGGGGAATAAGAATTAGAACAAGAAGAAGTTCTAGAACAGGAACAAGTAGGAAAAGAGCTTATGGATTTTTTGGAAATGATCACTAAGCATATCTTCATAGTAAAGAAAGGAAAGTTCAAGTATACCATGTTCTTCTAGAAATTTTACAACTTCCAAATAATAGTAGTAGCTTATAAGAGGTGGAAGGCTGTGGGCTTGCACAAACTCCTTCAAGAACCCATGTTTTTCATAGATTTTGAAAGATGTGAGCAGGTTAAGTCCACACTACAAGAAGTGAAAAGAAGTACAGAGACATACTTTGTGTGCAAAATTAAAAACCTAGAAAATGAAATGGTGAGCATCACAATCAAGGCAGATCATATCAAAGTTGCTTTAAGTTTCTTGCCAATGGGAACCAAGATTGATGTGAGCTTTGTAAAAACGAATTTAGTTAAATATGTTGGATTCACAAAACTTTTTTACTTCAAAGACAAAGAAAATGAGGAATTGGCCATTAGGATCTTCTTACAACTCCTGTGTTTTCTAAGGTTTCCCAGGTATACCATGCCGCATAAGCAAGTTACCCTTGTGATGTTGAACAATAAAGATAAGACTAAACCCTTTGGAGTGGTGGACATGGCACCTTACCTTCATGATCAGTTAAAAGAAGCTTCCAAACATTGGGAATCCAAGAAATTTATGAATGGAGCTTAGATGTTAACTAAGATAGTTTACCATGTTTAGGGAATGGAAGATAGGTTAAAATTAGCTCTTGAAGCACATGTATTTAGAGCAGCAATGATGTATATATGCCTATTACCCTAATGGGTCTCTTTTCTTTATAAATTCTAGTGGTAATACATCCAATATTGTGTGTTGTGCTCCAAGCTTCTTCTTCTTCCTTGAGTGTGCTTCCATAAACCTCAAACTCCAACAATTGGTATCAGAGTAGGTTGCTGCTTCATCTAGGGCATTGTCAACACCCCTTTGGTGACAGTCTTAGAATCACATGAAATTTGGTGAGCATACTCAAGGATTAGGAGATCAAAACTTCTTTGCTTTGTGGTGCCAAGATCATGATTTGAGCTCATTTCGGCCTCCAATGCACTATTGTAGCAGTTGTGTAGGCTATTCTTTCTTTTTGTGCCAAAGATATATACAGGTTTCAATTTGTCGGTATAAGCAGCTCGAAGTCTGCTATAGGTTTAGTAGAACTTGACAGGGTATTTCTATTCAACATTTTGAGATACAGTCACTTTTTAGCATCTGGATATTTTAGTCAATGGCCATGGTAGAAAGCATTGATGTATTTCGTATGTTCGCTGTTGAGGATAAGTTGGACAATACCAATTACTCATTATAAGATTATCTGATGTGTCATGTATTGTTCACAAAAGGATTGTGGAATATTGTGTAGCATGTTGAAAAACGTCCTACTACACCTGCAAATACAAGTACTGAAGCTGATGCAGATGGCATTGAAGATGGTGATATTCTACCAATTCATGTTTGTGCTACGATTTTTGCTACACCTAATATAGATTGCTCTCTAGAGGCATCTACTTATTCAAAAGGAGGTATTTCATTTTTGTTCTTCTTCCATCGGTCTTCGTACACTTTGGCCCAAATGTCATATGGCCAATTAGCCTGTACTTTAGGAATTAAAGAATTTCTCTCTTTGTTTTCATAATTCCTCTCTCTTTTCAACATTTCATCTTGATTATCCTCCTTTGGTTGTGAATTGAAGGGTTCTACACATCCTAAAAATTGTGCTTCCCGAAATTCTGTTCTCAAGGAGGGTTGGCATAGATTTTTCTAGTGTCGTATGAGTAATCTATATTAGTTTTTTACATATTTCTAATCTTTCTCTTTCGAGGTCTCCTCTAGGGTAGATTCTTTTGCATTGCTCTAGAGTTGATCCTGTCTCGACCTTAGATTGATATGCTTTCAACCAAATGTTTAGATCTTCACGCATGGGATCTCCTAGAATTGATCCTACCTATTCCTCTGATTAATTATTGTTGTCACGTAAAGACGAGTGAGAATCATAGTAAAGTGTAGGGAATTGTTGAGAAAGCGATAGTGCATTTTCCCTTCAGTAAGCTTGCTTTATGGATTCGTCGAATATAAACATAGTGGCTCTCTTATTTGTTACTTCGTTTTCTTTGAGCTTAGTCTCTTTTGGTGTTTGTGCTTTCTCCTCAATTCTCTTTTTAATCCATTTGTTTTTATTTTTCTCTTGTCTTTCCTTCCATCTTTGAGCCTTCTTAAGTTTGGAGGTATCCTCAGGTTCTTTTGAATCTTCTACAAGTTGGAGTTTGGATTCTAATTCCTCCTCAATCTTGGTTCTATTAATTCCTTCTCTCTCCAAGATTTCCTTAGTCTTTGCTAAGGTAATAGCTTTCAGAGGCACTATGTATTCCTTGTCGCTTCTTGAGGACTCGATTACTTCGATCACAATAATTGGAGTGGTGGTTGAGACTTTGTTAGGGTTCTTTGGGCAATTTCTAAACAGATGTTCTTTGCCACAATCATTACAATATCCTTCCCAGGCATGTGGGGGTGGTGGGTTGTATGAAAAGGTGCACTCCCTAATGAAATGGGCTCCACCACATCTATAACATGGTCCTCTTAGGTCTAGGTGGTCTTGTTGTGGATCTATTTGGAATTGGGGCCCTAGGGGTGTTGTACATGAGAGTAGCATATTTTGGCCCATATTAGCTCTCTCCGTGATATCCATAATAATGTTGCTCATAGGCCTGGTTGTATTCCACAAGACTAGTGTCATAGGGATAGTAGTCTCCTTGGGTCTGATCAAATCCCTCACATAGATTTTTTGTGTCTGTCAATGGCATGGCTAGTATAATCGCTCTCTCTAAATTTTCTTCCGGTTGTGTATACTTTACTGGTACTACATTTTGAGGATGTTGGGGTTGTTGTCCTAACAATGGTTGTGGTTGACTATATCCTATGTACTCGTATGGTCTTGGTGCCATAGGTGGTCCTTGGTATGGATTATATCTAGGAACCTCTCTGCCTTAATCTCTAAGAGGGTATCCATAAGGTCAATACTGAGGTGGTGCATAGGGTCTAGGTTGTCTAATGAAGGGGAAATTTTTAGTGCTATGGTTCATGTACTTTTGTTCAATGTGAAAGTACAAATTGGGTCCTTGGCCTGATTACCTATTGTATTGATAGGGTTGTGGTGGTACCAACCCTCCTCTTGCACAAGTATGAGATGGATGGTCCCCACCATAATGCGTGCATCTTTGTAACATGGGTACTCTCAAAGGAGGGTTCTGGAAGTTTTTTTGTCCTTGGACACCTAGCTTCTTAGCTACCAGGTCTGCGAGTTCTTCTACATTGATGGTGTTAGAGGTTGCATTGCTCATTGTATCCTCTGATTTCATCAAGTTCTACGGAATTTTTAGGTCATCTACCCGGTTGTCTTCCAAGTCTATACACTTTTGTAGGTAGACAATCAATGTTTGTAAGCATTTCATATAAACTTAGGTTCTCAATGTCCTATTAGTTAAGCCATCAAAGAATAGGGATATCATTTTTTTGTTGAGAGCTTCTCTCCATTACAGGACACCTATCTACGTACTGATTAAATCATCTAGTTGTAGTTTTTATAGCCTCATTGGGGTTCTGTTTGAAGCTATGAATCAATGAAGAGGATTTGTGTTTGATATCACTCTTGGTGTGAACTCTCCAATAAATTCTTGAAAGAATTGTTCAATATTTATAAAACAGTTTGGGTCCAACGGGTGGAACTAGGTCAAAGATGATCCAATAAGAGTAAGGCCAAATGATTCAAAGTGGACAAAGAAGTCATCCACTTGCTTGACACATAGCACTTTCTTGAATTTATCAATATGTTCATATGGATCTCCAAAACCATCGTAGTGATTCCTCATGCATTTGGCTACTTGAATAGGCCTTAGTCTTCTACCTGGTTCTCATGGTTGAAGAAATATGGGGACAACTATGTTGGTGCATTTTACCCAAGCCTACATGCTTGATATGATTTGATTTATGTTCATTTCTAGTCATATGTGTAGACATATGAACACCTCTTTTAAAAGAGTATATTTTATCTCTTATAATTGTGAAAGAAAGAATCGCTTAAGTCATCCATGATATAAGAAGGAAATTTGTGGCTGTAACTACCTAAAACCACGAATCCATCAGGTAAGAGAATATCTCCTAATTATTAGCATCACTTTTAGGTGAAGTTATTTGAATTCAAATTCAAAACTACCTCCAAACGTAGTTATAAAAAGCGCAAGAAAGAAGTCGCCATCAGAGAGCTTGATTCGTGCCCACTTCATGTTCAATTGTAGAGATTGAAGAGCTTACTCCATACCTCTATCATTCTACTCCCATTGTGCAAGTATTCATTTCCAATGTGGTTGTAACTATAGTGAATCTATACATTCATCATTTAGTTCTTCTCTGTTTATTCTTTGATATACTCACTCAGAATAGTAACTTTAGAAGCACATATATCGGGCTATAGGTAACTTTTTTTAGAGTTTTAAATTGCATGGATTGCTATCTAAGTTTAGTTTATGATAAAAAAACTTCATGAGTCATTGGATTTTAGTATTTGTGAGAAATCCATGTTTTTCTGCTCACTGGTCCAATCTTTGCAGAGCCCCAAAAATGGTGGGAGTGTTCCAAATTTTTCTAAATCTTGTTCTCAGTTCTCGGTTGATCCATTTAAGTGTTTTAACTTGTATTAGCAAGCTATCTAATTCTATTTTCTATGTCCAAAAGGAATTTTTCTAATGCATACCAAGTCGACAGCACTATTCATTTTTTCTAGCATGTGTATGTACAAAAATAGCAAGTTTTGGGAGCTAGTCATTTTGGAACTAGTCTATCTTGACTCAAACTTTTGAGATACTTGTTGCAAAACACTTGGGTGATTTTTTTGTGGATTTAAGAATCTCAAAGGGTCTACTAACCAACTCTGAAGTAACAGTTGGCTAGTGTGAAGCTGGTCGTAACAACACGAACTCATCTTTGGATTGCATCCATGATCTCTCTTTACAGTGGTATTAGAGCATAGCCAATCAACATGGGAGATGGATTTCCATCAATAATTGAAAAATTGGATAGAAACAACTACCCATCATGGTATCTAAGGATGGAGGCTTATCTTCAAGGGAGGAATCTATTTGGATACATATCTAGAGATGAAGTTATGCCAACCATGAGGAACAGAGGGCAACCATCACATGAAGAAGAGGAAAGACTATCAAATTGGTGTTCAAAGGATGCACTTGCAAGGTCCTATATTCTAAACTCAATCTCTGATTTTCTTTTACCTCATGTCAAGGGATGCAAGACATCAGAAGAGACTTGGAATGCACTTGCTTATTTCTTTTCCTCCAACACTCGAGCAAGGAAGAACCAATTGTGGATGGAGTTCACAACAATGAAGAAAAGCCCCAAGCAAATTGTGACTCACTATGTCACAAAGATGAAGGAGATTTTAGATCAACTTGGAGGCATTGGAGAGGTAATTGAAGAGGAACAAGTCATTAGACAAAGCATAAATGGAATCAAAGCAGATGACAAGTGGGAGTCATTCACAACAACCATGGAATTGTACATGGATATGCATGTACCCGACCTCAACACACTCATGGGCTAACTCTTCACTCATGAAGCAAAGATTAGCAAAGGTGGTGAGTCCTCAAGAGGTAATCAAACTTCTACTTTATATTCTAATAAAGTTAAGGTCAAGGACAAGTCAAAGAATAAGAAGAATGAAGATGAAGGTAGCTCTTTCCAAGCAAACTTTGTAGGTAGAGGAAGAGCTAGAGGAAGAGGTAGGGTGGAAAGCAAGGCAGGGGGAGATTCCAATCATCACAACCTTGTAATATATGTGGCTTATCTAATCATACTACTGAAGAATGTTTCAGGAACTTTAGGAACTCAAGAGGAAGAGGGTTCAATAGAGGTGGCTATGGATCAAATAGAGGCAAACACAATGGAGGCTACAACAAAAACTACAACAACAATTACAACAACAAAAACTATCAAAGTGGCCATAGAGGAAGAAGACATTACAATAACTATGTAGAGCACCAAAGTCAAGAAGATCCATTATTGATTATAAATCTATCAGTGAAGAAGGGTAAGGATGTTGATCACATCTTTTACATTGATTTGGGATGCTCAAATCATGTAACAGGAAATGTGGCTTTACTTTCTGATTTGGAAGATCCTCACAACAAACATGAAGTGCAAACAGGAGATGATACAAAGCATTCAGTGGAGAAGATAAGTAATGTGAAGACATGAAATGGGAATATGAACCTCTTAAGCAAATTCTCGTATGTCCCTACAATTACCAAAAATTTAATAAGTGTTGGGTAGATTGTTGAAAAAGGATTGCACGTTAGATTCAACCAATTTGGAGCATATGTTGAAGACCCAAGGCAAGGCTTTGAAGGATTGCCAAAGGAGAAAAGACGGGAAGCCTTTTCACTTTTGAAATGGAAGATACAAAGAACATAGATTTATTTAGTTAAGGATCTCAACCTCTCATAGAGTTGGAGATATGGCACAAAAGGCTTGCTCACATTGGTGAGAGGACACTCAAACAAATTTGTAGGGACCAAAGTGTACTTGGTTTTCCTAATATCACAAGGCAACACATGATTTATAAGTGCGAAGCTTGTCAATTTGGCAAGGCTCATAGGCAACCCTTCAATAGGAAGGGATATGTGTATCAAAATCTTTTGGATCTAGTGCACACGGATGTGTGGGGTACTAGTAAGGGGCCATCTATATGAAGCTTAAGATATTATGTGTCTTTCATAGATGATTGTAGCAGGTGGACCATTCCATTCTTCATGAAGCATAAGGATGAAGTTTTTAATTGCTTTAAGAAGTACGTTGCTCTTGTTGAAAACCAAACAGGTATGACTTTGAAAAGACTCAGATCAAATGGTGGAGGAGAACACTTCTCTTCTGAATTTGATGCCTACTTGCATGAAAGAGGCATTAAAAGGGAAGTCACTACAAGGTATACAACCAAACTCAATGGTGTAATAGAGAGGAGAAACAAAGCTATTGTTGAAGCCACAAGGTCCATGCTCAATGAAAAGGGATTGCCAAACTACCTATGGGCAGAGGCTGTGTCTATAGCCACATATCTCATAAATAGACTTCCATCTAAGTCACTAGATGGAACCACTCCATATGAAGTGTGGAATGGAAGAAGACCTAGTCTAGAGCATTGTAAAATCTTTGGATGATTAGCCTATGCTCACATTCCTTCTCAAGTAAGAGGGAAATTGGATCCCAAGGCAGAGAAAGTGCATATTTATTGGTTATGATCAAAACCAAAAAGGATGTAGATTGTACAATCCAACTAATAAAGGATTTTCTATGAGTAGAGATGTAACTTTTGATGAGAACAAATCATGGTTTGATGATGATAGGAAAGTGAAGCTACCTTATGAATTGGATGAAGATTTTCCATCACTTTAGCCAAAGGAGCCAAAGCAAATTGAAGAAAGTGATTCGGATATTGACCTAGATGACTTGGAAAAACTAAAGCTATGGAAGAGCAAGGTAAAGCAAAGATGCAAGATGCTACATATGGACTCGAGACCTCACATCAACCACTTAGAAGGTCTTCAAGGGAGAAAAAGAAACCAGAGAGGTATGGTTATGATACTTCTTTGGTCACTAAGCACTCAATCTACATTGCAAAGGATTCATTCAATGAAAAACTTACCACATTTGAAGAAGCAAAAAGCAAGTTTACTTCCTCTCTGTTTTATTCTCTGCTATACTCACTTAGAACAGTAACTTTAGAAACACATATCTCGGGCTATACATAACTTCTTTGAGAGTTTTAAAGTGCATTGGATTTTGCTCTAAGTTTAATCTATGCTCACCAAATTTCATGGTCATTGGGTTTAGTATTTGTGAGAAATCTGTGTTTTTTTGCTCACTAATCGAATCTCTATAGAGCCCCAAAAATGGCGGGAGTGTTCCAGATTTTGCTAAATCTTGTTCTCACTGTTTAGTTGATCAATTGAAGTGTTTTTGCTTGTATTATCAAGCTACTTATGTCTATTTGCTATGTAAAAAAGGAAGTTTTCTAAGTCATACAAAGTTGAGAGCACTGTTCATTTTTCCCAGTAGGTATATGTACAAAAATAGCAAGTTTTGGGAGCTAGTCATTTTACAACTAGTGTGTCTTGACTCAAGATTTTGAGATACTTGTTCCAAAAAAGTTGGGTGATTTTTTTGTGGATTTAGCAATATCAAAGGGTATACTAACCAAACCTGAAGTCTTAGTTGGATGGTGTGAAGCTGGTTGTATCAGTGCCAACTCATATTCGGATTGCATCCACCATCTCTCTTTACAAACTGAGTATACTGGGGTTACTCCTGTCCAGCTCCTTGTGATGGTCTCATCAAGAAAGGTGGCCTATTCATATTCCCACTTCCTAGGTTAGCCTAATGGCTGGTGTTGGTCCCCGCCATGGAAAAGTGCACGTGACGTCTGACTGGATTACTATTGATGAGTTTGCCCTAAGGCTAGGTTTTTTGAGCTCTGATGTGTCCCAAATGGGTTCTATGACGTGGTTGCCTTGTCTTGAGGAGGGAATATGGGCAACCCCACATATCTCATTCTTGACCTATCACAATCATTGATAAGCCAATATCTCCTCTTGTTTTGGTCTAGGTAGGTAATTCTAGATGAGTCTTTGGGATCTTGTAATTCATAGATAACTGTAGGGTTCATGCCTTCTCCTTGTATTGATGAATTGGCTTGTAGCAATTTGTCTAACCCACTTATCCCATATACATCTACCAGGTCATCATCCTGAGGAATCAGATATCCCCTCCATTATTTATTTTCCCCTAGGCATGGTCAGAGTATCTCCATTATCGGGTCTTGTAGTGTTTTTTGGTTCTTCAACTTCTCCTCTCTCATTCGTTCTTTCTAGGTTGTCAGTCATTGCATATATGTGTCCCAATTTGTCCATGTAAAATCCTCAGTATTTCATTATTGGACTTGGGGCTATCTCCACATTTGTAGATTTTTTCATTCTTGCTCCTGACATATTAAGACCATCAAGGTATATAGGCAATCCATGCACATTTGTGGAAATTTATTGTAGGGACATCCTACACTCCCTTTCTATCACTTACATGAGCATGACCAAAGGCATAGAGATATGCATGTCTTCTAACGCCATCATGGGTTCTCCTTCTTAATCACTAAACGTTTGAGAGTAGATAGAATGGACACTTTTTTTAGCGATGCTTCCCACTGATGATATTATGCTTCTTTTGCTCCCTAACACTCGTTTGGATCTTAGGTTCATTCATTGCTTAGTTCTTGGGTCCTTTTGGGTAATCTATTAGCTCTATTGACTATTCTTGGTGAATGTTTAAGCTCTAGAATTTATTTTTCTCCTCCAAAATTCTCTAGTCACTTTCTCTTTTACCCACGATACACGATACATGAAAGGCATGATACACGATACTTTGAGTAAAATGATACATGATGTTGGCTTTCACCATACGATGCCTGGTTTTGCTACCATACATGATATAAGACTTGTATGATACACAATACAAAATCTTTGATGATATGATACGTGACTCCCACAAAATATACAATACCAGAAAAATAGCCAATACACAATACTAGTGAAGTATCGATGATACATGATAATTTGGGCTAGACAATACACGATACTAACTCTCATGATATGATATTTCTTCCCTTGATGATACATGATACATGAATATGGAACAATACATGATACATGATATTCAATTTCCAAGGATACAATACCAAACATTATCATGATATGCGATACTCGGGTAGCACACAATGCGCGATATATGATACCTACCCTCTAGTGTTGGAGCAAGTCTATGACAAGCCTAAGTATTGGCTTGAGTCTCACAAAGTCTTAGAAGAAGCTTTAAAAAGAAGACTATGTAAAGTTCACTTGTGAACTACCTCTTGTAACTTTTGAAGAGTTTACTTAATGTAAAAGTAAGAGAATCTTAAGTGGTTGAGTCCACTTGATCAAGAATGGAAAGAGGAGCCACGAATTTGTGATTTGTGGTAGGTAGAGAATCAAATCAATCATTGATTGATTGGAGAGTGATTGAGGGAAGTTAGCCTCCCAAACTCAACTATAAATAGATGGCAGTTTTAGTCGTGGTTAGAGAGACCTATGTGAAGACCTCCAAGAGCTGAGCTTTATGCCATATCAAGGTGTGATTACAAGGCACACATATGTATCAGTAAGTCATTGTATTGTACAAGCAATATACTTTCATTTTCATGATTATTTGGTTTTTCATCTTTCCATGTTCTTGTGAATGTACTACTCACTGCCATTACTCTCAGTTTTCTCAGTCAGCTTGCAGAGATGTTTTCTCTGAGCTTGGTGCATCATTTTCAGTGAGTTAACTTGGTAAAGTTAAATCTATAAGTCTACTATATGCTCACAAATTTTCATGTCATTTGGATGTTGCAATCTTCAGTTATCTTCATTTGAAGTCAAGAGGGTCTGTTCATCTTCACTTCTCTGTCAGGTACCCGACTTTTCCACTCATCTTGTCAGAGCCATTTCTCAGTGGTTACTTATCCAAATTCAGTGATTTAAAGCTTGTTGGATTCAACTTACTGTCTAGTATAACCATACAAATTTTTCATAATCATTCCATGTCTACATTTTGAGTTATGGTGATTTTTCTGCTCATTGGTCTATTTCTGTAGCAGCCCGTGAAAATCGGGATGATGCCATCACTTGTTAAAACTCATTCTCAGTGTGTGGTTCATTATTTTTGATGAGATTACTCTTGAAAGTTAGATCTTTAAGTTGCCTAGACTTCCCGAAGAGGAATTGAGCTAAATGCTGCTGTGCTCAGAGAATTATGTAAAACACTGGACAGGTGTATGAACCAAGAATAGCAAGTTTTCACCTCTGAGCTAACTCCAACTTATTTGTTTTGATCTATCTTTTTGAGAGTGATCTTCCAAGGAGGGTGTCTAATACATCCATTGGCAAGCTAAAAGGGCCCACCATATACTCCTGGATTTCATTTGGCTGGTGTAGATCAACGATTTTGCAACACCTCTTCATCTTCAAGCACATACCTATCCATCTCTTCACAGTGGTATCAGAGCAAGGTTGGACAACATGTGTTGGCATACAAAGCAACAGAGGAGTCATGCACAATACGGCAACAAGGCCAAATCATTTTTCTCCATGGACCATTTACAACTCAAGTGATTTTAATCACTACACAAACATTGTAAATTCCATTTTTGGTAGAATAGACTCCATTTTGTGCAAGCCGAGGAGTCCTCGAGCTTGAGGAGTATTAGAACTAGCTACATATCATAATTTTTAGACTCTGTTTGAGCCCTCAAATAGGCTCTAGAACCTAATTTTTGACTAGGCCGGACACTAGGTCTGGACAAGACCAAAGCTAGTTAGAAAACTGTAAAAAGAGCTAGAGAGCTCATTTTGGAGGTTAGATTGTTTGTGAATTGAGCTTATGTAAGAGACTTTTTGACTAATGCAAAGAACTCCATTGTTCCTCTCCTTGTTCTTGCCTTGTGTGCGCGTGTGTGTGTATGTGTGTGCATGCTTGTGTGCTTCTCACTCACACACTTGTGCCTTCACTTGCTCATAGTCTTCATACTAGTCCTCACGTCTCCATGGATTGACAATTATGAGGTGAATCTTCTCACGTTGATACTCACCATTGTGCTAGAGTGACACCAAATTTGGCGCCGTTGCCGGGGAGAGAGCTTCGAGGACGAGCGTGTGATGGTAAGACGTCGAGTTGAGACATTGGAGTTATAGGTAATATCCTTCTTTCTCTTGATTTTTCTTCATTTTTTCCTTACTTTTGCATCACCATCATCACCATCATCATCTCCACCATCTCCCATCTCCATCTCCATCTCCACAAAATTTCAGTTTTTGGTCATATTACACCCCCCACCTCATTTCCCTCATTTCATTGTGAGAGAGAGTGAGAGAGAGCTTGCATGCTATCTGTTTTTGGTGTGTTTTTGAGCTTTTGTTGCAGGAACTTGCTGTACCACCTCCTCCAGCAGTGTGCGCAGGTACGACAGACTCTGCATAGGTCCCGGGACGACGACCTCTGTCTGTTGCGACAGACAGAAAAACTTAATATTTTGTGAATGCGTGTTTGGCACGGTAACCTACACCATTAGAGCACTCTAAATCACTAGAAGTTTCCCAAAAATTTGCGTTTTTTCAGTCTATCGTGACAGACACCGTCTATCGCGACAGACATTGTCTATCGCGATAGACACCATCTATCGCGACAGACGGAGACCCACGATAGACCCCGTCTATCGCGACAGACACCTGTCTATCGCGACAGACCAAAATTCCACGACAGACCCAGTCTATCGCGACAGACACCGTCTATCGCGACAGACCAAATCACGACAGACGACAGACAGCGTCTATCGCGACAAACACCGTCTATCGCGACAGACCACTCTATCGCGTCAGACACCGTCTATCGCGACAGACCAAATCACGACAGACGACAGATGTAAGGAATTGAACTCACAACCTCTTGGTTAGGAATGTGATGGGCTAACCACTTGCCCCAAAAGCCATGGTTGAGGATTACTTCCTAATCCTCTCTCTTAGGGTGTGGTTCAACCATCTCCTACCAGGATTATGTTACATTCTTCCCCCCTTGGTCGATCATTGTCCTCAATGATCTACTCTTGTATCCCTCTAGCCTCGGTGATCAGTCCCTTGAACCCCTAGGTGCCCTTGAATTGATGTCCCTCAACCTCGCATAGTTTCTTGAACCTTGTTCGCAACCTTGGTCTCTTGAACCCTTGCTCTCAACCTCGGTGTCTTGAACCTTCTTGTTCGCAACCTCGGTGTCTCGAGCCCTTGTTCTCAACCTCAGTCTTGAACCTTGTTCTCACCCATGCTTGGTATCTTGAACACTCAATCAAGTGCCACCCAAGGATTCCCAAGGAATTCACACTTCCAAGCTAGCTCATTGGAAAGTTCGTTCTGAGAGCTTTCCAACGGTATATTACATGCCTCAATCCGACATACGGATTGAGAGATACACCCCAATCATTGTAAGGTCCATCCTTGAAACCGACGCGCGCGCCTTCCACAATTCCTACCCTTTCACATAGAGGATGCCCAAGCGCCTTTTTTAAAGGCCATTGGATCATTCCACCTTGCCCAAGCCTACTTCCTAGGCTCTGATACCAATGTAAGGAATTGAACTCACAACCTCTTCGTTAGGAATGTGATGGGCTAACCACTTGCCCCAAAAGCCATGGTTGAGGATTACTTCCTAATCCTCTCTCTTAGGGTGTGGTTCAACCATCTCCTACCAGGATTATGTTACAACAGACAGCGTCTATCGCGACAAACACCGTCTATCGCGACAGACACCGTCTATCGCGACAGACCACTCTATCGCGACAGACACCGTCTATCGCGACAAACCAAATCACGACAGACGACAGACAGCGTCTATCGCGACAGACACCTGTCTATCGCGACAGACCAAAATTCCACGGCAGACCCAGTCTATCGCGATAGACACCGTCTATCGCGACAGACCAAATCACGACAGACGACAGACACCGTCTATCGCGACAGACACCGTCTATCGCGACAAACAGCCCCCACGATAGTTTGTGTCTATCGCGACAGACACCGTCTATCGCGATAGACAGACATTTTCGGCAAAAATTAAGGGGTAAATTTTTTGGAAATTTAGGCTAAACTTTGGGCATACTTGCACTCTCAAATACTCATACACTTGCAAAGGCCTTAGAAAAATGCATTAAAACCCCTGAAAGGTTCTGTTTGTCTAGTTAACCCCCTAAACCCTGAACGGCCATAACTTTTTCATACGAAGTCCATTTTTTGAGCTCTAGGGCTTGTCAGAAAGCTCGTGGCATATACTACGCGCCCTCAACTGTTTTTTGTAAGAATAATGCATTGCTTTTCAGATAGGATATTTGGAAGTGGCACACTGAGGGGTAGGAACACCAAGGGAGCTCTAGAGGAAATTTCTAGCAATACAAAAAGGGGAACAAGGGTCATTAAAAAAGTGTCTGAAATAAATTGTCTGTCAATTGAAAGGTCAACTTGGAGCTAATCTTGCGACTGATGCAGGTCTATTGAGAAGCAATTGAGAGTGTCCAAGCAAGGGTTTTGTGCAGGCTTGAGAATCAACTTCTCGAGCACTAAAGAGCAAGGATCAGCAAGAAAGGTCGGAATACTCTCAACTCCCCTTCGTCAATTCCTAGCTTAGGCTAAGAACCATTAGAAGTAGGAGTAAGTCAGGGCGACGATAGGCAATTATCAAGTTGAAGCATACCCAAACTTTCAAGTTCAAGCTAAGGGCATAATCCTTGTACTGTCGAGAATTTTAAGGGAAAAGAACTTAACGTGGAACGATCAACAGTAAGTGCGAAACAACATTCAAATATTCCTGACGACGTGACATCGGACAAGACCTTAAACACGATAAAATAACTAAAAAGAACCAAGAGACTAATATAAAGTAACCAGCAACGAGGTTGTACTCTGGGCAAAGAATTGGGCTACTTAAATAGGCATATGAACCTTAGATCAGGACGACATCTAGTAAGGGAGAGACAAAGCTTTAGATCTTCAGAGGCTAGTGTTAACCACACTGCTAGGTCCTGGGCCCAACAGTTGAGCCACCACTCATACTACCCTAGCTCTGAGACCAGTGAGTCAGAGATGTCTCAAGGCATGGACAGGCCTACGGGTAGTTCAGGAGTGCCTTACTTGCACAGGGTAGAAGGCTCGTACAAAACACAGTTGGAATACCTTAGGACCAACCGATTAGGTGCCAGCATCTATGAGGACGGCCTAGGAAGATCTGTGGTACAGATTAAGAATCCTGATCAATCCATTGGACTAGAGCACCCAGCTGTCAAGTTCGAAAACGGAGCATACTTGGACAAAGAAGGAACCATATACGTAGTCACCAGTCACCCTGATAGGACGGACGAATTTGGAAATGTGATCCCAGAAGCAGACTTAGGTGACCTGGAGCAAGGAAACAAGGGTGCAGAACCTAGAACCCCTCGAGGTAAATCGGTTCTCACTAGGATTATCACACCGGAGTGGATTCCCCAGGATAATAAGAGCATAGATTTGCTCCTCAATCGAGAGACTGATGAAGCCTTTTGGAGGTACAAACCTGATCGGCCAATTGAGATAGGAACAATCATGATATATGAGTTTAAGGATCCTGATAGCCCAGGTAGAGTGACCTACTTAGATCACGCTTCGGAGAGGATCTTTGTGGTGACAGAAAATGATAGGCATGCTTACACTTGGAAGGGTGAATTCGTTTTCCCCCAAACAAGATCGAATGTATCCTATGGTCACCCTGGAGCTGGAACATCCCAAGCTCATGGAATGCAAAGAGACAGAAGTAGAGATAGACCAGAAGTAAGCTTTGCCAACCCAGTGGGCAGAGAAAGAACGAGGACGGAAACAAATAGAGTAGAACCTGAGATACTTAGAGCTCACAGGAATCAAAGAAATGCGGATGAATTCCCTCTACCACGGCCTAGAGAGCACACAAGGACTTTGAGACCGACTCAGCTAGTTAAGTCCATGAAGAACTACTTCGATGGCACTGGAGATCCATACGATCATGTGGCTGAGTTTAGGCAAGTCTTGAGAGCTGAACAAGTGGAGGATCTATTCACGCAATACAATGCCTTTGGTCTGACCCTTAGGAACACTGCCCTGACATGGTTTCAGCCACTAAATGAGAGGCAATTCAGGAGCATAGACCAACTCCTAGAAGCTTTCATTATTGAATTCTCTAAGAGTGGCATAAGGCATAATACCTCCTCGCTGATTCACAGCTTCAAGCAGACCCCGCAAGAGACCGTGAGACTTGCAGGAAGGAGATTTAGGCAATATCTTGAAAGATGCCCTGTTTCGGAGTTACCCACACCAGCCAAGCAAGTGGCATTATTTTTGGATGGATTGCTAAGTACCAAATTGAGATCTTATGTGTACTTGAAGGACCCTAGGACCATAGAAGAGTGTGTACGCATGTGCATTGACATCGAGGATAACCTAGGGGAGGAGTTAGAGCTTTCCAAGATATACAAAGATTCAGATAGTACCTCTAACATCTCTTCCACGCAATCCACATCAATCGAGGAACTTGCTGAAAAAGTAGCTCAAAAATTAGGCTTCTCTAGTAAACAAATTCCTAGATTCACCCCAGTGAAAAGATGCTATACTTGTGGTGGCGACCACATGGCGAATGTATGTCCCATTATGGCCCAACCCCAAGTTAATCCTAGTAGCCAGTACTGCACCATAGAACGAAGGTACACTAATCACATGGCGCAAGATTGCCCATACAACAAGCAGGCGGTTAGGCAACCCTACCCTCAGCCATACCCTCAACAGGGAAGATACCAGAACCCGTACCCTCCACAGCCATATGGCAGGCCACAACAACCTTATCAGCAACCATACCAAAACCACCAAAGGCCTCAGCCTGTGTTAGCACAACAACCTCCTGCCCGAGCTAATGTGATCCCAGTAAAATATGCAGCGGCAGAAGAAAACCTGAATAGAGCTATAGTCCCTGTAGCACCAGTGCTTTCAGAAAGTGATCCCAGTGACCATAGCTTTGATTCTACACATGTGGATAGTCCCCATGCTTACTACATGCAATCTCCTGAACATGGTGAGTCCTACTATAGTGAAGAACCGAGTGAACCTAGTTGGGAGTCAGATCACACAAACCTCATGTATACAAACCCCAATCCTAGGCCTCAATCTAGGCAGGTAAGACCTCCATTCCCGAGAGGACCATGCTACAGATGTCAAGGAGATCATCTCATTCGTGATTGCCCCATGTCTGCACCTACACAACCCCAATCAGTGACGATCCAAGGCTTTTGCCAGGAGTGCGGAAAGGAACATCTCTTACGAGATTGCCCCAAGAATCCCAGCAATATGCCAAAAATCACCCCGATTAATGTTATTGGGTTAGTGGTAGATTCCAACGGAAGTGTCACTTCCACTGCACCCGTACAGGTAGTCACTAGAGCTCAAGCAGTGCAGCAAAACCAAGGGGTAAGCAAGGAAAAGAGCCTAGACGCTAGCGATACTGAGAGCCAAAATAAAAAGAGAATAAGAGCTTGGAGAGATAGCCGTGAACATATGAAAAGGCAATGGGCAAAGAAGATGAGTGAACTTGAGGAAAGTCTACGAGAAACCAAGGCCAAAATCATAGAGATCACATCTCAACCGCACTCTCACACATTCCCACCGCTACCATCCCCATCACCCTCCATCCCTCCACCCTCTAAGACACCCCATGTAACCCACCCACCACCCCAAGCAGGATCAGTATTAGCTGATCCCACTCCTGAAGACATAGACATGATGCTTAAAGCATATCAGGCCAGAATCCAAGAAGGGCCAAATGTCACGGATCATGACAAGTGCTACCCTAGAGCTGACCTAGAGATAGAAAGAACCAAGCTGTGCGCAAAAATGGTCGCATTGGCTCAGACTATGTTTGAAGCCAGTCGCCTTTTCAATTACTCGGGCTCAGCCAAGACGCAATTACACTTGGATGGACTCCTAGAGAAGTTAGAGGGCATAATTGCAAGATCTGCCAAGGAAGAAAAAAATCAAGAAAGAGATAAAGCAAGCAAAAACATGACCCATCCCCCATCGGAAGTTTATGTGTCCAATTCCACTGAACCAGATAACCCCCCTTCCCTAGGAAGAATAGAGAATCTAAGGGCACAATCACAAAAGGAACCCGCCCCTCAACACCATGACAAGGCTAGTGAAAGAGCAGGTCTTCCTACCCAGAAAGCCTATGTGCCTAACTCTACGGAGCCAGACACATCATCTTCTATGAATCGGTTCACACCAGAATTCCTACGCGAGATCCAAGAAGACAAATGGGCTAAAGAAAGTGAAGTCCCCCCTCCCTTTGAACTTGTGGATGATGCACATGACGAATTCCCACAAGACATTCCATCCATTTATGGAGAGCAGGAGAGTACCCAATCTCAAGAAAGATTAGACTTCGAGTCTAATTCTTTACAAGAACTACCCCATTTCACAGGCCCATGGGAAGCAAGGTCCACCTGTATGAGAGCACCTACAGTCATGGTAAGAAACGAAGATTCAGTCATACCTAGGAACACAGAGGTAGTGAAAAACACTAAAGTGCAGTGCAATCTCAAGTTAGAAGAGCTACTCAAGGTTAGACCTGAATTATGGAAACATGTAGCCAAACAAGTACTAGCAATAGCCAAACCTCGTTCCCAGGTAGGATCCCAAAGAACAGTGCCCGAAATACCCTTGGATAAGATAGGAGATATGTGTGAAGGTGAAGAAGGTAACACCTATCTTCCCATTACCTACAAGGGGTACACCACCAAGGCAATTTTGGACTCAGGCGCAGGAGTTGCAATTGCCACCACTTCCCTATGGAAGCGTTGGGGCAATCCAGCACTCAAGCCAACGAGAATGAAATTGCAGATGGCCGATGGTCATATTGAGAGACCCTTAGGATTGCTAGAAGGAATAACTCTCACCACCTGTGGTGTCGAGTTTGAGCATACATTTGCTATATGTGACTTCAGCAAAAATCATGCCTATGAGATGATTTTGGGAAGACCATTTATGTGACAGTTGCAAGTGGTACAGGACTGGGGAACCAATTCCTTGTACCTGCAGCACTTGGGTGTTACGACCAAGGTCAATCTTAAAGATTACTCCCATAGAGATGTACCTCCTATCCAATGGAATCCCATCCATAGAGCCAAAGATGATACAGAGTCTGTGCATTCCATAGAATCAGGATCCTCGTGGATGCATGAAGACACTCACTTATGGATGTGCAAAGTAGCAGTAGAGGAAGAGAAGAGAGAAAAGGCTAGAGAAATAGGTGCAAACGAAACTCATAGACCCATTCAAGACCCAGCCTATGCACCTGTAGTCTTTCCTGACGAGGAATTTGAACCCCATGGCTGGGCAGAAATTTTAGCAACAATGGACGTAGCCATCAATGAAGAACAATGGACACCCACTGTGATGAGGATGGCTATGACATTTCAGTCTTCTCCATAGAGCCAATCATGGGAGAGGCAGTTCTAGAAGAATGTGAACCTAGCCCTGATGCATTTGAGGATGCAAGTGACTCCGATCTAGAGTCAATCATTGTGGACCCACCATTTGCATCAGATGAAGAATACTTCCATGAAGTAGAATTTCAACCCCAGAGACATGGAGAGCTTACAAATGATGTAAGATTAGCAGCACATGTGACCCCGAAGGAAGAAGGGAAGAAACAGAAGAAGAAAGAAGTCTCACCAGAAGAGGAAGAATCGTTGTTTGAGGTCCCAGAAAATTTTAAGAAATATGAGATAGATGACAGGAGAGTCATGATCAGAATGCCGAAACGAGAGGCACAATTAGGAGAGGCCTATGATAACAAAGAAACCACCAAGAAAATAGTAGTGGCCATAGAAGAAGGAGAGGAGAGATGCACGTACATAGGCCATGACCTAACAGAGGAAGAAGAGCAGGCGTTAATTGCCTTGCTAAGAGAATACAGAGATGTATTCGCTTGGAGTTACAAGGATTTGAAAGGTGTTGACCCTGATATATGCTCACACACTATCCCCATGACCTCAGATGCTAAACCCTCTAAGCAAAAGCCCTACACATATAACGATAATTACGCTGCTAAGATCAAAGAAGAGATAGATAGACTGGTTGAAGCTGGATTCATCTATGAAATTGAGCACACTGAATGGGTATCCCCCATCGTAGTGGTGCCAAGAAAAATGGAAAGCTGCGTGTATGCATTAATTTGAAGAAGGTCAATGCAGCCACAATTCGAGATAACTATCCGCTTCCCATCACAGAGCATCTCTTAGAAAGAGTAGCAGGCAAGGAAGTGTACAGCTTCCTCGATGGATTTTCGGGCTACAATCAAGTCGCCATTGCTCCAGAAGATCAGCATAAGACAGCGTTTGCCACTGAATGGGGCATATTTGCCTTTAGAGTAATGCCATTTGGGCTTACTAATGCACCAGCTACCTTCCAGAGACTAATGTGCCATGTATTTAAGGAGTTCCTGAGGAAGAATTTAGAGGTCTATGTTGATGACCTTTGTGCTCATTCCAACATCAGACAAACCCATATTCCTGAACTCAGACAAATCTTTGACAAATGTAGAGAATATCAAGTCTGCCTAAACCCCGAAAAATGTGTTTTCATGGTCAGGCAAGGCAAGATTTTAGGGCACATAGTGTCAAAGAATGGCATATCTACTGACGAAGAGAAAGTGAGAGTCATAGCAGAGCTGCCTAGGCCAAGGAATGTCAAGGAAGTACAAGCTTTCATGGGGCATTGTGGATATTACCCACGGTTTATACACATGTATGCCATCATAGCAAAGCCTCTGTATGGACTTTTGACTAACTTTGAGTGGACGGATGAATGTGAGAATTCCTTCCTAGAGCTTAAACGAAGATTATGTTCAGCACCAATCTTGACCACACCAGATTGGAATAAGCCATTCCATGTTCACGTGGATGCATCCAATTATGCCATTGGATGTGTGCTTGCACAGCCTACTGGTGAAGGTAACATGGATCTTCCAATTGCCTATGCCAGTAGACAATTGAATGCAGCTGAGCGGAATTACACCACTACTGAGAGAGAAGGCTTAGGCATGGTATATGCAGTCAAGAAGTTTAGGCATTATTTGCTTGCAAATAAGTTTAAAATTTTTACCGATCATCAGGCATTGCTATATCTCGTAAACAAGCCATGCAATACAGGAAGATTAGTAAGATGGTTTCTCCTGCTAATGGAATACGATTTTGAGGTTGTGGTAAGAAAAGGGAGGACTCATTTGAGAGCAGATCATCTCTCTAGGCTCACATCTGGAGAAGCCCCACAAGGAGTATCAGATGACCTCCCTGATGCTTACTTGTTTAATTTGGAAGTGGTGCCGCAGTGGGCTAAGCCATTGGTACCAATATTGACATACGTGCCTAACCATCCAGTAGTAAACACGCGGAATAGAGAGGTTGTGAAAGCCCAAAAGTACCACATCATGGCAGGAAGCATGTACAAGCACACAGATCAAGGAATCTTGGCTCGTTGTGTGGAAGAAGATGAGTACGCTAAATGGTTGCAATTAGCACATGTAGGTGCATTAGAGCAACACTATTCAAGGCATCGAACGCTACAAACACTACGCAGACTCGGTGTGCATTGGCCGACTATGGAAGCTGATGTCCAAAAATTGTGCATGGAATGCCCAATCTGCTACACGAAACCACATGTGGAACACGCCACTCTTTATCAGGTATCCATAGTGCCAGATTGGAGTGAACCACTAGCATCCTTCTTAAGGACGAGAACATTCCCTCCAGACATGACTCTAGCTAGGCAAAGGAGTTTAGAACAAGAAGCCCAGGATTATTCACTCATTGGTGATAATCTATACAAGTGTGGTAAAGATGGTTACCTGAGACTATGTGTCCATGAGAGTGAATATCTCAAGATCTTGGACACTGCTCACCAAGGTGTAGCAGGAGGACACTTTGGACCAGATCGGGTGATCAAGGCAATACTATTTGCGGGCTTCTGGTGGCCGACCCTTCACATGGATGCACATACCTATGTGAAACACTGTGATGTCTGTCAGAGAACTCAATATCCTATACGTAAAGATGAGATGCCACTGAAACTTATGATGGGTGGACGTGCATTCTCTAAGTGGGGAATAGACTTCGTAGGTCCTATTAATCCCCCAGCTAAGGGATCCCATGCAGAATATATCATTGTTGCGACAGACTATCTAACAAAGTGGGTAGAGGTAAAAGCCACAACGAAAAACGATGCTCAAGCAACAGCTAAGTTTTTATTCGAGAATGTATTCACTAGATACGGGCTACCTATAGAGCTAGTTAGTGATAGAGGCACTCACTTCTTGAATGAAGTTATTGAGAATCTGCTCCAAGAATTCTTGGTAATACATAAGAAGTTTGCCCCCTATCACCCTCAAGCAAATGGCCAGGCTGAGAGCACCAACAAGATCTTATGCAATGTATTGACGAAATTAGTGAACAATAAACGCTCTGATTGGGACAAACAGCTACACCATGCTGTTTGGGCATACCGAGTTGCCTACAAAACGGTACTCCAAGCCACTCCTTTTCAAATGGTGTTTGGTCAAAATGTTGTGCTACCTCTAGACTTTTTGATACCTACACTGAAAGTGGCACAAGAGCATGAATGGACGGGTCATGAACTCTCCTCTAGAATTTTTGACCTTGAACGATTAGGAGAAACAAGACTGAGAGCAGCTGCAGGGATATATGCAGCTAAGAAACGACAGAAGGCATACTTTGATGCCCACGTTAAGGATAAAGGTTTAAAGGCAGGCGACTTAGTTTTAGTCTACACATTGAAACAACACACAAGGAAACTGGAGAAGAGAGGCTACGGACCTATGATCATCAATAGGATCTCCACGAGTGGAGCAGTACAACTAGCCACTTTAGAGGGTGATGTTCTCCCAAACTATATTAGCGGATGCAGAGTCAAGTTGTATCAGGAACCTCTCACAGAGGAAATGCTAAGTCGACTCAACACTGCTAAGAAACGCAAAGAGGAAGAAAAGCGAATTCGAGAAGAAGCTCAAGCAGAAGCCCTAGAGCGCATACGGAGATTGAAATTAAGAAGACAAGGTAGAGAGCACCCTAGGCAGGATGCATATGGAGATTAAGGATGTGACGTAGCTATGTGTAAAGTTTCAGGTGTTAGCTCACATAGGATAACTGATCGACGTCCTTTCATAACCTTAGATATAGGACAAGGAAAGAGTGCAAGGACTGTAAGAGCCTTGATTGACTCAGGCGCAGCTACTAGTGCTGTTAAATTGTCTTACTGTCAAGAGTTGCAGTTAACTGTCAATCCTGTGGAAGCATATCTCATAGGATTGGGAGGCGTGGAAACCCCTTGCATGGGCGAGGTGGAACTCCCCCTCTATATTCATGATGAGGCAATGACAGTTAAAGTACTAGTGTGTCAAGATGAGGATCTCACTGAACCTCTTGTCTTGGGTCAAGACTGGATCTATGACCAAGCAGTCAACTTAAACCTAAGAAGTGGACTTCTTCAGGTATGGGTAAATCAAACTAGAATTACAATTGAGTTAAATAATGGAGCACTCAAGGAACTAGAAAAGACACGGACTCTTGGTCCCTCAAGGGGTGCACATGAAGTTGACCATGCTGTTCTTGTCCAAGGCTATGTGATGCAGAAGAATGAAGATCTCAAAAAAGGAGTCAGAACCACAAGGGAACTCCCTTCTTTTCCAAAGGCCAGAAGGAGGCAGCAACTAAGGGCAGATCAATCACTGAAGACTCTCCGGGCGAGAGACCAAAAGAACGCACGAAGCAGAACAACTCAGCCGATGAAACAAATGTGGGTGCGGAAAGACGAGCTGCCGGTCGTAACTAAGCTACAACACCGGTCTCAACTTCCTGTTAGTAATCAACGACTTGATGCTAATAAGAGGACTCCTAAAACCTCTGTTGAGAAAGTGAAATCCATTTGGGTACCCAAGAAGTCGATGAAGGCTGACCCACAATCAAGACAAATTTGGGTGCCTAAGGCTTGCTTGCGGGCTCAACTATCCCCACACAATTCACGTCATACACGACAGGGTTCACTCGCTCAAGCAGTCGCCACCCACTCTTGTCCGATACACTTGAACTCACTACCACCTAGAAGCACGCACAGACTCGCTCGTAAATGGGCCCCAATGGCACAACAATTTCCAGCAGAATTACTCATGCAACCCTCCCGAATCTCCACAAGACCAAGACCCAAAGCCATCCACTGTACTTGGAAACCTAAAACTTGTAATAAACCCCCAGACCCCAGTTGTAAATCCATGACCACCTACTAACTACGTCACGCTCATACTACATCATTCCACTTAACTCTTAGGTCCAACCAATTCCTAACTACACACACGAGCACCGAGCACTTATTAACCGACTAATCTCTCCCGAACCTCATGATAATGTTGTAATGGGGACAAAAAAACAATTTTAACTTGTCCCTTACAATATTAACATATGTTTCTATATTCTCACAGAATCAGAAGGCAAGAAGTGACATGGCAAAAGCGACAGGTCCGAGCTCACAAGTAGGAATACTTACTGCAGGAATCGATGTGGATAGTCTACCTGTGGAGGTGCCACCAACTGAACGACCTGTGGAGCTGCAACAACTTCAGCAAATCCCGGTACCGGATCCACCCACAGGGATCACAGAAAGAGTCCATGCCAATTCTCATTGGTTCAATGGCATGCCAGGTCCATTAGGAGAGGCCAAGTATATATGGGAGTCTAAGTGCGAGTATGACAGATCATGGGTTCGATTCCAATTCTTCTCCAAGGAGTTCGAGACTCTACAGAACACCGAGGATCTCCAGACCATATGGCAACATGCCGGGCTAGCAGAATACTTTGAAGCACCACTACCTAAACCAGATCTCCTCCGATGCTACTATTTGGTCTCCACATTACAAGCTAATGAAGAAAAGGACAAACCCGGATCATTTGTTCTTCCTTCCTTGCTGGGCAACAACGAGTTGAAGAGGTTTGAACTTACTGTGGAATTGGTGAGCGACGCTTTGAATATGCACGGCACACATGTACCCTCTGAAAAGGATGCTCTCGTTCCTACTAACATGAAGGATAGGAAACTATTGAAGCTTAAAGACATGGCGGCACTCACACCAAACGTGTCCATCCCTCTCCGTATGTGCATGCAACATTTTGCTTTCCCCGGCCAAGACCACTTCACTCAACCACACAAAAGAATCTGGTTCGCTCTCTACTTAGCGGAAGCAGGTGCGTTACCAATTAAGCTGCCGGTATGGATTATAGATCAATTGTATGAAGCAAATAAAAGGTCTTCTAGGAAATTAGTGGTGAACGGTTGCTGTGCAATCACACGCATTATTTACCGGTGCCTAGCATACGATGTTCCCATTGAACGTGCCTTAACTTGGGCACAATTACAAATGTTTAAGAAGCACTCTAGCACAATGGTGTCACTCTAGCACAATGGTGAGTATCAACGTGAGAAGATTCACCTCATAATTGTCAATCCGTGGAGACGTGAGGACTAGTATGAAGACTATGAGCAAGTGAAGGCACAAGTGTGTGAGTGAGAAGCACACAAGCATGCACACACATACACACACACGTGCACACAAGGCAAGAACAAGGAGAGGAACAATGGAGTTCTTTGCATTAGTCAAAAAGTCTCTTACATAAGCTCAATTCACAAACAATCTAACCTCCAAAATGAGCTCTCTAGCTCTTTTTATAGTTTTCTAACTAGCTTTGGTCTTGTCCAGACCTAGTGTCCGGCCTAGTCAAAAATTAGGTTCTAGAGCCTATTTGAGGGCTCAAACAGAGTCTAAAAATTATGAAAATTGATATGTAGCTAGTTCTAATACTCCTCAAGCTCGAGGACTCCTTGGCTTGCACAAAATGGAGTCTATTCTACCAAAAACGGAATTTACAATGTTTGTGTAGTGATTAAAATCACTTGAGTTGTAAATGGTCCATGGAGAAAAATGATTTGGCCTTGTTGTCGTATTGTGCATGACTCCTCTGTTGCTTTGTATGCCAACACGCCCCCCTTCCTAGCGTCTGTCGCCCCTGACAGACCTCTGTTCTCTCGGGTGGTCGATATAGTATTGGATGACATTGGTGGCAAGTTCATGCTCTCCTATCCTTAAGCCTCTTGCTAGATCAGCTTCCAATGCATCCCAATTTATTGCACCAGGGGCCTCTGGTTGCGGGGTGGTGTAGTACTCAGAGTACATTGCTTGTTCACAAGCAAAAAGATGGAGCAGGTGTGTTGGCTTCGGTGCGAAGATCTCCGAGTGATACTCCCAGAAACCTGATCTGAACATTTCTTCGAAGGTCTGTTTGTAACATGCAGGGAGGTATTTGATGCGTGCATGCCAGGCGTAAGCCACACGAATACTAGGGGTGATGCTCATGTCATACACCAAGTCATAATTTCCATTGCTAAACCCCGGGAGACGTACCTGTGGTGCGGCTGCATTTCTAAAAGTTTTCAGGACTACCTGCATCATATCTAAGATTTTAAGCATCATTTGAGCTGCTACATCTTGCATGGGCTTCAATCGCGGCATCCAGTGGCGAATTGTTCCCGTCATGTATGCTACCGACGGTGGTCCCTGTGGTGGCGCAATGTACGGGTAGTTTAGCCATTCCTTGCATTGCGCATTGTTCTGCACTTTGATATTGAATGCCTTCCAAGACCTGCGGCGTGGAACTGGACCGTAGCATGGATTGTATAGGAGGTGTAGAGGCGCGTTGTTCCATGTGCGTAGCATTTCTGGATATGTCTCTAGAAGTTTCTGCCGCCAGGTGGGTTGACGAATTTTGCCTTTTTGCACCTCTGGAGGAAGCTCTTCGGGTTGAAATTGGGTAGCAAAGGTAGGAATCTGACCCGTGACTCTCTGTATTTCTGCATTATAATCAGCCAAGATAATATAATAAGGCCTGTATTGGAGTTCAGATGAGAGGATAAGGCGTCTCGATGACAGGTTCTTGAAGTAATCCGATTGTAGCACAGTTTCCTCTATGACCCTCATGGCCTGATTTTGCACTACTGTGCGCTCTTCGTGAGAACTCCCGATTTCCTCCACTTGACGTAGCCATGGAGGCCGTGGTGCCTTGAATGTGTCCTGAGCTTCTTCCGTTTGTTGGCCTCCTGGGAAGGGTTGTGGGTCGTATTCTTCTTCAAATGTCTGTTCCACAGGAATTTGTACTACTTCTTCGTTAGTGGGAGCCTCTGGAGGGGAAGGTGGTCTCTCATATTGTAGTAGACGTGCTTGCAGTTCGGTGACTTGTTTCTGGAGATCTTTTAAGGCTTCTGAGTCTGTGAGAAGTGAAGCCGTGGAGGGGGTGGTTGGAGAGGCTGCTGTTGTTTCTTTTTGGTGTTTCTGCTTCAGTTCACCTAGTTCCTCTGATAGCTGGTCATGTGCTTCAAGCAGCATGGCATAGTCTTCCAATATGATCTTGATATTATCGGGGGTCACTGCTTGAAACTTTGATGGGCTGATGGGTGCCCCAGGTGTGCTTTCAATAGCTGCTTCCAGGTTCTCTTGATTTTGTACTTGCAGGCGTCGATTCTCTTCCTGAGCAGCCACAAGATGTTGCTTGAGTAGGGCCATATTTCGCTGAAGCTTTGAATTGCGTTCCAGCTGTGTCCGTAGGTGACCTTCTACCACCTGTATCGCTTCCTGATCTGTGTTCTGTAACTGTACCTCCAATATGCCATGAGCCTCTTGGAGAGTTTGGAACTGTGTGTGGAGGCGAGCATTTTCCTCCTCTAGTGCAGCAAGGCGGTGCTGTAGTGTCTCTGAGTGCTCGTGCAGGCATTCATTCTGCTGCTGGAGCTGATTGTAATCTGTCCTTAAGTTTGATATACAAGCTAGCATGGTGTCCAATGCATTTCCTATAGATGAGTGGGTGGTGTTTACAGTGGAAGATGCATGGGAAGGGAATTGGGGAAGGGGAAGAGTGAATGACGTGTCTATTGAAGTCGTGTGTGTGGGTGAAATTGGTGGAGGGGGAATGGGAGGAGGTGGAATCGTGGGGGGAGGTGCCGTGGGTGGTGAAATGTCCATACTTTCAGGAGTGGGTGCGAGTGTGGGGTCTGCCATATACATTGGAATGGTAGGTGGTGTGTATGTGAAAGTGGTGAATAGATGAGAAGTGGGGTGGGGAGCTGAAAAGAAAGGAAATGGTTGAGACCTGGGTTGAAAAGTTCTAGCAAGGAGGTTATGGAGGGATTGTAGAAATGGAGAGATGGAGGTCGGGGGTTGAGGTCGTAGATTTGAGGAGGGCATGAAGGGTTGCGTGGTAGCAGGAAAACCCATGAATGTGGATCTAGGGTCCGGATGACCTATGGCTGAGGGCATGGGGGATGGTTGTCCTAGGGCAGGCTCTATGAGCGGTTCGGTGGATTGTGTAGTGATGGGGGTTGCTTCAAAGATTGGGTTATCAGAGGTAGAGAATAGGGTTGAATTAGAGATGGGAGTACGGAAGATGAAAGTTGGTTCGGTGGGTTGAGTGGTCGAGGTGATTTCCACTGTTTCTGCTCTAGGAGGCGATGGTGGGGGTGTGGGTGGTAGTGGCTCGGTGGATTCCTCATGGGTGACTGGGTGCTCTTGACTAGCTGTTTCGGTTGCTTGGGAGGTTGTCCTGATGGGTTCAGATGTAATAGTTGGCTCTTCTGCAGTTGTAATGGGAATCTGGATATTCTTACCTGAGCATGGTCGTGTCTGGAACCTTCGTGGATCATATTGAACTGGAGACCTCCTAATGGCAGTGCGCACTGCTTCCACTACCCCATATGTTTCTGCCATCAATAAGAGACCTTCCCTATATTCTGAGTCAACTCCTGCTTCTTCCAACAGCTGAGTCATGAGTACTCTACTGCTCTGTTCGGTGAGCAGTTGTTGCGATCGCACTCTTTCCATAATTTGATACAGCCTTCGGAGTTCTGCTGTATAGGCTGGGGCTTCAGTGGTCTCCTCTTCATACGCTCCTTCTTCTTCTAGGTGTCCTTGTTGTTGACCTTGCTGAGCGTCACTCCAATGTACATGGCGGCCGTCTGTAGATTTTCTTCTTCTTCGTGAAGATGTGCCTTGTTCTTCTGCATCTGAATAAAACTCTACATCAGAGAATTGTGTACTTTGTAAGAATGCTTCGAAGTCCTGGGGATCCATTCCTTCAGCATCTCCAGTTGCAGCAAATTCAAATTCAGGTGGAGCAGGAGGAGCTGAAGGGGTAGCTTGTGTCGTAGTTTCAGATCCCGACCTGGGTATCCTAATGGTAAAGGGAGGTACAGTGGTCTCCCTTCGTGGCGATACCTCCGGAGTAGTCAGAACTTCCCTTGTCTGGACACAAGGGATCGCACCCCTCATGCGCTTGGATTGATGTGTGGACGTCTTGAGCTTCTTAAACATTTGTAATTGTGCCCAAGTTAAGGCACGTTCAATGGGAACATCGTATGCTAGGCACCGGTAAATAATGCGTGTGATTGCACAGCAACCGTTCACCACTAATTTCCTAGAAGACCTTTTATTTGCTTCATACAACTGATCTATAATCCATACCGGCAGCTTAATTGGTAACGCACCTGCTTCCGCTAAGTAGAGAGCGAACCATATTCTTTTGTGTGGTTGAGTGAAGCGGTCTTGGCCGGGGAAAGCAAAATGTTGCATGCACATACGGAGAGGGATGGACACGTTTGGTGTGAGTGCCGCCATGTCTTTAAGCTTCAATAGTTTCCTATCCTTCATGTTAGTAGGAACGAGAGCATCCTTTTCAGAGGGTACATGTGTGCCGTGCATATTCAAAGCGTCGCTCATCAATTCCATAGTAAGTTCAAACCTCTTCAACTCGTTGTTGCCCAGCAAGGAAGGAAGAACAAATGATCCGGGTTTGTCCTTTTCTTCATTAGCTTGTAATGTGGAGACCAAATAGTAGCATCGGAGGAGATCTGGTTTAGGTAGTGGTGCTTCAAAGTATTCTGCTAGCCCGGCACGTTGCCATATGGTCTGGAGATCCTCGGTGTTCTGTAGAGTCTCGAACTCCTTGGAGAAGAATTGGAATCGAACCCATGATCTGTCATACTCGCACTTAGACTCCCATATATACTTGGCCTCTCCTAATGGACCTGGCATGCCATTGAACCAATGAGAATTGGCATGGACTCTTTCTGTGATCCCTGTGGGTGGATCCGGTACCGGGATTTGTTGAAGTTGTTGCAGCTCCACAGGTCGTTCAGTTGGTGGCACCTCCACAGGTAGACTATCCACATCGATTCCTGCAGTAAGTATTCCTACTTGTGAGCTCGGACCTGTCGCTTCTGCCATGTCACTTCTTGCCTTCTGATTCTGTGAGAATATAGAAACATATGTTAATATTGTAAGGGACAAGTTAAAATTGTTTTTTTGTCCCCATTACAACATTATCATGAGGTTCGGGAGAGATTAGTCGGTTAATAAGTGCTCGGTGCTCGTGTGTGTAGTTAGGAATTGGTTGGACCTAAGAGTTAAGTGGAATGATGTAGTATGAGCGTGACGTAGTTAGTAGGTGGTCATGGATTTACAACTGGGGTCTGGGGGTTTATTACAAGTTTTAGGTTTCCAAGTACAGTGGATGGCTTTGGGTCTTGGTTTTGTGGAGATTCGGGAGGGTTGCATGAGTAATTATGCTGGAAATTGTTGTGCCATTGGGGCCCATTTACGAGCGAGTCTGTGCGTGCTTCTAGGTGGTAGTGATTTCAAGTGTATCGGACAAGAGTGGGTGGCGACTGCTTGAGCGAGTGAACCCTGTCGTGTATGATGTGAATTGTGTGGGGATAGTTGAGCCCGCAAGCAAGCCTTAGGCACCCAAATTTGTCTTGATTGTGGGTCAGCCTTCATGGACTTCTTGGGTACCCAAATGGATTTCACTTTCTCAATAGAGGTTTTAGGAGTCCTCTTATTAGCATCAAGTCGTTGATTACTACAGGAAGTTGAGACCGGTGTTGCAGCTTAGTTACGACCGGCAGCTCGTCTTTCCGCACCCACATTTGTTTCATCGACTGAGTTGTTCTGCTTCGTGCGTTCTTTTGGTCTCTCGCCCGGAGAGTCTTCAGTGATTGATCTGCCCTTAGTTGCTGCCTCCTTCTGGCCTTTGGAAAAGAAGGGAGTTCCCTTGTGGTTCTGACTCCTTTTTTGAGATCTTCATTCTTCTGCATCACATAGCCTTGGACAAGAACAGCATGGTCAACTTCATGTGCACCCCTGGAGGGACCAGGAGTCCGTGTCTTTTCTAGTTCCTTGAGTGCTCCATTATTTAACTCAATTGTAATTCTAGTTTGATTTACCCATACCTGAAGAAGTCCACTTCTTAGGTTTAAGTTGACTGCTTGGTCATAGATCCAGTCTTGACCCAAGACAAGAGGTTCAGTGAGATCCTCATCTTGACACACTAGTACTTTAACTGTCATTGCCTCATCATGAATATAGAGGGGGAGTTCCACCTCGCCCATGCAAGGGGTTTCCACGCCTCCCAATCCTATGAGATATGCTTCCACAGGATTGACAGTTAACTGCAACTCTTGACAGTAAGACAATTTAACAGCACTAGTAGCTGCGCCTGAGTCAATCAAGGCTCTCACAGTCCTTGCACTCTTTCCTTGTCCTATATCTAAGGTTATGAAAGGACGTCGATCAGTTATCCTATGTGAGCTAACACCTGAAACTTTACACATAGCTACGTCACATCCTTGATGTGCATATGCATCCTGCCTAGGGTGCTCTCTACCTTGTCTTCTTAATTTCAATCTCCGTATGCGCTCTAGGGCTTCTGCTTGAGCTTCTTCTCGAATTCGCTTTTCTTCCTCTTTGCGTTTCTTAGCAGTGTTGAGTCGACTTAGCATTTCCTCTGTGAGAGGTTCCTGATACAACTTGACTCTGCATCCGCTAATATAGTTTGGGAGAACATCACCCTCTAAAGTGGCTAGTTGTACTGCTTCACTCGTGGAGATCCTATTGATGATCATAGGTCGTAGCCTCTCTTCTCCAGTTTCCTTGCGTGTTGTTTCAATGTGTAGACTAAAACTAAGTCGCCTGCCTTTAAACCTTTATCCTTAACATGGGCATCAAAGTATGCCTTCTGTCGTTTCTTAGCTACATATATCCTTGCAGCTGCTCTCAGTCTTGTTTCTCCTAATCGTTCAAGGTCAAAAAGTCTAGAGGAGAGTTCATGACCCGTCCATTCATGCTCTTGTGCCACTTTCAGTGTAGGTATCAAAAAGTCTAGAGGTAGCACAACATTTTGACCAAACACCATTTGAAAAGGAGTGGCTTGGAGTACCGTTTTGTAGGCAACTCGGTATGCCCAAACAGCATGGTGTAGCTGTTTGTCCCAATCAGAGCGTTTATTGTTCACTAATTTCGTCAATACATTGCATAAGATCTTGTTGGTGCTCTCAGCCTGGCCATTTGCTTGAGGGTGATAGGGGGCAGACTTCTTATGTATTACCAAGAATTCTTGGAGCAGATTCTCAATAACTTCATTCAAGAAGTGAGTGCCTCTATCACTAACTAGCTCTATAGGTAGCCCGTATCTAGTGAATACATTCTGGAATAAAAACTTAGATGTTGCTTGAGCATCGTTTTTTGTTGTGGCTTTTACCTCTACCCACTTTGTTAGATAGTCTGTCGCAACAATGATATATTCTGCATGGGAACCCTTAGCTGGGGGATTAATAGGACCTACGAAGTCTATTCCCCACTTAGAGAATGCACGTCCACCCATCATAGGTTTCAGTGGCATCTCATCTTTACGTATAGGATATTGAGTTCTCTGACAGACATCACAGCGTTTCACATAGGTATGTGCATCCATGTGAAGGGTCGGCCACCAGAAGCCCGCAAATAGTATTGCCTTGATCACCCGATCTGGTCCAAAGTGTCCTCCTACTACACCTTGGTGAGCAGTGTCCAAGATCTTGAGATACTCACTCTCATGGACACATAGTCTCAGGTAACCATCTTTACCACGCTTGTATAGATTATCACCAATGAGTGAATAATCCTGGGCTTCTTGTTCTAAACTCCTTTGCCTAGCCAGAGTCATGTCTGGAGGGAATGTTCTCGTCCTTAAGAAGGATGCTAGTGGTTCACTCCAATCTGGCACTATGGATACCTGATAAAGAGTGGCGTGTTCCACAGGTGGTTTCGTGTAGCAGATTGGGCATTCCTTGCACAATTTTTGGACATCAGCTTCCATAGTCGGCCAATGCACACCGAGTCTGCGTAGTGTTTGTAGCGTTCGATGCCTTGAATAGTGTTGCTCTAATGCACCTACATGTGCTAATTGCAACCATTTAGCGTACTCATCTTCTTCCACACAACAAGCCAAGATTCCTTGATCTGTGTGCTTGTACATGCTTCCTGCCATGATGTGGTACTTTTGGGCTTTCACAACCTCTCTATTCCGCGTGTTTACTACTGGATGGTTAGGCCCGTATGTCAATACTGGTACCAATGGCTTAGCCCACTGCGGCACCACTTCCAAATTAAACAAGTAAGCATCAGGGAGGTCATCTGATACTCCTTGTGGGGCTTCTCCAGATGTGAGCCTAGAGAGATGATCTGCTCTCAAATGAGTCCTCCCTTTTCTTACCACAACCTCAAAATCGTATTCCATTAGCAGGAGAAACCATCTTACTAATCTTCCTATATTGCATGGCTTGTTTACGAGATATAGCAATGCCTGATGATCGGTAAAAAATTTAAACTTATTTGCAAGCAAATAATGCCTAAACTTCTTGACTGCATATACCATGCCTAAGCCTTCTCTCTCAGTAGTGGTGTAATTCCGCTCAGCTGCATTCAATTGTCTACTGGCATAGGCAATTGGAAGATCCATGTTACCTTCACCAGTAGGCTGTGCAAGCACACATCCAATTGCATAATTGGATGCATCCACGTGAACATGGAATGGCTTATTCCAATCTGGTGTGGTCAAGATTGGTGCTGAACATAATCTTCGTTTAAGCTCTAGGAAGGAATTCTCACATTCATCCGTCCACTCAAAGTTAGTCAAAAGTCCATACAGAGGCTTTGCTATGATGGCATACATGTGTATAAACCGTCGGTAATATCCACAATGCCCCATGAAAGCTTGTACTTCCTTGACATTCCTTGGCCTAGGCAGCTCTGCTATGGCTCTCACTTTCTCTTCGTCAGTAGATATGCCATTCTTTGACACTATGTGCCCTAAAATCTTGCCTTGCCTGACCATGAAAACACATTTTTCGGGGTTTAGGCAGACTTGATATTCTCTACATTTGTCAAAGATTTGTCTGAGTTCAGGAATATGGGTTTGTCTGATGTTGGAATGAGCACAAAGGTCATCAACATAGACCTCTAAATTCTTCCTCAGGAACTCCTTAAATACATGGCACATTAGTCTCTGGAAGGTAGCTGGTGCATTAGTAAGCCCAAATGGCATTACTCTAAAGGCAAATATGCCCCATTCAGTGGCAAACGCTGTCTTATGCTGATCTTCTGGAGCAATGGCGACTTGATTGTAGCCCGAAAATCCATCGAGGAAGCTGTACACTTCCTTGCCTGCTACTCTTTCTAAGAGATGCTCTGTGATGGGAAGCGGATAGTTATCTCGAATTGTGGCTGCATTGACCTTCTTCAAATTAATGCATACACGCAGCTTTCCATTTTTCTTGGGCACCACTACGATGGGGGATACCCATTCAGTGTGCTCAATTTCATAGATGAATCCAGCTTCAACCAGTCTATCTATCTCTTCTTTGATCTTAGCAGCGTAATTATCGTTATATGTGTAGGGCTTTTGCTTAGAGGGTTTAGCATCTGAGGTCATGGGGATAGTGTGTGAGCATATATCAGGGTCAACACCTTTCAAATCCTTGTAACTCCAAGCGAATACATCTCTGTATTCTCTTAGCAAGGCAATTAACGCCTGCTCTTCTTCCTCTGTTAGGTCATGGCCTATGTACGTGCATCTCTCCTCTCCTTCTTCTATGGCCACTACTATTTTCTTGGTGGTTTCTTTGTTATCATAGGCCTCTCCTAATTGTGCCTCTCGTTTCGGCATTCTGATCATGACTCTCCTGTCATCTATCTCATATTTCTTAAAATTTTCTGGGACCTCAAACAACGATTCTTCCTCTTCTGGTGAGACTTCTTTCTTGTTCCGTTTCTTCCCTTCTTCCTTCGGGGTCACATGTGCTGCTAATCTTACATCATTTGTAAGCTCTCCATGTCTCTGGGGTTGAAATTCTACTTCATGGAAGTATTCTTCATCTGATGCAAATGGTGGGTCCACAATGATTGACTCTAGATCGGAGTCACTTGCATCCTCAAATGCATCAGGGCTAGGTTTGCATTCTTCTAGAACTGCCTCTCCCATGATTGGCTCTATGGAGAAGACTGAAATGTCATAGCCATCCTCATCACAGTGGGGTGTCCATTGTTCTTCATTGATGGCTACGTCCATTGTTGCTAAAATTTCTGCCCAGCCATGGGGTTCAAATTCCTCGTCAGGAAAGACTACAGGTGCATAGGCTGGGTCTTGAATGGGTCTATGAGTTTCGTTTGCACCTATTTCTCTAGCCTTTTCTCTCTTCTCTTCCTCTACTGCTACTTTGCACATCCATAAGTGAGTGTCTTCATGCATCCACGAGGATCCTGATTCTATGGAATGCACAGACTCTGTATCATCTTTGGCTCTATGGATGGGATTCCATTGGATAGGAGGTACATCTCTATGGGAGTAATCTTTAAGATTGACCTTGGTCGTAACACCCAAGTGCTGCAGGTACAAGGAATTGGTTCCCCAGTCCTGTACCACTTGCAACTGTCGCATAAATGGTCTTCCCAAAATCATCTCATAGGCATGATTTTTGCTGAGGTCACATATAGCAAATGTATGCTCAAACTTGACACCACAGGTGGTGAGAGTTATTCCTTCTAGCAATCCTAAGGGTCTCTCAATATGACCATCGGCCATCTGCAATTTCATTGTCGTTGGCCTGAGTGCTGGATTGCCCCAACGCTTCCATAGGGAAGTGGTGGCAATTGCAACTCCTGCGCCTGAGTCCAAAATTGCCTTGGTGGTGTACCCCTGGTAGGTAATGGGAAGATAGGTGTTACCTTCTTCACCTTCACACATATATCCTATCTTATCCAAGGGTATTTCGGGCACTGTTCTTTGGGATCCTACCTGGGAACGAGGTTTGTCTATTGCTGGTACTTGTTTGGCTACATGTTTCCATAATTCAGGTCTAACCTTGAGTAGCTCTTCTAACTTGAGATTGCACTGCACTTTAGTGTTTTTCACTACCTCTGTGTTCCTAGGTATGACTGAATCTTCGTTTCTTACCATGACTGTAGGTGCTCTCATACAGGTGGACCTTGCTTCCCATGGGCCTGTGAAATGGGGTAGTTCTTGTAAAGAATTAGACTCGAAGTCTAATCTTTCTTGAGATTGGGTACTCTCCTGCTCTCCATAAATGGATGGAATGTCTTGTGGGAATCGGTCATGTGCATCATCCACAAGTTCAAAGGGAGGGGGGACTTCACTTTCTTTAGCCCATTTGTCTTCTTGGATCTCGCGTAGGAATTCTGGTGTGAACCGATTCATAGAAGATGATGTGTCTGGCTCCGTAGAGTTAGGCACATAGGCTTTCTGGGTAGGAAGACCTGCTCTTTCACTAGCCTTGTCATGGTGTTGAGGGGCGGGTTCCTTTTGTGATTGTGCCCTTAGATTCTCTATTCTTCCTAGGGAAGGGGGGTTATCTGGTTCAGTGGAATTGGACACATAAACTTCCGATGGGGGATGGGTCATGTTTTTGCTTGCTTTATCTCTTTCTTGATTTTTTTCTTCCTTGGCAGATCTTGCAATTATGCCCTCTAACTTCTCTAGGAGTCCATCCAAGTGTAATTGCGTCTTGGCTGAGCCCGAGTAATTGAAAAGGTGACTGGCTTCAAACATAGTCTGAGCCAATGCGACCATTTTCGCGCACAGCTTGGTTCTTTCTATCTCTAGGTCAGCTCTAGGGTAGCACTTGTCATGATCCGTGACATTTGGCCCTTCTTGGATTCTGGCCTGATATGCTTTAAGCATCATGTCTATGTCTTCAGGAGTGGGATCAGCTAATACTGATCCTGGTTGGGGTGGTGGGTGGGTTACATGGGGTGTCTTAGAGGGTGGAGGGATGGAGGGTGATGGGGATGGTAGCGGTGGGAATGTGTGAGAGTGCGGTTGAGATGTGATCTCTATGATTTTGGCCTTGGTTTCTCGTAGACTTTCCTCAAGTTCACTCATCTTCTTTGCCCATTGCCTTTTCATATGTTCACGGCTATCTCTCCAAGCTCTTATTCTCTTTTTATTTTGGCTCTCAGTATCGCTAGCGTCTAGGCTCTTTTCCTTGCTTACCCCTTGGTTTTGCTGCACTACTTGAGCTCTAGTGACTACCTGTACGGGTGCAGTGGAAGTGACACTTCCGCTGGAATCTACCACTAACCCAATAACATTAATCGGGACTTCGTATGAAAAAGTTATGGCCGTTCAGGGTTTAGGGGGTTAACTAGACAAACAGAACCTTTCAGGGGTTTTAATGCATTTTTCTAAGGCCTTTGCAAGTGTATGAGTATTTGAGAGTGCAAGTATGCCCAAAGTTTAGCCTAAATTTCCAAAAAATTTACCCCTTAATTTTTGCCGAAAATGTCTGTCTATCGCGATAGACGGTGTCTGTCGCGATAGACACAAACTATCGTGGGGGCTGTCTGTCGCGATAGACGGCGTCTGTCGCGATAGACGGTGTCTGTCGTCTGTCGTGATTTGGTCTGTCGCGATAGACGGTGTCTATCGCGATAGACTGGGTCTGCCGTGGAATTTTGGTCTGTCGCGATAGACAGGTGTCTGTCGCGATAGACGCTGTCTGTCGTCTGTCGTGATTTGGTTTGTCGCGATAGACGGTGTCTGTCGCGATAGAGTGGTCTGTCGCGATAGACGGTGTCTGTCGCGATAGACGGTGTTTGTCGCGATAGACGCTGTCTGTCGTCTGTCGTGATTTGGTCTGTCGCGATAGACGGTGTCTGTCGCGATAGAGTGGTCTGTCGCGATAGACGGTGTTTATCGCGATAGACGCTGTCTGTCGTCTGTCGTGATTTGGTCTGTCGTGATAGACGGTGTCTGTCGCGATAGACTGGGTCTGTCGTGGAATTTTGGTCTGTCGCGATAGACAGGTGTCTGTTGCGATAGATGGGGTCTATCGTGGGTCTCCGTCTGTCGCGATAGATGGTGTCTGTCGCGATAGACAGTGTCTGTCGCGATAGACGGTGTCTGTCACGATAGACTGAAAAAACGCAAATTTTTGAGAAACTTCTAGTGATTTAGAGTGCTCTAATGGTGTAGGTTACCGTGCCAAACACGCATTCACAAAATATTAAGTTTTTCTGTCTGTCGCGACAGACAGAGGTCGTCGTCCCGGGACCTGTGCAGAGTCTGTCGTACTTGCGCACACTGCTGGAGGAGGTGGTACAGCAAGTTCCTGCAACAAAAGCTCAAAAACACACCAAAAACAGATAGCATGCAAGCTCTCTCTCACTCTCTCTCACAATGAAATGAGGGAAATGAGGTGGGGGGTGTAATATGACCAAAAACTGAAATTTTGTGGAGATGGAGATGGAGATGGGAGATGGTGGAGATGATGATGGTGATGATGGTGATGCAAAAGTAAGGAAAAAATGAAGAAAAATCAAGAGAAAGAAGGATATTACCTATAACTCCAATGTCTCAACTCGACGTCTTACCATCACACGCTCGTCCTCGAAGCTCTCTCCCCGGCAACGGCGCCAAATTTGGCGTCACTCTAGCACAATGGTGAGTATCAACGTGAGAAGATTCACCTCATAATTGTCAATCCGTGGAGACGTGAGGACTAGTATGAAGACTATGAGCAAGTGAAGGCACAAGTGTGTGAGTGAGAAGCACACAAGCATGCACACACATACACACACACGCGCACACAAGGCAAGAACAAGGAGAGGAACAATGGAGTTCTTTGCATTAGTCAAAAAGTCTCTTACATAAGCTCAATTCACAAACAATCTAACCTCCAAAATGAGCTCTCTAGCTCTTTTTATAGTTTTCTAACTAGCTTTGGTCTTGTCCAGACCTAGTGTCCGGCCTAGTCAAAAATTAGGTTCTAGAGCCTATTTGAGGGCTCAAACAGAGTCTAAAAATTATGATATGTAGCTAGTTCTAGTACTCCTCAAGCTCGAGGACTCCTCGGCTTGCACAAAATGGAGTCTATTCTACCAAAAATGGAATTTACAATGTTTGTGTAGTGATTAAAATCACTTGAGTTGTAAATGGTCCATGGAGAAAAATGATTTGGCCTTGTTGCCGTATTGTGCATGACTCCTCTGTTGCTTTGTATGCCAACACATGTTGTCCAACCTTGCTCTGATACCACTGTGAAGAGATGGATAGGTATGTGCTTGAAGATGAAGAGGTGTTGCAAAATCGTTGATCTACACCAGCCAAATGAAATCCAGGAGTATATGGTGGGCCCTTTTAGCTTGCCAATGGATGTATTAGACACCCTATGTACCTTGGAAGATCACTCTCAAAAAGATAGATCAAAACAGATAAGTTGGAGTTAGCTCAGAGGTGAAAACTTGCTATTCTTGGTTCATACACCTGTCCAGTGTTTTACATAATTCTCTGAGCACAGCAGCATTTAGCTCAATTCCTCTTCGAGAAGTCTAGGCAACTTAAAGATCTAACTTTCAAGAGTAATCTCATCAAAAATAATGAACCACACACTGAGAATGAGTTTTAACAAGTGATGGCATCATCCCGATTTTCACGGGCTGCTACAGAAATAGACCAATGAGCAGAAAAATCAACATAACTCACAATGTAGACATCCAATGATTATGAAAAATTTGTATGGTTATACTAGACAGTAAGCTGAATCCAACAAGCTTTAAATCACTGAATTTGGGTAAGTAACCACTGAGAAATGGCTCTGACAAGATGAGTGGAAAATTCGGGTACCTGACAGAGAAGTGAAGATGAACATACCCTCTTGACTTCAAATGAAGATAACTGAAGATTGCAACATCCAAATGACATGAAAATTTGTGAGCATATAGTAGACTTATAGAGTTAACTTTACCAAGATAACTCACTGAAAATGATGCACCAAGCTCAGAGAAAACATCTCTGCAAGCTGACTGAGAAAACTGAGAGTAATGGCTGTGAGTAGTACATTCACAAGAACATGGAAAGATGAAAAACCAAATAATCATGAAAATGAAAGTATATTGCTTGTACAATACAATGACTTACTGATACATATGTGTGCCTTGTAATCACACCTTGATATGGCATAAAGCTCAGCTCTTGGAGGTCTTCACATAGGTCTCTCTAATCACGACTAAAACTGCCATCTATTTATAGTTGAGTTTGGGAGGCTAACTTCCCTCAATCACTCTCCAATCAATCAATGATTGATTTGATTCTCTACCTACCACAAATCACAAATTCGTGGCTCCTCTTTCCATTCTTGATCAAGTGGACTCAACCACTTAAGATTCTCTTACTTTTACATTAAGTAAACTCTTCAAAAGTTACAAGAGGTAGTTCACAAGTGAACTTTACATAGTCTTCTTTTTAAAGCTTCTTCTAAGACTTTGTGAGACTCAAGCCAATACTTAGGCTTGTCATAGACTTGCTCCAACACTAGAGGGTAGGTATCATATATCGCGCATTGTGTGCTACCCGAGTATCGCATATCATGATAATGTTTGGTATTGTATCCTTGGAAATTGAATATCATGTATCATGTATTGTTCCATATTCATGTATCATGTATCATCAAGGGAATAAATATCATATCATGAGAGTTAGTATCGTGTATTGTCTAGCCCAAATTATCATGTATCATCGATACTTCACTAGTATTGTGTATTGGCTATTTTTCTGGTATTGTATATTTTGTGGGAGTCACGTATCATATCATCAAAGATTTTGTATTGTGTTTCATACAAGTCTTATATCATGTATGGTAGCAAAACCAGGCATCGTATGGTGAAAGCCAACATCATGTATCATTTTACTCAAAGTATCATGTATCATGCCTTTCATGTATCGTGTATCGTGGGTAAAAGAGAAAGTGACTAGAGAATTTTGGAGGAGAAAAATAAATTCTAGAGCTTAAACATTCACCAAGAATAGTCAATAGAGCTAATAGATTACCCAAAAGGACCCAAGAACTAAGCAATGAATGAACCTAAGATCCAAACGAGTGTTAGGGAGCAAAAGAAGCATAATATCATCAGTGGGAAGCATCGCTAAAAAAAGTGTCCATTCTATCTACTCTCAAACGTTTAGTGATTAAGAAGGAGAACCCATGATGGCGTTAGAAGACATGCATATCTCTATGCCTTTGGTCATGCTCATGTAAGTGATAGAAAGGGAGTGTAGGATGTCCCTACAATAAATTTCCACAAATGTGCATGGATTGCCTATATACCTTGATGGTCTTAATATGTCAGGAGCAAGAATGAAAAAATCTACAAATGTGGAGATAGCCCCAAGTCCAATAATGAAATACTGAGGATTTTACATGGACAAATTGGGACACATATATGCGATGACTGACAACCTAGAAAGAACGAATGAGAGAGGAGAAGTTGAAGAACCAAAAAACACTACAAGACCTGATAATGGAGATACTCTGACCATGCCTAGGGGAAAATAAATAATGGAGGGGATATCTGATTCCTCAGGATGATGACCTGGTAGATGTATATGGGATAAGTGGGTTAGAAAAATTGCTACAAGCCAATTCATCAATACAAGGAGAAGGCATGAACCCTACAGTTATCTATGAATTACAAGATCCCAAAGACTCATCTAGAATTACCTACCTAGACCAAAACAAGAGGAGATATTGGCTTATCAATGATTGTGATAGGTCAAGAATGAGATATGTGGGGTTGCCCATATTCCCTCCTCAAGACAGGGCAACCACGTCATAGAACCCATTTGGGACACATCAGAGCTCAAAAAACCTAGCCTTAGGGCAAACTCATCAATAGTAATCCAGTCAGACGTCACGTGCACTTTTCCATGGCGGGGACCAACACCAGCCATTAGGCTAACCTAGGAAGTGGGAATATGAATAGGCCACCTTTCTTGATGAGACCATCACAAGGAGCTGGACCAGGAGTAACCCCAGTATACTCAGATTGTAAAGAGAGATGGTGGATGCAATCCGAATATGAGTTGGCACTGATACAACCAGCTTCACACCATCCAACTAAGACTTCAGGTTTGGTTAGTATACCCTTTGATATTGCTAAATCCACAAATTGGATAGAGGTAATTACTCAGCTTGGTCATTAAGAATGGAAGCTTATCTCCAAGGTAGAAGTTTATATGGTTATGTGGCTGGAGATGAAGTTATGCCAAGTTTCAGGAACAAAAGTCAACCAACACAAGAAGAGCAAGAAAGATTGAGCACATGGTGCTCCAAGGATGCACTTGCAAGGTCTTATCTCCTCAACTCTATCTCATATTTTTTGTTGCCTCACATTAGAAGTTGTAAGACATCACAAGAAGTGTGGGATGCACTTGAAGCTTTCTTTTCTTCAAGTACCAAAGCTAGGAAGCATCAACTATGGCTGGAGTTCACAACTCTCAAGAAGGCTCCCAAACAAAATGTGACTGATTTTGTCACAAAGCTCAAGGACATAGCAGATCAGTTGGGAAGCATTGGAGAGGTAATAGATGAAGAGCAAATTGTAAGGCAGGTCATCAATGGCTTGAAGGCAGATGACAAGTGGGAAGCATTCACCACAGCTATGGATTTGTACATGGACATGCATGTACCTGATTTCAACACACTCATTGGACAACTACTTACTCAAGAGGCAAAGCTTATAAAAAATAGAGAAAGCTCTAAAGGTAATCAATCTTCAGCTTTATACACGGATAAAAGCAAGTCTAAAGATAACAAAGGAAAGGCAAAGAAAGTGGATGATGAAGCAGGTACATATCAAGCTAACTATGCAGGTAGAGGAAGACATGGCAGAGGTAGAGGAAGAGGAGGTAGACAAGGCAGGGGGAGATCCCAAGACTCCAACTCATGTTCTATTTGTGGATTAACTAATCATACAACTGAAAATTGCTTTAGGAATTCCAGGAATCAAAGAGGCAGAGGATACAATAGAGGAAGTTATGGCTACTCAAGAGGAAGGTTCAACAACTACCATGGCAACTACAACAACTACAATCATTCAAACTATCAAGGAGGCTACAAAGGAAGGAGAGACTACAATAGCTACACAGAAGACTCAAACAAAGAGGATTCATTATTGATCATGAACATGGCTATGCCACAAGGTAAATCTGATGAGCATGTTTTCTACATAGATTCAGGTTGTTCAAATCATGTGGCAGGAAATGTGGCACTCTTATCAGATTTAGAAGATCCAAGGAATAAGCATGAGGTACAAACAGGAGATGATACAAAACATCTTGTGGAGAAAATAGGCAATGTCAAAGCACCCGATGGAAACATCAACCTACTCAGTAAGGTACTCTATGTCCCTACCATTACAAAGAATTTGATAAGTGTTGGGCAGATAGTAGAGAAAGGGTTGCAAGTCAGGTTCACAAAAGTAAGAGCATTTGTTGAAGATCCAAGTCAAGGATTCAGAAGAATTGCAAAAGGTGAAAAGACAGGTAGATTGTTCACATTTGAATTAGAGGACACTAGAAACATTGCTCTCTTTAATTATGGTAGTCAGACACTCATAGAATTGGAAGTATGGCACAAAAGGTAAGCACATATTGGTGAAAGGTCATTAAAGCAAATCTGCAGGGACCAAAGTGTACTTGGACTTCCTAATTTGTCAAAACAACATATGATTTATAAGTGTAGTGCATGTCAATTTAGAAAGTCTCACAGGTTACCATTCATGAAGAAAGGTTATATGCATGGAGATCTCTTGGAGTTGGTTCATACAGATGTATGGGGACCTAGCAAGGAAGCTTCAATATCTGGATCAAGGTATTATGTTTCCTTTATTGATGATTGCAACAGATGGACTATCTCCTATTCTTTATGAAACACAAAGATGAAGTTTTTTCATGTTTCAAAAGATATTTGGCTCTTGTGGAGAATCAAACAGGTAAATCACTAAAAAGGCTAAGGTCAGATGGAGGGGGAGAATACTTCTCCCATGATTTTGATTCTTTTCTTCAAGAAAGAGGAATCAAAAGAGAGGTAACTACAAGGTACACTCATGAGCAAAATGGAGTGGCAGAAAGGAGGAATAGGACAATTGTTGAAGCTGCAAGGTCTATGTTAAATGAAAAGCATTTACCTAATTACTTATGGGCTGAGGCTGTATCTACAGCCACTTACTTGATTAATAGGTTGCCTTCAAAATCCCTTGATGGGATGACTCCATATGAGGCTTGGAATGGAAGAAGACCAAGCTTAGATCATTGTAAACTTTTTGGATGTATTGCTTTTGCTCATGTTCCTTCATAGGTTAGAGGCAAGATGGATCCAAAGGCAGAAAGGTGTGTATTTATTGGATATGACAACAATCAAAAGGGCTAGAGGTTATACAACCCTACCAACAAAGGATTCTTGGTAAGCAGAGATGTAGTTTTTGATGAGAACAATTCATGGTATGAAGATTCATGCAGGAAGATCAATTTACCATATGATCTTGAAGAAGATTTTCCAAAGCTTGGTAGAGAACAATCAAAGATTGAAGAACAAGACACCTCAGAGGATGATGAAGAATCTTAGATGGAAAAGATCAAAGCATGGAAGTCTAAAGGTAAAGCAAAATTGCAGGAACTTGGACATAGGCAGAATCATCACATCATGGCCTAAGAAGATCTATGAGGGAAAAGAAAAAACCAGAAAGGTATGGGTTTGACACCTCATTAGTAACTAAACATTCTATCTACATAGCACAGGACATAAACCAAGAGGAGCCATCATCATTTGAAGAGGCCAAAGCAAAAACAGAATGGAAGCATGCAATGAAGGAAGAGATTGAAGCACTTGAGGAAAACAACACTTGGGATTTGGTGCCCAAGACTTCATCCATGAAGGTAATAGGCTCAAGATGGGTCTATAAACTCAAGAAGAATTCTGATGGTTCCATTAACAGGTATAAGGCAAGGCTTGTAGCAAAAGGCTTTGCACAAACTCAGGGAATTGATTATGAGGAGACCTTCTCTCTTGTGGCAAAGATGCCTACTATTAGGGTTTTGCTTAGTATTGCCTCTTCCAAGAATTGGAAGATACTTCAACTAGATGTAAAGAATGCATTTTTGAATGGTTGGATAACAGAAGAGGTATATATGGCACAACCACCTGGTTTTGAGAATCAAGTTTATCCTGATTATGTGTGTAAACTTAACAAAGCATTGTATGGTCTTAAGCAAGCTCCAAGAGCTTGGAATTTTAGGCTTGTTTCATTCTTGCAGGACAAAGGCTTTCAACCAAGCAAGGCAGATCCTTCACTCTTTATTAAAAAGAGTAATTCCGAGGTCATCTACCTATGTGTATATGTAGATGATATTATATTGACAGGAAATGATGCTGATGGTATGAAGAAGATCAAAGATCAGGTGAGAGAAGAGTTCAAGATAAGTGATTTGGGTTCACTTACCTACTTCCTAGGTTTGGAAGTTGTCTACAAAGATCATGGTTTGTTTCTCACTCAAAGAAAGTACATTAAGGACATGTTGGCAAAATTCAAGATGCAAGATTGTAAGATTGCAGGTACTCCAATGGAGGTCAATCACAAATTGAGCTCACATGAAGGTGAACTCATAGAGGACATCACATCATATCAAAGTCTAGTGGGTAGTCTCAACTATGCCACATTGACAAGAGTAGATATATGTTATAGTGTGAGTGTGCTAAGACAATTTATGCACACACCAAGGAAACCACATATGGATGCTGCCAAAAGGATTCTCAAGTATCTCAAAGGAACCATAAATGAAGGACTTTATTATCCTTATGTATCTGATTTAGGTTTGAAGCTATTTTCTGATGCAGATTGGGCTGGCTCCAAGGAAGATAGAAGGAGCACTTCAGGTTATCTTACCTTTGCAGGTTCAAAGCTTATTTCATGGTCATCCAAGAAGCAACCCACAGTTGCTCTCTCTTCTACTGAAGCTGAATATAGAGGTCTTGCCATAGCTACACAAGAAGCTATGTGGATGAAGACATTATTCAAAGATCTTGGATTGGAGTTTGGAACTCCAACTATTTTTGGTGACAATATGAGTTCTATTCACTTGGCTGCTAATCCTATTTTTCATGCAAGGACTAAACATATTGAAGTTCATTATCACTATGTATGAGAGAAGGTTCTAAGCAAAGAGATTCAAATATCATATGTGTCCACTCATCAACAATGTGCAGATATTCTAACCAAAGCATTGGATGGTACAAAGCTTTGCAAATTCAAGGCTATGATTGGTTTGCAGGTAATCTTGGAAGATTGAAAACCTCAAGCATACTTGGCTTGAGGGGGAGCTGTTGGAGCAAGTCTATGACAAGCCTAAGTATTGGCTTGAGTCTCACAAAGTCTTAGAAGAAGCTTTAAAAAGAAGACTATGTAAAGTTCACTTGTGAACTACCTCTTGTAACTTTTGAAGAGTTTACTTAATGTAAAAGTAAGAGAATCTTAAGTGGTTGAGTCCACTTGATCAAGAATGGAAAGAGGAGCCACGAATTTGTGATTTGTGGTAGGTAGAGAATCAAATCAATCATTGATTGATTGGAGAGTGATTGAGGGAAGTTAGCCTCCCAAACTCAACTATAAATAGATGGCAGTTTTAGTCGTGGTTAGAGAGACCTATGTGAAGACCTCCAAGAGCTGAGCTTTATGCCATATCAAGGTGTGATTACAAGGCACACATATGTATCAGTAAGTCATTGTATTGTACAAGAAATATACTTTCATTTTCATGATTATTTGGTTTTTCATCTTTCCATGTTCTTGTGAAGTGTACTACTCACTGCCATTACTCTCAGTTTTCTCAGTCAGCTTGCAGAGATGTTTTCTCTAAGCTTGGTGCATCATTTTCAGTGATTTAACTTGGTAAAGTTAACTCTATACGTCTACTATATGCTCACAAATTTTCATGTCATTTGGATGTTGCAATCTTCAGGTATGTTCATTTGAAGTCAACAGGGTCTGTTCATCTTCACTTCTCTGTCAGGTACCTGACTTTTCCACTCATCTTGTCAGAGCCATGTATCAGTGGTTACTTATCCAAATTCAGTGATTTAAAGCTTGTTGGATTTAGCTTACTGTCTAGTATGACCATACAAATTTGCATAATCATTGGATGTCTACATTTTGAGTTATGTTGATTTTTCTGCTCACTGGTCTATTTTTGTAGCAGCCCGTGAAAATTGGGATGATGTCATCACTTGTTAAAACTCATTCTCAGTGTGTGGTTCATTATTTTTTATGAGATTACTCTTGAAAGTTATCTCTTTAAGTTGCCTAGACTTCCCCAAGAGGAATTGAGCTAATTGCTGCTGTGCTCAGAGAATTATGTAAAACACTGGACAGGTGTATGAACCAAGAATAGCAAGTTTTCACCTCTGAGCTAACTCCAACTTATCTGTTTTGATCTATCTTTTTGAGAGTGATCTTCCAAGGTACATAGGGTGTCTAATACATCCATTGGCAAGCTGAAAGGGCCCACCATATACTCCTGGAGTTCATTTGGCTGGTGTAGATCAAGGATTTTGCAACACCTCTTCATCTTCAAGCACATACCTATCCATCTCTTCACATCTAGCGATACACGATACTTGATAAGTATCAATGATACATGATACACCATTAGTAATGATACTCAACCAGATGATACTTGTAAGGTATCATGATACATGAGGAGAAAGAGGTATCGGTGATACATGATACTTGCCAAGTTTCAATACACATGGGAATTTTGGTATCATGATACCTGAACTCGACCGATCATGATACTTGGACTTAGAGAGGTCCAATTTCAAACCTTTTTGTGGTGATGTGTGCTCTTTATGTTCACCTAGTTGCCCTTATGTGCTTGTGGATGCAAAACCTCTCTCCAAACCCACTATACCACTTTCGTGATACATGGCTTGTGTCATTTCATGTTTTGTGAGTGCTCTAATAAATTTTTTGATTTGTTAGGATGAACCTCAGTGATTATCTTGTCGAATTTCAGATTCCAACTCTCTCTGTGCACCCACATTTTTCCGATGCTATCTCTGGGATACTGGTCACTACTTTGCTCATGATACTTGCACAAAACACAAGTGATCTAAAAAATGGAAGGTTTTGGACTTTGGGCCTCTGGGGTGCCCAGGGCCTGAAGATAAGATGAAAAAGTTTTGTGAATTTTTGGGATGATTATCCTACTCTACTCCTGCACACTTCTTTCTAATCCTTATCCCTAACTCTGTCACTCCTAAACCTAAAAACTTGTTACACACACCACAAGTGTGTGTAGTAGCAAGTGCAAGATTTTTGTAACTTGCCACTCAATGGAAATCATTTCTTAGAACACAATACCTTCAATTCATAGCTATAACCATCACATAGGCACCTTGGTTGGAATAGTCCCCAACAATAGCATCAAAAACATGTATACCTAAGCCACAATATCTTAGGGAATTGTGATAATTGAGACTATACCTCAATCGCCAACAAGTGCATATAGTGGTGGATTAATACATGCTTTAATTTATCAATCCCTGAACTTAGATGTTTCAAGTATATGAGGACATGTGCATATGTAATAGCAAATGAAGTGATTGTGCAAACAATGCATGTAAATTAGGTAAAACTACCTCTCACGTCATGTTTCACTGAAAATGTAGGTCATGATAATTACGACAATAGTAAGCACAAATTAGACCTTTTCTCTCTGCTCTGATACCCGAATATATTCATCAATTTGTTTCAAAGCTATCAACAAGATGCATCCAACACTAGTATTTTCAACCTAATCTGACAAACATACTTTGAGTTATGAGCAAAATATTGAGTGGCGGGAATCACCAACACCAAGTTGCAGACACACACACACTAAAATGGTGAAAACAATAGGGCAAGGGGTATACAACTCCTCTAGATACACATTTCAAGCATCACACACACATGCAAGCTCATGAGGAAGAAGATACACAGGTTGGAAGAAGCAAATTCGAAATTTTCAGCTTGATTAATCACAATGGCAAAACGTTCTTACAAAGATTCACAAAGTGACTTATATACATGTGCATTAAAAATGGTCCTTTCACACAAGAGACTAACACTTTTATTGTAAATCACTAAATCCCTACTATTGTACAAGGTGAATGTTACAATGTTTAGGAATCATGCTTCTAGAGGACTTCGCTAGAGCATTTACATGGCTCTTTGAAATTTTACAAAGGACTTTGAAAGAAAATATGCTTTAAAAATGAAACTTTTGGGGCCTACTTTTCTTCACTTCTTCCTTTTGCAACATAGATCCATCTATTGTGAAAGTACTACCATCTTATTTTCTAGATGTTCACTTGAAGCTCCACTTTTTACAAACTCTTCAAATTTTAATGGATGCCCCTCCATTGGAGTGACATCACATCTCTATAAGAGTTAGAGATAAGATATAATCTTGTTGTTATGACTTGATGTTGCATATATATTGTGTTTCCACCCCAATCTTGCATGAGTTACAATTGGTGCAAGAAGGTCTTCTTAGTAATAGCTCATAGTTTCTTCCTTTCCAAACTAACAAATGGCAAGAGTATGCTCAAACTCTACACCACATGTACTCAGTGTAATCTCCTTTAATAGGCCTAATGGTTTATCCATTTGTCCATTTTGCTAGTTGGATTTTCATATGAGTAGGCCCAATGTTGATTTACCCCATTTGATCCATACGGAATACTAGCATTAACTACACTTGCCATTGAATCGATGATAGCCTTAGTGGTGATAGCATTGTACATGATAGGAATATACGTATTCCCTTCATCACCTTCAATGTATTCATCAACTTTGTCTAAGGGCATTTGTGTGACTTGAAAATTTAGTTTAACATTCTTATGGTCTAAACTTGCTTGCCTAGTAGTGTCATCCCAATAATGAGCCTTGAGTTTGATTAACTCTTCTATCATGAGTGTACACTTTATTTTGGCTTCCTTAGGGTCCTCTAGAGTTCCTTGGGAACTCTTTTGAGAACTCTTATTTTAATGAAAAAGTGTTGAATTTTTGCACTTAGAAGTGTATTCATGTTGTCCCATGTACCTTAATGGGGGTTTGAGGCTTGCATCTTCACATGACTTCCTTGCTAACCAATCTTATGCTTTGAACACCTAAGTCAATTATAATATTGTATGTTTTGGCTTCAATTTCAATGAAATGAGGCTTGGATACCTCCCATTCATTCCATTTTTTGGCCTTCATGTCTTGTCATTATTGTTCCATTGATGCCTCATCCACATCAAGGATGTTGGATTCAAATCCTCATCAACTTTTGGCAAGGTAATTTTCCCTTTTCGCTTATTGTGACATCTAATCTCATTATCTAGAACACTAAAATGCATAGTCTTGATGTTCTCTTGAGAGGTCCTATTTCAATGGATTTGTGCTAATTGTTGGGTGTGTGTAGAAGTGTGAGAGACACACAAGAAGCACACACAAGGAGCATAAACGTAGCAAGACACACAAAGAAGATGGATGGCTTGAATAGCTCTCTCTATTAGAGGACGAATCTTCATGAACATGTTTGCTAGGTTCCCTGAGAGTTACATTTCTCTAATGTAATCTCCTATGATACAAGTTTATCATGGATGAACTGGTACTAGATCTTGATGTGCTTGGTCTGAGCATGAGTATGCCAACTATATAGGAAACATCTGGTCTAGTGTAAGATAGGTAAAGTAAGGAGTCAACTAGTTGTCGATAATCATGCACATCCACGAGTGATGATGAGTCCTCCATCAAGTGGTGTAGATACTGATCAACACCAGTCCATGTTATACCTTTAAAGAAGATAAGAGTATTGCTTCTTGAGAGGAATATACGTTGTTTGATTTGCCAAAATTCCATGCCTAAGAAGTAGCAAAGCAAGTGAAGATTTTTCATGGAGTAATCAAGATGAAGCTGCTTGATAATAACTTGGATGCATTTTTCATATGAGCCTATCAAAATCATGTCATCTACATAAAGGATGATGATTGCAATGAGGGACTCTTTTTTATAGATATAGAGATTAGCATCAATTATGCTTCTTTGAAATCTTTTATCTTTGAAGCACATTTTTTACTCTAGTCTTGGCTAGAGTTTTTTTCCCCATGTTACCAAATGCATGATCCACTCATATATGGTGGTACTTTGTACTTAGGGATATTATTCAGGTCTTACTTTAGTTCATTTCATCAGTGTAGACCAAGATGGTCTATGAAGTGGAAGAAAAAACAAATGAATGATGACTAAATGGTGGGCTAGTGGTGTAACTCTAACATCATGTAGGAGTTACCACAACACATATATAGGATCAAGGTAAGAGAGAACGTGAGATATAGTTACTCATGGGAATAACACAAGAGATATGATTGTAATGGAAACTCGACACAAGACGATTAGAAGATGAACTCAACTAAATTCAATTCAAACTCATAACTCTAATACAATGGAACTCAAAGACTACACAAGATATAGATGGTTCTATCCACCCATGTGCTCCCTATATGGAGCTTAGATGGTGATCTAGATAGGAGCTAGGTGAAGGGCTATAGGCCAACACAATGGGTACTAAGATGGATACCCTAATGGTTCCAAACACCACAAACTATGATCCTACATGGGGAGGGGACCATCCTTATAAGGTCATCCAAGCCTAAGTTGGTCTACCCATGTTTTATGGTCATGGTAGCTTGATCCATGCCAAAACTAATCTCCATCATTGATATATGGGGTAAATCAAATTGTAGAAATGCAAGATTAACAACCATTTGTTTGTAGTCCTTGATCTTTCTCAATCCACAATTTAGTATCAAGTATCAATCCAATGGACCACATCAAATAGACCCTTCCCCAAGTTAAGAAATATATTTTTCTTTCCAGCCCTTGATTTAGGTTGATTCTCACATAGGATCAATGCAAAATCCAATGGCTTAGAAGTAACCTTCTTAACTATCCATCTATGGTCTACTCTAGACCTCATCTAGCCTGAAACTCAAGAACCTACCAATTTCAAACACTCTCATATGGCTTCTCCTCATAATGAGGCCTTACAAATAGAGTATTATGGAACATTGGTGGTGCTACATAAGGGTGAGGCATTGAGCATGTCTAACACTCCCCTCCATGTCCACCCAAAGGTGAGCTACCTTCTTGGCCTGATGCCAAGACTTTCATGAGGGTGGAGCATTGGTGAGGTCTAACACCCCCCCCCCCCAATGTCCACCCAAAAGTGAACTAACTTCTTATCCCAATGCCAAGTCTTCCAAGATGTATCTAAAGTAGATTCTTTGTAAGAACTTTGGTGAGGGTTCCTCTTGCATTATTCTTGATTGGATAGGATGCTGGATTTAAGCTCCTCTTCCATTTGTATTGAGTAAAACTCCTCAAATTGCAAAGCTTGAGGTCTCATCTGAGGGCTCAGAGTAGCTACCCTTCCATCATACTTTGGTGGATAATTTTGGAGACACCTTTGAGCTATTCCCTTTCTAGCCTTCTCTATCCCTTCACAAACCATTCCATCACATGGATTCTCTTCGTAATGGGGGCCTTACAAATAGAGTCACTATGGAACAGTGGTGGTGCTACATAAGGGTGTGCCATCATGTTGTGATGTGTGAGGTGTCATTGATTGACACTTTATCCCTTTGCACTTGCAAAAGCCTTCCAACTCCTCTAAGTTGAGCTCATTATCACCTCCTATTTGAAGATTTTTCACACTTTTTCCTGGTTCATTTTCAACAAGTTCTGGTTGTTCTTTAATCTTACCAAAAGCTTGAACCTTGTCATGAAGAAAGTACATCCACATCTTCTAGCTATATTCATCAATGATCGCAATGTAGGAAGATCCTCCCAAGGCTTGTATAGACATCTTACCACACAAGTTACCATATAGCAACACTATAGGAGCCTTTGACCTACTCTTGCTTTCTTGTGGGAATGTCTCTCCATGTGGCTTACCCATCATACAAGCTCTACAAGGTTCCTTCATTCCATTTATTGTAGATAAGTGACCAAGAATTACCTTGCTTTTGCATCTCCCTCCATACTATCCATCTCACTGTGATGAGTTCTTGGTTAGGCTTCATAAAACTAGAGTGACCTCTCTCATTGGCCATGTGATGAGATGCACCAGTCTAGTACCCATGAATCCACAATCAATTATTCTTGTGTTGAGGAGCATACCAACTTTTCTTCAGCTACGTCTATTATCTCCTCCTTACACTCTTCATCTATCCTCTTGACATGACAATTTGCAATTGTGAGTCCCTTCTTTTTGCAATGGAAGCACTATCCTTGAATCTTCTTCTTACTACTCCTCTTCTTTGCACTCTTACCTTTGGTTGAGGAACCACCTTTACTTGATGTATTGGTGGAGAATGTAGCATCTCCATGGCTACTTAATTGGGCTTTAAGCTCCTCTTCCATTAGTATTGAATAAAACTCCTCAAGAAGAAAAGCTTGAGCTCTCACGTGAGTGTTGAGAGTAGTTATTTTTCCATCATACCTTGGTGGAGAATTTTGGAGACACCTTCAAACTAGCCCCTTGCCAGCCTTGTCTATCCCTTCACAAGCCATTCCATCACATGGCTTCTTGATCTGAGTAATGTATGCCTTAACCTTCTGTCCTTCTAAAAACTTCTCTACTTCCAATTGATTTTCTAAATTTTGAATGCATGTTTTGTTTCTTACCTCATAGTGACTCCTCGATATACTCCATGCTTCACTTGCCTTGGATGTATTATGAATAAGAGGTAGAATAGAGTCCATAGAATTGTTCACTATATAATATAGTGCATTTGCATTCCTTATCTTTCAAGCTTGTAGAAGCTTTGTATCTACGGTATCACCATACTCAGATCCAATGGATCCAAGATAGGTTGTGGCTCTTGCTCAATTCCCATCACCATCTCCAAAAGATCATAAGAATCAAGGATAACTGCAATCTTTAACTTCCAAAGCAAAAAATTTGTACCATCAAACTTGCCTTGAGTGAAGGTTGGTCCATGAAACCATATTGTTTCCATTTCCAAATCCATTGCAGTAGTATCACTTCCACTTCCACTTTTAGATGCTAACACCTACATAGTTGAATCCTTTGTGTCCATGAACTTGAATCCTTTAAGCCTTTCCCTCCACAAACTCTAGCATTGAAGCATTTAGCTCTTGAGAACTCTAGCATTGAAGCCATTTCCTCAAACAAGCTATAGTGTTGAAGCATTTGTCTCCCAACAACTCCAATGTTTAAGCCTTTACCAATCACAAATGTTTGAGTTGAAGCATTTACCTCTCAAAATCTTGAATGATGAAGCCTTTCTTCCACAAATTCTAGAGTTGATTCCTTGGTCTTCATGATCTTTGCAATCTTCTATACCTTCACAGGCTCTAATACCATGTAAGAAAAAACAAATGAAAGATGACTGAGTGGTGGGCTAGTGGTGTAACTCTAATAACATGTAGAAGTTACCACAACACATACATAGGATCAAGGTTAGAGAGAAAGAGATATATAGTTAATCATGGGAATAACACAACACAAGTGGAAAATGAACTCAACTAGATTCAAGTCAAACTCATAACTCTAATAGAATGGAACTCAAAGAATACACAAGATAAAGATGGTTCTATCCAGCCATGCACAAAGATGGTGATATAGATAGAAACTAGGTGAAGGGCTATAGGCCAACACAATGGGTACTAAGATGGATACCCTAATGGTTCCAAACACCACAAACTATGATCCTAAATGGGGAGGGAACCATCCTTATAAGGTCCTCCAAGTTTAAGTTCGTCCACCCATGTTTTATGGTCGTGGTAGCTTGATCCATGCCAAAACTAATCTCCACCATTGAAAGTCAAGACCAAAAACCATTTGTTTGTAGCCCTTGATCTTGTTTAATCCACACTTAGGACTAAACCTAAATTGAATGGCACACATCAAATTGCAAATCTTCAGGCACTGGGATTTCCAATATCTATCTTTTTATTCCTATCAAAGGTTTTCTTTCTCTTTCTCCTCAGCTTTGACCCTAAGCTCTAATTCTAGATCATGCAATTATGAAGTTGATTGTGACAAAGAGTGATTCATTTCATCTAATTTCTTTTTGATGAGTTTACACATCATGACCTTTTTTCCTCCCATGTATATTTTCTTATTTTTTCATTTTTTGATGAACTTACATCTTGTAATTGATCCTCTTTTGTCTACTTGGACTTTTCTTTCCATTGTATTTGAAATTGAGTGATTTTTGGACTTGGAATATATGAAATTGATTAATCTTTATCATAATTTGGATCTCTGATTTCACTTCTCTTCTTGGGCTTTAGCCTATGCCCTAGTAATCCCTTGAACTAGTCTAACTTGATTACTATCCCTTCTTGAAGGAATATATGTAACCATGTTTAAGGGTGTTACCTTGATGCCAAACAAATACTTAAGAAAAATCCTTAATCAAATTGTCCACTACATATCGTGGGCAAGATCCAAAGCCTCTTTGATGAGTATTGGATCTGAATTCTACTTGGAGTATTGGACATTGGTGAATAAATTCATCTCCAATGCACTTATAACATGTGCCCTTAGGAATTGGTGGTCTCTAAGGAGGACCTGAATGATGTGTAACTTGCGGTGCTAAATTAGCAAACCACATACCTATGGACTCAAGCTTGTTGTAATCAAAATAGTCTTGACCTTGATTCCATAGAGGATTGTGTCTTGGATTATATTCCACTTTCTCCTCTTTTAAGTTCTCATAACCATGGTCATATGAGCTTTCATTTCTCCCTAAATTTGATGATTTAACTAGCACGAATGCCCTTTCAATGTTTTCTTCCATTGTGTAATTTTAGTGGAATTACTTGATATGGTTGAGGAGCTTGTTTTCTTAGCATAGCTTCTCCTAGGTTCTTCCCAAATCGAGTGTAATGAGGTTATGTCCCTTGAGCAAAATAAGCTTGCCTTTGGCCATAAGGGAATTTCCTATTTTGATATGGTCTTTGAACTTGCAAAATGTACTATTGATTTCTATTCATTCCTATACAAATAGCTGACGATTATAGTAACAAGTTTATGTTGGTGCAGACCAATCACCAATTGAAGGCTTGGAAGATCAAATGATGAAGGAAGAATCAATTTCTAAAGTGTAGAAGAAGATTACATTCAGAGGACAAGAGAAGTGTACACATATGTACATTAGCATAGTCATAGATGACTTAGATTTTTTGTTCAGTAAGAATCATGTACAAATTATCTATAAATACTTTGAGAAAAGTCGGGGCATGTATGAGAGCATATGTGACAATAGTTAGAAGTCAAGAATGAGGGAGATAGAAGTCATAAGATAGAGAAAAAGTTAGTGAAGATGAGCTCTCATCACTCAGTTGTAATTTCTCTGAGTAAATGAAAAGTTTTGCGCCCGATGTTTCTGCGTGTTCTCCTTCTACAGTGGATCAATTGTGAAATGCTTTTGTACAAGTCTAAGTTGAGAGTTGCTTGACCTCTGTGCAAAGTTTTAGCTTCCAATTGTAATCAGGCTGAGTGAATTGAGTGTAGGAACATTCATATGTGAAGTGTATTCACTAGTTCCTAAAACAGGCCCAGATTTCGAAGTCAATGTTTTGGTCATTTCTCCTAGCACAGTTTAAAGTTTTGTATGAGTGAGGGCTTAATCTTTAAGTTGGAAGATAAGCTACTTATGTCTAGAAGCATTTTGTAAAACGGGTTCTATTCAAGGAGAACCAAGTCTTAAAAGTTACAGGTGTAAAGTCGACTGTTTTGGATGATAGTTTCTGACATAGGTAACTTGTGAAATCAATTTCTCAAGTTATACTTAACCTTTTGAAGTGATTCAACTTGGAGTAGATGCGCAATCTCTAGGAGATGATTCGTACAAAGTTTCATAAAAAACTTTACAGATTTGATAGGTCAATGTGAATGAATAATGCAGCAGACTTTTCTATGATTCATCTTCTTCACAGATTTGTTAATTTTTTGATAATTAGCAATTGATCCTCTAAATTAGTGAAGTGTTTGACTTATTCTTGGTATAGAGGTGCTCTAATCACAAGAGTAAGTTGTTCTTTTGGAGATTAACATTCTCCATCAGTTTAAGTGGAGTTGTTACTCACATTTTCTTTCTATGTTGCACTAGTAAGAATTGCTTTTTTCTAGTTGAGAAGGTCTAGCCCTTTTCTTTATCTTTGGCAAATTCTAGTAAACTCATCACCACCATAATATTAGCAAGGTCTACTTTGATTAGACCGCTCATTGTGTTTCTTTGACCTTGCGGGGAGATTCAATTTCTTAGCCTATTTTTCTACTAGATCATCCAAGGATGAATTGGAATACTAGAAGCATTGTGTTGCTTTGGAGACTCCTTTTGCAACTCAAGATCTTCTTCCAAATCAATACAATATTTTATGCACTCATCCATGCTAAATGGTCATTTTTATGAACACTAACTTTCAAATTTTTCTATTAATTTTACCATCAATAAACAAAAACACCATGTTTATAAGGTCGTACCTTGGATGTCAGGGAATAAGACCTAGAACTCATTCACTAGATCTTCATGTTAGATATGCTCAATGCCTCACCCTTATGTAGCATCACCAATTTTCCATGATACTCTATTTGTAAGGCCCCCATTATGAGGAGAAACTATGTGAGAGTGTTGGAGTTGGTAGGTTCCTCACTTTGAGGTCAGATGAGATCTAGGGTAGACCATAGATGGATAAATAATAATTTTACTTCTAAGCCATTGGATTTGGGATTGATTCTATGTGAGGATTAACTTACTATAACAATAAATCAAGACATTAAGGACATGAATCATCCTCCTAAGGTATATACCCCCAAGTTACCCTTACATATTAGAGAAGTAGAGTTAGCACAAATCCATTCAAATAAGCCCTCTCAAGAGAACATTGAATCTGTGCAACTTAGTGTTCTAGATAATGAGATTAGATGTCATAATAAGCCAAAATTTACATTTATATGTTCCTTGAGTAGCTTTGATGTGAACCTCTTCCCTATACATGGGCATTTTTACTCTAGTGTTCGCTAGAGGTTTTTTCCCATGTTACCACACATGATTCACTCATATGTGGTGGTACCTTGTACTTAAGGATATTATTTGGCTCTTACTTGAGTTCAGTTCATCGTCAATAGAGAGATCTATTCCAGCCATCCATCTTCTCCATGTGTCATCTTGCATTTGTGCTCCTTGTGTGTGCTCCTTGTGTGTGATTCTTGTGTGAATCTTTCACTTCTACACACACCCAAGAATGGTATCAAAGCAAATCCAACTCCTTCTTAAGCTTTGGTTTTTTCACGTCACAATGCATGCACACTTTTAACAATGCAAATCAGCTTTGGGGCATTGAATAGTGATTTTCAGCAGCTAAGAAGCATCTCCACGTATGGCACTATGGCATTACGCCCATTTCAAAGTCATTCGTGCAATCAAAATTTCCATCAGAGCGATGGATTGTGAGATGAAATTTTAGCATTCATTTTAGCTTTCATTGAAGTAAAGATCTTGTCACATTCTTGTCCTTTAATAAAATGGCAGGTAGCAATGACTTGTTTGGCATCCTTCAAGTTGAAGAAGATGGGACCTATTATCCAATGTAGTCTTACATGATGAAACATGTTCTTGTTGCAAAACACCTTTGGAACATAGTGGTAGATGTAGATCAAAGACCGGCACGTTCTACTTCATAGTCTACTATCATAGATGGAGCTTCTTCTTCAAGTACAGTGGTTACTCCTTCTCCACCTACACATGAGAAAATTAGATGGGATGGAAAAGAAGCTCACCCTCATGCATTGATTGCAGTTTCTATGATAGTTCCACAGATTCGATCATGTTCTACACCAAGACAGGCATGGGAAGCTCTTGCTTCTTTTTATGTCATATTTGAGGAAGCAACTTGAGGATGTATATATGGATGAAAATGAGTATATGGATGTGTATGTGACACGCATCAAGGACTTGAAAGAGAAATTGGCAAACATAGATGAGATTATTATGGATGCATCACTCATCTCTACATTGTTGAAAGGATTACCAGAATCTTTTCAAAGCTTTGCCATTGCAATCTGTTTGGTTGCAAAAAGGAATCCAAATATGTATGTCTTTGGCATGCTTGTTTTGATCACTTGAACTTCAATAGTTTGCTTTATTTGCAAAAGAAGCACATGTTTATTGGTTTTCCAACACGTGAGTCCATTTTGAAAAGCATGCATGTGAAGGTTGCATTGTTGGAAAAATGCATCATGCTCCTTTTCCAAAAGATAGTCATACACACACTACAAGAAAAAGTATAGCTTGTTCATAGGGATGTACATGGTCCCATCAAGACACCATCTTTTTGGAAGCATGTATATTTTGTTACCTTCGTTGATGGTGGCACCATACATGAGCATATCTTATGAAAGCAAAGAACGAGGTATTTTCTTACTTCAAAGCATTTTTAGCTATGGCTAAAAATTTCTCTAGTAACAAGTTTTTGAATCTATGTGCAAATCATGGTGGTGAATACATGTCACATGATTTTAATGTTTTTCTCCATGAAAGAGGAATTTCACATCAATGTACAGTGCCATATACACCTCAACAAAATGTTGTTGTTGAGCATAAAAGCATAAAACTCCTTGAAATGGTATGATGTATGGTTAAAGGAAAGCACATCCTTGATAAGTTTTGGATGGAAGTGGTCATCTCTACAAACTATGTGTTGAATCACTATCCTATGAAAGCAATGAGAGTGCATGTTTGGTTGTTTTGCATATGCTCTTATGCCATCACAACAACATCACAAACTTGATGACAAGGCAAAGAAATGCATATTTGTTGGTTATAGTGTTGAAATTAAGGGATATCATTTGTACCATCCATTGATGGCCATAATTATTGTGAGTTGAGATATGGTACTTGTTGAAAATTCAGCTTTCCCTCTTTTTGAATGCAAAAAATAGACAATAATTAGCTCACAAGATGTGTTTGATACACTCATGCCTTTGTTCCAAAGTGGTGCGCTTGACAATGGCCATGTAGACTAGCCAAATCAGACTCAAGGGGCTGAAAAATTCCTGCAAAAGAGAGTTGAAAATGTAAAGAATTTCCACACAAACATGACTCAAAGTTTTTATCCAAAAATAGTCGGAACTACTAGAAATTTCCAGCCACATATGGTTGAACATTTGCATCAAAATATACATGAAAATAAGCATGAAATTCAGCCCATGCATGATAAACATGTTCAAGATGTATTACATAATGAACACATATCAAGAATGCATAAACTATGCAAAAGTGGTTGAAACAAACTTTACACGACAAAAAATTGGGTGCAGCTTTACTTAATAGAACAAGATCAATCTCTCACCATGCATCAAGTAATTTTGTGGATTATTTTCTTATTGCAATATCATGCAATGAAGAGACACTTGCTTTTGAAGATGCATGTGATGATCCACAATGGATGAGTGTTATGCAATCAAAAATGGATTCCATCCATAGGAATGGTACTTGGGAGTTATGTGAATTGCCAAAAAGAAAAGAATGCCATTGGTACAAAAAGGGTTTACAAGATTAAGAGAAAGTCACATGTTAACATTGATTTCTATAAAGCTAGATTGGTTTCCAAAGGATATGTGAAACAATATGGCATTGAATACGAGGAAACTTTTGTACCTACTTCACACATGATTTCCATTCCTACCATGGTTGCATTAGCTACCCAACGAGGTTGGAAAGTACATCAGTTGGACATAAAAACAGCTTTATTGAATGGTGATTTAACAAGAAGAGTTTTATGTGAAGAAACCTCTTGGATTTTCCATGAAAGGGCAAGATCATATTTTTTGTCACTTACATAAAGCCTTGTATGGTCTCAAGCAAGATCCACATGCATGGTATGACAAAATCCATAAGTGCTTGATTGCTCTGGGCTTCACATGTAGTCCAATTGAAAGCACACTCTATGTATGCAAAGATGGGGCTGAGCTTATAGTGCTTGTTATTTATCTTAATGACATACTCTTGACTAGGTCATGTGATGAAAAAATTGACATCTTTATGGATGATTTGCAACATATTTTTGATGTCACTTATCTTGGTCTTTTGGATACTATTTCGGCATCTAGTTTGTATCTATTGAGGGGGAAATTGTTATGCATCAAGCAAAGTATGTTGAGAAACTACTTCAAAATTTTGTTTTTGAGGATTGCAAGCCACTTTCCACACCACTAGAGATGGGACTTAAATTATTTGTTGAGGATTCGATAGCATCAGAACGTCTCTGCAGTGACACATGCAAACTCTTGCATGACCTCACGCACACACGTACATAGAGAGAATATGAAATCTAAAACACATAGAAATAGAGATGCACAATAGAAAAAACAATACATAGTATTGGACACAATCTTCCCCCATGCTCTTTGTTGGACGAGTCTCTAGAATGCATGTATTTATAGATTTTCAGTATGTCCAAATACAGAAGTTACAATGAGGGTGAGCACTTCAAAAAGTGGGTGTGTGAATAAAAAGTTTCTCGCTTTTACAATGAACCTAAGCTTTTATTTGCAAAAATGGCATTCTATAGTGATACATATCATCTTTTATTTACAAAATTTATGGAAAATATAATTTCTTTATTTATGTCTAGACACATCCAAATAAGTCCACATGCATCCATGCCATCATGAACCTTCATCTCCTAAGTCAAAACACAAAGCACATTAGAATTTCAATAAAATAAACTCTAATAATTCAACATTGCATAAGTGATAACATGGAGCACATGGTTCCTTGCAAATCCCGATGTAATCTAACTATTGATAAAGATTGTGGTGACAGAAGACTAAGTCTGGAAGGAGAGATAGGAGAATCAAGCAAGAGAAGAAGAAGAAGAAAATAAAAAAGAAAGAATGTTCAATAGGAAGCCCCACCCTCTGCCCAAATCACCGTAGGGGCACACATCAGGTTGCAACACCAATGGAGTAGGTCCCGAAGAGTGGAAACAAAGAATCACAACCAGGGCCTTTCAAGGGGAGGTTGTAAACCACTTCCTCGTCCACTAGGTGCATGCGATGGAAAGAAATAAATAGGCTAAAGAAAAGCACTGGGTCACGAGTTGTGGTGAGTCCCTTAAAGAAGTGATACATTGCCTCTGAACCTGTGAGGAATCGAAAGGTACATGTGATGGTCAACCATAAAGATGCTATCAACAAAGAACTGGAACTACTGCAATATCAAGGCCTAAGGCAATGAGCAAAGCCTATCAAGTCACAATAGAGAGAAAGAAGGGGAGAGTGTTTTCGAGTAAAGAAGCAAAGGAAAAGGAGCCCCAAAAATGTTCAAACTATGAGCTCGAATTTTCTTCTTCAAATTCCTATGAAAACCTCAAAAAGCCATGTAGATCCACAAGAGGAGTCCTCTAGCTACATAAATCCCAAACATTGTATCATAATCCTTGTAAAATATTAGGAATTTAGGTTTTCTATAATAAAGTGTCGGTCTCTTGTGTGAAAGGACCATTTTTAGGGCACATGTATATAAGTCATTTGATGGTCACACTTTGTAAACATTTTTTGCCATTGTGAGTAAGAGAGAGCTCTAATTTTTTAATTTTCTTCTTCGTCCTCTTGTATCTCCTTGCTTGTGAGCTTGTATGTGTGCTTGTAGCTTGGAATGAGTGCATGGAAGTGTTGTCTATCCTATTCATTGCTTTTCTGAAGTGCGTAATGCATGTGTGAAGCGTGAGGAGCTGTCGATGAGACTAGGTGAGTTTCATAGCTTTGTTTTTTGCCCATATCTTGAAGTAGATTCGTCAAAATCAGAGAATCCATCATTGGATGCGTCTCATCGAGAGCTTTGAAAGGAAGTTGCTATTGACCATATTTGGAATTTGGAGCTAAGGGAAAAGTCCGTTTTTGTGCTTACTACTGTTTCATGTATCACGACACCGTTTCCACTTGTGTGAGTGATGAATGTGAGGGATAATACTCTTTTTCATGTAAGGTTAGTTGCTTCACTTCATTGACCATTGCGTAAGTGAAAGTTTTCATACACTCGGCTAGGTTCAAGATACTTTTCGGATTGATAGTTTCAATGTGTGATCCCCACTATATGTACTTGGTGATAGAGGAATAGTATCTTTCATCACAAGTCCCTAAGTTGCCACTTAGGTACACACATTTTTTGGCACTTTTATCGGGGAAGTACGAGTCCAATTGAGGTACTCCCATGATGGTAAGAGCTCTTAGGAGAAGGTATGAGTTGTGAAGAGGTGAATACTTTGCTTTGGTAAGTCAATTCTTTTTGCAGTTATTCCTTTACACTTGGAAAGTGTGTGTAGTAAGTTGGTAGACTTAGGGAAGTGAGTGAGTAGGAGTAGAGAGGAGAAAGGAATGAGGAGTAGAGTAGGTAGGTAAATCCCTAAAAATCACAAAAAAAAATTATTTCTATACCTCTCAGCCTTGGGTTAGCCTAGGGGTATAAAAACCAAAAATTCATTTGGTGAGTCACTTGTTTATGCAAGTATCGTGGAACTTTGACGACGAGTATTGTGGCCCACAGATCATGCATGCTTATTGCCTTCGAGAGAAGCTAAGCAAGGGGAGAACCAAGAGAGAGCATCAGTGAGATGAGATCAACTAAAATTTCTAGAAAAAATCAACTTAAATCCACTGAAAATGTGACTAGGAGTGCGATCGATATCACGGGGGAAGTATCATGGAATAGAGTGAGAGTTTATCTTCCACACGCACATAAGTGTGGATAGGAGTGCACAAGGATCACATACACACAAAAATTTCAAGAGAATTCCTTCATTTGAGTGAGATAAGACCAAGTATCATGATCGGTTGAGTTTAAGTATCCTGATACTTGAATTCCCGTGTATCGCGATACCTAGCAGGTATCGTGTATTGCTGATACCTATACTCCCCGTGTATCATGATACCTTGGTATCGTGTATTGTCGGGTAGAGTATCATGATACCCAACTATCATATATCACAACCCTCTATGTATCATGTATGGCCACGATCACCGAGTATGGTGTATCGTGAGATTTGAAGTATCGTGTATCGTGATGGTTGTGTATCGCAATATTGAGATATCGTGTATCGTGATGGTCGACTATCATGATATTGAGATATCGTGTATCATGAATATTTGCTATCGCAATATTGAAGTATCCTGTATCATCGAATCATCTAGTATCGTGTATCGTGTATCATCGAATCATCTAGTATCATGTATCATGAATTCCCTTGTATCATGTATCATCGAATCATCCAGTATTGTGTATCATGGGACCCCAAGTATTTTGTATCATGAATTCCCCATGTACCGTGTATCGTTGAATCATCATGTATCATGTATCATTAGTCCTTCAGGTATCGTGTATCATCCTAACCCTATATCGTGACCCGCATCGTAGGAGGCTAAGTATCGTGTATCGTGGAAAACACTAACCATTTGGACATTTCAAGAAAGGAGAACCTAATTTGGGCTAAGTCAAACCCTAGAATAAATACAACTCTAAGAGACCTACAAAACTGACTTAGGTATTCAATGGATGAACCTGCACTCAGGACGTGTCCTAGGAAGTCAACATAGTGTCATATCATCAACAGGAAGTGTAGATTTACCTAGTGCCAATTCCCATTATTCTGACACCTCTAGTGAATCAGATGAAGAAGCTAGAATGGCTTCAGAGGATATGCATAGTTTAGTGCCTTTGGCAGGATTTATGTCCATCATTGAAGGAGAATACAGGACCTCCCTGGAGTATGTGAACACCAATCAACATGGACTACCAATTTACATAGGTGGACTAAATAGAATAGTGGCACAAATGAAGAAAGTGAGTGCATCTGAGATAGTACCTCGACCCCTAGTAAAATATGAAGGAGGGTTCTATATGGACAAGAGAGGAATAATCTATGTAGTAACCGACTGTTAGGAAACCATAAGCGAATAATGGGAAAGTGGGAATGTGGATCACCTTAATGGGGAAGGTACCAAAGGTAGGGTTTCTACACCCCGAGGTAAGTCTTAAGTAACCAGAGTCTGGAGGGGAGACAAAATCCCTCAGGATGACGTGTTGATGGATGTCTATATGGTAGCCGAGATGGAGAAACTACTACAATTCCCTTCATCTTTGTGGGGAGAAAGTAGCAACCATGTCACCATTTATGAGCTACAAGATCTTGAGGATCTCTCTAGAATCACCTATCTTGACATTTATATGAGGAACTACTGGCCCACATCAGATCTAGATAGATCCCGATTAAGATATCAAGGCATTCTAGTGTTTCCCCCTAGGGACCTAGGAACTACTTCCTAGAACCCTCAAGGGACATACCAAAGCTATGCTTATCAGAACTCTAGGCAGGATCAACAATAGAATGTTCCTGCGAGGACTAATGTTTAGTTTTCCACACTAGGAGCCAACCCTAACTATCAACCCCCAACCAGTGGAGAACCTAGAAATAGAAACCATGTGCCCGAGAGACCACCATTAGTTAGGGGAATTGGAGTTCAAGTGAGACATCCATCCATTCCTGTTATGCCCAGACCACTAGAACTTGGTAGAAGATTACAACCAATTCAAGTGGCCAAATGCATGAGGAGCTACTATGATGGGTCCAGAGAACCCTATAATCACATAGCCTCAAGCAAGTAATGCGTGCTGAACAAGTGGAAGATTTCATAATTCAATACAAGTCATTTGGGTTGACCCTTACGAATATTGCTTTGGCCTCGTTCCAACCACTTGAACCCAATAGTTTCCTAAATATGGAACACGTATTTCAGGAAATGATTGAAGAGTTCACTAAGACTGGCATTAAGAATAACTCTTCATCTTTGATTGACATTTGCAAACAATCCCCTACAGAATCAGTACAACTGGCGGCTTGAAGATTCAAGCAATATGTGGATAGATGCCCCATAGAAGAAAGGCCTAGTCAGCAAAAAAATGATCTCATTATTCTTAGAAGGACTAGTCAATGGATCTCTAAGAGCACTAGTCTATGTAAAGAGATTCCAAACATTGAGTGAATGCTTGAAGGAATGCATAAATCTGGAAGATAACTTATCAGAAGACTTGAAGATTCCCCAAACCAAGACTAAGAGCGAAAGATAGTTCTAGCAGCATCTCTAGTACAAGCAACAACATAGAAGAAATTGCAAACTTAGTGGCCAAGAAATTAGGCATGCAGGGACAAAAGAATTACCCCAACCCCCTATTACGAATGCCCATGCTAAGGAGATGTGTACACTATGGAGGGGATCACCCCTTCTCATGTGTGCAATAGGGGAGTTGTTATACGAATACCTAGGATACAATCCACCATTACCGGTGTTGGGACAACAACCACCTCACTCACAGAATGTAGTTTCGATGAAATTTTCCCAAGCTGAAGAGAACATGGAGAGAGCCCTAGTACCAACTACTTCATTAACCAACCCAGACAACCATAACCAACCCTATGATCAGCACTGGGGAGATTACTATACATACAAAAGTGACTTGATGAATTATGAGCAGCCCTATAAGCAAGACCCATATGGAGAAGACATCTGTGACCAATCATATGGATATGGATCTGAATATGCTACACTAATGTACATGAACCCAAGAGCACAAGCGCCTCCTAGACCAATGATTAGGACCCTTGTCTCTCGAGGACCTTTTTACCATTGTGGAGGAGAACATTTCATTAGGGAATGTAGTTTGCCTTACCAGCCACCGCATAAGGTTTGGGAAGGATATTGTGGTGATTATGGAAAGGAGCATTTGTTTAGGGATTGTCCCAAAAACCCTAACAAGATGAACCACACCATTCAAATAAACGTAGTAGAGTGGTAGAGTCCTCTTGAAATGACAAAGAATATACGGTACCATTGAAGGCAATTACAAGAGTGAGAGCTAAAGAAGGTCCAGAAGGGTTAGACTCAATTAGGCACAAAACCAACAAACCAAAAACTCAAGTGCCTCAAGTAGTGCCAGATTCAGAGGAATCTAAAGAAGATTCTAAGGTTAAATGGACTCAAAGGTGGAAAGCTCGACGAGAGAAACTGAGAAACAAGTGGACCCAAAGGAAGGAGGAAGAGAAGAGCAAAGAGGAGTCAAATCAAGCTGCGAACCCTACAAGTAGAAAGGATCGTATCAAAGTAGAGAAACAGCAACATAAACAACAAGCTGGGTCAGTTTTGGTTGATACAATACCTGAAGCTCTAGCCATGTGGATAAACACCTATCAATCTAGGATCAAAGCAAGATCGAGTATGGAACAACACAAAGTGATCTATCCGAGAGGGGATTTGGAAAAAGAAAGTCTAGAACTCTACAAAAAATTGATCGAACTAGCTCAAAAAACACATAAGAAAAACCTATACAAGACCTTCCAGAAACAAGAATACCTGATAGAGAATTTCAAGAAGGTTTAGGAGCACATGACCCTCCAAAAGACAGTTTGTAGGGAAATTTGAAATCTTAGCCACAAAAAACCATGAAAGAAGTTCCATGATCTTGGAAGTAGAAGCTAATTGGCCTAAGGATCTATGGGCTAGATTCGAGGAGGAGAGATTAAGAAAAACCAAAGATATTAACCCACCATTTAAAGAATTGGATGCAAACGAGAATCTAGGAACTATAAATCAAGAAATAAATTGTGGGAATTGTTCAGAGGAATTAGAAAGCATAAACACACTACCTAACTACTTTGGAGAGTATGAGCAGAATTCATAACTTTATCACCTCCCAACAATAAGAACGAAAGGAAAAGAAACTTCTAGCAACATGTCAGACTTAGCACAAAAGCTAAAAAGCTAAAAGAGATGAAAAAGCAGTGCTCGATAACTCTGGAAGAATTACTAAAAATCAGACCACAAGTGTGGACTCGATTGGCTAGGCAAATCAGATAAGAAGAGGTAAAGGCAGTCCACAAGGAGGCCAACGAAGATACACATACAATTCAAATCCCGGTAGATAAAGTGGGAGACTTTAGTGAAGGAGATGAAGGTAACACTTGTCTACCCTTTACTGTCAGAGGTTACACCACAAAGGCATCCTAGACACTGGACCTGGAATAGGAATAGCCACAAAAGAAATATGGGAGAAGTGGGGAAAACCAGCATTACGACTCACAAGAATGCAATTACAACTAGCTGATGGTCACACTGAAAAACCCCTAGGGTTGCAAGAGAATGTTGTGCTTACAACATGTGGAGTACACTTTGAGCACACATTAGCTATTTGTCAATTTGAGAGAGCTAGTAATTATGAAATGATCTTGGGAAGACCTTTTATGAGACAATTAAGAGTAGTGCAAGACTAGGGTAGAGATGTCATATATCTGCAACATAGGGGCACCACTACGAGAATAAACCTCCACATGTACGCTTATCGAGATGTCCCACCTCTACAATGGAACTCTATACTTAAAGAAGGGGACGACCTATCAGTCCATAGTGTGGGATTTGAAGACCAATCTTGGATGCATGAGGACACCCGACTATGGATGTGTAAGGCAGCTAGGAGGGAAGAAGAAAGAAGAGTAACATGGCAATGAGGTTGTGGAATCTCTAGGCCAATAGAGGATCTAGCTTACATGCCACAAGTGTTTCTGGATGAAGAGTTTGAACCGCATGGATGGATGGAGATATTGGCCACATTAGATGTTTGTGCCAATGAGGAATTCGTGACCATAAATGAGTGCATAGACCAGGATGGATACGATGTAAGTCTATACATGGTTGTACTACAAGAGACAGAGGAAGGAGAATGGATAGAGAAAGAGTGGAAAAAAGATTATGAGAGTATAGAAATGGGACCTGAGATTCAAGAAGAAGGATTTCAATTAGAGGGAGAACATAAAGAAACTGATGTTGGGCTACATGCACACCTTGACTAAAAATGACATCTCCAAAATATTCTAGTTCACTTTGGAAAAAGTAACTTTTTTTAGGATTGGCATAAAGTTTATTCTTATGTAGAAAACTAAAAACTATTTCTAAATGCCTTTCATGCTCATTTTCATTCTTACTATAAACAAGTATATCATAAAAAACAAAAAACAAAAACTTGATAATCAAGGACATCATTATTCATCATATGCACAAATGTACGACGAGTATTTGTAAGTCCAAAGGGCATTACCATAAATTCATAATGTCCAGTTTGAGTCCTAAAAGTAGTCTTGTAAATATCACTATGGGTCATATGTATCTGAATGATAACCAGGATAAAACATAAGACCAAGCCCTTGACTCAATTAAAGTATATAAAATTGGGAAAATTTCTTAAAGTATATCATACCATAATTTTAAATATTTTGGCAAATTTTGGTGAGAAATTTCATTTGAAATATAAATAAATTGGCAAATTTGGATGATAATTTTCATTTTAAATATACAAATTCAAGGGAATTTTTGTGATAGCCTCCCTTAAAACTATATATTTTTATGATAATTTTTGTTACCTCTCTCTCTCTCTCTCTATATATATATATACATATATATATATATATATATATATATATATATATATATATATATATATATATATATATATATATATATATATATATATATATATATATATATATATATATATATATATATGTGTGTGTGTGTGTGTGTGTCTATGTGTGTGTATGTATGTATGTGTGTGTGTATATATATATATATATATATATATATGTATATATATATATATATATGTGTGTGTGTGTGTGTGTGTTGCAAAGAAAAGGAGCACTAAAAAAGGACCCCCAAAATTTTTTCAAATTGTGGACAAAATTTTTCTTCTTCAAATTTCTATGAAACATCTCATGAAGCCATGTAAATGCACTAGAGGAGTCCTCTAGTTGCATGAATCCCAAATATTGTAACATAATTCTTGTAACATAGTAGGACTTTAGTGTTTTTCAATAAAAGTGGCAGTCTCTTGTGTGAAAGGACCAACTCTAGGGCACATGTATATAAGTTACTTGGTGAATCTTGTAAAGAACTTTTTTCCATTGTGAGAATTGAAGTTGATTTTCGAATTTGCCTCTTGCCAGCTGATTATCTTCTTCTCCAAGAGCTTGTGTGTGTTTTTCATGCTTGGAATGTGTGCTTACAACTATCATCTACCACTCCCCTTCATGTTTGAACTTCTATAGTGCATGTGTGAGGCTTGAGGAGTTATTGAGTGTGTGTTGGTGTTTCCCACCATTCACTATTTCACTTGTAACTTGAAGCATGTTTGTCAAATTCAATTGGAACTACAAACATTACATGTCTCTCGTTGAGAGCTTCGAAAACAATCCTCTATTGAGCATATTTGGAGTTTGGAGCTGAGAGAAAATTTTGAATTTGTGCTTATTGTTGTAATAATTGCAGGGATATATCTTTGAATGTAATCTTTTAGTGAAGCTTCTTTCTTTGTCTTCTTCTTTTCTTCTTTTTGATGGACTCTCCCTCAACACTGCCTCCCTCCTGAACTCTGTTATCCCCGGCAGGCTTTGGAAGTCGACAGGAGTATGTTATGTACACTTTTTTCTCTATTTCATTAAGCAGATTAGCTTCACGTATCATGAGTTGCTTCCACTGTTCGGCTTTCACACCATCATGTGGTGGCTATCTGTGGTCAGCGAAGAAGCTTAGCTCATATGCCACTAATCTGGCATTCAAGTTGGATGACATCTTTAAAAAGATTTCTGAATCAATTTCAAAAAAGCCTGTGAAAAAGGCTTCTTCGAATGTTTGCATATATATACTCGGTAAAAACATCAGCCTAGAATAATATGCCATTATTGTAGGTCAGCTAGGCATAACAGACAAATAAAAAATGAGGATATCTGTTCCTTGATTAATACCAATGAAATTCAAAAATGTGTAAGCCGTGTGCTTGAACACCTTCAAAACTGTGAGTATCATGCTGAGAATTTTATTCGTCATCTTGATAGTTAGGTCGGGTACTGTTGCATAACAATGCAACCAAAATTCGATGGTTTTTACCATGTAGTCCTATGTCGGTAGATAGTTATGAGGTGGACCTGGAAGTAGTAGATAATTCAACCACTGTTTATTGATCACACCATTCTTTTGCATATCCAAAAATTCTCTAGTTTCTTTGCGACTGGGTGTTGGGCAAAATGAAGGATTTACCTGTAATAAGTATGGTGCTGCTTGCCAGTGCACCCGCAATGTAGGATTTTTCTCCAAAAATTTTCTTCTCCATACAGGCTGTGCAGCTTCAAATTCTTCTCGAGTATAATTGAATGTGTCAACTTTAAAATGCAACTGCTCATCTGGACTTCTCTATGTGATCTTCTTCATGTATTGCCTTGTTTTCTCTTTCAATAATCCATACGGAATGTTGAAAGGCTTCATTATGGTATCCAAGTCTTTGCCTTTTATTTTTGCTTCTTTCATTACTTTGATCACTTCATTTTCAAAATTCTCTGTCAACCGAGACACCAATAGTGCTCGTTCCTTCTAACCTATTTCTGCAGTATATGGCATTGGATGATCATCACATGGTTCCACCATCTGCTCTTTAATTGGAGAATTATAGATCGGGGGAGATAGAGGATGTACCTCTACCTCGTCAGTAGGATTCTCTTGTCTTGGATCTATTGGTGTCCCGATGGATACTTTCTCTTCTGCTTTGGTTTCTAATTGTGCAAGGCGTGCAGTCTTTTATTTAATTTCTTGCATAGCTGCCCTTAGTGCCTCTCTGGCCGCAAGTAGTTCATTACCAATTTGTGCTACTTGGTCTACATTTTCATTGTAACTCTTTACAAGTTTGGCATTCACATTTTGTAGTTGCGTTTTAAGTTCATTTGTTTCATTGATGTACCTGTTTTCCCATTCCTCTATTGGTGCTTGCTCTTGTTTCAGCAGATCTGCATATTTCTCAATCTGATCTTTCAATTCTTTCTGGTCAGTGACTGATGTTTCTGGTTTTTCTATAGGTTGGTCATACAGTAATGCCTTCATCAATTCTTTGTTTCTACTTCGTAAGTTATCATTCTCCTCCATATATACCTTAAGTTGTGTCTCGAGCAGATTGCTTCTAGCTTTCCTTCTCTCCTTGTCTGCTTCACTAGCTTCATGCTATCTTTGTAATTCTGCAAGTTGTGTCTGAAGCTGATGATGTTGTTTCATCAAGGTATTGCATTGTTCTTTAACTACAATTATGTCCGTTTCCTTGACTGAAATATCTTGTTGGGCCTGAATGAGTTGTGCGGACAATCGCTCACTCATGACTTGAAACTGATTCTTTTCCCGCATGGCCTTGTCGTAATCTGCATCTGTTTCCATCATTTGTTGTTGCGTGTCCATGGCCGTTTGTATCATTTGCTTGACCACAGGTTTTAGTTGAGTAACATCAACGTTTAACCAGGTTGTAGGGATGCTAGGTTCTTCACCTGTGGTAACATCTTTCCCTTGTGCCACATGCAACGTAGTATCATGGGGCTACCGAATATGGAGTTGTATCCTTGGCTCAGCCTCCTTGTGGTCAATCTTACCTTGAGGGGTATCATCAAGTACTTCAATCACAACTTGTTTTGGATTTTGCAGGGATCTTTCTTCTTCATCCCTTCTTGTTTTTATTTCTTCTTTTACTGGATGCACTACTTCTTTATTAGTGATTGGAGCTTCTTTGATGCTGATCTTGGACTGATCGTTCAATTGAATAATATGTATTGTTTTAGTGGGTTCTTCTTGGTTCTTTCTTGTTGATTGTTGATTGTCAGGTGTGACTTTGATCTGATTGATCTTTGTCCATTCCTCAGTGTTCATTTCTGTTCTTATGTCGGTGTCTAATGTGTCTTTCTCTGGGCCGGATTGCTCATTAAAACTCGAATCATCTAATCCCAGTGCTTTATACCTGGCAGCTTGTTTTGGGGTCTGTTCTTTATTCTTTTGTTGCTTGGCTTGGCTTGCCTGTCTGTATTGATGACCTTGAACATTCAAGTTTACTTGCCCTTGCATATACGTGTGGGTCTCTTCTAGAGCTACAGAGAGGTCTCTTTTGTGATTGGTTGCTGCATCATAGAAATCTTTGGTAATGTGTGGGTCCGCTTTGATTGTGGTGTCTCCTGTGCTTCTTCCTCTCTAATGCATTTAGTGCCTCTCATGGGTTTCTTGGAACTGGTTCCCACTTCTTCAATAGAGAATACTGTTTTTTTCTTCTTCGGAACCGTTGCTGACTTTGCATATTTTCTGATCTCTGTTGAGGTAGGCATCAAACGTAAGCAATTCTTCATGTCAAGTGCCTCATAAATGACTAGGGTCAAGGCCGAACTCCCATTCAGAAACTTTTTCTCACCCCACTTTTTCTTTGCTTCGAATAGGCGATCCTAAATGTATGGAGTCATATTTACTTTATTTCCTACTTGCCTCATAGCATATGAGAGTAATTGCACAACAATTTTTTGAGGTGTTGTGTATCTATGCGTACTCGGAAAGTAAAAATGTTGGTGCACTAAGCGAATAGAGTCTTCAATATCCGTTCTATTGATTTCCAAAAATGTTCTCTTTTTCATATCATGACACTCATCTTTGACATTGTTGAGTCCATCTTGGTTCCATCTAAAAGCTCTGTTGATTAGCTCATGAGTGAATTGAATTGTTTTCCATGTACCAACTTTGTCAAGTACTATTGCTTCTGGGACTGATGCCTTATTCCGTACCAACTGGAGTGTGTTCATCACTTGTGTACATCTTTGAAAATCAAGCAGATATATTGGAAGTCTCAGGAATGCATCAATTCCTGCTTGTGTCCAGACATCTGTCATGCGCGGTAATCCGTGTATGATAGTCTTAAAATCTTGTGACATAATCGGAAAATAGTGATCCCTATCCATGATCTTGATGCTCGCCATGAAAATGAGTTCGGACACTGGTTGATCATCAAGAAACCAATGGCCTCTTGCTTTCTTGATTGATTCCAAGGGAAGAAGCATGACCTCTTCCTCTTGCGTAGCCTCAGAATTGGAAGATGCCATCTGCACTCAATATAGAGCAGTAATTAGTGGCAATTAGTATCAAGAATCATCCTTCACTTATCCTCCTTGAATTTGGCAACTCTTCAAGTGGATTGTGTCCTCCCTTCCCCGTGGGTGTGAGAAAGGTAATACCTAGAATTTTTCATACTTTTCTATATTTTATGTTTTTTTCTGGAAGAAAACAATAAAGTTAGTTGATAGCCGAAGCGGTTATTGAATCTTGAGTTATTCTCTTAGATTATGTACAAGTGCTCTCCTATTTCCTGAGAGGGAAATGTGCTTCACTATTTTGAAGTGGAAGAACAATGTGCCGAATGCTTGGCCTTGTATTATGGCCCTATCATGCATACTTTGGATTCTTGCGTCTCCAAATGTGTGCAATTCGAATTACTTGGTTGATGTGTACAGATTGTCTTGCCTTTCGACATCCAAATCTGCTTTACTCCCTTGGGATAGTCTGTATCCCTAGCATTCTTGGAGAATGTCGTACTTTTCATGTAGTACTTTTTCTTCGTCTTCTGTTCGAACCTTTGAATGATTTTAGTTGCATGTCGAGTTTCCTGCTTGGTCTTGTAGTGGTTTGTCTCCTGTCGTTTTGCCTTTAGATCATACTGATTCTCCTTGTGCCTTGGCTCGTCCTTTTTGATGATTGTCATTCGATCACATAACTTGGGAATCCATATTTGCGTTCGGGCTGGCTAGATGGCTATCACCTTCTTCGGAATCCATACTCTAGCAATTTTTTGTGGAACTGGGTGTCCAAAGTGATTTGCATGCTTGTTTTGTGGTTCTTTCTGATGTCGATAGTGGTTCTGTTGCTGAAGATATGCCATCACTTGATCTTTCTGATCCAAGCCTTCCTAGTGTAGGGAATAGGGTATATTCTAATGTGCTTAGTTTCGTGATAGTCTTGCTGAATGGTCTCTCTTGTGCTTGGTTCCTCACTGCTGCTGTTATTGGATAGAGCACTAAGCATGTGATTGACTGGATTAGAAGATTGTGTGAGAGCAAGATTTGGTGCATCCTCACATGAAGTCTTCAATGAAGGGGTTTCCATAGTGTGAGTGAACATACATTCATCATCGTTTTCATTTAAGTGATCTCTTGGGTCTATACATTTGGCTTTGACTAGTCGTTCATCTAACATCACTTGATCTTTTGTGATCCAAGCCTTCCTAGTGTAGGGAATAGGGTATATTCTAATGTGTTCAGTTTCGTGATAGTCTTGCTGACTGGTCTCTCTTGTGCTTGGTTCCTCACTGCTACTGTTACTGGATAGAGCACTAAGCATGTGATTGACTGGATTAGAAGATTGTGTGAGAGCAAGATTTGGTGCATCCTCACATGAAGTCTTCAATGAAGGGGTTTCCACAGTGTGAGTGAACATACATTCATCATCGTTTTCATTTAAGTGATCTCTTGGGTCTATACATTTGGCTTGGACTGGTCGTTCATCTAACATGCTGAATACCTCACAATGTCCTATCTTGGCCGAGATGTATCCTAGGGCCAGTTCAATAGTCACTTCATATTTGTATATCCAATCTTGGCCTAAAATGAGTTCTTCTAATAAGTCCTGATCATGGCATACTAAGAGTTTCTGTTCCATTGTGTTGTTTCCTAGATGTAGAGGTAAGGTAATCTCGCCTATACATTTGGTAATTTTTCCTCCTATTCCAATCATTATTAGTCGTGACATTATTTCCTCAGTCAATGGCTCTAAATATTTTTTTACTCGGCAACCACTGATATAGTTTGGCAATACTTCTCCATCTAGGGTTGCTAAATTGATGGCTCCGCTGGTGGATATGCTATTGATAATTAACGGGCCATATCCCCTTTTTTGTAGTTTCTTTGCGTGTTGCTTCAAAGTATAAAACAAAACTAAATCTCCTTCCTTCAAATTTTTATCTTTAATATGAGCATCAAAATAGGCTTTCTGTCCCCTTTTAGTGGCATAAATCCCTGCTACCGCTTGTAATCTAGTTTCGTGTAACTTTTCTATTTGATCCAATTGTGCTGACAGTTCATGTCCAGTCCACTCGTAAGTTGTTGCTACTCTGAGAGTGGGTATTAAGAAATCAATTGGCAAGATAGCATTATGTCCGTACACCAGGTTAAATGGGGTAGTGCCTATGGCTGTTTTGTAGGCTACTCGGAATGCCCATAAAGCATGATGTAATTGTTTATCCCAATCCAATCTACCATTGTTGACAATTTTTGTGAGAACTGTACACAAGATTTTATTTGAACTTTCAGCCTGTCCATTGGCTTGTGGGTGATAAGGGGCTGATTTCTTATGAATTACTAAGAATTCATTCAGGAGTGCTTCTATCACTTCATTTACAAAGTGTGTGCCTCTATCACTCACAATTTCTATAGGCAATCCAAATCTAGTGAATACGTTCTCGAAGAGAAACTTCGTCATAGTCCTCGCATCATTTTTCTTGGTTGCTTTGGCTTCAACCCATTTGGTCAAATAATCTGTGGGTACAATTATGTACTCGGCATGGGATCCTTTAGCTGGTGGGCTAATAGGTCCTATGAAGTCTATTTCCCATTTAGTGAAGGCTGTGGCGCACATCATTGGTTTCAACAGCATTTCATCTCTTCTAATTGGATATTTCGTTCGTTGACAGGTATCATATCGTTGAACATATGTGGTTGTATCTTGATGTAGAGTTGGCCACCACATTCCAGCAAAGAGAATCATTTTTGCAATTTTATCTACAGAGAAATGTCCTCCTGCATCTTCTGTATGTGCCATCTCTAAGACAGCAAGATACTCGTCTTCATGAATGTATATTCGTAAATGATTGTCTCTTCCTCGCTTAAAGAGTTGTTTTCCTATAAGAGCATATTCCTTGCTTTGTTCTATGAGCGCACGTTTCCTTGCTAGAGTGGCTCCTTCCGGGTACTCTTGGCTCTTCAAGAACTTTACTAGAGGCATGCTCCATCTTGGTGCTACTGTGGAATAGCATAAGGTAGAGTTCTCTTCTAGATTTTGTTCTTGACAAGTTGGGCAGGCTGATACATAGTTATGTGTATCCCTCTGCATGGTTGGCCAATATATACCTAATCTCTTCAGTGTTTGCCATGTTCCGTTCGCATTTATATGAGTTTTCCATTGATTTATATGTGCCTTTTGAAGCCACATTTCTTGTTCCTCTTCTTCCACACATCTCATGAGTAATCCACTTGAGTCTCGGTGATATAAACTTCCAGCAATGATATGAAGGTTTTTAGTCTTCTATAGGTCTTGGTTTTGATTTGGTGAGATCCCATATTTAGGTCCATACATGAGTATAGGGATCAATTTTTCTGCCCATTGGGGACATACTTCGAGATTAAACAGGTACGTGTGAGGCAGATCATCCGGTACTCCTATGGGTGGTTCTCCATGTGTCATTCTTGATAGGTGATCTGCTCTGATGTGTGTATTCCCTTTCTTGACTACTACTTCAAAGTCAAATTCCATCAACAATAGAAACCAGCGTACTAGTCATCCCGTATTACAAGGCTTATTGACTAAGTACAGTAGAGCTTGATGATCGATGAAGAATTTGAATTTATTTGCCAATAAGTAGTGTCGAAACTTCTTCACTGCGTACACAAACCCTAAACCCTCTCTCTCAGTCGTGGTATAGTTGCGCTCCGCTTGATTCAGTTGTCTACTGGCATAGGCTATAGGGTGTTCTAACTTCCCTGTGTCCGCGGGTTGAGCTAAGATGCAACCAATGGCAAACTTGGAAGCATCCACATGAATGTGAAACGGTTTATTCCAATTTGGTACTCGAAGGATTGGTGCGGAACTCAATCGACTCTTTAATTCATTAAAGGCCTTTTCACATTCTTCTGTCCAATTAAACTAAGATAATAATGCATAAATAGGTCTAGCAATTATGGCATATATATGTATAAATCTTCGCTAGTATCTGCAATGTCCCATAAATGCTTATACTTCTTTCGCAGTCTTTGGTCTCGATAAATCCAGAATCACTTTGATTTTGTCTTCATCAGTTGGTTGAGATTCCATTCTTAGAGACAATATGTCCTAACATCTTTCCTTGTCGAACCATGAAGACGCACTTTTCTGGATTGAGGCATACTCTATATTGTCAACATTTAGCAAAGATCTTTCCTAGTTCAGGAATATGTTCTGATCATATAGCTAAATAAGTGCATAAATCATCAATGTATACCTCCATGCTCTTTCTCAAGAACTCCTTGAATACATGACACATCAATCTTTGGAAAGTGGCTGGGGCATTGGTTAGACCAAAAGGCATAACCCTAAAGGCATACACTCCCCATTCAATTGCAAAGGCTATTTTATGTTGGTCCTCAGGAGCAATGGCTACCTGATTATACCCTGAAAAGCCGTCGAGAAAACTTTAAACTTCCTTCCCTACCACCCTTTCCAAAAGATGATCCGTGATGGGTAATGGGTAACTATCTCTTATTGTGGCGGCATTCACTTTTTTCAAATTAATGCATACCCTTAACTTGCCATTCTTTTTTGGCACGACCACCAAAGGTGACACCCATTCCGTGTGTTCGATCTCATAAATGAATTCAACATCTAACAACTTATCTATTTCTTCCTTGATTTTTGCTGAGTAAACATCATTATATGTGTATGGTCTTTGTTTGGAAGGTTTAGCTTCGGATGTCATAGGGATTCTATGGGCACAAATAGAAGGATCTACTCCTTTCAAATCCTTATATGTCCACGCAAAGACATCCCTATATTCTCGAATGAGTCATATCAACTCTTGTTCTTCTTCCATTGAGACATCTTGTCCTATAAAAGTACATCGTTCTTCTCCTTCCTCTAAGGTTACTACAATTTTCTTGGTTTGTTCTTTTTTGTCATATGCTATTCCTGGCCGTGCTTCTCGTTTTGGCATTTGAATAGCAATTTTCCTCTCTTCTACTTCGTATTTTTTGAAGTGAGCGGGCACTTCAAATTGATCTTGAGGCTTGTTTTCTTCATCATCTTTTTCTTTATCTAATCCAAGCTCTTCTTCCTGTGTCCTTTCTTGATTTATTTCATTAGCTATGACACTTACTTCTTGATTTCCACTTTCTGTTCCATTGGCTCTTGCTCCATTTCAATGCTCTCATAATCCTCTTTCCATTCTTTTTCGATTACTTCTGCTTCTTCAGCCTCTTGAAGATCTACCACGTATAGACTAACGTCATATCCTTCCTCGTCAATGCATCCATTCATGGTTATCACTTCTTCATTTACACACACATCTAGAGTAGCTAAAATCTCCATCCAACCATGAGGTTTGAATTCTTCATCTAGGAACATTTGAGGCATGTAGGCTGATCTTATCGACTGGGGTTTTTACTATGGTTACCTCATCAGGTATCTCCTTCTCTTCTGACTTGGTCTCCAATTGATTAGTTACTTTCTCCTTCAAATATGGTTTGACCTTCAAAAGTTCTTCCAATGTCAGAGTACAAGGGATTTTTACTTTTCTAAGGTGTTGTATGATGTCCGATGTTTGAATTGATGGGTTCTGCTCCTTTTTTCTTATTGAGGGAATGCAATACAAATTGTGTTCGTATTCTTCGATGTAATTTGGCAAAACCTTTACACTGTCATTCTCCTTGTCGCTCTTGTCAAATTGTACTAATTCTTCTGAATTTAGTTCCGGTATTGATTGTTCCAATTCAGCTTTTGCTTCTAGCTCTTCAAAGGGTGGTTCAATTCCTTCCACTTTCTTCCATCTGTCTTCTTGGACTCTTGCCCACAAGTCTTTAGGCCATTCCCCATCTATTTCGGGGACAATGGATCCTTCTCTTCTATCCTCGTGAAAACTTCCATTAGGTGTCTCACTTTCTTTTCCTTTCTCAGGATCATTAGGGATGACACACTCTTGGAATTCTTTTTCAGGAATTCGTGAATTGGATAGTTGAAGAACAGGTTTTTCTAAGGTTTGTTGAGCTACTTCAATTAATTTCTTGCATATCTCCAACCTTTCTTTCTCTAAGTCACCTCTAGGATATTCTTTTTCATGTTGTTCAATGTTTGGTCCTGCTCTTATTCGTGCTTGGTATGCTTGAATCCACATGGCTAACACTTCCGGCATGGGATCTGCTAAAACCGATCCTACCTCTTCTTTTTTATCCTTTCCTTTCTGATTTTCTCCTTCAAAATTCTGTTTTTCTTTTTTATCTTGTTCATTCTTTTCATTCTCCTTCTTTTGTTGTACTAGTTTTTTTTCCTTTATCCTGCCTCTACGATTCTTCCATCTCTGTGTTTGTTTACTTGTGATACTTTTTCCAGGCTCCTCTGAGTCTTGAACTACTTGAGGTGTGGGTATATTCACTTCTCTGTCGCTTTGATCATTCTCTCCCATTTTTTTTGGTGTCTCTTTGGCTTTTGCTCTTGTTATTGCTTTCAATGGTACAATGTACTCCTTATCACTCCCTGATGACTCTGTCACTTCTATCACATTGATTTGCACGTTAGAGTTGACTTTGTTGGGGTTCTTGGGGCAATCTCTAAAAAGGTGTTCTTTACCACAATCACTACAGTATCCTTCCCAGACTCGCTGTGGTGGGAGTGGGTTTGGTAGTGTACATTCTCTGATATAGTGATCACCTCTGCATCTATAACATGGTCCTCTAGGTACAGGCGGTCTATTCATAGGTCGGGGGGGTATGGGTGCTCTAGGAGTTTGTGTACATCAATGATACATAATCCTGCTCATATCTGTAAGAACTATCTGGTACTTCCATACCATATGCATATGGTTCGTACATCTGTCCATATTCTATCATAGAGCTCTCATAAGTGGAATAGTTTCCTTGACTATGGTCATAAGATGAGTCATATGGTTCATTACTAGTCAAAGGTGTGGCTGGAACTATTGCTCTCTCTAAGTTTTCTTCAGGTTGAGCCATTTTTACTGGGACAACATTCTGAGGATGGGGCGGTTGTTGTCCTACTGGTTGTGGCTGAGTGTAACTGTGATAAGCATAAGGTTGTGGTAATGGTGCCTGTTGCTGATATGTGGGATATCTATAGGCTTCTCCTCCTTGCTCTCTCTGAGGGTATCCATAAGGTCTCATAAGGGGTTGTACAGGTCTTGATTGTCTATTATGAGGACAGTTTTTTGTGCTGTGATTTGTGTATTTTTGTTCTATACTGCAATATTGTAGAGAGCCCGGGACGGGTGGTCTATTGTAAGCATAAGCTGGTGGTGGGACTACTCCCTTAGTGCACACATGAGAAGGATGATCACCTCCACAATGCATACATCTTCTAAGCATGGGTACTCGCATTGGGTTGTTGGGGTAGTTCCTCTGTCCTTGAACATTCAGTTTCTTTGCTACTAAGTCGGCTATTTCCTCCACACTGTTCTTAGGGTTTGATGTACTGTTGGTGGAATCTTCACTTTTCACACTATCTTGAGGTATTTTCAGAATCTTCTGCTAGATTGTCCTCTAGGTCAATACATTCTTTCATACATTCTTGCAAAGTTTGAACTCTTTTCACATATACCAGAGATCTTAATGATCCATTCACTAACCCTTCCAGAAACAATGACACCATTTTGTTTTGAGTGCACATACTCCTTAAATCTTCTTGCTGCCAATATCACTGATTCTGTAGGAGCTTGCTTAAAGCTATGGATCAATGAGGAAGAGTTGTTTTTAATCCCAGATTTGGTGAATTCTTCAATCAATTCTTGATAGACTTGTTCCATGTTTTGAAAATTATTAGGGTCTAATGGTTGGAACCAAGCTAAAGCTGTGTCTATCAAAGTTAGACCAAAGGATTCATATTGGATCAAGAAATCTTCCACTTGTTCGGCTCTGATTACTTGGTTGAATTCAGCTATATGATTGTAAGGTTCACTAGAGCCATCATAATGGTTTCTCATGCATTTGGCAACTTGAATTGGTCTTAATCTTCTTCCTGCTTCAGGTGGTCTAGGCATCATAGGGAAAATTGGTCTTCCTATGGGTATACCAGGTCCTCTTACTACAGGTGGTCTATCTGGGACCGGGATTCTGTTCCTTGGTTCAACTGGTGGTTGAGGCCGATAGTTAGGGTTATTGGCCGGCATAGAAAATTGCACATGTGGTCTGACAGGTATATGTGTTTGTTGTGTTTGTCTAGACTGTTGATATGAATTATCTTGGAAAGTTCCTTGGGGGTTTTGTGAAGTAGTAGCTTGATCCCTAGGAGGGAATACTGGAATGTTTTGATATTTCAACCCTGCTCTTTCTAACTCCGTTAGAGGCAAGTACCTCCTCTGGTTTTTATCCAAATATGTGATAATGGTGGGGAGTTCAGGATCTTGTAACTCATATATGGTAACCAGGTTAGGGGCCACTTCCCATAATGAAGAGTGAACTCTGAGGAGATGCTCCATTCCATTGATCAAATAGACATCCATTAAGGAATCATCTTGGGGAACTAGGTCTCCTCTCCATACCCTAACTACAGTGGATCTCCCTCTAGGGGTGGTCACCTGCTCTTCATGTCCCTCTTCATTAGGGTTGTGAGCATTGCCTTCTTCCCCTTGTTCATTGATGCTTTCAAGGTGTTCTGTAACTACATACTGAATATCTCTTTTGTCCATATAAAACCCTCCTGCATACTTAACTGCTGGCCTAGGTACTATGTAAGCATCTAAAGCTTTCCTTAGTCTGGCCATTGATCGGTTTAGCCCATCTAGGTAGATAGGTATCCCATGTTGGTTGGTGTTCACATATTCCAAAGATGTCCGATATTTACCCTCAATAATTGACATCATGCCAATTATTTGTACAAAACTCTGCATATCCTCGGAAGCCATGGAAATTTCTTCTTCAGACTCACTCGAGGTTTCAGAATAATGTGAACGGCTACTTTGTTCGGCTACACTTCCTACAGAAGAAATCAAACTTCTTCGACTCCCTAGGGTTCTTCCGGACCTTAGGTTCATTCACTTAAAAGCTCTGATCAACCTTAACCAACCTCCAGCTCCTAACGTTCTTTACTGAGGGTCAGAATTCTAGAGAAAATTTGGTTGGAATAAGACTGACAGTGGATCCACAACTCAAGATACTTGACCCAAAAAAGTCCACGATACACGATATTTCACTCAAAAAGGGTATGTCACGATACTCGATATCTGACACACTAGAAAGGTACCACCATACTCGATATTTGAGCAAGACGATACATGATATTTGACCACTTGACTGGGCATGATACACGATACTTGAGGAAACACGATACTTGAAGCATACGATATCCGACACTTGACACTGCAGGTCACGATACACGATATTGGTTAAGTATCGCGATCACAAACTCACGATACACAATACTTGACTGGTATCGTGATAAAAAATCTGCGATACATGACACACGATATTCCACCACAAAATTTCCACGATACTCGATACTAGACCTTGCTGTGTTTCACGATACTCGATAGTCGACAAGTATCACACAAAAATCCCTGACGATACTCGATACTTCACAGGTATCGGGAAGGCTTCCCCCGCGATACACGATGTCTAACAAGTATCACGATCAAAGACTCACGATACACGATACCCAACAGGTATCGTGATCAGAATTCACGATACACGATATGCGATATCCCACTAGTATCGTGAAGATTTCTCAACCATACCTGATACTTGACAGGTATCGTGAAAAGAGTTTGACGATACACGATATTCAGCAAGGTCAGGTATCGCAATACTCGACCACAGGAGTTCACGATACCTCAACCGCGGGAGAACACGATACTTGACACTTTTTCAAATTTTTGACTAGAGTTTTTGGATTTTCAATGCACACAAGTGTTTCTAAAGCTCATCTATCCTCTCCTGACCATTTGTCTCATCAAAAATAAACTTTCTTAACCCTGAAAGACCCCCACGATACTTGTCGCAGATCGTTTTACTGGAAAACTTGATTTGAAAGGGTGTTATGCACAAAGGATCAGTGTGCTCACCTTGGAAGCTATTTTCCAACTCCCCTATCACTCTTGCTTGCTCTGTGCAGCTCAAAAGCCCTGATCTCTGGTAAACGATACTTGACAGCTAGCTCACACGATACTCGCCTTGGAGACAAGTGATTTGAAAAAGGATACTTTTTGGGTTTCATATTTTTTTGAAAAGTTCTCCTAACTATAAAGACTCAACAAAACTAAGATTAATGACTACTCTAGCTTCCTAACCTACTCTCTTCCTCCTCCTACTCTACTCACTCCACTCACTTCCCTAGACTATCAACTCACTACACACACTTCAAGAGTGAGAAGTAGTAAGTGTGGATGAATGTGACTTACCAAAGAAGAGAAATTCACAACTCTACTCGCTTCAATGCTAAGAGCTACTTACCATCACATGAATGCCTCAGTTTGATTCGACATTCCCCGGCAACGGTGCCAAAAACGTGTGTACCTAAGGACAATCCTAGGGACTTGTGGAGAAAGAGACTATACCTCAATCCCCCTCAAGTGCATATAGTGGGGATTCACGCTTTATTTATCAATCCGAGGAGTATCAAAACCTAGCCGAGTGTATGAAGACATGCATTCAAATGATGATCCATGCAAATGAGCTCCCCAAAGAGTGCAAATAAGTCTAAGTCTAATCCAAACAAGCTTCAACTGTCAGCTATGGTGTCGCGATACTTGGAGCAGCAGCCAACAGTAAATTGAGCTTTTCTCTTAGCTGCAAACTCCGAACATAGCAAATAGAATATACATTTCGAAGCTATCGATAAGACGCATCCAATGGTAGTCGTTTCACTCAATTTTGACACTTCTACTTCAAGTTATGAGCAAAATACTGAGTCGTGGGAATGACCTTCTTACACTTCAGCACTTCCTACACTTCACACACACCTTAACAACAGCAAACAAACACTTTCGTGGATAGACAACACTTCCTAACACTCTTTTCAAGCAACACACATGCATACAAGCTCACAAAGAAGGTGATAGAGAGAGGAGAAGACACAAATTCGAAATTCTGTTGCTCTTCATTCTCACAATGGCCAAAAAAAGTCTCTACAAAGAGTCACAAATTGACTTATATACATGTGCCTTAAAAATGGTCCTTTCACATAAGAGACCGGCACTTTATTCACTAAAAGGTTAATTTCCTACTAATTTACATGGGTAAGCTACTAATCTCCATGGGTATGCATCTAGAGGACTGCTCTAGTGCATTTACAACGGAAAATATGGTACAAAATGGTTATGATACAAGAATAGAGTGTCCAAATTGGAAAAATTTTGGGGCCCGTCTTTTTCTCTACCTTTGCTCTTTTTAGCTCTGCAAGAGGGTTACTGACTCAATTCACTTGGATAGAGGAATGTAAAAAAGGAGTTTAATGAACTAAAAGGAAGATTACGTTCAACACCTATTTTGAAGGTATCCAATTGGAAAAAATCATTCCATATCCATGTGGATGCATCAAATTTTTCAATAGGATGCATACTAGCTCAACCTATGGACGAAGGAAAATTAGATCATCCTATCACATAGTGCTAGTAGACAATTAAACCACGCAGAGAGGAATTATACCACTATGGAAAGAGAAGGCCTAGGAATGGTGTATGCTATCAAGAAATTCCGACATTACCTCCTAGCCAATAAATTCAATTTTTTTATCGACCATCAGGCATTATTGTATCTGGTCAACAAGCCCTATAATATTGGAAGGCTAGTGAGATGATTCCTATGAATGATGGAATTCGATTTTAAAGTAATAGTAAAAAAAGGAAATACTCATGTATGAGCAGATCATTTATCACGAATGACACATGGAGAATCACCCTCTGGATTGGCTAATGACCTACGTGAGATGTACTTATTCAACTTAGAAGTGTGTCCAAAACGGGCAAAAAAGTTAATACCAATCATCACACATGGACCACACCATATGATCAATCGCGATAACAAGAAGGAATTTCTATAGACACGTAATTTACATATTGTAGCCGGTAGTTTATACTACAAAGAACCAAATGGCATATTATTGAGATGTCTAGAAGAGGCAGAGCAAAAAAACTTAATGGAGAAAGCTCATGTGAATGGATGGAAAACTCATAAGGGAGTTCAGGGAACAATAAGATAATTGAAAAGGCTACGAGTCTATTGGCTAGACATGCAAAAATATGTACATGAACACATTCCTAGTTGCCAAGAATTCCAGGAGAATACCTTTGAGGACCATGCAACTTTACAATTGTCTACAATAGCACCAACATGGAGTAAGGCATTGGTAAAATTCTTGAAAACACGAGTGCATGAGGAAGGAGCTAGTCTACCAAGGAAGAGGACTCTAGAGGAAATGAGTAAGGACTACATTATAATTGGAAAAAAATTATTCAAAAGGGGAAAGGACAATTAGCTACAGTTATGTGTACATGTACGAGAACATTTACCCATATTAGAGATGGCACATGCAAGAGCAGTAGGAGGACATTTTTCAGCCAAAAAAACTATAAAAATGATTTTCTTTGCACGCTTGTGGTGGTCAACTCTACACATGGACGCCAACATGTATGTACTAAGTTGTGAAATGTGCCAAAGAACAAAGTATCCTATAAGAAGAGATGACATGCCTCTAAGATCCATGATCTGCACAAGAGCCTTCTCCAAATGGGGCATTGACTTCATAGGACCTATAAATTCTTCAGCGAAAGGATCTCACACCAAATATATAATACTAGCCATTGATTATCTAACAAAATGGGTAGAAGCAAAAGCAACGAGGAAAAACGATGCACAAACCACAACTAAATTTCTATTCAAAATAAATTTACTCGCTTTGGATTTCCAATAGAAATAGTGAGCAATAGGAGAACACACTTCATCAATGAAGTGATAGAATCACTGATGAATGAATTTCCTGTGATTCACAAAAAATCAGCCCCCTGCCACCCCCAAGCCAATGGCGAGGCTGAAAGTTCCAATAAAGTATTGTGCACAATGTTGACCCAAATAGTCAGCAATGGAAGGTCATATTGGGACAAAAAATTACATCATGCAATTTGGCCAGCCTTCCATGTGGGTTACAAGACTGCCATTGGAACTATTCCATTTAATTTTGTATACAGACAAAATGCAATTTTACCAATTGATTTTTTAGTCCATACCCTACATCTAGCACAATAGAACAAATGGATGGGCCATGAACTATCTCAATAATTGGACCAAATCAATAAATTGCATGACACAATACTAGAAGCTATGGCAGGTTTTTATGCAGCTAAAAGGAGACAAAAAGCCTATTATGAGGCACATATCAAAGATAAGGGCTTAAAGGAAGGTGATCTAGTGTTAGTATACACATTAAAACAACATGCAAAGAAATTATAGCAGCAAGGATATGGACCATTGTTGATAAATCGAATCTCAACCACTGGAGCAGTAAACTTAGCCACACTAGATGGAGAGGTACTTCCCAACTACATTAGTGGTTGTAGAGTTAAAAGATAAATGGAACCGCTAATGGACGGAATGTTGGCATGAATCATGGGAGTGCAAAAAAGAAAAAGGAAGAACAAAGGATTAGAGAAGAAGCTCGAATGGAAGCTTTTGATTAAATCAAGAAGCGAAAAGAGTGGATGAGACAAAGAGACGAATGATATGTGCAAGGATATGAACTTATACCCATGGAAAACTACCAAGTAGGTAAAATGGAGAATGCACATAATAGTATTTCCCCACCATACTTAAAACTAAGGATCAAAACTACAGAGTATCAATTAGTGGATGCATTGATTGACACAGGAGCGGCACTAAGTTGCATGCAAGTTTCGTTAGCCCATCACATCAAAACAACCATGAGTACCACTAAAGCATATATCATAGGAATTGGTGGACAAATCGTTGATTGTGTAGGAAAAGTCCCCATGTCCATACACCTAGGAAACTCCACTATGGAGCAAAGATTCTTGGTATGCAAGGATGAAGACCTTATCGAGGACCTGATCCTAGAACAAGATTGGATTTTTGAAAATGAAGTCAACATACACCTCGCACAAGGATACATATGAGCCAAAATTGCATGTATGTATGTATGTATGTATGTAGTATGTATGTGTGTATGTATATATGTGTGCATGTGTGATGTTTGCCTACGTGATACTTGCATGTGTGTATGTTTGTATATTTTTATTCTTGCATGTATGAATGTAATATGTATATATGTGCACATGTGTGATTCTTGCATGTGAGATGCTTGCATGTGTGCATGCTTGTATTCTTGCATGTGTGCACGTGTATTCTTGCATGTATATATGTATGTATATGTGTATGTCTGAAATTTGAATGTATGTGTGATGCTTGCATGTATATATTATGTTTGTATTCATGCTTATATGTGCGTATGTATGTGTGTACATTGAACAATCATTTTAGAGGATTTGAAGGCTTGCACATTGATCATATTGGAATTTGGGACCTATCTCTAATAAAAAATTTGTTAGTCTAATGTTGTTTCTAGATAGATGTTGCCTTTAACAATAATATAATTTATGTCACTATACACACATGAGCTTGACGTTGTGCCTACTAAAATTCACCAGTGCTCACCTATCTTTCTTGGAAGCTATGATGATGTTGAGCAGATAAAGTCTTTGTATGAAGCCACAACCTAGCCATATTGTAAAATGCATTCCTCAATTGTATAAAATATATAGTGTTTGGGGTTCTCTTCAAGGAAAAGCTTATATTTTTTTGTCCAAGTAAAATGATTTTTTCTTGTTTTTTCCAGTTTTTTCCTAAGACATGTTTCTTTCCAAGGCTTCTTTGTGGAACTTAATTAGCATTCTTGTAGTCTTCGATCATTTATTTATTAGCTGGTTGTGATGAGATGGATTTATGTGACTTGTGGGCTATGGGCATAGTATTTGCTAAAGATTGGTGCCTACTTCAGATATGACATTGCTCTCTAGAACTTGTGGAGAAGCATCAACTCAATTTTGTTGAATGGTGCTATTCTAAGATTGTGTTTCATGTATCTGTTGAACTTTTCCCTTGTTGGATTACCACAAGTACATAATCTCTCTCGAATATTCTCTTTGCCAAGCCCTCCTAGTGGTGTTTGCACTAGTGTAAGTGAGAGCGCTCTTATGATTTTCATTGAGTCTTGCTTCTTCTCCAAGGCTCTTCTTCTCTGCCTACTGTTGCATTAGTTTTCTGGTCCATCCCAATGCCCAATCATTGGTATTTTGGTGATGGCTCCCTACTGGTTGGACTTTTTGCTTTTTACTTTGGAGAATCTAGGTAGAGGAGATCTTCTATGCAACCCTGTCCTTGTTGAGTGTGTAGCAGAATTCGTGCATCATGAAGCCCATATTGCCTAGTGCATAGTGTGGCCCATGCAAAATGTTGTTCATAGTTATGCTCTTGATTTGGATAATCCACTAATCATTTGATTATGTTTGATTGCTGTGGGGTGACATGTTTAATGACCTCAATTAATGATGTTGTTGTCAGTGTATTTGACATTGAGAAGTTTGAATTGCAATAGAAGCTCAACCTTGCATGCCCCGTCAATGTACATTTTTAAACTTGTTTACCTATTATCATAAGTTCTTGGTTTGTGAATTTCATTCACTTCCACTCAGACTAGAAACTTTCTATGGCTTGTTTTATTCTGTAGCATACATCAGTAAGCTCTAACTTTTTTATTCTGTAGCATAATTCTAGAAAAGGAGGTGTGCTTAGGCAACATAGTGGTTGATATGTATGCCAAGTGTGGCTTATTGGTCAAAGCAAAGGAGATACTTAAGAATCTTGATGTTGAAAATGAAGTTTGTTGGACTTCTTTGATAGGAGGCTATGTTGAACATGGTCGTAATGAAGAAGCTCTTAGATGCTTTGAATAGATGTAGAGGCACTTTTTGTCTCTTGCACCTACCACTTATGTTTCTGTTGTAAAAGCTTGCATAAATGAAGGGTTTTTTTCCATTGGACAAGAAATCCATAAAGACATTGTTATGAAAAGTTGCAAAGCAGAGCTTCTTGTTGGCAACGCCCTCATTGACATGTATGTCAAGAGTGGTTTACTCCTTGAAGCATAGGATGTCTTTGAACAACTTGAATTACATGGTTATTTCCTGGGCCTCACTTATTTCATGATATACTAAGCACGACAAGGTTGAAGAAACTTTTTACCTTCTTAACAAGATGATTGCTGAAAGTTCAATGTCCAATCTTGCCATGTTTGGTAGCCTTTTTAGTGCATGTAGCCATACATGCCATGTTGAGAGAAGCCAGCTATACCTTGAAGCCCTTACCAATGGTTATGGTTATTTCCCAACTTTGGAGCATTGTAGTTGCATGGTTGATCTCCTTTGTTGTGCATGCCATGTAGATAAGGCAGAAGCAATGATTAGTAGAATGCCATTTTCCCCTACAAGTGTAGCATGGCACTCCTTACTAGGAGCATGCTAGAGATGGGATAATCTAGAACTTGGAAGTTTCACTTTTGACAATGCAAGAGGATTAGATGGGAAAGGTTATGGAGCTTATATTTGCATGTCCAATATTTATAATATAGCTACTAATGAGGACTCACTAGACAGTGTATCCTGAGAGTAAAGTTGATCTAACTTGGCCAGAGTGCAAGTGACAAAGCAATTAGGTTTTTGTACCATAAAATCAAATTCTAGTAAGCTACTATGTTAAGAAAGTTTGATGTATAAATGTATATGTAACAATTACCACACTTTTAAAGATCAGAAAGTAAGCTTCATGTGACAATTTATAAAATTGAAGAAGTGTTAGGAAAAACAATTCATCAAATTCTAGTAAGAAAGTTAGATGTAAAAATGTATATGAAAGAGTTACCACACTTCTAAAGATCAAAAAGTAAGCTTCATGTGACAATTTGTAAAATTGAAAAGTGGTTAGAAAAACAATACAATGGGGATGAAAAATACTTATAGCCACTATTTTCAACTTTTCCATCCAGGCATCAAGTTGGTTAGTTGCAATCTTCTAGCCAAGAACTTTTTTCAGTTGAATAGCTCAATTCATGCATGAATATTTATTGATATACAACACAACGGATTCTAGTCCCTTGATAATAGTAGCTCTATAGTGGCCTTTTTGATGTCTGATATTGGGCCAACAATTGCTCAAACTCTAAGGCAGAAGATAAAGGTCTGGTGGTTGTATAGAGGTGTTGAATCTCTACCATGTTGATTAGTGTAAAATACCTCACTAAATTGGAAAAGAATTCAAGTGAGGAGACAATATCTGAATTATTTCGAGTGTCAGTTTTTACATTTAGTTTAGGCCAGTTTGATCAACTTTGATGGGTGTAACGTGAAAATAGTAAACATTTGTAAAGAGGTGTGAGTTACATAGAGGTGTTATTAAATAACATCATATGATGTATGCGATTACCATCATGCACACATGTATAGGCATTGTTATGGAAGCTTGGAACTAAACTTGATTAGATGGGGACTATGGAGGAGGAAGGACCTGATGTCTTTGGTCATTTAGAGGAAGTTCCATCCACCTCAAGGAAATGAAGGTTGTATATTGATTCATATGTGAATATAAGGAGTTTTATATCATGCCATTAGAGGGATATGCATTTCTATATCATGCCATTAGAGGGATGTGGTGTGTTACTTGGTATTCCTTGTAGGCATACACTATGGACATAAAAAGTATGTAGTTTTTCTTTTATGAAGGGAGAACTCTTGTATTCGATGTGAGAATGAAATGAGACTTGTATAAATGAAGATCTCGGTGAATATGGTTCTATACTTGTGAACTAAACAAAAACTACGATAAAGAAGAGATTCTCTACATTCAACATAGATCATGTGCTAGAGAAATCGTAAGGATTCTCTACCTCTTTACTTTAAATTAGGTACCCCTCCTTGGAACTTCAACATACCATGCTACCATCTGAATTACAACTCCTTCAGAACTTTTAACTGCTCCTTGGAGTTCTAATATGCATGGTTGTTTCAAACTACTTCGTGGCATTCCTTGGAGTTATGGTCGCCACCATGCCATTGAAACAATCTAGAAAGTTGAGATTGTTGTATGGAGACTTGGACTTAGAAATTATTTGTATACAGATTCCATCGATCAATTTCCTTGGCAAGCAATGATGCGGATATAGTCAAGGGAAACTAATTGGACAGTAGAGCTGATAGAAATAGTTTTTGCATATGATCACTCTAAATAGATGCTCTTAATGTGCCTCTAGAGTAACAATGGATCCTACCACATTAGTTTGCATCTGCATCATCAAATCAAATGTTGGAGTGGTTGATATGATTTTCATTTTGTCTATGATCATGCATGATGAGATGCTCCCTTGCATGGGGATTTAATTAGCATACTTGTTCACGAAGGTTCATGATCTTCTTAAATTTCACAAGCACTACACTTTGAGAAATGTGGAGCATGATTCCCTCTCACTCAAAACTTTCACACCATTTCTTCACCCTTAGATAATATGTATACAATCATTGTTGAAGATTCTATGAATAGGTTTGGTTGAATGACATATGAGAAGGGAAATGGGTGAATAATTGGTAATCTGACCTGGTCAACTTAATTATTAGTTAAGTGAAACCTATGGCGTGATTTATATAGTTTGGAATAGCTATTGTCATCACTCAAACTAGGAATTTTGGCAATTTCACTTTGATGCTCTATCCCTTTTTCTATGAAGTTAAAGCGGTATCTTAGCCATGTTGGATGCTATGTGCAAGGACTATGGATGCAGTTCAGATTTTCACCTCTGTGTCATCCTATACTACCTAGCCGTCGATATGAATTGTCTACATAGTAGAGCTGTCATATTCCATACTTCAAGTTTCTTGATAATGTTTGTGCTTGCTCATCAACGTATTTAGATGTATAGTGTCAGAATGCAAGTTTTAAAGGAATCATGAAGGATTTCTTAGGTTATTATCTGTACCTTTGATATTTAGACGTGGCACCTTAGTAATATTAACATTAATTTGCATATTTGGGAGTCTTCCTCTATATTGATCATGGTGCAGTTGTAGTTTGGTTGTTGTTGTTGTATATCCATAGTGCACACATGTAGGAGCAATCCCAAGACTACTCAAACATCTCAAGCTAGTATGTGTATTGATATACATCTTTATGTGTGAGCATGTGCATGTGTTGCTCCTAGAATGTATGTGCATGAAATATGTATATATATGCATGTATGCATGCTTGTGTATATCTAGGTGTGTTTATGTGTGTGCACAAAATATGTATGTGAATATTTGAACAAGAAGCATAATGAAGCTTCATATTCATGTCTTGTTGTATATTCATGATGGTGATTAGATGTATATGTAAAGCCATTTGGGTGCTATTATATGTATATATGTAAGTGTATGTTTGGATGTGGTAAGTTTCAAATGATGAAGTAGATCTTTCCATTTTTTAATGCATATTTACATGATGCACTCATTGATGAGAAGATTGACATAGAAGCAACAAAAAATATGGCCAAATAGTTGGTATAGACCTTGAAAGAAAGAAAATTAGATGCACCTGTATCATATATCATACTCCTTTAGGATCTCATAGTGATTCCTTTGAATATGATTGTTATGCAATGGTTGTCTCTAGTTTTTGTAATGAGAATGAGCCAGTTTCTTTTGATAAAGCATATAATTTAAAAAAATTGATGTCTTCTATGCAATCATAATATGATGCTATCATGAAGAATGGTAATTGGTCTTTATTGATTTCCCTACATGCTAAAAGGACATTGGCACCAAATGGGTATAAAAGTTGAAACATAAGCAAGCATGATGGAGAGATTCATAGGTATAAGGATAGGATTATTTCCAAAGGTTATGCTCAAGAGAACGACATTGAATTTGATTTTACTTTTGTTCCCACATGCCAAATGACTACTTAACATAGCATTTGTGCATTTGCAACTCATCATGTTGAAATGCACATTATTTGGACATTAAAATTACATTTTTAATGATTATTTACATGAAGAAGTGCTTGTACTTGAGCCCTGTGGTTTTCTATAGAAAGGGCATGAAAACTGTGCAAGTTGAAAAAGGAATTGTATGGATTGAAGAAAGAATCACATGTTTGGTATGGAAAGATAAATGCATATTGGCTAGCACATTGTTTTGAGAATAGTCCATCTAAAAGCAGGTTATATGTTAAGTGCAAGAAACTAACAATTACAACCACCACATGCTAGAGAGATGACTCTCCTCCCAACCTTATGCTTGTATATATAGCTGCCCAAATCAACGAGGACCACAAATGTAACTAGAGTCCACAAGTGTATGTTGGAGACAATGTCAATTTGTCAACAACTTTAGCATGTATTTATCTCTTGTAGTTTCCCTTCCCACAAAAAGCCGGCGCCCACTTGGTTTAGCATAAACGATCTCAAAGCAAAAGCAAGTCACCCGGGCTCAAAACCCACAGACATCAAGTGGCAGTGCGTTGCTTTGTAAATAAACAAATCGAAAGATTGCTGAAGATTTTTGGCGACATAGATTTCCACGCAATCGCGTAGCAACTTTATGTTTTTCGTATTTGCTTTTGGAGAGTACTTCAAACCTATATAAGAAGGAGCCAAGCTCATAATCAACCATCACTCATCAAGCAATCCTCTCAAGGAGATCAAGGAGGAGTATCACATACTTAGAGGAGGTGATCATTCAAAGATCTCAAGCTAGATTTTGAAGATTCTGAAGCTTTGGAGGTGAAGATTTGGTGAAGGAGAGGCTACTCTCTTGGAGCAAGAAGTCTTCTACAAGGTGGTGGTAACTATCTTTTGTGAGTTAACCTTATATTTTGTTTTTAGGGTTTCTCTACCCTAATCTCAAAATTAGGTTTGGTTGATTTACAATTTTGTTACACTATTTTGTGAGAATAAGGTAAGTTTTGTTGTTTATTCACTTCATACTGTTGGAAGCAGTCAGAGGCACAGTCAGAGGCACAGACGACATGGAAGCATGTAAAGACGGAGCAGGGAGCCAATCGGATTATTTTTTTCAAACAATTATGTTTTTATTACCTCTTCAAATATTCAACAGTGATTTTCATCACTCTTGTAACATATGTAATATAGACAAAACCCCATTTTGTAATTCATAGCTCCATTTTGTGCAAGCCGAGGAGTCCTCGAGCTTGAGGAGCTTAGGTAGAATGCGCGTACCAATTTTCGTTATTTTTAGACACCATTTACCCTTCCAAATAGCATCTAGGACCTATTTTTTAACTAGGCCGGTCACTAGATGTGAAACCGGTCCAAACTAGTCTAGAAACTATAAAAAGAGCTAGAGAGCTCATTTTTGAGGTTAGCTTGTTGTAGTAAAGAAGAGATTAGAGCTAGTTTGAGCTTGTAAGAGCATTCTTGAGTAATAGAGCTAGTTTCCCACCTTCCATTGTGTCTTGCTTGTCTCTTCATTGTGTGTGTGTATGTGTGTGTGCATCTTTGTGCTTCTCACCTTCACTCTCACATCATCTTGTTGGTGCATGACAATCATCAATTGAAGGATTATGGAGAAATGAAGTCAAGGAGTCAAGAAGAGAACAAATTCAGATGGTTGAAGGAAGGGCATATTCAGAAAATCCAAAGACATGTACACATATGTACATTAGCTGACTTATACCTTTGTTTAAGTCATACACTTGTATATATTCATCTATAAATATGTTGGAAAATGTCGGGCAAATAGAGCAGGAGAAGATTAGAGAATAGTGAGAGAGAAATTAGTGTCATTAGACACATGAAGAGTGAGTGAATTGTCCATCCTCACTTAGATGTAAGTTTTCTGAGAAATAGAAAACTTTTGCGCCCGATATTTTGCTGTCTGCTCCTTCTGTGTTTAATCTTTCGAGAAATCCTTTTGCACGTGTCTAAGTCCATAGCTAATCTATCTATGGCTAGAATTTGAGAGGTTAATTGCAATCAGGCTGTGAGAATTTTGTTTAGGAACATTCATATGTAAGAATGTTCTAAGAGTCGTAAAATCTGGCGCACATTTCATCTTCAAAGAAATGGTCAGTGCTCAGTCCATAGTGTAAAGTTTTACACAAGTGAGGGCTCAAAATCTAAGTTGGAAGGTAAGCCATCTATGGCTAGAAGATCTTGATCAAACGGGTTCAGAATTGGGAGAACCAGTGCTAAGAAGTTGCAGGTGTCAAAGTCGCCATTGCAGAGAAGCACTTTCAGACATAGGTAAAGTGTTTCACACATTTCTCAGTGTGTACTTAATCTTTTTGAGAGATTTAACTTGGCAAAGTTGCGCAACCTTAAGGCGAAGTGTTGTGCAAAGTTTTATCAAAAACTTTACAGGATTGATTAGTCAATGAGTGATTAATCTGTAGCAGACTTTTCTGAGAAGTTGAATTTTTCAGAACTTTCAATTTTTCTGATAACTTGGTGAATGATCTCTAAGTTTGGTGGAGTCTAAAGTTAATCTTGATATAGAGGTGGTCTAATTTCAAGGTTAACTTGTTCTTTTGGAGATTAACACTCTCCATCAGTGGTATCAGAGCAGGTTGTGTCAAAATTGAAGTGAAGAAGACTCCGACTATTGCAGAAGTACAAATCTTTACATTTTGAAGGTGCAGAAGGGTAAAGGTTGAAGAAAACTTGAAGGAAGACATACAAAGAGTATCAAAAGGATCAGAAGGAGCAATATTCGAAGTAAAGGTACATTCATTCCTTGTAAAGGTTAAAGATTTGAAGCTACAGGTGAAGTAAAGATGGGAGATAGTCTCCAAATTGAAAAGTTGGATAGAGAGAACTATCCTGCTTGGTCTATGAGGATGGAAGCTCACCTTATGAGCAAAGATCTGATAGGATACATCACAAGAGATGAAGAAAAGCCAGAATTCAGAGATCCTAGTGTTCCAACTAGGGAGGAGCTTGCAGATTTGAAGAATTGGATGAAGAAGGATGCTCAAGCAAGAAGCATCATCTACATGGCAGTCAATGACTATTTGCTTCCTCACATTAGAGGACTTGAAAGTGCATGTGACATTTGGAATGCTTTGGAAGAGCATTTCCAAAATACAACCAAATCAAGGAAGGCTTCACTATGGGCAGAGTTTACTACCTTCAAGAAGAAGGCCTCACAATCAATTTCTGATTATGTGACAAAAATGAAGGACATTGCAGATGCTTTAGGTGCAGTGGATGAAGATATTGAAGAAGACAAATTGGTAAGACAAATACTCACAGGACTAAGAGGAGATGAGAAGTGGAAGCCCTTCATTTTATCTACAGAACTTTCATTAGATCACTTTACTCCTGATTTGAATCAATTGTTAGGTCATATGCTAACTTTTGAGAATGATGTCAAAGGAGATGTTGATAAGAGTGCAGGTCATGAAATGTATTCTAAAGACAAGAAGAAAGCTAACAAAGGAAAGCAACAATCAGGTGAAGAAGAAGGTACATCAAACCAAGCAAATTTCATAAGAGGAAGAGGAAATGGCAGAAGTAGAGGAAGAGGCAGAAACAACAAAGAGAATGCAAGAGCTTGTTGGATATGTGGTAAGACCAATCATCTATCTCATGATTGTTGGCATAATAATCAAAACAATGGTAATTATCAAAACTTTAATCAAAGAGGAAGAGGAGGTAGATTTCAGAGAGGAAATTTCAGAGGTAGAGGTGGTAGGAATTCTTTTGGAAGAGGTGGTGGAAGAAACTTCCAAAATCAATCCTATAATAGCACCTACTACAACTATGCATCAGATCAAAAGGAGGATTCGACTCTCATTATGAATACATGTGAAACTTCACATGAGGACATGAGAGTGTTTTATATTGATTCAGGATGTAGTAATCATTTGAGTGGAAATATTGCTTTGATGACTGACCTAGATCATAATGCAATTAATCATACAGTTCAGACAGGTGATAATACAAAGCATAAGGTAAAGTCAATTGGTTCAGTCAAGGCTAAGGATGGGAGAACTCTTCTGAGTAAGGTACTTTATGTTCCCACAATTCCAAAGAATTTGATCAGTGTAGGTCAAATTGTGGAAAAAGGTTATGAGGTAAGGTTTACAAATGATGGAGTTTATGTGGAAGACCCTAGTCAAGGGTATAAACAAGTTATTGCAGGAAACAAAGAAGGAAGACTCTTCACATTGAAGGTACAAGGAAATGTTGGACATGCTATGTTCACATATGGAGAGCAGAAGGTGTCAGAATTGGATCTTTGGCACAAAAGACTTGGACACTTTAATGAAAGAGGTATCAAAGAAATGATTAACAATGATTCAGTGCTTGGAATGCCTAACATTGCAGGTCAACACATGACATACAGATGTGAGGCATGTCAATTAGGTAAGGCTCATAAGCAATCCTATTCCAAGCATGGATTTATGTATTCAGAAAGACTTGAATTGGTGCATACAGATGTGTGGGGTCCTTCAAAGGACTTTAGTATAAATGGTTCAAGATATTATGTCATATATGTTGATGATGCTACCAGGTGGATCACAATTTATGTGATTAAGGAAAAGTCAGAAGTGTTTAATACATTTAAACACTATCATGCATATGCAGAAAGGATTACAGGTCAAAAATTGAAGAGACTAAGGTCAGATGGAGGGGGAGAGTATTTTTCAAATGAGTTCAATGATTATTTGTGGAATGCAGGTATAAAGAGAGAAGTTACTTGCAGGTACTCTCCTCAACAAAATGGAGTAGCAGAAAGAAGAAATAGGACTCTTGTTGAATTTGCAAGGTCCATGATGAAAGAGAAGAATTGCCCAAATTATTTGTGGGCTGAGGCTGTTAATACAGCTACATATTTGGTTAATAGATTGCCTTGTAAAGCTTTGCAGGGTATGACACCATATGAAGCTTGGTGGGGTAAGAAACCTACCTTGGATCATTGCAGAATATTTGGATGCTTGGCATATGCATATGTGCCATCTCAATTGAGGCATAAGTTGGAGCCTAAGGCAGAGAAGTATGTATTCATTGGTTATGATGATAAGCAAATGGGATACAGGTTGTGGAGTCCATCCACAAAGCAATTTATTGTATCCAAGGATGTTACATTTGATGAGCAAGGTACTTGGTATGCAGGTAAATATAATGTACATGCAGATGATGAAGAAGTTGTGGATCAAAGGAAAGGTAAAGCAAAGATTCAATTACTTGATGAAAGTGAGAGTAATGAAGTGCAGGTTGAAGTTGAAGAGAGGCCAAGGTTTGATCCAGAATGTGATGAACCAGAGACCTCAAGAAGTGCAGAAGTTAGGAGATCATCTAGGCACAAATGGCAACCTACAAGGTATAGCTATGACACTTCATTCTTGACTACTAAAGATTATGCTTATTTGGTAAAAGCAGATGAAGACCCTTCTACATATGAAGAGGCCAAAGGGAAGAAGAATTGGGAAGATGCTATGCAAGAGGAGTATGATGCATTGATAGAGAATCAAACATGGGATTTGGTTCCTAAACCTAATAGTCAGAAGATCATTGGATGTAAGTGGGTTTACAAAACAAAGAGATTTGCAGATGGAAGTGTGTCTAGGTACAAAGCTAGACTTGTTGTGAAAGGGTATGCACAGACATATGGAGTGGACTATGATGAGACTTATAGTCCTGTGGCAAAGATGACAACCATCAGGACACTCATTGCAATTGCTGCTTGTAAAGGTTGGAAGTTGTCTCAATTAGATGTTAAAAATGCTTTCTTGAATGGTTACATTTCAGATGAAGTCTACATGGAGCAACCAGATGGGTTCAAAGATCAAGTGAGTCCAAATTATGTGTGTAAGCTCAAGAGAGCTTTGTATGGGTTGAAGCAAGCCCCAAGGGCTTGGAATTATAGGCTTGTGAAATTCTTGAATGATCTTGGATTTCAAGCATCAAAGGCAGATAGTAGCTTGCTAGTCAAAGCAAGTGAAGATGGGTTCATTTATGTGTGTATTTATGTTGATGACATAATACTTACAGGAACAGATGATAAGGGAATACAAATGATCAAGAAGCAGATGGAGAAAGAGTTCAAAATTAGTGATTTGGGGAACCTATCATTCTTCTTGGGAATGGAGATCTTTTATACTCAACATGGAGTATATGTGACACAAGAAAGGTATCTTAAAAATTTGCTAACCAAATTTAAAATGGAAGATTGCAGGGTTGCACCTACACCTTTGGAAGTGAACCATAAATTGTCTAGGTTTGGAGGAGAAGAGTTCAGAGATATGAAACTCTATCAAAGTTTGGTTGGTAGCTTGATTTATGCTACATTGACAAGGCCTGACTTGTCATATGCAGTTGGTGTGCTTTCACAATTCATGCATTGTCCTAGGAAGGAACATTGGATTGCAGGACAAAGAGTACTTAGGTACATCAAGGGTACACTCAGAGAAGGGTTGTACTATGGGTTTACTTCAGATACAAGAATCAAGATATATAGTGATGCAGATTGGGCAGGTAATGTGGATGATAGAAGATCAACACATGGATACTTGTGCTATGTAGGAGACAAATTGATTTCATGGTGTTCCAAGAAGCAACATACAGTTGCTTTGTCATCTACAGAGGCAGAATATAAAGGTATGGTGGAAGCTGCAAAAGAGGTAATATGGCTAAAGACACTTTTGAAAGTTTTTGATGTGATTCAGAGTACTCCTATTATTTGTGGAGACAATATGAGTTCATTATACTTGGCAGCTAATCCTGTATTTCATGCTAGAACTAAGCATATTGAAATACAGTATCATTTTCTGAGAGAGAAGGTCATTGAGAAGGAGATTGAAGTCATACACACTCCCACAAAAGATCAAGTTGCAGATATGATGACAAAAAGTCTAGATGGACCAAAGCTACAAAGATTCAAGGATATGGCAGGAATCAAGAAGATAGAGAAGAACCTCAATTAATGATTGAGGGGGAGCTGTTGGTGCATGACAATCATCAATTGAAGGATTATGGAGAAATGAAGTCAAGGAGTCAAGAAGAGAACAAATTCAGATGGTTGAAGGAAGGGCATATTCAGAAAATCCAAAGACATGTACACATATGTACATTAGCTGACTTATACCTTTGTTTAAGTCATACACTTGTATATATTCATCTATAAATATGTTGGAAAATGTCGGGCAAATAGAGCAGGAGAAGATTAGAGAATAGTGAGAGAGAAATTAGTGTCATTAGACACATGAAGAGTGAGTGAATTGTCCATCCTCACTTAGATGTAAGTTTTCTGAGAAATAGAAAAATTTTGCGCCCGATATTTTGCTGTCTGCTCCTTCTGTGTTTAATCTTTTGAGAAATCCTTTTGCACGTGTCTAAGTCCATAGCTAATCTATCTATGGCTAGAATTTGAGAGGTTAATTGCAATCAGGCTGTGAGAATTTTGTTTAGGAACATTCATATGTAAGAATGTTCTAAGAGTCGTAAAATCTGGCGCACATTTCATCTTCAAAGAAATGGTCAGTGCTCAGTCCATAGTGTAAAGTTTTACACAAGTGAGGGCTCAAAATCTAAGTTGGAAGGTAAGCCATCTATGGCTAGAAGATCTTGATCAAACGGGTTCAGAATTGGGAGAACCAGTGCTAAGAAGTTGCAGGTGTCAAAGTCGCCATTGCAGAGAAGCACTTTCAGACATAGGTAAAGTGTTTCACACATTTCTCAGTGTGTACTTAATCTTTTTGAGAGATTTAACTTGGCAAAGTTGCGCAACCTTAAGGCGAAGTGTTGTGCAAAGTTTTATCACAAACTTTACAAGATTGATTAGTCAATGAGTGATTAATCTGCAGCAGACTTTTCTGAGAAGTTGAATTTTTTAGAACTTTCAATTTTTCTGATAACTTGGTGAATGATCTCTAAGTTTGGTGGAGTCTAAAGTTAATCTTGATATAGAGGTGGTCTAATTTCAAGGTTAACTTGTTCTTTTGGAGATTAACACTCTCCATCACATCTCACGTTCACGATCTTCATATCACTCCTACCTCTCCCACGGATTGACATTAAGGAGGTGAAGCTTCTTAACGTGGTTCTCACCATTGTGCTAGAGCAACACCAAATTTGGCGCCGTTGCCGGGGATCGAGTCTAGGACGAATGTGTGATGGTAAGAGTATAGCAAGAAGTGGCGTTGGAAGGTAAAAATTTCAGTTTTTGTTGTTGTTTTTACTTAGTTTTTAGTGTTTTTCACTTCCCCCACACTCCATCTTCATCACCGCATCATCATCTTCATCTCCAAAAAAATCAGAAAATTCACCATATCCACCCATTCACCTCATTTCCCCTCATTTGTGCATGCGAGAGAGCGAGAGAGAATTTTTGTGCTTGTGTGCGCTTGCGTTTTCTTGAGTTTTCTTGCAGGTACAGAGCTTCAGAGCATCAGGAAAGCTTCCAAAAGGTAAAAAATGTACTTTCTGTCAGAAATTTCCGACTGTGTCAGACCATCGCGATGGTCCGCCAAGTTCGGATTTTGAGGTAGGCGACCACACCATGAGGTAGGCGATCCCTGCGTATACACGAAACCATAGCTGCATTTCAAAAATTCGTTGTTTGGTGGACCATCGCGATTGGCTCAGACCATCGCGATTGTGTCGCACCATCGCGATAGGCTCACGCCATCGCGACGGCTCGGCCGGACCATCGCGACGGTTCGCTTTTTCGGACCATCGCGACGGTTCACTTGAGCCATCGCGACGGTCCACTTGGACCATCGCGACGGTTCAGCTGACCCCGGACCATCGCGATTGGCTTATGCCATCGCCACGACAGTGCCACGTGTCACGATAGACCATCGCGACGGTTCATTTTTTGGACCATCGTGACAGCCCAAAATCGGACCATCGCGATTGGCTCAAGCCATCGCATCGCGGACCATCGCGACGGTTCACTTCGGACCATCGCGATTGTCCACCTTTGACCGTTGACCGCGCCATCGGGATTGTCCGCCTGATCACGCCATCGCGACGGTTCATTTTTTGGACCATCGCGACGGTCCATTTCCACGCCATCGCGATCGTTCATTTCGGACCATCGCGACAGTTCGACCTCACGCCATCGCGACGGTTCGCTTGGACCATCGCGACGGTCCCAGACCATCGCGATTGTGCACCCCCATCGCAAATTTTGGGCTCCAATTTTTGACCAAATTTGAGGGTATTTTTGAGAAATTTTTGGACCATTAGACTCATAGGAGACCCCTTAGCTCATATTTGAAGGAAAACTTGATTGTCAGTTTTTACCCCCCCAGGGCCTGAACGCTCATAACTTTTTCATCGGGAGTCCGTTTTTTGAGCTTAATAGCTCGTTAGAAAGCTCGCGACGAGTACTACGTGACCTCAACTGTTTTTTTTCATAAAGAATACATCAATTTTTGGATAAGCTATTTTGAAGTTCACCTAGTTGGGACTAGGAAGTCAGGGGGCACACATTGAAAATTTGGGCAAAAAGGGAAGGGACTAAAAGGTGTATATACTCAAGTGTTTGATCATCCAATTGTGAATTGGTCTAATAGTGGAATTTTTCCAGGTCTAGCAAGAATCAAAGGCAAGCAAGTAAGGCAGTGAAGACAACAGAGCTTGGGAAGCGCGGCTTCTTGGGCAACAGGGCATCAGAGCAACAGAAAAGCCGACTCGAGGTTGGAAGATTACTCAACCCCCTCAGTCAATTCTTAGCTTAGACTAAACGTTAGCATTGTGGATTAACGACGATAGGAACGCCTCAAGTTCAAGATACTTAATTCTTTCAAGTTTAAGACTACAAGTAAAGGTGTGACGCGAAAACCTAAAGAAAAGAACATAAGTTTGACGGAACGAGAACTCAAAATTATAACGGAAAGTCGAATTCCTGACGCATATATTAAGACAAGAATCCAAAGAAAAATAAAAAGAACTAAGAAAGTAATAACAAAGAACCATTGACGATCTAAGTGTGTAATTGAGTGAGCGAGGAAGAAAATTAATGAACCTTAGATCGGGCAAACATATAGGTAAGTCAGACCGAAGAAGCCTTAGATCATCAGAGGCTAGTGTAAGAACTACCGCTCGATCTTGGGCTCAGCAATTGAATAGCAATTACCCCTACGAGAGCTCAGATACTAGCGAATCAGAAATGGCATTTAGCGTAGACAGACCAGAAGGAGGGTCTCATGTAGCATACCTAGAAAAGCCAGAAGGACCCTATAGAACGCAACTAGAGTTTCTCCGAACCAACCGATTAGGTGCTCGCATCTATGAGGATGGTTTGCAAAGGCAAGTGGTGCAACTGCACAACCCTGATCAACCCATTGGATTGGAAAGACCAGTGGTGAAATTTGAGAGAGACGCTTACATAGACAAAGAAGGAACCATGTACGTCCTAAGTATGCAACCAAACGATACTAATGAGTTTGGCACAATTCAATTAGAGACGGAAATGAAATTTCAAGGAAAAGAACCGTTAGAAGAACCTAGAACACCGAGAGGGAAATCCGTATTAACAAGAGTACTCATCCCAGAATGGATCCCTCAAGATAACAGGAGCACCGAGTTGTTTGTAAATAAAGAGACGGATGAAGCCTTTTGGAGGTACAGAAAGGAACACCCTAGTGAAATAGGCATCATTACAATTTATGAATTCAAGGACCCAGATACGCCTGGAAAGGTTGTATACCTGGATGAGACTTCAGAAAGAGTCTTTGTGGTGCCTGAACGCGCTAAAAGCACATACACATGGAGAGGTGAATTGATATTCCCTCCATCTAGAACGAACATGAATACAAGTCAACAAGGGGCAGGAACATCCTCAGCCCATGGAAATCAAAGAGAAGGAAATAAAGAGAAACCGGAAGTAAGCTTTAATCACCCCATAGGGAGAGATAGAACAACCACGGACAATAATAGAGCGGATAGACAAAGAGATCATGGAATACTATGTGGTAGAGATGATTTTCCTCTACCTAGACCACGCGAACACGCAAGAGTATTGAGACCCACATAGTTAGTAAAATCAATGAAAAATTACTTTGATGGGACGGGAGATCCCTATGACCATGTCGCAGAATTCAAGCAAGTACTAAGAGCAGAACAAGTCGAGGACATGTTCACGCAATATAATGCATTTGGACTAACGTTAAAGAATACCGCTTTAACTTGGTTCCAACCTTTGCAACAAAGGCAATTTAGAGACATCCATCACTTTTTAGAGTCATTCATCACTGAATTCTCTAAAAGTGGGATTAGACATGACACGTCTTCATTGATTCATAGCTTTAAACAGACCCCTCAGGAAACAGTTAGACTGGCAGGACGTAGGTTTAGACAATATGTTGAATGATGTCCGATGCAAGAGCTACCCTCACAAGCTAAACAAGTATCACTGTTCCTAGATGGCTTGTTGAGCGCTAAACTACGCTCCTATGTGTACCTAAAAGAACCCAGAACGCTAGAGGAGTGTGTAAGAATATGTATAGACATCGAGGACAACCTAGGAGATGAATTAGAACTCTCAAAGGTCTATAAGGACTCAGACTGTTCTTCTCTAGCATCCACAAAATTGTCTAATTCGATAGAGGACCTAGCAGAAAAAGTGGCCCAAAAACTAGGAGTTTCTAGTAAACAGGTGCCCAAGGTACCAACTAATGTACGTTGTTACACTTGTGGTGGAAATCATTTGGCAAACATGTGTCCCAATGCACCTCAACCTCAAGCCAACCCTAGTGGCCAATACTGTACAATTGAGAGGAGATATACAAATCATACGGCTCAGGACTGCCCATACAACAAACAAACCGTGAGACAGAACTACCCGCAAGCATACCAGCAGCCAGGTAGGTATCAAGGCCAATACAATGCTCAGCCTTATTACTATAGGCCTCCTCAGAACTACCCATACCAGGCTCAACAGAGACCTCAACCCGTCTTAGCTCAGTAGCCACCCCCACCAGCGAATGTCATCTCAGTCAAATACGCTGCTGCAGAAGAGAACCTAAGTAGGGCTTTAGTGCCTTCTTCACCCTTGATCACAGAAAGTGACCCGAACTCAAACAGTTTTGACTCTACTCATGTAACTAGTCCACCAGCTTATTACACGGAGTCACCAGAACATGTGGAGACATATCATTATGATAGTCCACCAATGGAACCTAGTTGGGAGCTAGATTATACTAATGTGATGTACGCAAACCCAAACCCACGGCCCCAATTGAGACAACAGAGACCACAGGGCCCTAGAGGACCATGCTTTAGGTGCCAAGGAGATCACTTCATAAAGGATTGTCCACATCCCCCTATAGCAAGGCAATCACAGTACTATAGCATCCAAGGCTTTTGTGCCGATTGTGGCAAAGAGCACATAATCAAAGATTGTCCTAAGAACCCAGTTAACACTTCAAATGTGACACTGATCAACGTGATAGGTATTGTAAACACCGCAGATGGATCCAACCCTACATACGTGCCTATCCAAGCTATAACTAGAGCCCAGGCGCTCTTACAAAACCAACAGCTTAATCAAGAGAAAGTAGCCGGAACTAGTGAAGTTGCAGAATCGAGTAGTAAAAAGACGAAATCTTGGAAAGATTCTAGAGAAAGAATAAAGAGAAAGTGGAGTAAAAAGATAAGTGAGTTGGAAGGAAGTTTGAAGGAATCTAGAGCCAAAATACAAGAATTGGCTTCACAAGAATTAAATCAAGAAAACCCAGCTCAAAAATCAGGATCAGTCTTAGCGGAACCCATACCAGAAGATCTAGACATGATGTTTCGTGCATATCAGGCTAGAATAAAAGAGGGACCTCAAGTCACGGAAATGAGTAAAAACTACCCTCGAGATGATCTAGAAATAGAAAGAACTAAACTTTGCATGAAGATGGTAGAATTAGCACAAGCTTTATTCGAAGCCTCTAGATATCTTAATTGGAATAACATGGAAAAACCAGAACTACACTTTCAAGGGTTAATGGAGAGGCTAGAACACTTGATAGAAAGCAAAGAGAAAAAGGATCATTCTAGGAACCCTATTATCCCAGAGACACAGGAAAGGAATGCACCATCCCTGTCTCAAGTACCTAATACAGAAAGTCAAGATAACCTATCTTCCATACATAGGTACTCACATGAATTTTTGAGAGAAATCCAAGAAGAGAAATGGAGAAAAGAACAAGGAACCCATCCTCCTATTCAAGAAATAGACGACTTGCAGGAACAATTTCCCCAAGACATCCCCTCTATATACGATGAGGTAGAGGAAGAACAACTGAGTGAACCCTCAGGATTTGAATCTAATTCTTTACAAGAATTACCTCAGTTCACAGGAGCTTGGGAAGCAAAGTCTATTAGTATGAGAGCACCCACGATAATAGTGAGGAATGAAGAATCAGTGATCCCTAGGAACACGGAAGTGATCAAGAACACTAAAGTACAGTGTAATCTCACTCTGGAGGAATTGTTAAAGGTGAAACCAGAATTGTGGAAGCATGTAGCAAATCAATTCCCTGATCTAGCTACCACACCCTCTCAGATAGGATCACATAAGAAGGTACCAGAGATACCTGTGGAAAAGATTGGAGCCGTAAGCGAAGGAGAGGAAGGTAACACATATCTTCCAATAACCCATCAGGGCTACACCACGAAAGCCATCTTAGATTCAGGAGCCGGAGTAGCCATCGCTACCACCGCTTTGTGGAAACGTTGGGGTAAGCCAGCACTGAGACCCACCAGGATGAAACTACAAATGGCTGATGGACACATAGAAAAACCATTAGGCTTACTAGAAGGTATATCTCTCACCACTTGTGGTGTAGAATTTGAGCATACCTTTGCCATTTGTGACTTTGCGAAAAATCATGCGTATGAGATGATATTGGGACGACCATTCATGCGTCAGTTGCAAATTGTACAAGATTGGGGATCTAATTCCTTGTACTTGCAACATTTAGGAGTGACTACCAAAGTCAATCTTAAAGACTATTCACATAGAGATGTACCCCCAATACAATGGAACACCATCCATAAGACACCAGTAGAGACGGAATCCGTGCACTCATTAGAATCAGATCCTTCTTGGTTGCATGAGGATACCCATTTATGGATGTGTAAAGTAGCCAAACAAGAGGAAGAGCGGTTAGAAGCCAGGACCTTAGGTGCAGAACAACATCCACGAACCCTTCAAGATCCAGCATATGCACCTGTAGTATTCCCAGACGAAGAGTTTGAACCCCATGGTTGGGCAGAAATACTAGCAACCATGGACGTAGCCATCAATGAAGAACAATGGACACCCCACTGTGACGAGGATGGCTATGACATTTCAGTTTTCACGATAGAGCCAATCATGCGCGATGCAGTTTTAGAAGAATGTGAAGCTAGCACTGATGCATTTGAGGATGCAAGCGATTTTGATCTAGAATCAATTCTCATGGACCCACCCTTTGCATCAGAGGAAGAATATTTCTACGAAGTAGAGACTCACACTCAGAGACACGAGGAAATTACGAACGAGGTGAGATTAGCCACTCAAGTGACTACTAAAAGTGAAGGCAAGAAAAGGAGGAAGAAAGAAACCATGACAGAAAAAGAAGAATCTTTGTTTGAAGTACCCGAGAATTTCAAGAAATATGAAATCGAAGATAGAAGAATCATGGTACGAATGCCCAATAGAAAAGCGAATGATGGACAAGTATATGATAACCGAGAGAAAACGAAGAAAGTAATAGTTACCATAGAAGGAGAAGAAGAAAAATGTACATACATAGGGCATGATTTGACGACTGAAGAAGAGGAAGAGTTAGTTGCCTTATTGCGCGAATATAGAGATGTTTTTGCTTGGAGTTATAAAGATTTGAAAGGAGTGGATCCAGATATATGTTCTCATAGAATCCCTATGACTCCAGATGCAAAACCGACAAAACAGAAACCGTATACGTACAATGATAATTACGCTGCGAAGATTAAAGAGGAGATAGATCGCTTGATAGAAGCAGGATTCATTTACGAAATTGAGCACACCGAATGGGTATCCCCCATTGTGGTTGTGCCAAAGAAGAATGGAAAATTGTGTGTGTGTATTAACCTTAAAAAAGTTAATGCCGCCACGATTAGAGATAGTTATCCTCTTCCTATCACAGAACACCTATTGGAAAGAGTTGCGGGCAAGGAAGTTTACAGCTTTCTTGATGGATTCTCAGGCTATAATCAAGTAGCCATTGCTCCAGAAGACCAACACAAGACGGCTTTTGCCACTGAATGGGGCATATTTGCATTTCGTGTAATGCCATTTGGCTTAACGAATGCACCTGCCACTTTCCAGCGACTCATGTGTCATGTTTTTAGGGAATTCTTACGCAAGAGCTTGGAAGTTTATGTCGATGACTTATGTGCTCATTCAAATGTAAGACAGACACATATTCCAGAGTTAAGACAAGTATTTGACAAATGTCGAGAATATCAAGTTTGTTTGAACCCAGAAAAATGCGTTTTCATGGTCAGACAAGGCAAAATTCTAGGACACATTGTGTCAAAAAATGGAATCTCTACAGATGAAGAAAAGGTGAAGGTAATTGCAGAATTACCTAGACCAACTAATGTGAAAGAGGTACAGGCATTTATGGGCCATTGTGGTTATTATAGGAGATTCATACACATGTATGCAATCATAGCCAAGCCTTTGTACTCTCTTTTAACCAATTTTGAGTGGACAGATGAATGTGAAAATTCATTCAATGAACTTAAACGACGTTTGTGCTCAACACCTATATTGACAACCCCAGATTGGAGTAAGCCATTCCATGTACACGTGGATGCATCCAATTACGCCATAGGATGTGTGTTAGCACAACCCACGAAGGAAGGTAACATAGATCTCCCCATAGCTTACGCGAGCAGACAATTGAACGCAGCAGAAAGAAATTACACCACGACGGAACGAGAAGGATTAGGGATGATCTACGCAGTAAAGAAGTTTAGGCACTACTTGTTGGCCAACAAATTCAAGTTCTTTACAGATCATCAAGCCCTATTATATTTAGTCAACAAACCATGTAACACAGGACGATTGATACGTTGGTTTCTATTACTCATGGAGTATGATTTTGAAGTAGTAGTCAGGAAAGGAAAGACACATCTTAGAGCTGACCACCTCTCAAGATTAACCTCAGGAGAAGCTCCTCAAGGAATAGCCGATGAATTACCAGATGCATACTTGTTTAACCTTGAGATAGCACCAGAATGGGCTAAGCCTATAGTCCCTATTCTGACATACGGACCCAAGAATCCTAGGATAAAGATCAGAGAAGGAGAGATTACCAAGTCTCAGAGATACCAAATAATGGCAGGAAGCATATATAAACAGGATAATCAAAAGATTCTTGCTTGTTGTGTAGATGAATCAGAACATGCGAATTGGTTGCAATTAACACACATAGGTGCATTAAAGCAACATCATTCAAAACATAGAACATTACAGACTCTGCAGAGATTGGGAGTATATTGGCCTTCTATGGAAGCAGATGTCTACAAGTTGTGTAAGGAATGCTATGTTTGCTGTGAAAGACCACCAGTAGAGCATGCTACATTATATCATGTGTCTCTCACACCAGACTGGAGTGAACCTTTAGTGACATACCTGAGGACGAACACATTCCCTCAAGGCATGACTTTAGCTCGACAACGCAGTCTAGAGCAGGAAGCTCAAGACTATTCACTTATTGGCGATAATCTATACAAAAGAGGACGAGATGGATATCTAAGACAATGTGTTCATGAGAGCGATTATCTGAGCATACTAGAGACTGCACACCAAGGTGTTGCAGGAGGTCATTTTGGACCCGATAGGATAGTCAAAGCCATCCTCTTTGCAGGATTATGGTGGCCCACTCTTCACATGGATGCACATACCTATGTAAAGAGATGTGACGTGTGCCAAAGAACTCAGTTTCCTACTCGCAGAGATGAAATGCCATTGAAACCCATGATGGGCGGACGTGCATTTTCTAAGTGGGGTATAGACTTTGTAGGACCCATTAACCCCCCTGCAAAAGGTACACATGCGGAATACATTATTGTTGCCACAGATTATCTTACGAAATCGGTAGAGGCAAAAGCCACAAAAAAGAATGATGCTCACACGACTGCAAAATTCTTATTTGAAAATGTCTTTACGAGATATGGATTGCCTATAGAGTTAGTGAGCGATCGGGGCACTCACTTTCTAAACCAAGTCATTGAATATTTGTTACAGGATTTTATGGTGATTCACAAGAAATCTGCACCATATCATCCTCAGGCCAATGGTCAGGCTGAAAGCACTAACAAGATACTTTGTACCGTACTGACGAAACTCGTGAACAATAAACGTTCAGATTGGGACAAACAGTTACACCACGCTGTTTGGGCATATCGAGTGGCCTACAAGACCGTACTCAATGCAACTCCCTTTCAGATGGTTTTTGGTCAGAATGCAGTGCTTCCTTTGGACTTCTTTATACCGACCCTTAAGGTTGCACAAGAACATCAGTGGACCGGCCATGAATTATCAGCGAGAATAATGGACTTGGAACGATTAGGAGAAACCAGGCTAAAGGCAGCAGCAGGAATATACGCAGCGAAGAAGCGACAGAAAGCATATTTTGATGCACATGTGAAAGATTAAGGCCTAAAAGAAGGAGATTTAGTTCTAGTATATACGCTGAAACAGCACGCTCGGAAGTTAGAAAAGCGAGGTTATGGACCTATGATCATTAACAGACTCTCGACTAGTGGAGCAGTACAGTTAGCCACCTTAGAAGGAGATATAATGCCTAATTACATTAGTGGCTGTAGAGTCAAGCTATATCAAGAACCTCTTACTGAGGATATGCTTAGACGACTCACGCTGGCAAAGAAGCGTAAGGAGGAAGAAAATAGAATACGAGCGGAAGCTCAGGCAAAAGCCATAGAACGCATTAAGCGCATGAAGCTAAGAAGACAAGGACTAGGGAGAGAACATTATAACCCGCTGGAAACATCACCCAGATATCCCATGGCCATGTGTCAAGTAAAGTCAACCACTCATCCTAGCATAGTGGACAGGAGACCATTCATTACAGTTAGGCTAGAGCACGGCAACTCTTGCCAAGAACTCAGGGCTTTAATTGACTCAGGTGCTGTGACTAGTGCGATTAGATGGTCCCACTATAAGGATTCAGGAATAGAAATGCGGCCAATTGAAGCATACCTCATAGGCCTAGGAGGCATGGAAACCCCTTGCATGGGTGAGGTGGACCTTCCTATCCTCATTAAGGATTTGACCATGACAGCGAAGCTACTAGTGTGCCATGATGACGACCTGATAGAACCCCTAATCCTTGGCCAAGATTGGCTATACGATCACTCAGTGGACCTAAATCTTAGACAAGGCTCCTTACAGATTGGAACCTTCGAGCAGAAGCGAGTGATACCGCTTGACTTCCCTAACGGCATTCCGCTTGACGGTTGTGACCCTAGACACTATGAAATGCATGCGACGGAAGACCGGAAGATCTTTAAGCAGACCAGTCACGTTACGTCTACACCAACCCACTCGGGCTTGGCTATGGACAATTGTCAATCAGAAGGACGACAGGAGATCTTCCCTGGGACTTCCTGCAAACTAGAAGAGACAGTTACCCAACTGCAAGGGCAGATGGACACAATCAGTGGTCAGGTGGGTTGCATCAGCGGCCAAATGAGCACGACACCCTGCGGTGCTCATCCTTCCAAACTTGTTGCGGACTGGCCTAGATTAAAGTTAAAGAATGCATCACTTCCTAATGGGCAGGTCACGCAAGTGTTGGATCTCCCTTCTTTTCCAAAGCAGAGTGTCCATCCGACCTCTCAACCTCAGCAACAACAGAGTCAACCACGACGAAGGAACCCGGACCGACGGCAGTATCAGAAGACACAACAAGGAAGGCAGTTTAGGCCACCCAAAGGAAGCGGCACCAGACAAATATGGGTGCCAAAAGGACAAAAAGCACCGAAGAAATCCAACCAAGCAGAGATCGACAAGAACAAGGCAAGGCAGAAACAGAATCAGTATCCACCATCCCCTCGACCTTCTTCTACAGGTCCGAGCATTCGACAAATTTGGATCGCCAAAAAATACCTTACCCATAGACCCACACCCACGCAGATTTGGGTACCCAAACCATGTATCATAGCTCAACCCTTAAGCCATGTAATACATACCCCTCACAAATCTTTCCATCCCTCAACACCACCACATCCGATACTACCTTTGACCCCTCAGCAGAAACCCACCACCCACTCAAAAACTCTTAGGAAATGGATACCGAAGCGTGTCCAACCGTCTTCCCCTAACCCATTGACTAACTACTCCCCGACTAACATGCAACCTTGTACTAAATCACTAACCTTTAAACCTTGTAAAAAATTCACCCACCATCATCACACATCACTCATAATCTCATCTCATCAAGAAATGTATGCATAATCTGAAACGTGTAGGTGTCTAGAGACCTGCACTAGTGCTGCACGAAGCATTGCATCCATCACATCACAGCACTTGGCTACACGGGTTACGCATCAGTTATGGAAAGGGATTGCGGTCTCACTTTAATGGGATCATAATTAATTTCCATGCTAATGTGTTAATCTTTTGTAGCAGATCGTTCTCATTAACACACCAGTCATCATGCAAACTGACGAAGGACCATCAGGAGCAGGCCCCAGTGTAGCGGCAGTGCCCCTCAATGTTTTACGAGCAGAATCCCACCCGACTGCGCCACCGCCAGAATTCCAAGGATTTCCAGGGCCCATGCCGATCGACAACCCACCTATGGGCTACACAGAAAAGATACACCATAACTCTCACTTGTTTCAGGGACTTGCAGGACCCTTAGAGGACGCGGATTTCATATTTGAATCTAATTTGACATTTGATGACCGCACTTGGGGAAAATACGAGTTCTTCTCCAGAGAGTTCGAAGCCCTACAGAACACCCAGGATTTAACTCACGTTTGGGCCAGAGCAGGCTTCACGGAGTATTTCAGTGATCCTCTGCCCAAACCGGACTTTTACAGGTGTTATTATTTAATTACTACTTTGCTGGCCTCAGAGAATAAGAACATCCCAGGAACTTTTATTTTGCCCTCTTTAGTGGATGATCCACCTTACAAAAGGTTTTACCTCTCAAAGGATTTAATCAGGGCTGCCATCAAGATTCATGGAACCCACACACCCACAGATCGAGAAAGATTAATTCCAGATCCTATGAAACGTGGGGATGTCACTAAGTGGGAGGAGATCTCAGCAATTACACCTGAGCTGTCAAAGCCGCTACGGATATGCATGCAACATTTTGCCTTCCCCGCTCAGGACAGATTTACCATGCCACATAAAAGAATATGGTTTGGATTGTACTTAGCGTGTACCGGACCTCAGACTGTTGATCTGGCGAGCTGGATCATTGATCAAATGTATTTGGCACAACACAGATGGGAACGCAAGAAAGTGCTTAATGGATGTTGTGCGCTGACAAGAATTGTTTATATGTGCTTGGCTTATGACTTGCCAATTGAACGTGCATTAACAGGAGAAGAGCTGAAAGCATTCAAGGGAACTACGAAGAAAGCCAGGAAGCCCAGCAGAACACGGGCAGGTAAGCGCATGAGAGGCACTATTCCTTGCCTTCAAGTGCCAGAGTCACCATCACCACAACCCTCTCCAGAGCGATCACCGACAGAAGCCGCTCCCACAGTACAACCTATCCGCATATGGTTGTCTAGACCAGTGGTCACGGAGGGAACTACTAGTACCGCTGCACCTCAGGCAGCTGCAACCACAGAACCCACCACCACGACAGCAGAAGCTCCCACCAATATTGGTGCGGAAGCCTTTTCTTTCCCAATACCACACATGGAGGCAGAACCACTAAACACAACATTTGATTTTGAGATGCCGGATGCATTCTCAAATGAATTCCAGTTTTCAGAAGCACAGATGTTCTCCCAAGAATATGAACGCCCCAGTTACCCTACCACACCGCGGGATCTGCCACAGGGACAAGTTGTGTCGAGCTCTGATGACGAACGCACCGCCACCGACGATGACGAAGGTGATGACGAAGCCAGCCAGGGCACGCATGATTCCCAAGAACAAGGACAGACAGACGGCCAAGGCCAACAAACCGATGCGCACGGTGACACCAGCACGCACGAAGAGGAGACTTTCGAAGCAGCAGCGTACACGCTGGCAATAAAGAAATTATATCGTACGATGGAGAAAGTATGGGCACGGAAGAAATTGACTGAAGCAGAGAGCCAGGCCCTAATCGAACAAGAACTAGTCTCCGGAGGGTTTGAAGAAGTCTACATCAGAGGGTTCAGAGAACTGGTCCAATCCATCGGCCCGATCGAAGCACTGAAATATTTACAAAGGAAGCCACTCCCCCAATACGACCCTCGCAGAGTTCGACTGCTATCGAAGCCCGGTGAATACATTCGAGTTCCGATAGGTGCTCAATCATCCCACCAGATGCAAGATGCACGCCTACGACCGGAAAGATCCTTCACCGAAGAAGCCATCCTAGTCGACTCCCCGCCACGTACTACAATTGTACATACTACCACTATCCTTGAAATAACATCCACACCATCTACTCCTCTCTCACCTCATGTTTCACCAACCCATCCTGTATCCCCCGCTCAACCACCTGCTCCTCTCACATCCACACCAGTTCACGACAACTAACCACAGCCTTTACACCGCCCATTCCTGCCACCATGCCCACACCCAACCCTCCGCGTCTACATGTTAACCCCTTCACCCCTTCATCCTTCCCATCCTTTCCCCCACCTTTAAGACCCCCTTTTACCTTTCTAACCCCACTAACCTTCTCACCCGTTTCACCTCCCCAACCCACCATAACCCCTATATCCCCTTTTCACCAAGCTACTCCAGCCATCCCCCCTGTAAATTACTCTACATTTGTAAATCCCGTCTTCACACCTACACAACCACCCACTTACACACCGCTTTTCACAGTCACCGCACTTGACACGTCCAATGACATGGACATATCACCATCCACCTCACCAGCACCCACTCCACTCACAGCACCATCACATTTAGGTACGTCACAATTTTCCACAATCACCACTGCATCCACCTTCCCAACCCCATTTCCCATGCCCGTTGCATCTACTTCCACTGCATCCTCATTTAGCACTTCATTACTATTATCGCCCACCATAGACATTGCACTTCAACAAATGTTCACATGCATGTCACAAGTACGAGATGAGTTTGCATCTCTTGGCAACAACTATCAACAGCTGCAGAGGACGACGAATGAATTACAGTCGCAACTTAATTCATTATCAATCGAGAATGCCTCGTTAAATACGCGATACCAAGAACTAAGAGAGGCATATCATAAGCTAGAGCTAGAAAGTGAAGAGAAGACAAAAGAAGCCACTGCTGATTTGGACAACCTACTTCGAGCCCAAACAATTAGAAACGCGACGCTAACAAGGAATATGGGCCTACTCAGGAGACACCTAGCCGCAGCCCAGGAGGAGAACGTGAGACTCCAAGCGCAGAATAGAGAAAATTTGGAAGCGGCATTCGATCATCCAGAACAACCACTAAGTCCTAGCAGATTCAAGGCAATCCCATCTGAATCGATGCGGATGTTGCTAGATGACCACGTTCGACTGCTAGAGGACTACGATCGAATGAACGAAGAGCATCAGAAGCTAAAGGAAGATCACAAGTTACTACAGCTCAGAGAACCGGCACCACAACAACTACCAGTGGCAGCAGAAGTACCAGAACCTGTGGACCCCTCTCCTGAACTCATAGAGGAACTAAACGCATTACGGGCCCACGTAACCACTCTCCAATCACGCATAGATGTATACGAAGCACCACCACGGCCTGATTCCCCACCGGAGATCCCAGCTGACGACGAGAACATAACCATTCCGGTGGAGGAAACGTTTGAAGAAGCATACGAGCCCACACCCATCCCAGGCGGACAAGTCACGGCTGAAGGCCAGATGACGTACGAACTTCCGACCCCCGCATGGATGAAGACTGTGGAGGAGATTGGAACAACACACTCAGCTAGAGTCGGGGCCCAGCTACATGCTATGGCCATGATCGAAGAACGAATTTTGCAATCTCCCTACTTTGCTCAATTGGCCCCACGCAGGTACATATCCGGGCATGAGCTTCAATACAAACCTTACTTCATGCTAATGGCCGAATACCAGCTGGCCATAGAAAAGCGAACTGGCAAGAAGCCATCACATGCAACCCAGTTCGAGCCTGAAGACTTGCCACTGGATGCGCAACAAGGCACTATTTATCAACCAGATTGGCGTACACGTCTTTTACAGGAGTACCCAGAAATGATGAGCACATGGGTGAAAGTGCCCTTACACTTAAAGTATAATCCTTGCTGGGGACCAGTACCTCGACGCCGCTCCTGGACTGCATTCGCGATCAAAGTACAAAACAATAGGCAGTGTCAGGATTGGCTGAATTACCCCTACTTCAAGCCACCCACAGAGTTGCCCACTGTTGGCTATATGATGGCCACAATCCGTCACTGGCTCCCTCGCCTTAAGCATATGGATGATATTGCAGCGCATATGACTGTCAAAATTTTTGACATGATGCAAATGATATTTAAAGTCTTCCGGAGAGTCAAAGCACCGCATGTAAACACCCCGGGATTTGAGCATGGTAACTTTGATCTAGTATATGACATGAGCACAACGCCATCGCTCCGGGTGTGTTATGCCTGGCACTGTAGGATAAAATACCTCCCGGCATGCTACAAACAAACCTTTGAAGAGATGTTCACCACCGGGTTTTGGGAATACCATTCCGAGGTATTCATCAGCAGGCCCACACATTTATTGCAACTTTTTGCCTGTGAGCGAATGGTTTATTCCACGCATTATCAACTCCCGCCACCCGACGAACCGCAACCGATCGACTGGGAGAAGCTCGAGGCTGATCTGGCCCGAGGCATTCGAATATCTGAGCACACCCTCGCTCACGACCTCCTACAAAACTACATCCAGCAGACCGCACAACAAGGTTCTGTCGAGGACGACAGAAGCGAGAGGGAGGGGGGTGTTGGAAGCAGTCAGAGGCACAGTCAGAGGCACAGACAACATGGAAGCATGTAAAGACGGAGCAGGGAGCCAGTCGGATTATTTTTTTCAAACAATTATGTTTTTATTACCTCTTCAAATATTCAACAGTGATTTTCATCACTCTTGTAACATATGTAATATAGACAAAACCCCATTTTGTAATTCATAGCTCCATTTTGTGCAAGCCGAGGAGTCCTCGAGCTTGAGGAGCTTAGGTAGAATGCGCGTACCAATTTTCGTTATTTTTAGACACCGTTTACCCTTCCAAATAGCATCTAGGACCTATTTTTTAACTAGGCCGGTCACTAGATGTGAAACCGGTCCAAACTAGTCTAGAAACTATAAAAAGAGCTAGAGAGCTCATTTTTGAGGTTAGCTTGTTGTAGTAAAGAAGAGATTAGAGCTAGTTTGAGCTTGTAAGAGCATTCTTGAGTAATAGAGCTAATTTCCCACCTTCCATTGTGTCTTGCTTGTCTCTTCATTGTGTGTGTGTATGTGTGTGTGCATCTTTGTGCTTCTCACCTTCACTCTCACATCATCTCACGTTCACGATCTTCATATCACTCCTACCTCTCCCACGGATTGACATTAAGGAGGTGAAGCTTCTTAACGTGGTTCTCACCATTGTGCTAGAGCAACACATACACTTATATTATTTCAACATAATCTAAATTTTGTATCATCATCTTCTTGGATATTCTTCCATTAGTGAGTGCACCACTTTATATGGTTGAGTGGTACTCCCATGTTGTGTAACCATGATGAGTGATAGGAAGATAGGTGTTTCCTTCTTCTCTTCTGATCATGCCTCCTATCTTATTCAAGGGTATTTCTAGCATTGTTCGATGTGATCCTAGCAGGGAATGCATTTTAGCTACTTCTGGCACTTGATTGGCTACATGTTTGCATAGTTCTGTTTTAACCTTGAGTAGCTCCTCTTAAGTGAGATTGCACTGCACTTTAGTGTTCTTTATCACCTCTGTCTTCCTACGTATGATTGATTCTTCATTTCTTACCATGACTATGAGTGCCCTCATATAGGTAGACTTTGCTTCCCATGGACCTATAAATTGAGGAAATTTTTGTAAGGAATTAGACTCGAAGTCTAGCCATTCACTTGACTGGGCATCCTCTTATTCTCCATAAATAGAAGAAATATCTTATGGGAATTGATCATGTAGGTCATTCACAATCTCATATTGCTTATCTCTTTATTTAGACCTTCCAGTACCATTTTTGAGGATAAAAATGGAGTTAAGGGGAAGGAAATGTTATATGGAGTCAACCTATGGAGGAGGTGTGAATCACCTCTTACCTCCATTTAGATGGGCTCACACATGAGTGCCATGTGGCACCCATGTGTAGGGCCATAGGTCACTCATTAAATATGGAAAGAGAGAGAGGCTTTTTGCAATATGTGCGCGGCTGGGTGGCAGATCTAGTATCAAGCTCTATGTATGATAAGGCAAGGAAAGGCTACAGGAAAAATGAAGGGGCATCATTGAGAGACTATAACATTCATGGATTTAAACAAATGTGTAGGCCTCAAGATCCTAGGATGTTCTTTGGGCCTTGATCGGGGAAACTTGTTCATGCCTCTTTGAGGACTTGGGCCTCTATGCCTCTCATTATCTATTCTACCCATTTCTACTTTGGTTCTCTCTCTTCCAAGCACAAAGCTTACCTTAGGTCTATCTCTACTCTTGTCTATTTGATTTCAATGAGCTTGTACCACGATACTCGATATTTGAGCAAGATGATACATGATATTCGACCACTTGACTGGGCATGATACACGATACTTGAGGAAACACGATACTTGAAGCATACGATATCCGACACTTGACACTGAAGGTCACGATACATGATATTGGTTAAGTATCGTGATCAGAAACTCACGATACACGATACTTGACTGGTATCGTGATAAAAAATATACGATACACGACACACGATATTCCACCACAAAATTTCCACGATACTTGATACTAGACCTTGCTGTGTTTCACGATACTCGATAGTCGACAAGTATCACACAAAAATCCCTGACGATACTCGATACTTCACAGGTATCGGGAAGGCTTCCCCCGCGATACACGATATCTAACAAGTATCACGATCAGAGACTCATGATACACGATACCCAATAGGTATCGTGATCAGAATTCACGATACACGATATGCGATATCCCACTAGTATCGTGAAGATTTCTCAATGATACTTGATACTTGACAAGTATCGTGAAAAGAGTTTGACGATACACGATATTCAGCAAGGTCAGGTATCGCGATACTCGACCACAGGAGTTCACGATACTCAGGTATCATGATACCTCAACCGCGGGAGAACACGATACTTGACACTTTTTCAAATTTTTGATTGGAGTTTTTGGATTTTCAATGCACACAAGTGTTTGTAAAGCTCATCTATCCTCTCCTGACCATCTGTCTCATCAAAAATAAACTTTCTTAACCCTGAAAGACCCCCACGATACTTGCCGCAGATCGTTTTACTGGAAAACTTGATTTGAAAGGGTGTTATGCACAAAGGATCAGTGTGCTCACCTTGGAAGCTATTTTCCAACTCCCCTATCACTCTTGCTTGCTCTATGCAGCTCAAAAGCCCTGATCTCTGGTAAACGATACTTGACAGCTAGCTCACACGATACTCGCCTTGGAGACAAGTGATTTGAAAAAGGATACTTTTTGGGTTTTATATTTTTTTGAAAAGTTCTCCTAACTCTAAAGACTCAACAAAACTAAGATTAATGACTAATCTAGCTTCCTAACCTACTCTCTTCCTCCTCCTACTCTACTCACTCCACTCACTTCCCTAGACTATCAACTCACTACACACACTTCAAGAGTGAGAAGTAGTAAGTGTGGATGAATGTGACTTACCAAAGAAGAGAAATTCACAACTCTACTCGCTTCAATGCTAAGAGCTACTTACCATCACATGAATGCCTCAATTTGATTCGACATTCCCCGGCAACGGTGCCAAAAACGTGTGTACCTAAGGACAATCCTAGGGACTTGTGGAGAAAGAGACTACACCTCAATCCCCCTCAAGTGCATATAGTGGGGATTCACGCTTTATTTATCAATCCGAGGAGTATCAAAACCTAGCCGAGTGTATGAAGACATGCATTCAAATGATGATCCATGCAAATGAGATCCCCAAAGAGTGCAAATAAGTCTAAGTCTAATCCAAACAAGCTTCAACTGTCAGCTATGGTGTCGTGATACTTGGAGCAGCAGCCAACAGTAAATTGAGCTTTTCTCTTAGCTCCAAACTCCGAACATAGCAAATAGAATATGCATTTCGAAGCTATCGATAAGACGCATCCAATGGTAGTCGTTTCACTCAATTTTGACACTTGTACTTCAAGTTATGAGCAAAATACTGAGTCATGGGAATGACCTTCCTACACTTTAGCACTTCCTACACTTCACACACACCTTAACAACAGCAAACAAACACTTTCGTGGATAGACAACACTTCCTAACACTCTTTTCAAGCAGCACACATGCATACAAGCTCACAAAGAAGGTGATACAGAGAGGAGAAGACACAAATTCGAAATTCTGTTGCTCTTCATTCTCACAATGGCCAAAAAAGTCTCTACAAAGAGTCACAAATTGACTTATATACATGTGCCCTAAAAATGGTCCTTTCACATAAGAGACCGGCACTTTATTCACTAAAAGGTTAATTTCCTACTAATTTACATGGGTAAGCTACTAATCTCCATGGGTATGCATCTAGAGGACTCCTCTAGTGCATTTACAACGGAAAATATGGTACAAAATGGTTATGATACAAGAATAGAGTGTCCAAATTGGAAAAATTTTGGGGCCCGTCTTTTTCTCTACCTTTGCTCTTTTTAGCTCTGCAAGAGGGTTACTGACTCAATTCACTTGGATAGAGGAATGTAAAAAAGGAGTTTAATGAACTAAAAGGAAGATTACGTTCAACACCTATTTTGAAGGTATCCAACTGGAAAAAATCATTCCATATCCATGTGGATGCATCAAATTTTTCAATAGGATGCATACTAGCTCAATCTATGGACGAAGGAAAATTAGATCATCCTATCACATAGTGCTAGTAGACAATTAAACCACGCAGAGAGGAATTATACCACTATGGAAAGAGAAGGCCTAGGAATGGTGTATGCTATCAAGAAATTTTGACATTACCTCCTAGCCAATAAATTCAATTTTTTTATCGACCATCAGGCATTATTGTATCTGGTCAACAAGCCCTATAATACTGGAAGGCTAGTGAGATGATTCCTATGAATGATGGAATTCGATTTTAAAGTAATAGTAAAAAAAGGAAATACTCATGTATGAGCAGATCATTTATCACGAATGACACATGGAGAATCACCCTCTGGATTGGCTAATGACCTACGTGAGATGTACTTATTCAACTTAGAAGTGTGTCCAAAACGGGCAAAACAGTTAATACCAATCATCACACATCGACCACACCATATGATCAATCGCGATAACAAGAAGGAATTTCTATAGACACGTAATTTACATATTGTAGCCGGTAGTTTATACTACAAAGAACCAAATGGCATATTATTGAGATGGGTAGAAGAGGAAGAGCAAAAAAACTTAATGGAGAAAGCTCATGTGAATGGATGGAAAACTCATAAGGGAGTTCAGGGAACAATAAGATAATTGAAAAGGCTACGAGTCTATTGGCTAGACATGCAAAAATATGTACATGAACACATTCCTAGTTGCCAAGAATTCCAGGAGAATACCTTTGAGGACCATGCAACTTTACAATTCTCTACAATAGCACCAACATGGAGTAAGGCATTGGTAAAATTCTTGAAAACACGAGTGCATGAGGAAGGAGCTAGTCTACCAAGGAAGAGGACTCTAGAGGAAATGAGTAAGGACTACATTATAATTGGAAAAAAATTATTCAAAAGGGGAAAGGACAATCAGCTACAGTTATGTGTACATGTAGGAGAATATTTACCCATATTAGAGATGGCGCATGCAAGAGCAGTAGGAGGACATTTTTCAGCCAAAAAAACTATAAAAATGATTTTCTTTGCACGCTTGTGGTGGTCAACTCTACACATGGACGCCAACATGTATGTACTAAGTTGTGAAATGTGCCAAAGAACAAAGTATCCTATAAGAAGAGATGACATGCCTCTAAGATCCATGATCTGCACAAGAGCCTTCTCCAAATGGGGCATTGACTTCATAGGACCTATAAATTCTTCAGCGAAAGGATCTCACACCAAATATATAATACTAGCCATTGATTATCTAACAAAATGGGTAGAAGCAAAAGCAACGAGGAAAAACAATGCACAAACCACAACTAAATTTCTATTCAAAATAAATTTACTCGCTTTGGATTTCCAATAGAAATAGTGAGCAATAGGGGAACACACTTCATCAATGAAGTGATAGAATCACTGATGAATGAATTTCTTGTGATTCACAAAAAAGCAGCCCCCTACCACCCCCAAGCCAATGGCGAGGCTGAAAGTTCCAATAAAGTATTGTGCACAATGTTGACCCAAATAGTCAGCAATGGAAGGTCATATTGGGACAAACAATTACATCATGCAATTTGGCCAGCCTTCCATGTGGGTTACAAGACTGCCATTGGAACTATTCCATTTAATTTCGTATACAGACAAAATGCAATTTTACCAATTGATTTTTTAGTCCATACCCTACATCTAGCACAATAGAACAAATGGATGGGCCATGAACTATCTCAATAATTGGACCAAATCAATAAATTGCATGACACAATACTAGAAGCTATGGCAGGTTTTTATGCAGCTAAAAGGAGACAAAAAGCCTACTATGAGGCACATATCAAAGATAAGGGCTTAAAGGAAGGTGATCTAGTGTTAGTATACACATTAAAACAACATGCAAAGAAATTATAGCAGCAAGGATATGGACCATTGTTGATAAATCGAATCTCAACCACTGGAGCAGTAAACTTAGCCACACTAGATGGAGAGGTACTTCCCAACTACATTATAGGTTGTAGAGTTAAAAGATAAATGGAACCGCTAATGGACGGAATGTTGGCATGAATCATGGGAGTGCAAAAAACAAAAAGGAAGAACAAAGGATTAGAGAAGAAGCTCGAATGGAAGCTTTTGATTAAATCAAGAAGTGAAAAGAGTGGATGAGACAAAGAGACGAATGATATATGCAAGGATATGAACTTATACCCATGGAAAACTACCAAGTAGGTAGAATGGAGAATGCACATAATAGTATTTCCCCACCATACTTAAAACTAAGGATCAAAACTACAGAGTATCAATTAGTGGATGCATTGATTGACACAGGAGCGGCACTAAGTTGCATGCAAGTTTCGTTAGCCCATCACATCAAAACAACCATGAGTACCACTAAAGCATATATCATAGGAATTGGTGGACAAATCGTTGATTGTCTAGGAAAAGTCCCCATGTCCATACACCTAGGAAACTCCACTATGGAGCAAAGATTCTTGGTATGCAAGGATGAAGACCTTATCGAGGACCTGATCCTAGGACAAGATTGGATTTTTGAAAATGAAGTTAACATACACCTCGCACAAGGATACATATGAGCCAAAATTGCATGTATGTATGTATGTATGTATGTATGTAGTATGTATGTGTGTATGTATATATGTGTGCATGTGTGATGTTTGCCTACGTGATACTTGCATGTGTGTATGTTTGTATATTTTTATTCTTGCATGTATGAATGTAATATGTATATGTGTATGTATATATGTGCACATGTGTGATTCTTGCATGTGAGATGCTTGCATGTGTGCATGCTTGTATTCTTGCATGTGTGCACGTGTATTCTTGCATGTATATATGTATGTATATGTGTATGTCTGAAATTTGAATGTATGTGTGATGCTTGCATGTATATATTATGTTTGTATTCATGCTTATATGTGCGTATGTATGTGTGTACATTGAACAATCATTTTAGAGGATTTGAAGGCTTGCACATTGATCATATTGGAATTTGGGACCTATCTCTAATAAAAAATTTGTTAGTCTAATGTTGTTTCTAGATAGATGTTGCCTTTAACAATAATATAATTTATGTCACTATACATACATGAGCTTGACATTGTGCCTACTAAAATTCACCAGTGCTCACCTATCTTTCTTGGAAGCTATGATGATGTTGAGCAGATAAAGTCTTTGTATGAAGCCACAACCTAGCCATATTGTAAAATGCATTCCTCAATTGTATAAAATATATAATGTTTGGGGTTCTCTTCAAGGAAAAGCTTATATTTTTTTGTCCAAGTAAAATGATTTTTTCTTGTTTTTTCCAGTTTTTTCCTAAGACATGTTTCTTTCCAAGGCTTCTTTGTGGAACTTAATTAGCATTCTTGTAGTCTTCGATCATTTATTTATTAGCTGGTTGTGATGAGATGGATTTATGTGACTTGTGGGCTATGGGCATAGTATTTGCTAAAGATTGGTGCCTACTTCAGGTATGACATTGCTCTCTAGAACTTGTGGAGAAGCATCAACTCAATTTTGTTGAATGGTGCTATTCTAAGATTGTGTTTCATGTATCTGTTGAACTTTTCCCTTGTTGGATTACCACAAGTACATAATCTCTCTCGAATATTCTCTTTGCCAAGCCCTCCTAGTGGTGTTTGCACTAGTGTAAGTGAGAGCGCTCTTATGATTTTCATTGAGTCTTGCTTCTTCTCCAAGGCTCTTCTTCTCTGCCTACTGTTGCATTAGTTTTCTGGTCCATCCCAATGCCCAATCATTGGTATTTTGGTGATGGCTCCCTACTGGTTGGACTTTTTGCTTTTTACTTTGGAGAATCTAGATAGAGGAGATCTTCTATGCAACCCTATCCTTGTTGAGTGTGTAGCAGAATTCGTGCATCATGAAGCCCATATTTGCCTAGTGCATAGTGTGGCCCATGCAAAATGTTGTTCATAGTTATGCTCTTGATTTGGATAATCCATTAATCATTTGATTATGTTTGATTGCTGTGGGGTGACATGTTTAATGACCTCAAATAATGATGTTGTTGTCAGTGTATTTGACATTGAGAAGTTTGAATTGCAATAGAAGCTCAACCTTCCATGCCTCGTCAATGTACATTTTTAAATTTGTTTACCATTTATCATAAGTTCTTGGTTTGTGAATTTCATTCACTTCCACTCAGACTAGAAACTTTCTATGGCTTGTTTTATTCTGTAGCATACATCAGTAAGCTCTAACTTTTTTTATTCTGTAGTATAATTCTAGAAAAGGAGGTGTGCTTAGGCAACATAGTGGTTGATATGTATGCCAAGTGTGGCTTATTGGTCAAAGCAAAGGAGATACTTAAGAATCTTGATGTTGAAAATGAAGTTTGTTGGACTTCTTTGATAGGAGGCTATGTTGAACATGGTCGTAATGAAGAAGCTCTTAGATGCTTTGAATAGATGTAGAGGCACTTTTTGTCTCTTGCACCTACCACTTATGTTTGTGTTGTAAAAGCTTGCATAAATGAAGGGTTTTTTTCCATTGGACAAGAAATCCATAAAGACATTGTTATGAAAAGTTGCGAAGCAGAGCTTCTTGTTGGCAACGCCCTCATTGACATGTATGTCAAGAGTGGTTTTCTCCTTGAAGCATAGGATGTCTATAGCTCAAGTGTAAGCACCACCTCCTTTACTTGTCAATCCGCGGAGACGTGAGGACCGGTATGAAGACCACGAGCAAGTGAAGGCACAAGTGCGTGAGTGAAAGCACACAAACATGCACACACATACACACACACGCGCACAAAGTAAGATCAAAGAGAGGAACAATGGAAAGCTTAGATTGCAAAAGAGTTCTCTTACCAAAGTTCTATTCTCTAACAAGCTAACCCCCAAAAATGAGCTCTCTAGCTCTTTTTATAGTTTTTTGAGTAGTTTTGGTCCTGTCCAGACCTAGTGTCCGGCCTAGTTAAAAATTAGGTTCCAGGGCTTATTTGAGGGCTCAAACGAAGTCTAAAAATTATGAAAATTGGTACGATGGTACTTCTAATACTCCTCAAGCTCGAGGACTCCTCGGCTTGAACAAAATGGAGTTACAAAAAATAGATAATGGTATTTACAATGGTTTTTAGTGATGAAAATCACTATTTTTGTAGGGGATTCTTCTGAAAATTTGACATACACTTCTTGGAGCTCCCTACTTGCTCCCTTTCCTTGTGTGTCCACCTTTTGATGTGCTTCCATGCTTTGTCCTTGACTTTGAGCTTCAACACTCCCCCCCCTCTCGAGTCTGTCGTCCATGACAGACCCTTGTTGGAAGGGCTGTTCCATGTAGTGCTTTGAGAGGTGGTGTCCATCCGTTGTATGAGCTGGTTCCTTGGATTCCAGCAAGAATGTGTCGTTGTGAGCTTTCAAAACTGCAAGTTGCTCAAAAGAGGTTGTCAAGAGTGATTTGGAGCAACTACTGGCTTCAATTTGCTTCCGAGATATGGATGTTGTTCCCATAACGTCCGCTAGCTCTTCCAAAGATGATGTTGAGAGCAGTCATGCCAACTACTCATAACCCATAATGAATGATGGGTAAGTGTGTTCGTGCCTGGGTTGAAAAAAGTATGTGCCTTGTGCACGGCCTTGTAATGTAGCCCTACGCATGCTTACTTGGAAAATGCATTGGAAGAAGCATGGTGCAAAAATTGCGGGTCTTGAGCTAAGTGCTCAAGGGTATGCTGACGAAGAGGTTTCCTAAACTATCATGGTGATGGTGTTTCCAGAGTAAAGATACTTACCATGGAGAAGGTTGATGGATGTTTGTCTCTTCGTGTTGTACACTCGGCCTTTGGGATGGAACATTGTTGATGAATGTCCATGTTGATTGTCCACTGATGAGATCTTTTGAGTGGTGGATCTCCTCTCCTCTTTTCAAAGCAACATTTGTCAAATACTGAGAATTGAATTTCTTTATGTTCCTTGGCAAGCAACATCGGGTAACTACACCAAGCTGAGTTTCACATATTCTCTTTAGCTCACCATATGCAGGAGTCTTCTCCTCTAGAACTACCCTTTGCAGATATCTCCTTGGATGCTCTGGTACATGAGGTAGTTAAGCATCACTCAAGTTGCGGACCTTCAAGCTCTTCATTCCTACCATGGTAAGAGAAAATCATAGTTGTAGATGCCATGTTCATGCCAAATGCTTGTCATCTACCAGATAAGGCAGCAATAATCTCACTGCTGGCCGAGACACACTTCTACCAAATTGATAAATGCCTAGTAATCAACAGTTCCACCTTCAACTAAGCATGACTCATTCATGTTTCATAAGCCAAACCTGGGAACAAGCTCTCTCCCGCTTTTCTTTCTCCCTTTTTTTTTTTTTTTTTTAGAGGAACAGGATATCACAAAACAAGAACACAAAAGTTAGTATCAATAGAAATATTTGACATATGTCACTGTGCTCTTGTGCGTGGGATTCTCAAGTGTGTCTATGCACGGCCGTGTAATGTGGCCCTATATTAATGCATACTTTGGAAATGCATGACCTGAATGGTGCAAAAGACAGGGTTGTGCAAGGAGCACATGGTTGTTGCTCGTTCGAGGCTTTCGATGTTATTTGTGGAGGTTGATGCCGACCTTGGTGGAGGTATCCATTGAGTCTCGAACTAATGTAATCCTCCTGATTGGAGTCCATTTTAGAACATCATTTGGCACTGTAGAGGTCACTTCAGGCGTCTTTCTCTTTGGATGCTTTCTGAACTGTGGTATCCAGTGTGGTTGACGCTTTGGTTCGGTGGAGGCTACTTGCACTTTTGGCTTCCAAACCCATATCCTTTTTGCATGTCTTCCTACTAATGTTGAAGAACTGATTTGATCTTCCTTTGGTCTTTGTACCTGGTTCTTACCCTTTTCTCTTTTTGGCTTCTTTGTTGAAACCTTTTGCATGTGGGAGAACAAAGGTTGTTGTGGATGTAGGAGCTTCTTAGGTACCCACATCTGTAATTGCCCTTGTTGAGCTGCAGCTAACTTCTTAGGCACCCAAACTTGTTGGATACCTTGTGATTGAGCTTGTCTGAGCTGCTTCCTTCGTCTTCTGGCCTGGTTGGTTTGCATGGATGGAATTTGTGGGGGCAAGGTTGGTGGTTGCTCTCCTTTGCGTACCCATATCTGCTTCATGCTCTGAACTGCTTTTTTATCGAATGGTGTCTTTCTATTTGATGTAGCAGTTGTCGTGAACGGTTGTGTTTGCTTGTGTGGTGGACTCACTACTGTGGCTACTTGATTCTTTGGAGAAGAAGAAAGATCCACCCGCCTTCGAACCTAGTCTTCCACGATTGACTCCTTCTGCATCATAGAGCTTTTGACACATACAACATCTTCTTTCATATGATTAGTCTTGGAAGAACTAAGAGAGTGTGTGGTGCCATGATTAAGAGCATGCAGTTCTCTAATTCTAATGTAATGCATTGTTCGTGTACCCAAACTTGAAGAATTTGACTTCTTAGGTTTAAGTTAACTGCATGGTCATAGATCCAATCTTGACCCAAGACAAGTGGTTCTGTAAGGTTCTCATCTTGACATACTAGCGCATTGACTTTCATTGAAACATCTTGAAGGTAGATGGGAAGTTCCACCTCGCCCAAACAAGGGGTTTCCACACCTCCCAATCCTATGAGATAAGCTTCTATGGGGTTGATGTTCAACTGCAAGTCTTGGCAGTAGGAAAGTCTAACTGCACTACTTGCTGCACCTGAGTCAATCAATGCTTTCACCGTCCTTGCACCCTTCCCTTGTCCTATCTCTATGGTCACAAAGGGTCTTCGGTCAATGACCTGAGAAGTCGCTATGCCTGACTTTTGACACATATCCATGTGATATTTTGGGGCTTTTGAGTTGACATCTAGGCCTAATCGCCTTAACTTATTTCGCCTAATACGCTCTTTGGCCTCTACCTGTGCTTCTTCTCTCACTCTTAACACTTCTTCTTTTCGCTTCTTAGCAGTGTTGAGTCTCATTAGCATATCCTCAGTAAGAGGTTCTTGATATAGCTTGACTCTACAGCCACTAATATAGTTTGGCAAGATATCTCCTTCTAGAGTGGCCAACTGAACTGCACCACTAGTGGAAATTCTATTAATGATCATGGGTCTGTATCCTCTTTTTTCCAACTTACAGGCATGTTGTTTTAGTGTGTATACCAACACTAGATCTCCCTCTTTCAATCCCTTATCCTTGATGTGTGCATCAAAGTATGCCTTTTGTCTCTTCTTTGCAGCGTAGATGCTTGCTGCCGCTCGTAGCCTCGTCTCACCCAAGCGTTCGAGATCAAAGATCCTAGAGGACAATTCATGCCCATTCCACTCATACTCTTGTGCTACTTTTAAGGCAGGGATTAAGAAATCTAATGGTAGCACAGCGTTCTGTCCGAAGACCATCTGAAATGGGGTGGCGTTGAGTACCGTTTTGTAGGCAACTCGATAAGCCCAAACAGCATGATGAAGTTGTTTGTCCTAATCAGAGCGTTTATTATTTACCAGTTTTGTCAATACGTTACAGAGGATCTTATTGGTACTCTCGGCTTGTCCATTAGCTTGTGGGTGATAGGGGGCAGATTTCTTATGTATCACCAAGAATTCTTGGAGAAGATTTTCAATGACTTCATTCAAGAAGTGTGTGCCTCTATCGCTCACCAACTCTATTGGTAGTCCATATCTCGTGAACACATTCTCGAGTAAGAACTTAGCCGTAGTCTGAGCATCATTCTTTGTTGTGGCTTTGACTTCTACCCACTTTGTAAGGTAATCTGTGGCTACAATGATGTACTCTGCATGGGAGTTTCTAGCTGGGGGGTTAATAGGACCTATGAAGTCTATTCCCCACTTCGAAAATGCACGTCCTCCCATCATTGGCCTCAAGGGCATCTCGTCTTTTCTCACTGGATATTGTGCACGTTGGCATGTGTCACATTTCTTCACATAGGTATGTGCGTCCATATGAAGAGTGGGCCACCAAAGTCCTGAGAATAGAATGGTCTTGATCACTCGGTCAGGACCAAAATGTCCACCTGCAACACCGCTGTGTGCAGTCTCTAAGACCTTTAAATAGTCTGATTCATGAACGCATAGTCTTAAGTAACCATCTTTGCCTCTTCGGTATAGGTTGTCCCCTACTAAGGCATAGCCTTGAGCCTCTTGCTCCATGCTTCTTCTTCTTGCTAGACTAGCCTCTTTGGGTAATCTTCCCGATCTCATAAACTCTACCAATGGAGCACTCCAATCTGGAATTAATGACACTTGATAAAGGGTCGCATGCTCCACTGGGGGTCTCTCTCTGCACCTTGGACAATCCTTAATCCACTCATGTATTTCTTTGTCCATGCTAGGCCAATACACTCCTAAACGCTTTAGATTCTGCAATGTTCGTTGTTTAGAATAGTGATTTCCTAGCATTCCTTCATGGGCTTGTTGCAACCAACTACTATGTTCATCATCCTCCACACAACAAGCTAATACACCCTCAGTATCTTGTTTGTACATGCTTCCTGCTAATATGTGATATTTTTGTGATTTTACAATTTCTTCTTGTGATGTTTTCACATTCTTATTTGCAGGGCCAAAGGTTAGGACTGGTACCAACTTATTTGCCCATTTAGGAACAACTTCTAAATTGAACAGATAAGCATCGGGTAATTCGTCAGACACTCCTTGCGGTGACTCTCCTGAAGTGATGCGAGAAAGGTGATCTGCCCGAAGGTGGGTTCTACCTTTCCTGACAACAACTTCAAAGTCATATTCCATTAGTAAGAGGAACCATCTTACTAAGTGTCCAGTATTGCAAGGTTTATTGACCAAATATAACAAAGCTTGATGATCAGTGAAAAACTTGAACTTGTTGGCCAATAAATAGTGTCTAAACTTTTTCACAGCATATACCATGCCTAAGCCCTCTCGCTCAGTTCTGGTATAGTTCTGTTCAGCTGTAGTGAGCTGTCTACTAGCATATGCTATGGGAAAATCTAAGTTTCCTTCACTTTGTGGGTTGTGCTAGCACACATCCTATGGCATGATTGGATGCATCCACATGGACATGGAATGGTTTATTCCAATCAGGAGTGGTGAGTATTGGTGCCGTGCACAAACGTTTCTTCAGTTTGTTGAAAGAATTCTCGCATTCGTCGTTCCACTCAAAATTAGACAACAAGGCATAAAGGGGTCTAGCTATGATCGCGTACATGTGGATAAACCTACGGTAGTATCCACAATGGCCCATAAAGGCTTGTACCTCTTTAATATTCCTTGGCCTTGGTAGCTCCGCTATGGCTCGTACCTTATCTTCGTCTGTTGAGATTCCATTCTTAGAAACAATATGACCTAAGATTTTATCCTTGACGCACCATAAACACACACTTTTCTGGGTTCAGACACACTCGATATTCTCTACACTTTTGTTGAAGATTTGTCTGAGCTCAGGGATGTGAAACCTTCTTTCTTGGGAATGAGCACATAAATCATCCACATACACTTCTAAGCTCTTTCGCAAGAACTCTTTGAAGACATGACACATGAGCCTTTGGAATGTTGCAGGTGCATTGGTGAGCCCAAATGGCATCACACAAAATGCAAAGATTCCCCACTCTGTAGCAAAAGCTGTTTTGTGTTGATCTTCTAGGGCAATGGCTACTTGATTGTAACCTGAAAATCCATCAAGGAAGCTATAAACTTCCTTGCCTGCAACACGCTCCAAAAGGTGTTCTGTGATTGGAAGTGGATAACTATCTCTAATCGTAGCGGCATTAACTTTTTTAAGGTTAATACACACTCGCAACTTCCCGTTCTTCTTGGGTACCACAACAATGGGGGACACCCATTCGGTATGCTCAATCTCATAGATGAATCCAGCTTCAATCAACCTATCAATTTCTTCTTTTATTTTGGCTGCATAGGTATCATTATATGTGTAGGGCTTCTGTTTGGTGGGCTTAGCATCAGCAGTCATGGGGATAGTATGAGAGCAAATTCTTGGATCTACCCCTTTCAAGTCTCTATAGTGCCATGCAAACACATCCCTATATTCCCTTAATAGAGCTATGAGCTCCATTTCTTCTCTTGCACTTAGGTCATCTCCTATATATGTGCATCTCTCTTCGTTCGCTTCAATGGTCACTACAATCTTCTTGGTCTTTTCTTTATTATCATATGATTCTCCTATGATGGTGTTGACAGTATACGGGAAGAAGCAAGTACGGACACACATGCAGATCTAGCACTAAGGCAACCCTTCATTTTTTTTTTCAAAACCCTTACATCATTTTTAAGTGATTCTCATCACTAAAAACCCTTGTAAATATCATTTCACCTTTTTGTAGCTCCATTTTGTACAAGCCGAGGAGTCCTCGAGCTTGGGGAGCCTTAGAAGTAGTTGCCTGCCAATTTTCATAATTTTTAGATCTCGTTTGAGCCCTCAAATAAGCCCTGGAACCTAATTTTTAACTAGGCCGGACACTAGGTCTGGACAGGGCCAAAGCTAGTCAAAAACTATAAATAGAGCTAGAGAGCTCATTTTTGAGCAGTTTTTCTTGTAGTTTGAGCTTGTATGAGAACTTGGTTGCAATAGAAGTGATTCCATTGTCTTACTCTCTTTGTTCTTGCTGTGTGTGCGCGTGTGCGTGTATGTGTGTGCATGCTTGTGTGCTTCTCACTCACGCACTTGTGCTTCCACTTGCTCTTGGTCTTCATACCATCCTCACGTCTTCCCGGATTGACATTAAAGGAGGTGCTACTCATCACTGAGCTACACCAAATTTTGGCGCCGTTGCCGGGGATCGAGCTTTGAGGACGAGCGTGTGATGGTGAGACGTAGAGAGGACGCGTTGGAATGGTAAGTAGTAGGTAAATTTCTGATTTTTCTCCATCTCCATCTTCATCTTCACCTCCTTCTCCATCTCCACCTCCACCTCCTTCTCCACTACATATTCCCTCTTCCTTATCATTCCCTCATTTGTTGTGTGCGAGTTTGAGAGAGAGCAAGTGTGTGTGCTTGTCTTTGTGTGTTTTTTTGCATGTTTCTTGCAGGTGGCAGCTCCATCATCATCTCCAGCAAGCTCAGCAGGTACAGAATTTGTCTGCACAGTCCCCGAGGCGTTGAGCTCGAGCTATCGCGACACTCCGAAAATTTCACCCAATCACGATTCTGAGTGCACCACGACACTGCGCAGGCCTAGAGCTCCCAGGATCACTAGACAGAACAGAAAAATTCACCATATCCCGAGCTATCGCGACACCTCACGACCTATCGCGACACCTCACGACCTATCGCGACACCTCACGACCTATCGCGACACCTCACGACCTATCGCGACACCTCACGACCTATCGCGACACCTCACGACCTATCGCGACACCTCACGACCTATCGCGACACCTCACGACCTATCGCGACACCTCATGACCTATCGCGACACCTCACGACCTATCGCGACACCTCACGACCTATCGCGACACCTCACGACCTATCGTGACACTTCACGAGCTATCGCGACACTTCACGAGCTATCGCGACACCTCGACCTATCGCGACACTTCCCACCTATCGCGACACTTCACGAGCTATCGTGACACCTCACGACCTATCGCGACACTTCCCACCTATCGCGACACTTCACGAGCTATCGCGACACCTCGACCTATCGCGACACTTCGACCCGACCTATCGCGATACACGGCCTTTAACGCATGAAAAGTTAGGGTTAATTTTGAGTGAATTGAAGGGTAGTTGAGCTTAATTTTAGGCACCTTGGTATAACTTTAGAACCTTGGAAGTGGGCAAAAGGCCTAGAAACCAGAGAGGGATCTCCTGAACCCTGAGAGCCTGTTTTGACCCTTTAGTGCCTGAATGGTCATAACTTGACCATACGAACTCCGATTGATGAGATTTTGATCTTGTTGGAAAGCTCGTTGAGAATCCTACGTGGACCTCGACTGGTTTTTGTAAGAATCATACGCGGAGTTTTAGAACATGCATTTTTAAGTTGACCTTTAGGTGGAACTAAGTGGTCCTCAGATTCAGGGGGTACAGTGAACTACTCCAGGGGGACTAAAATTATTGATGTGTGTCTTTCAATTACTTGTGGCAATAGAGCTATACTAACGGGTGAGCTTTTGCAGGAACTTTGTGTGCACTTAAGGCAATCCAAAGCAAGCTAGCAAGGGTGAGTACCAAGCTTGGGAGAAGGCTTCCTAGGCTTGTGTAGCAGTCTGGTCAACCAGCTAATTGAGGTTGGAAGATCTCTCAACCCTCCTTTGTCAAATCCTAGCCTAGGCTAAGTACGACTTAGATGTGGTAATTAATTAGGGCAACGTTAGGCACGAATCAAGTCCAAGAGTATTAATCAATCAAGTGCAAGAAGTAAATAGGTCTTAAGTGCGAAAACCCTAAGGGACAAAAGGTAAACTGGAGTCGATCACTTATCAAGTGCGGAAATTCACTTAAGTACTCCTGACGACGCGATTTCAGACAAGACCATAAACATAATATTCAACTCAAAAGAACAAAGTGATTGGTGCAAATTAACTTGCAACGAGAGTGTGCTTGAGTCCAAGGGGGTAAATAAATCAGGCATATGAACCTTAGATCAGGCAGACACTTAGGCCGAGACAGACAAAGCCTCAGATCTTCTGAAGCTAGTGTCAATCACACTGCCAGGTCTTGGGCCTAGCAGTTGAGTGATTACCCATACACTCCCAGATCAGAAACAAGTGATTCTGAGATGTCCTATCACATGGAGAGACCAGTAGGTAGTTCAGGATTGGCTTATCTAGAAAAACCAGAAGGACCATACAAGACTCAATTGGAATATATCAGGACGAATCGTCTAGGTGCTCGCATCTACGAAGACGGGCTGAGAAGATCGGTGGTCCAGATTAAGAACCCCGATCAACCCCATGGATTAGACCACCCAGTAGTCAAGTTTGAGAATGGAGCATACCTAGATAAAGAGGGGACTATTTATGTAGTCACCACTCTTCCTGATAGAACAGACGAGTTTGGAAATGTGATTGCAGAGACCGACATGGGTGATATAGAGCAAGGGAACTTAGAGAGAGAGCCAAGAACTCCCCGTGGTAAATCTGTCTTGACCAGAATCATGACTCCAGAGTGGATTCCACAGGATAATAAAAGCATAGATCTGCTTTTAAATCGAGAAACCGATGAGGCTTTTTGGAGATATAAATCTTCTCAACCTCAGGAAGTGAGTGCCCTCACAATCTATGAGTTTAAAGACCCTGATAGCCCAGGCCAAGTAACCTACCTAGACAATGCATCAGAGAGAATCTTCGTGGTCACTGAGCATGGCAGACATGCCTACACATGGAAGGGCGAATTTGTTTTTCCCCAACCTCAGACTAATGTGTCATACAGTCATCAAGGAGCTGGGACCTCCCAAGCTCATGGAGCTCAAAGAGATAGAAGTAGAGACAAACCTAAGGTAAGTTTTGCCAACTCCCTGGGAAGAGAAAGAACGGGAACAGAAAGGAATAGAGTGGAACCTGAGAGACATAGAACCCCATGGAATCAAAGGAATATTGATGATTTTCCTTTGCCAAGGCCGAGAGAACACACTAGGACCCTGCGACCAACTCAACTGGTGAAGTCCATGAAGAATTACTTCGATGGCACGGGAGACCCTTATGACCATGTGGCAGAATTTCGGCAAGTATTGAAAGCTGAACAGGTAGAGGACCTATTCACACAATATAATGCTTTCGGTCTAACCCTTAGGAACACTGCCCTTACGTGGTTTCAACCACTAAATGAGAGGCATTTCAGAAACATAGACCAGCTCTTAGAGGCATTTATTGTTGAGTTTTCTAAGAGTGGAATCAGGCATAACACCTCCTCACTAATTCATAGCTTCAAACAAACACCTCAAGAGACGGTCAGACTAGCTGGAAGAAGATTTAGACAGTACTTGGAGAGATGCCCGATGCCGGAGTTACCCACACCAGCCAAACAAGTGGCCTTGTTCCTAGACGGATTGTTGAGCAGTAAGCTCAGGTCATATGTGTACCTGAAGGACCCCAGAACGATAGAAGAGTGCGTGCGCATGTGCATAGACATTGAGGACAATCTAGGTGAGGAATTAGAACTATCAAAAATCTATAAGGATTCTGATAGCTCTAGTAACCTGACATCTGGTCAATCCACATCCATCGAGGAACTTGCAGAGAAGGTAGCCCAAAAACTAGGTGTCTCTAACAAGCAAATTCTGAGATTTGCCCCAGTTAAGCGGTGTTACAATTGTGGCGGTGAACATATGGCAAGTGTATGTCCCATTATGGCCCAACCCCAGGCAAATCCTAGTAGCCAGTACTGCACCATAGAGCGCAGGTACACCAACCACACTGCACAAGACTGCCCATATAACAAACAAACTGTTAGGCAAAATTATCCTCAGCCATATCCACAACATGGTAGATACCAGAATCAGTACCCACCACAACAATACAACAGACCACAGCAAACTTATCAGCCACCTTACCAAGGGCAGCAGAGACCTCAACCAGTCCTAGTACAGCAACCCCCTGCTCCCACCAATGTGATCCCAGTGAAATATGCATCTACTGAAGAAAATCCGAATAGAGCCATAGTCCCAGTCACCCCATTGCTATCAGACAGTGATCCAAGTGACCATAGTTTTGACTCCACACATATGGATAGCCCACAGGCTTACTACATGCAGTCACCCGAGCATAACGAGTCATACTATTATGAGGACCCAAGTGAAAATAGTGGGGAACCTGAGTATGCTAATGTCATGTACACAAACCCCAACTCTAGACCTCAACCTAGGCAGGTACGAACCCCATTTCCTAGAGGACCATGCTTCAGATGTCAGGGAGATCACCTTATACGTGATTGTCCACTACCTGCCCCGACACAACCTCAACCAGTAACCATTCAGGGTTTCTGTCAAGACTGCGGGAAAGAGCATCTCCTACGAGATTGCCCAAAGAAACCTAATAACATGCCTAAAATCACTCCTATCAATGTCGTTGGGTTAGTTGTAGACTCCACAGGGAGTGTGACTTCCACTGCACCTGTGCAGGTGATCACAAGAGCGCAGGCACTTCAACAACACCAAGGTGTTGGTCGGGAAAAGAGCCCCGAGGTGAGTGAAACAGAGAGCATAACCAAAAAGAGGACTAGAGCCTGGAAGGATAGTCGTGAAAGAATGAAGAGGCAATGGGCAAAAAAGATAAACGAACTTGAAGAAAGCTTGAGAGAAACCAAGGCAAAAATCATAGAGATCACATCTCAACCGCACTCCCACACACTTCCACCACTACCATCCCCATCACCCTCCATTCCTCCACCCTCTAATACACCCCACGTAACCCACCCACCACCCCGAGTAGGATCAGTATTAGCTGACCCCACTCCTGAAGGCTTGGACATGATGTTCAAGGCCTATCAGGCTCGACTTCAAGAAGGGCCAACAGCTGCAACCCTAGACAAGAGTTACCCTAGAGCAGATTTAGAGATTGAACGGATGAAAATGTGCATGAAAATGGTAGAACAAGCTCAAGCTATACTTGAGACTAGTCAAAAGTTCAATCAGACAAACTCTGTCAAGCCGGATTTGCATTTCCAAGGCTAACTAGAAAGATTAGAGCAGTTGGTAAACAAATCACAAGTTTCTTTACCTCCACAGGCTCAACCAGTTGTTGAAAGAGGAAGCTCACCACCAATGGGAGCTTATGTTCCTAATTCCACGGATGCTGGAATACCTCCTTCAATTCAACAGTACTCTCAAGAGTTCTTGCGAGAAATACAAGAAGAGAAATGGGCCAAGGAGAAGGGTGATTCCCATCCTATTCCTGAGATTGATGATCTTCATGATCAATTTCCCCAAGACATTCCGTCTATCTATGGAGATCCAACAGAGCAACAAGAGGATGAGAGATTAGATTTTGAATCTAATTCTTTACAAGAGTTGCCTCATTTCACAGGCCCATGGGAATCTGAATCTCTCCAGATCAGAGCCCCCACAATATTGGTGAGAAATGAAGACTCAGTGATTCCCAAGAACACTGATGTTGTGAAGAACACTAAGGTTCAATGTCATCTCACTGTAGAGGAGCTGCTCAAGGCAAAACCGGAGCTCTGGAATCATGTGAAGGATCAGGTTCCAGAACTTGAATCCAATACACCAAAAGTAGGCTCTAAGCAAAAAGTACCAGAGATACCTCTCGACAAGATAGGAGATATGAGCGAAGGTGAAGAAGGTAACACTTATCTTCCGATCACCTATCAAGGTTACACAACCAAAGCAATTGTGGATTCGGGTGCTGGTGTTGCTATTGCGACCACCTCCTTGTGGAAGCGATGGGGCAAACCCACCTTAAGACCAACAAGAATGAAACTTCAAATGGCAGATGGTCATTTTGAAAGACCTCTCGGATTGCTTGAAGGGATAACTCTAACCACTTGTGGTGTAGAGTTTGAACATACATTTGCTATATGTGACTTTGAGAAGAATAATGTTTACAAGATGATCCTAGGAAGACCTTTCCTACGATAATTGCAAATAGTACAGGATTGGGGAACCAACTCCTTGTACTTACAGCACTTAGGGGTCACCACCAAGGTCAATTTGAAGGATTACACCTTCAGAGATGTACCACCCCTACAGTGGAATCCTATCCACAAAGCGAAAGAAGATTCTATCTCCGTGCATTCTGGAAGTTCACATGAACCATCCTGGCTGCATGAAGATACTCACTTGTGGATGTGCAAGGTCGCGGAGGAAGAGGAAAAGCGCCTAAAAGCGAGAGAAGAAGGAACTCCCCCAAGAGATAGACCAATAAAAGACCCAGCCTATACACCGATGATATTTCCAGATGAGGAATTTGAGCCTCATGGTTGGGCAGAAATCTTAGCTACCATGGACATTGCAGTCAATGAAGAACAATGGACACCCCACTGTGATGAGGAGGGTTATGATATTTCAGTGTTCATGTGTCAGCCCTTGCTGGAAGAGTGTGATCCTAGTGAGTTCATAGAAGAAGAAGAGAATGACGATGATCTAGAATCCATTGTGATGGATACTTACTTTGACTCAGAGGAACACTACTTAGAGGACATAGGAATGTTAACCCAAAAAGAAGAAGAACCCCTTGCGAGTATTAAAACGATAAATTCAAAGAAAGGAAGTGAAGGAGGTCAAAAGAAAAAGAAAAGAAAAGCAGTGAGACAAGAAGAGGAAGAATCATTGTTTGAAGTACCAGAAAATTTCAAGAAATATGAAGTGGAAGACCGGAAAATTTTGGTACGAATGCCTAAGAGAGAGACCATTATGGGAGAAGCATATGACAATAAAGAAACGACCAAAAAAATTGTAGTGACCATTGAAGGGAACGAAGAACGATGTACGTACATAGGAGATGACCTAAGTGCCAAAGAAGAAGCAGAGCTTTGGCTCTATTAAGGGAATATAGGGATGTGTTCGCATGGCACTATAGAGACTTGAAAGGAGTAGATCCCGAGATTTGCTCTCATACGATTCCGATGACCGTTGATGCCAAGCCCACCAAACAAAAGCCCTACACATATAATGACAATTATGCAGCCAAAATAAAGGAGGAAATTGACAGGCTGATTGAAGCTGGATTCATCTATGAGATTGAGCACACTGAATGGGTGTCCCCCATTGTAGTGGTGCCCAAGAAGAATGGGAAATTGCGGGTGTGCATTAACCTTAAAAAAGTTGATGCCGCTACGATCAGAGATAGTTATCCACTTCCAATCACCGAACATCTTTTGGAGCGTGTGGCAGGCAAGGAAGTTTATAGCTTCCTTGATGGATTTTCAGGTTACAACCAAGTAGCCATTGCCCCCGAAGATCAACACAAAACGGCCTTTGCCACAGAATGGGGAATCTTTGCATTTCGTGTGATGCCATTTGGGCTCACCAATGCACCTGCAACTTTCCAAAGGCTCATGTGTCATGTCTTCAAAGAGTTCTTGCGAAAGAGCTTAGAAGTATATGTGGATGATTTATGTGCTCATTCCCAAGAAAGAAGTTACCACATCCCTGAGCTCAGACAAATCTTCAACAAGTGTAGAGATTATCGAGTGTGTCTGAACCCAGAGAAGTGTGTGTTCATGGTACGACAAGGTAAGATCCTAGGTCACATTGTTTCTAAGAATGGAATTTCAACAGATGAAGACAAAGTAAGAGCAATAGCAGAGTTGCCCAGACCAAGGAATGTTAAAGAGGTACAAGCCTTTATGGGCCATTGTGGATATTACCGTAGGTTTATCCACATGTATGCCATCATAGCTAAACCTCTTTATGGGTTGTTAACAAATTTTGAGTGGAGCGAGGAATGCGAGACTTCCTTCAACGAGCTGAAGAGACGTTTGTGCACAGCACCAATATTGACTACTCCGGATTGGAGCAAACCCTTTCATGTCCATGTAGATGCCTCCAATCATGCAATAGGATGTGTGCTAGCACAACCCACAGGTGAAGGAAACCTAGATTTGCCGATAGCATATGCTAGTAGGCAATTAAATGCAGCTGAACGAAATTACACCACAACGGAGAGAGAAGGCTTAGGCATGGTATATGCTGTGAAGAAGTTTAGACACTATCTATTAGCCAATAAGTTCAAGTTCTTCACTGATCATCAAGCTTTACTATATTTGGTCAATAAACCTTGCAATACAGGCCGCTTAGTAAGATGGTTCCTCTTACTAATGGAATACGACTTTGAAGTTGTTGTCAGGAAAGGTAGAACCCATCTTAGGGCAGACCATCTTTCTCGCATCACTTCAGGAGAGCCACCGCAAGGAGTGTCTGATGAATTGCCCGATGCTTATCTGTTCAATTTAGAAGTTGTTCCTAAATGGGCAAGTAAGTTGGTACCAGTCCTAACCTTCGGGCCTGCAAATAAGAATGTGAAAACAAGCAAAGAGGAAATTGTAAAATCACTAAAGTATCAAATATTGGCCGGAAGTATGTACAAGCAAGATACCGAGGGCGTATTAGCTTGTTGTGTCGAGGACGATGAACATACTAGTTGGTTGCAACAAGCCCATGAGGGATTGCTAGGGAATCACTACTCTAAACAACGAACATTGCAGAATCTAAAACGTTTAGGAGTGTATTGGCCTAGCATGGACAAAGAAATACAAGAGTGGATTCACAATTGTTTAGTGTGCCAGAAGAGAACCCCAGTGGAACATGCCACTCTTTATCACGTGTCATTAATCCCAGATTGGAGTGCTCCATTGGTCGAGTTCATGAGATCGGGAACATTACCCAATCAGGCTAGTCTTGCAAGAAAACGGAGCATGGAGCAAGAGGCTCAAGACTATGCCTTAGTAGGAGACAACCTATATCGAAGAGGCAAGGATGGTTACCTAAGACTGTGCATTCATGAATCAGACTATTTGAAAGTCTTAGAAACGGCACACAGCGGTACTGCAGGTGGACACTTTGGGCCTGACATGGTAATTAAGACCATTCTATTTTCAAGACTTTGGTGGCCCACTCTTCATATGGATGCACATACTTATGTGAAGAGTTGTGACACATGCCAACGTGCCCAATATGCGATAAGAAAAGATGAAATGCCTTTAAGGCCAATGATGGGAGGACGTGCATTTTCAAAGTGGGGTATAGACTTTGTAGGTCCCATCAATCCCCCAGCTAGAAACTCCCATGCAGAATATATTATTGTAGCTACAGATTACCTTACAAAGTGGGTGGAAGTAAAAGCCACGACAAAGAATGATGCTCAAACGACGGCTAAGTTCTTATTCGAAAATGTGTTCACTAGATATGGGTTACCAATAGAGTTGGTTAGTGATAGAGGTACGCACTTCTTGAATGAGGTCATTGAAAATCTCCTTCAAGAATTCATGGTGATACATAAGAAGTCTGCACCCTATCACCCACAAGCTAACGGACAAGCCGAGAGCACGAATAAGATCCTATGTAACGTATTGAGGAAACTTGTAAATAATAAACGCTCGGATTGGGACAAACAACTTCATCATGCTGTTTGGGCATACCGAGTTGCTTACAAAACGGTACTCAATGCCACCCCATTTCAAATGGTCTTCGGACAAAATGCGGTGCTACCATTAGATTTCCTAATTCCAGCTTTAAGAGTAGCACAAGAGCATGAGTGGAATGGACACGAGTTGTCCTCTAGGATCTTTGATCTAGAGCGTTTAGGTGAGACGAGGCTACGAGCAGCAGCAGGCATCTATGCTGCAAAGAAACGGCAAAAGGCATACTTTGATGCCCATGTGAAGGATAAGGGCTTGAAAGCAGGAGATCTAGTTTTAGTCTACACATTGAAACAACACGCAAGAAATCTAGAAAAGAGAGGCTACGGACCTATGATCATCAATAGGATCTCCACGAGTGGAGCAGTACAACTAGCCACTCTAGAGGGGGATGTCCTCCCAAACTATATTAGCAAATGCAGAGTCAAGCTTTATCAGGAACCCCTCACGGAGGAAATGCTAAGCCGACTCAATACTGCTAAGCAACGTAAAGAGGAGGAAAAACGAATTCGAGAAGAAGCACAGGCAGAGGCCTTAGAGCGTATCAGACGAATGAAGTTGAGGAGACAAGGGAGGGATCAGCCTATGACTGACACTCAAGAGTCTCCAGGCTATCACATGGCCATGTGTGAGACTGCAGGTGAACGTACCCATAAGATAGTGGACCGACGACCTTTTGTGACCCTAGAAATAGGACAAAGAGACCGCAACACAAGCGTGAGAGCTTTAATTGATTCAGGAGCAGCCACAAGTGCAGTTCGGCTTTCTTATTGCCAGCAGCTGCAATTGGAGGTAAAACCCCTAGAAGCATATCTGATAGGATTAGGAGGTGTTGAAACCCCTTGTATGGGAGAGGTGGATCTTCCCCTCTACATACAAGAGGTCATCATGCCAGCAAAAGTGCTAGTGTGTGAAGACGAGGATCTGACCGAACCTCTTGTCTTAGGCCAAGACTGGATCTATGATCACGCAGTCAACCTCAACCTAAGAAGTGGACTTCTTCAGGCTTGGGTAGGCCAAAGCCGTCTCACGATTGAATTAGAAAATCAAACACTCAAACCAATAGAACAGGTACCAACTCCTGGTCCCTCCAGGAATCCACATGAAGATAACAATGTTGATCTTGAACAAACTTCTATGGTGCAGAGGATTGTCAATCTTACTGAAGGTACAGGAGCCAATAAGGAGTTCCTAACTGACCCAAAGAAGATTCTGAACGAGCAGACCGAACATCACTCGACACGAAGGAGGCTGCTGATCAAGAGGCAGGAGCGCCAACCCGTGGAACATGGAGCATCTCGTGGCGTGAAGCAGATCTGGATACGCAAGGATGGAAAACCCACAGCTCTAATAGCAGACTCTCAAGGAGACAAGAAACGTGCCTCACCATCAAGGAACAAAGTGAAGAAGCCCCCTAGGATAACCCCTAGGCATACCATTTCTATTTGGGTTCCTAAGCGGTCAATGAAGGCCACCCCTAATGCTAGACAGATAGGGGTGCCCAAGGCTTGCTTACAAGCCCAAATTACTTCACCTTCAGGCACTAGGATGAAGCAACTTTCACAAGCACTTGTGGCCAACAACTCAGAAAATGAAAAGATACCTACACCTCTCACTGTCCCCACTCCCATCAACCCTAGGAATGTCTGGAAATGAGTACCCAAAAGGTCCCAAATACATCACACTCTCATCCAGAAACCTTCACCTGTCTTTAGCTCTAAGAGCTACGACTCCTCTATCCAAGCGTGGAGAATTAAACTGTGTACTAAACCCCCTGACCCAATTCTGTAAATCCGCCCACACTAACACAGGAGCATTCTGAGCCCATTGCATAACCAAAGTATGCATCTAGGATGACACTGACCTCTAATCACCACTCACACCTATCACAAACACTTCACCACTAACCACTGACCTCCGGGATTGTCATGTTAGTATTGTGAAGGGAACACCATTACATCTTGTTTCCTATGCAACACTAATGTGCCTTTCTTCTTCCAGCAGATAAGCAACCTACTCTCATGGCAGCAGCGGCAGGCACAAGCTCTCAGGCAGGCTCTGGTGCTCAAATCAATTGGGATGCCATGCCGGTGGAGGCCCCACCAACAGCTCGGCCCGAAGAGTTCGTGAATGTGCGAAGAATTCCTATTCCCGATCCACCAAACGGCCTAACCGAAAGAGTAAAGGGGCATTCTCACTGGTTCAATGAGATGCCAGGAGATTTGGGAGACGCAGATCATATCTGGGAATCCAAGATGGAATGTGGAGGAGTGTGGTGGACCTTCCAGTTCTTCTCACGAGAATTCGAAGCATTGCAAAATGCAGCTCCACTTCAAGATATCTGGCAAAAAGCAGGATTACAAACTTATTTCAGTGCAGCTCTGCCTAAACCAGATTTCCTCAGGTGCTACTACCTAATTGCCACGCTGAAGCCGACAGGGGATAAGGATCATTCAGGCACATTCTGGGTGCCCTCCTTGTCAAATCTAGAGGAAATGAGGAAGTTTGAATTGAATGTGACTTTAATCAGGGAAGCACTTCAGATGTATGGCACGCATGTACCTTCTGACCGCGACCCCTTGATACCGGAGTCGATGAAAAGCAATAGAATCAAGAAACTAAAAGAAATGTGCGCCCTCACCCCCAACATCGCCATACCTTTGCGGATGTGCCTCCAACACTTCGCATTTCCCGCTCAGGACCGTTTCACTCAACCTCACAAGAAAATATGGTATGGGCTATATCTAGCAGAGACTGGAAGCTTGCCCATTAAGATGCCGGTATGGATCTTAGACCAAGTGTATGAGGCAGGTAAGCGGGGTGTGAGGAAGCCTACTCTACATGGCTGTTGTGCGCTCACAAGAATCATCTACAGATGTCTTGCATATGATGTGCCAGTTGCCCGAGCCCTAAAGTATGCACAACTGGAGCTGTTCAAAGGGCGGAAGTCAGGGAGCCAGCCTGCAAAACGAATGCGTGGATCGCTCTCCTAGGTAACGATTCCTCAAGAAGCCACGACCGAAGCTTCTCCCCGACCAGAAGCTCAGGTCACACCTTTCACGATCCATCTTCAAGGAGTTCAAGCTAGGGAGGTGGTACAACCCGTTCCATCCGCCCCTCCACTACCTACCGATGCAGAGTTTGCATCTATGACCACCTTCACAGAAGATCCAAACTTCGATTTTGAAAGATTCCTGCAGACGGTCCCCCTATCCGACAGTGAAGATTCCCCTGACAATGTTGATCCGGGTGCATCAGTCCAAAGAGAACAGCCACGGGGCGAGACCAGTAGAGTACATGGGGAAGAAGTGGCACAACATCCTCAGGACCCAAATTCACAAGTTCAGGAAGGTGCACAAAGAAATGAACCAGAAGACAGTGGAGAAGAGGCCCCTGCCTACACGGCACAACTCAGACGGTTGTACAAGACCATCAAGCAGGTACAGAGAAGACATAAGATGACAGAAGAGGCGAATAGAGCTCTAGTGAACCAGATGCTTCAAACCGAGAATGTCGACTCACATTTTGTGGAATCATTGAATCTATTGGCAGAGACATGTGGGATCGGGGAAGCATTGAGGACAATGGTCTATCAGGAAAACCCTATCTATGATCAACGAAGGATTGATACACGGCCACGACGCGGGAAAATGATTCAAATGGAAGCCTCTACCGCCTTGTCTACTATAATTTCAGAGGATGTTCACATGACAAGCCCAAGTCCCACTGACGAACACGAGGTAATTACACACGTACCATCTCCACCGCCACCTTCCATCCACCCTTCAGAACCCTTCTCCACAATCCCTTCGGAACAACCGATATCCACCCATCATGAAACCATTGTACACACCTCCGTTTTTACATCCTTCCCTTTACCCACATCCAGCACTTCCTCCCAAATTTTTGAACCTCACACCGGTCATCCGGCCACCGATCAAACCATAATAGGTCACCCTTCCTATCTCCCCGCCCTTGGACAACCACTTGCCAATAGCCAGACCTCATCCCATCCTTTTCCATTCACCCACACCCAAACCCTATCCACCACTCCCCTAGTAACTGCCTCACACTCAACCCAAGTCACACAACCCTCATTCTGGACAAACCTTGTAAATATACTAATAGGTGGATAATTATAATAAAAAGTCCCTTTCTCAACCCCACTCCCCCACATTCACTGCCACCACTATCACACCACCCACCATTCCTGTATTCACAGTGCACGAATCACACACTCTCACGTCCGATCCCATGGACATCTCACCATCCACAGGATCACCCACCACCCCTGTTAGTCCTACATCACCACGTGTCATTTCACTCATGTCACCATTTCCTAGCACTGTAGGCACAACATCCACTTTTCCCTTTCCCATCTCCCGACCCCTTGCATCTTCCACCCTCACCCCTGCACCCACCTCATTTAGTCATGCACTCAACACCATGCTCGAAGCTGCTGCCCAACTTAAACAGGAATACAGGTTACTAGAAGAAAACAATAAAGAACTCTGTACTTTGTCAGCCCATCTCCAGGCACGTGTCACTGCCCTGGAGTTATCTAATACGGAGTTACAGCAGGAGGTGACTACCCTCCAACAATATCAGGTGGAGCTCGAATCCACACATACAGAGAAGAGTAGGGTAACTGAAGAACAACTTAGAGATCAGCTAGCCCGTAACGCTAGACTACAATGAAACATGGCTCTACTCCGACGCCATTTAGCGGCTGCTCAAGAGGAAAACAAAAGACTACAACAACAAAATCAAGACAACCTCGAAGCAGCTATGGAAAATACTCCAGGGGCACCCATTGACCCGGCTAAATTCCAAGCCATCCCCTCAGAAAACATACAACAAATATTGGAAGCTTATGCCAATCTCTTGGAAGCACATGATCAGCTTGCTGACCAAGTCAAAGACCTACAGAAAGCCCAAGGGCCTACCCAACACCAACGAGAACTTAAAGAGATGGCCAACGCTGCAACCTCACCAGAGCCGGAATTATCAGTAACCAATGAAGTACTTGAGCTAAGGCAACAGGTTGCAGAGTTGAAAATCAAGTTGTTACAATATGAACGACCTCCTTCCCCACTTGAGCAACCCATAGAAGAAGAAGCAGTTATTATTCCAGTGGAGGAAGCATTTGAAGAGAACTATGAGCCTCAACCTTTTCCCGGAGGCACAATCACTGAGGAAGGACAGGACACTTATGAGGAACCCCCATCGGCATGGATGAAACAGGTAGAAGAAATGGGGCAGACTCATGAAGAACGTATCTCCTACCAGATGTTGGCCATGAAGACCATTGAAGAAACCATACTTCAATCAGACTACTTCATACATCTGGCCCCTAGAAGACTAATAACCAGCTCAGAATTACAATATAAGCCATACTTTGTACTGTTCGCAGACTACAACGCCGAGATCAAACGTAAGACTAACAAGTACCCAACTTTCGCAACACAATTTGAACCTGAGGACATTCCAGAGGAGGCACGCAAAGGGAAAATACACCAACCCATCTGGAGGCAAAAGCTATTGGAAACCTATCCCGAGATGCTACGGACATGGGACCATGCACCCATGCATTTGAAGTATAACAATTGCTATGGACCAGTGCAACGGAGACGAACATAGAAGTCATTCGCCATCAAAGTCAAGAACAACGCCAATTGCAAAGAATGGCTCAATTACCCTGCCATTGCACCCCCAAACAGCACGCCTACTGTAGCCTACATGATGGCTACCATCAGACATTGGCTTCCACGCCTCCACCCTATGCCAGATGTGGCTGCCCAGATGATGCTCAAGATCTTCGATATGATGCAGGTTGTGCTCAAAACTTTCCGAAATGTCTGTCATATTCAACCTCCGATTCCCGGGTTTGTGAATGGTAATTATGACCTGCTATATGATATGAGCACCACCCCGAGCATACGAGTTGCTTATGCATGGCACGCACGCATTAGATATCTCCCTGCCTGCTACAAGCAAACTTTCGATGAAATGTTCACCACGGGGTTCTGGGAAGCACACTCAGAGGTGTTCGCGCCACGGCCCACCCATTTGTTACACCTCTTTGCATGCGAACAAACCATGCACTCAGAACTCTACACAACGCCACAACCGGACATACCGAGTGCAGTCAATTGGGAGACCCTCCAGAGAGACTTGGTTCGGGGAATACGCATCAAGGAACAAGAAGTGGCAACCGACCTCCTGCAAGAGTACATTGATCAAACGGTGGAGCAGAGGTCTGTCAGAGGCGACAGACGCTAGGGGGGGGGAGAGTGTTGACAGTATACGGGAAGAAGCAAGTATGGACACACATGCAGATCTAGCACTAAGGCAACCCTTCATTTTTTTTTCAAAACCCTTACATCATTTTTAAGTGATTCTCATCACTAAAAACCCTTGTAAATATCATTTCACCTTTTTGTAGCTCCATTTTGTACAAGCCGAGGAGTCCTCGAGCTTGGGGAGCCTTAGAAGTAGTTGCCTGCAAATTTTCATAATTTTTAGATCTCGTTTGAGCCCTCAAATAAGCCCTGGAACCTAATTTTTAACTAGGCCGGACACTAGGTCTGGACAGGGCCAAAGCTAGTCAAAAACTATAAATAGAGCTAGAGAGCTCATTTTTGAGCAGTTTTTCTTGTAGTTTGAGCTTGTATGAGAACTTGGTTGCAATAGAAGTGATTCCATTGTCTTAGTCTCTTTGTTCTTGCTGTGTGTGCGCGTGTGCGTGTATGTGTGTGCATGCTTGTGTGCTTCTCACTCACGCACTTGTGCTTCCACTTGCTCTTGGTCTTCATACCATCCTCACGTCTTCCCGGATTGACATTAAAGGAGGTGCTACTCATCACTGAGCTACAGATGGCCTCTCTCTTAGGCATTCGTACCAAAATTTTGCGGTCGTCAACTTCATATTTCTTGAAGTTTTCTGGTACTTCAAACAATGATTCCTCCTCTTCTTGTTTCACTGCTTTTCTTTTCTTTTTCTTTTGACTACTCTCACTTCCATCCTTTGAGTTTACTGTTTTAATACTTGTGAGAGGTTCTTCTTCTTTCTGGGTGAACACTCCTATATCTTCTAGATAGTGCTGCTCTGAGTTAAAGCAACTATCCATCACAATAGACTCCAGATCATCGTCATTCTCTTCTTCTTCTATGACATCACTAGGGTCACATTCTTCTAGCAAGGGTTGACACATGAAAACTGAGATATCATAACCCTCCTCATCACAATGAGGTGTCCACTGTTCCTCATTGACAGCAATGTCCATGGTGGCTAAGATTTCTGGCCAGCCATGAGGCTCAAACTCCTCATCTGGAAAGATAATCGGTGTGTAGGCTGGGTCTCTAACTGCTCTCTCTCCTAGCGAAGTTCCTTCTTCTCTTGCCTTTAAACGTTTTTCCTCTTCCTTTGCGACCTTGCACATCCACAAATGAGTATCTTCATGCAGCCATGATGGATCAGGTGAACTTTCAAAATGCACAGAGATGGAATCTTCTTTCACTTTGTGGATAGAATTCCACTGTAGGGGTGGTACATCTCTGAAGGTGTAATCCTTCAAATTGACCTTGGTGGTGACCCCTAAGTGCTGTAAGTACAAGGAGTTAGTTCCCCAATCCTGTACTATTTGCAATTGTCGTAGGAAGGGTCTTCCTAGGATCATCTCATAGACATTATTTTTCTCAAAGTCACATATAGCAAATGTGTGCTCAAACTCTACACCACAAGTGGTTAGAGTGATCCCTTCTAGCAATCCTAGAGGTCTTTCAAAATGACCATCAGCCATTTGAAGCTTCATTCTAGTTGGTCTTAATGTGGGCTTGCCCCATTGCTTCCACAAGGAGGTGGTCGCAATAGCAACACCAGCACCTGAATCTATGATTGCTTTGGTTGTGTAACCTTGGTAGGTGATTGGAAGATAAGTATTACCTTCTTCACCCTCACACATGTCCCCTATTTTGTCTAGAGGTATCTCTGGTACCCTTTGCTTGGAGCCTGCTTTTGGCATGTTGGAATCAAGTTCTGGAACCTGATCCTTCACATGATTCCAAAGCTCAGGTTTTGCTTTGAGCAGCTCTTCTACAGTGAGATGACACTGAACCTTAGTGTTCTTCACGACATCCGTGTTCCTTGGAACCACTGAGTCTTCATTTCTTACTAGTATTGTGGGAGCTCTAATCTGGAGAGATTCAGATTCCCATGGGCCTGGAAATTGAGGCACTTCTTCTAAGGTATTAGATTCAAAATCTAACCTTTCGTCTTCTTGTTGTTCTGCTTCATCTCCGTAAATAGATGGAATGTCTTGGGGAAATTGATCATGAAGATCATCAATCTCAGGAATAGGAGGGGAATTACCCTTCTCCTTGGCCCATTTCTCTTCTTGTATTTCCCGCAAGAATTCTTGAGAGTACTGTTGAATTGAAGGAGGTATTCCTAGATCCGTGGAATTAGGAACATAAGCTCCCATTAGTGGTGAGCTTCCTCTTTCAATAACTGGTTGAGCCTGTGGAGGTAAAGAAACTTGTGGTTTGTTTACCAACTGCTCTAATCGTTCTAGTAAGCCCTGGAAATGCAAATCCCCTTTGACAGAGTTTGTCTGATTGAACTTTTGACTAGTCTCAAGTATAGCTTGAGCTTGTTCTACCATTTTCATGCACATTTTCATCCGTTCAATCTCTAAGTCCGCTCTAGGGTAACTCTTGTCTAGGTTTGCAGCTGTAGGCCCTTCTTGAAGTCGAGCCTGGTAGGCCTTGAACATCATGTCCAAGCCTTCTGGGGTTGGATCTGCAAGAACAGACCCTGGTTGTGGTCTATTTACAATGGGTGGTGGGGTGGGATGAGGTGGAGTGGATGGAGTTTCGGCATGCGAGGGGCTTTGAGATGCAATGTCTTCTATTTTTGTTTTCGCTTCTTTTAAGCTTTCTTCTAGTTCTGATAACTTTTTATTCCACTTGCGATTGGCCTTCTCTCTGGTATCCTTCCATGTTCTTGTTTTCCTCTTACTAGGCTCTCCCGATTCACTCGACTCTGATTGTTCTACTGGTTTATCCTGTTTTAAGGCTTGTGCTCTAGTGACAGCTTGTATAGGAGCCACATTGCTACTACTTGAACTTGAATCTGCCACTAAGCCTACCACATTAATGGGTGTAATCTTGGGTGCACTGGAGGGGTTTCTTGGACAATCTCTGGGGAGATGGTCTTTGCCGCAATCAGGACAAAAAGCCTGTATTGTGATAGCCTGTCCTTGACTCGAAGATGGTGGGTGGGGACAGTCACGAATGAAATGGTCACCTTGACATCTGAAACAAGATCCTCTAGGGGCTTGTGGTCTCATTTGTCTCAACTGGGGCCTAGGGTTAGGATTTGTGTACATGACATTGGAGTATTCTGGCTCCCAATTTTGCTCCATAGGTGGTACCTCATATTGATACGAGTAAATCTCACTATGTTCAGGTGACTCTGTGTAATAAGCATGTGGACTACCTTCATGGGAGTAGTCTGAACAATGAGCATGAGAGTCATTATCTGGTATCAATGGGGTTAGTGGCACCACTGCTCTATTTGGATTTTCTTCTCCCATCGCATATTTGACTGGAATCACGTTGGCTGGAGCTGGTGGTTGGTTTCCCAAGACAGGTTGTGGCCTATATGGTACCTGATATTGCTGATGTGGTCTATAATATGGCTGTTGGTATTGGTTCTGATACCTACCTTGTGGGTAAGGTTGCTGATAATTCTGTCTAACAGCCTGCCTATTGTAGGGACAATCTTGAGCCGTGTGGTTTGTGTATTTTCTCTCAATAGTGCAATATGGAGCATTCCTTTCTCTAATGTTTTGGTTTTGCATTGGGCATACATTAGCCATGTGGTCGCCCCCACATGTATAACACCGATTCACTGGAGTGACTCTCTGTGTTTGTTTATTTTGGACTCCCAGCTTCTTGGCAACTTGCTCAGCTATCTCTTCTATTTCTGTGGAGATCTTTGAAGTATGACTAGTAGAACTATCCGTATCTTTGTAGAGTTTGGGCAATCCTAACTCCTCACCCAAGTTATCTTCTATGTCGATGCACGTCCGCACGCATTCTTCTATGGATCTAGGCTCTTTCAAGTACACATATGATCTTAATTTTGTGCTCAGTAAGCCATCTAAGAACAAAGCCACTTGTTTAGCTGGTGTGGGTAACTCTGGAGTAGGGCATCTTTCTAGGTACTGTCTGAACCTTCTACCTGCTAGTCGCACTGTTTCTTGGGGTGTCTGCTTGAAACTGTGGATCAGGGACGATGTGTTATGCCTGATACCACTCTTGGAAAATTCTACAATGAATTCGTCTAGCAGTTGACCTATATCGCGATAGTTGCGACTACTCAGTGGTTGAAACCAAGCCAAGGCAGTGCCCTTAAGAGTCAAACCAAATGCCTCGTACTGGGTGAACAAGTCCTCAACCTGTTCAGCTCTTAACACTTGTTTGAACTCGGCCACATGATCATAAGGATCTCCTGACCCGTCAAAATAATTCTTCATTGCCTTGATCACTTGAGTGGGTCTAAGGGTTCTTGGGTGCTCTCGGGGTCTAGGCAATGGAAAATCATGTTCATCTCTTTGTTGCCTATGTGCTTGATGTCTCTCTCTTTCAGGTCTTTCATTTTCAAATCCTGATCTATTCCTGCCTACGGTGTGTGCAAAACTTACCTCAGGTCTCTCTCTAGCTCTTTCTCTCTGAGCTTCATGAGCGTGGGATGATCCTACTCCTTGGAGGCCATGGGAAACATTGGATCTTGGTGGGGGGAAAATCAATTCATTCTTCCAAGTGTATGCATGTCTATCATGTTCTGTTACCAAGAATATCTTCTCTGATGTGTTATCCAGGTAGACAACTTTGCCTGGTATCTCAGGATCTTTGAATTCATAGATGATAACTATGCCCAATTGGCTAGGTTGATCTGGCTTGAATCTCCAAAAGGCTTCCTCTGTTTCTCTATTCAAAAATAGTTCTATGCTTTTGTTGTCTTGAGGGATCCAGTCCGGAGTGATCACTCGGGTCAAAACTGACTTACCTCTAGGAGTCTGGGGTCCTTGTCCTACATTTCCTTGTTCTAGGTCTCCTATTTCATTCTCAGGAATGACATTTCCAAACTCATCAGTCCTATCTGGTAGGTTGGTGACCACATACATGGTTCCTTCCTTATCAATGTATGAACCCTCTTCGAACTTGACCACCGGGTGTTCAAGTCCAAAGGATTGATCTGGATTTTTGAGTTGGACCACTGATCGCCTCAGACCATCCTCATAGATGCGAGCACCTAATTGGTTGGTCCGAATATATTCCAACTGTGTCTTATAGGGACCTTCTGGTGTTTGTAGATGGGCCGTCCCTGAGCCACCTGTAGGTTTTCCCATACTAAAAGACATTTCTGAATCACTTGTGTCTGAACTTAGTAAGAGATGACCACTTAGTTGTTGTGCCCAAGACTTGGATGTATGGTTGACACTAGCCTCAGAAGATCTAATGCTTTGTTTATCCTTGCCTAAGTGTCTACCAGATCTCAGGTTCATAAGCTTTAGTCAAGAGTCCAAATTTTCCCTTTGGTATGGTTCAAAATTCTTTGGAGCCCCCTTGGTTTCCTAGTCCCACTTGAAGCCCAACTTCAAATTATCCTATCTGAAAATCAACGCGTTATTCTTGAAAAAAACAGTTGAGGTCGTGTAGGATTTGAAACAAGCTTTCCAACGAGCTATAGAGCTCAAAAAATGGACTTTGGATGAAAAAGTTATGCCAATTCAAGCTCCTGGGGGTCAAAACAGGCCAACAGGACCCTTTGAAAAAATCGCGATTTTGTACCTTGAGAATCGTGTTCACAAAATCGTGTTTTGAAAATCGCGATTTTGAGTAGAAAATCGTGTTTTGAAAATCGCGATTTTGATCACAAAATCGTGTTTCTGAAAATCGCGATTTTGATCACAAAATCGTGTTTCTGAAAATCGCGATGTTGATCACAAAATCGTGTTTCTGAAAATCGTGTTTTTTGACATGAAAATCGCGATGTTAAGCACAAAATCGTGTTTATGAAAATCGCGATTTTGAGCACAGAATCATGTTTTAGAGAATCATGTTTTTTGACATGAAAATCGCGATGTTGAGCACAGAATCGTGTTTTTGAAAATCGCGATTTTGACTCAGAGAATTGTGATTCACAAAATCGTGTTTTTTGCTGAAAATCGTGATTTGTGAGAATCGCGATTTTGAGCCCGCTGAAAATCGTATTTTCTCAGAATCGTGTTTTTGGCATGAAAATCGCGATGTTGAGCACAAAATCGTGTTTTTTGAAAATCGCGATTTTGACTCAGAGAATTGTGATTCAGAAAATCGCGTTTTTTGCTGAAAATCGTGATTTGTGAGAATCGCGATTTTGAGCCCGCTGAAAATCGTATTTTCTCAGAATCGTGTTTTTGGCATGAAAATCGCGATGTTGAGCACAAAATCCTGTTTTTAGAAAATCGCGATTTTGGGCAAAAAATCGTGATTACACAGAATCGCCTTTTTTTTCACAAAATCGTGTTTTTTTACTGAAAATCGTGATTTTTTGAGAATCGTGATTTTGAGTAGGGAATCGTGTTTTCTCAAAATCGTGTTTTTTGACTGAAAATCGTGATTTGTGAGAATCGCGATTTTGAGCACAATCACAGAATCGTGATTCTGAGAATGACCACAGAATCGTGATTTTTTCAGCCAACTTTTAGGCAGGAAAACAGAAAATCGTGATTTTTCAAAAAATTTTGAATTTTCACAGAATCGCGATTTTCATCACAGAATCGTGTTTTTTTGGCGGGAAATTCAAATTTCTGAGCGCCGGCTATGGCGAGCTCCGTATGAGCAGAAAATCATGAAAAAAACACAGCGCTTGCTCTCCCTTGCTTCTCCTAACTCCTTCCCACACAATAATGCATGAAAAATGGTATGAAGATGGTGAAAATGCACTAAAAAACAAGAATTTTCTATGAAGAAGAAGATGGAAGAAGGTGGAGATGATGATGATGAAGATGAAGAGGAAAAAACAGAAATTGAACTGAAATGACAGTTTTTTTACCTTCCAACGTCGCAAATCTACGATCTTACCATCACAACGCTCGTCCTCGAAGCTCTCTCCCCGGCAACGGCGCCAAAATTTGGTGTAGCTCAAGTGTAAGCATGTAAGGGATTGAACTCACAACCTCTTGGTTAGGAATGTGATGGGCTAACCACTTGCCCCAAAAGCCATGGTTGAGGATTACTTCCTAATCCTCTCTCTTAGGGTGTGGTTCAACCATCTCCTACCAGGATTATGTTACATTCTTCCCCCCTTGAACTCCCTCGGGAATGTACCCTGACCAGCTATGGGACTGGTAGGATGTACCCTGGATGTACCCTGGCAGGATGTACCCTGACCAGCTATGGGACTGGCAGGATGTACTCAATCAAGTTCCATCCAAGGATTCCCAAGGAATTCACACATTGCAAGCTAGCTCATTGGAAAGTTCATTCCGAGAGCTTTCCAACGGTATATTACACGCCTCAATCCGACCTACGGATTGGGAGATACACCCCAATCATTGTAAGGTCCATCATTGAAATCGACGCGCGCCTTCCACAAATCCTACCCTTTCACATGGAGGATGCCCAAGCGCCTTTTTTAGAGGCCATTGGATCATTCCACTTTGCCCAAGCCTACTTCCTAGGCTCTGATACCAATGTAAGGGATTGAACTCACAACCTCTTGGTTAGGAATGTGATGGGCTAACCACTTGCCCCAAAAGCCATGGTTGAGGATTACTTCCTAATCCTCTCTCTTAGGGTGTGGTTCAACCATCTCCTACCAGGATTATGTTACAAAGCACCACCTCCTTTACTTGTCAATCCGCGGAGACGTGAGGACCGGTATGAAGACCACGAGCAAGTGAAGGCACAAGTGCGTGAGTGAAAGCACACAAACATGCACACACATACACACACACGCGCACAAAGTAAGATCAAAGAGAGGAACAATGGAAAGCTTAGATTGCAAAAGAGTTCTCTTACCAAAGTTCTATTCTCTAACAAGCTAACCCCCAAAAATGAGCTCTCTAGCTCTTTTTATAGTTTTTTGACTAGTTTTGGTCCTGTCCAGACCTAGTGTCCGGCCTAGTTAAAAATTAGGTTCCAGGGCTTATTTGAGGGCTCAAACGAAGTCTAAAAATTATGAAAATTGGTACGATGGTACTTCTAATACTCCTCAAGCTCGAGGATTCCTCGGCTTGAACAAAATGGAGTTACAAAAAATAGATAATGGTATTTACAATGGTTTTTAGTGATGAAAATCACTATTTTTGTAGGGGATTCTTCTGAAAATTTGACATACACTTCTTGGAGCTCCCTACTTGCTCCCTTTCCTTGTGTGTCCACCTTTTGATGTGCTTCCATGCTTTGTCCTTGACTTTGAGCTTCAACAATGTCTTTGAACAACTTGAATTACGTGGTTATTTCCCGGGCCTCACTTATTTCATGATATACTAAGCACGACAAGGTTGAAGAAACTTTTTACCTTCTTAACAAGATGATTGCTGAAAGTTCAATGTCCAATCTTGCCATGTTTGGTAGCCTTTTTAGTGCATGTAGCCATACATGCCATGTTGAGAGAAGCCAGCTATACCTTGAAGCCCTTACCAATGGTTATGGTTATTTCCCAACTTTGGAGCATTGTAGTTGCATGGTTGATCTCCTTTGTTGTGCATGCCATGTAGATAAGGCAAAAGCAATGATTAGTAGAATGCCATTTTCCCCTGCAAGTGTAGCATGGCACTCCTTACTAGGAGCATGCCAGAGATGGGATAATCTAGAACTTGGAAGTTTCACTTTTGACAATGCAAGAGGATTAGATGGGAAAGGTTATGGAGCTTATATTTGCATGTCCAATATTCATAATATAGCTACCAATGAGGACTCACTAGACAGTGTATCCTGAGAGTAAAGTTGATCTAACTTGGCTAGAGTGCAAGTGACAAAGCAATTAGGTTTTTGTACCATAAAATCAAATTCTAGTAAGCTACTATGTTAAGAAAGTTTGATGTATAAATGTATATGTAACAATTACCACACTTTTAAAGATCAGAAAGTAAGCTTCATGTGACAATTTATAAAATTGAAGAAGTGTTAGGAAAAACAATTCATCAAATTCTAGTAAGAAAGTTAGATGTAAAAATGTATATGAAAGAGTTACCACACTTTTAAAGATCAAAAAGTAAGCTTCATGTGACAATTTGTAAAATTGAAAAGTGGTAGAAAAAACAATACAATGGGGATGAAAAATACTTATAGCCACTATTTTCAACTTTTCCATCCAAGCATCAAGTTGGTTAGTTGCAATCTTCTAGCCAAGAACTTTTTTCAGTTGAATAGCTCAATTCATGCATGAATATTTATTGATATACAACACAACGGATTCTAGTCCCTTGATAATAGTAGCTCTATAGTGGCCTTTTTGATGTCTGATATTGGGCCAACAATTGCTCAAACTCTAAGGCAGAAGATAAAGGTCTGGTGGTTGTATAGAGGTGTTGAATCTCTACCATGTTGATTAGTGTAAAATACCTCACTAAATTGGAAAAGAATTCAAGTGAGGAGACAATATCTGAATTATTTCGAGTGTCAGTTTTTACATTTAGTTTAGGCCAGTTTGATCAACTTTGATGGGTGTAACGTGAAAATAGTAAACATTTGTAAAGAGGTGTGAGTTACATAGAGGTGTTATTAAATAACATCATATGATGTATGCGATTACCATCATGCACACATGTATAGGCATTGTTATGGAAGCTTGGAACTAAACTTGATTAGATGGGGACTATAGAGGAGGAAGGACCTGGTGTCTTTGGTCATTTAGAGGAAGTTCCATCCACCTCAAGGAAATGAAGGTTGTATATTGATTCATATGTGAATATAAGGAGTTTTATATCATGCCATTAGAGGGATATGCATTTCTATATCATGCCATTAGAGGGATGTGGTGTGTTACTTGGTATTCCTTGTAGGCATACACTATGGACATAAAAAGTATGTAGTTTTTCTTTTATGAAGGGAGAACTCTTGTATTCGATGTGAGAATGAAATGAGACTTGTATAAATGAAGATCTCGGTGAATATGGTTCTATACTTGTGAACTAAACAAAAACTACGATAAAGAAGAGATTCTCTACATTCAACATAGATCATGTGCTAGAGAAATCGTAAGGATTCTCTACCTCTTTACTTTGCATTAGGTACCCCTCCTTGGAACTTCAACATACCATGCTACCATCTGAATTACAACTCCTTCAGAACTTTTAACTGCTCCTTGGAGTTCTAATATGCATGGTTGTTTCAAACTACTTCGTGGCATTCCTTGGAGTTATGGTCGCCACCATGCCATTGAAACAATCTAGAAAGTTGAGATTGTTGTATGGAGACTTGGACTTAGAAATTATTTGTATACAGATTCCATCGATCAATTTCCTTGGCAAGCAATGATGCGGATACAGTCAAGGGAAACTAATTGGACAGTAGAGCTGATAGAAATAGTTTTTGCATATGATCACTCTAAATAGATGCTCTTAATGTGCCTCTAGAGTAACAATGGATCCTACCACATTAATTTGCATCTGCATCATCAAATCAAATGTTGGAGTGGTTGATATGATTTTCATTTTGTCTATGATCATGCATGATGAGATGCTCCCTTGCATGGTGATTTAATTAGCATACTTGTTCACGAAGGTTCATGATCTTCTTAAATTTCACAAGCACTACACTTTGAGAAATGTGGAGCATGATTCCCTCTCACTCAAAACTTTCACACCATTTCTTCACCCTTAGATAATATGTATACAATCATTGTTGAAGATTCTATGAATAGGTTTGGTTGAATGACATATGAGAAGGGAAATGGGTGAATAATTGGTAATCTGACCTGGTCAACTTAATTATTAGTTAAGTGAAACCTATGGCGTGATTTATATAGTTTGGAATTGCTATTGTCATCACTCAAACTAGGAATTTTGGCAATTTCACTTTGATGCTCTATCCCTTTTTCTATGAAGTTAAAGCGGTATCTTAGCCATGTTGGATGCTATGTGCAAGGACTATGGATGCAGTTCAGATTTTCACCTCTGTGTCATCCTATACTACCTAGCCGTCGATATGAATTGTCTACATAGTAGAGCTGTCATATTCCATACTTCAAGTTTCTTCATAATGTTTGTGCTTGCTCATCAACGTATTTAGATGTATAGTGTCAGAATGCAAGTTTTAAAGGAATCATGAAGGATTTCTTAGGTTATTATATGTACCTTTGATATTTAGACGTGGCACCTTAGTAATATTAACATTAATTTGCATATTTGGGAGTCTTCCTCTATATTGATCATGGTGCAGTTGTAGTTTGGTTGTTGTTGTTGTATATCCATAGTGCACACATGTAGGAGCAATCCCAAGACTACTCAAACATCTCAAGCTAGTATGTGTATTGATATACATCTTTATGTGTGAGCATGTGCATGTGTTGCTCCTAGAATGTATGTGCATGAAATATGTATATATATGCATGTATGCATGCTTGTGTATATCTAGGTGTGTTTATGTGTGTGCACAAAATATGTATGTGAATATTTGAACAAGAAGCATAATGAAGCTTCATATTCATGTCTTGTTGTATATTCATGATGGTGATTAGATGTATATGTAAAGCCATTTGGGTGCTATTATATGTATATATGTAAGTGTATGTTTGGATGTGGTAAGTTTCAAATGATGAAGTAGATCTTTCCATTTTTTGATGCATATTTACATGATGCACTCATTGATGAGAAGATTGACATAGAAGCAACAAAAAATATGGCCAAATAGTTGGTATAGACCTTGAAAGAAAGAAAATTAGATGCACCTGTATCATATATCATACTCCTTTAGGATCTCATAGTGATTCCTTTGAGTATGATTGTTATGCAATGGTTGTCTCTAGTTTTTGTAATGAGAATGAGCCAGTTTCTTTTGATAAAGCATATAATTTAAAAAAATTGATGTCTTCTATGCAATCATAATATGATGCTATCATGAAGAATGGTAATTGTTCTTTATTGATTTACCTACATGCTAAAAGGACATTGGCACCAAATGGGTATAAAAGTTGAAACATAAGCATGATGGAGCGATTCATAGGTATAAGGATAGGATTATTTCCAAAGGTTATGCTCAAGAGAACGACATTGAATTTGATTTTACTTTTGTTCCCACATGCCAAATGACTACTTAACATAGCATTTGTGCATTTGCAACTCATCATGTTGAAATGTACATTATTTGGACATTAAAATTACATTTTTAATGATTATTTACATGAAGAAGTGCTTGTACTTGAGCCCTGTGGTTTTCTATAGAAAGGGCATGAAAACTGTGCAAGTTGAAAAAGGAATTGTATGGATTGAAGAAAGAATCACATGTTTGGTATGGAAAGATAAATGCATATTGGCTAGGACATTGTTTTGAGAATAGTCCATCTAAAAGCGGGTTATATGTTAAGTGCAAGAAACTAACAATTACAACCACCACATGCTAGAGAGATGACTCTCCTCCCAACCTTATGCTTGTATATATAGCTGCCCAAATCAATGAGGACCACAAATGTAACTAGAGTCCACAAGTGTATGTTGGAGACAATGTCAATTTGTCAACAACTTTAGCATCTATTTATCTCTTGTAGTTTCCCTTCCCACAAAAAGCCAGCGCCCACTTGGTTTAGCATAAACGATCTCAAAGCAAAAGCAAGTCACCCGGGTTCAAAACCCACAGACATCAAGTGGCAGTGCGTTGCTTTTTAAATAAACAAATCGAAAGATTGCTGAAGATTTTTGGCGACATAGATTTCCACGCAATCGCGTAGCAACTTTATGTTTTTTGTATTTGCTTTTGGAGAGTACTTCAAACCTATATAAGAAGGAGCCAAGCTCATAATCAACCATCACTCATCAAGCAATCCTCTCAAGGAGATCAAGGAGGAGTATCACATACTTAGAGGAGGTGATCATTCAAAGATCTCAAGCTAGATTTTGAAGATTCTGAAGCTTTGGAGGTGAAGATTTGGTGAAGGAGAGGCTACTCTCTTGGAGCAAGAAGTCTTCTACAAGGTGGTGGTAACTATCTTTTGTGAGTTAACCTTATACTTTGTTTTTAGGGTTTCTCTACCCTAATCTCAAAATTAGGTTTGGTTGATTTACAATTTTGTTACACTATTTTGTGAGAATAAGGTAAGTTTTGTTGTTTATTCACTTCATACACTTATATTATTTCAACATAATCTAAATTTTGTATCATCATCTTCTTGGATATTCTTCCATTAGTGAGTGCACCACTTTATATGGTTGAGTGGTACTCCCATGTTGTAATTTGGACATCTATTATTTTAGTGAGTAAGCATCCAGCTTACCTTTCTATCCTTGTCTCAAGATCTCTTTCTTTCTATCTCTCACCTATCATCTTAATTAATTAATTATGTATGCTCAAAAGGTTTTAGTATTGGAACAATCTTGGGGCCCCAAATTCCAACACTTGGTATCAGACCATAATTGACATAGACACTTAGTTAAGATGAGTGAGATTAGAATTGAGATTCAAGACAAGTTGGATGGGTCTTCTAATTATCCCATGTGGAGTTTCATGATGATGAATATTTTAGTGACAAAGGATTTATGGAGTATCGTCAATGGATCCTTAACAAGACTGATTCTAGAAGGCGAAGAAGGAGCTACAACAACTTCAAGAGGTACTGGAGTTACTATTACAGAACCAACTGAAGAAGAGGTAACCACTTCGACATCTAGAGTCACAGGTAGGTCTCTACCTACAGTTCCTCCTATTGAAGATCAGGCAAGGTGGGATGCTAGAGATGCTTTAGCACTTTCATTCATAGCAATGAGTGTTAAAAAGAATATTCTACCACAGATCAAATCTTGCAAAAGTTCTAGACAAGCTTGGTTAAAGCTTGAGAATCTTTTTCAGAGCAGAAACTTGCTAGAAAAGCTCACTTGAGGAGACAACTAGCAAATACAAGGATGAAGGCTGGTGAGTTCAATTCAAACCCACATTACGAGACTCATTGACTTGAGAGATCAACTTCTAAATGTAGGAGTTGAGATATCAGATGAAGAAATGGTAAATATGCTGATTAATTCACTTCGTATTTCATATCGATCTTTTATAACCACTCTTACCCTTACCACAAGAGATAGAGAGGTTACATTTGAAGAGCTACAGTTCTTGTTACTTCAAGATGAAGATCAGATGAAGGGAATGGAAGAGAATGAAGAAGCACTTTCATCTTCATCAAAGTGTAAAAAGAAGTTTGCAAGTTCTTTCAGCAAGTCCTTGGATATTTACTCAGGTGCTACAAAGCATATGACAGGTTGCAGAGATGTGTTTTCTTCCCTTTCTTATTCTACAGGTAGAAGAGTTACTATTGCAGATGGCAATGATTTGGATGTTGTGGGAATAGGTATAGTAACCCTAAAGTCAAGAGAAAGTGGTAATTTTAAGATTTCAGATGTTCTATAAGTACCTGAAATGAGGAAGAATTTGCTATCTATATCTGCACTTTTAGGTAATGGTTTTAAAGTTGTATTCGAGAGAGATCTTTGTAAGATCTTATCACATAAATACGACAAGTGTATTTTGCAAGGTGAGCATAGAGGAGGGATCTTTGTTTTGTCAAAAATCAGTCAGGCATATGCGGTCAAATCTTCATCACCGGTGGAACATATGAAGCTATGGCATGAAAGATTTGGACATATTAGTTTTGGAGCTCTCAAAAGTATCAAAGACAAAGGTATGGTTGAGAGTTTATCCTCATTCAAGCTACCAAATGATTCAGATATATGTGAAGGTTGTCTTGAAGGTAAGATGCATAAACTACCTTTCAAGAAACATGGTCATATTACAGCTACCAGGAAATTGTAGATTATTCATTCATATGTGAATGGACCTATGAGAAAAAACTCTATTCAAGTTTTCAGGTATTTTGTTCTATTTGTTGATGATTTTACAAGATACTTTGGATCTATGGTCTTAAGTTGAAGTCAGAAGTCTTTCCTATGTTCAAGAAGTTTGTAGCTATGGTTGAAAATGAAAGTGAGGAAACTATCTAGATTCTTAGAAGTGATAGAGGTGGAGAATACTTGTCAAAAGAGTTTCAGACATTTCTTGATGAGAAAGGTATTACCCGACACCTTACTATTGCTTATACACCTCAGAAGAATAGTGTTGTAGAAAGAAAGAATAGAGTACTTGTTGAGATGATGAGGAGCATGATGGCATCCAAGAGGCTTTCACCGAAATTTTGGTTTGATGCAGTACATACAACTAACCACATTTCAAACAGGTCATCTACAAAAGCTTTAAAGGTAATCACATCTTATGAAGCTTATTATGGTAGAAAACCTAATGCGAGTTACTTCAAAGTATTTGGATCACTTTCTTATGTACATGTTGAGAAAAAGGACCGAGGCAAACTAGTTGTAAAGGCAAAGAAAGCTATTTTCATTGGATATCCTATTGAGAGTAAAGGATACATGTTTTATGTTCTAGAGATAGGTGAAGTTATTCTTTCACGTAATGCTCATATTGCTACAAATAAGGTTTATGATAAAGAAGCAGAAATTCTAGAGTTCATTAGTGAAAATGATTGGATGTTTTAGAAAGATTCTGGATGTACATGTTTAACCATATTAGGAGGGAGTTAAAATTCCAAGGTGTTGGGGGTTTTCTTGGACGTGAAGGAGTTTGAGGGTTTGTAGGAGAAAAAAGAAGAAGAACAAGAGACGAAATAACTCAGACAAGCTTCTGCAGAAACACCCTTGAACCTTTGAACCTTGAGTTTTTTATTACAATAGAAGGATTACACTATTTCATTCAATCCGAGTTAATACTCGGGCGCAATTACAGAGAATGCTCAATCATAAAAGATCAATTATCTCAGAATCTCCCAGCAGCCAGCCTCTTCTGCACCAGCCCTTCACTTGCTTCCAGCTTCTCCTTGTGCACACCTTGCACTAAGCTTCCACGAGCTAAGGGACTAATCTCTTTTGGGCCTGATCGTGGAGAGAGACTTTTGGGATTGGTCTCTTGCTTCGCACTCTCTGCACCTCCCTTAGCCTCACTTCTTGCACTCTTCACTTTCCGCGGTCGACACACACCAGTGACTCTTCACTTCTCCCTTTCTTCTTACTTCCAGTGTCCAAGAATAGCCTTTTGTCTCTCTTTTGTTGAGTCCGCCGGTTCCGCGCACTCTAACTGTAATATAATCTTGGTGCCCTTTCAATGTCCCAAGATTGTCTTTTGAACTGGTCACCAACGACTCACTACTTTGTCCTGTAGTGACTTTAGAACAAAAGTGACTTTAGAATAAAATTTTGATTGGGCGGCCCTATTTCCACCTTTGCATACGCGGCCGCTTCCATACCTTCACCTTTCCTTTTAATTCTTTACTTTTGCACCTAAGATTTTAAATTCATCCTTTGAACCTTAAGAGAAAAAATACTTTGCACCCTTAGTTTCAACCGGTTAGGGCTCGACAGATGCCCACCACCTAAAGATCTCTCCATCCCGGAGAGACAACAGCAATACAAAACAGAAATATTTCAAAGACAGTAGACAGGAAAAGAACGAAGCTGAGGCAAGAAAAGAGTTAAAGGGTGCGTATATTATTTAAGTAAGAAAAAGCATAAGGCACCCTACAAGAATTATTGACAAAATCAGAGAGATGAGAATTTTATTGACAAAGCGATAATGGAAGCTAAGAGCAATTATTATGAAGGGGATGAGCAATTTATTGAGACTGTGAACGGCAAATTATTGTGCAGGGTGATTGGGATTCTCAGCCGATGTTGGTGGAGAGGGGGGCAAGGGAGCAGAAGCTTGTTCAATCATATGCTGTAGCAAACTAAGGCATTGCCTAAGATTGTCCCTGTCCCGTCGGATACGTCTGCATGCAGGGTTAGCACATAGCCCTAAGTTAGAGCGATTTTGAAGATCTTCTAAGGCTTTCAACGTAGAGTCGGCCATATCTCGATAGTGATCTCTCTCCTCTTTGAGCAATCGTGCCGTTTCATTGAGCGATTGCCATTGAGAAGTAGCCATGCGATTGATGTTGTCAATGGTTGAGATATATTGCTGATGAACCGACGCTGCCGCCGATACCGAATCTAAGGAAAGCTGGGAGGCTTGAGCACTGCCGAGAGCAACTGCGCTCGCGTCGTGGAGTAAATGTAAAAAGGAAGGGGTGGATGGGAGGTCAAATGGCGGAGTAGTGGAGGCAGGTGGATTTGGGGGGAGATTGGAAGGCTGGTTTACATGTGGACGGGGAGGAGGGGTTGTAGATGGAGAAGGAGCAGGTTGGTCACCGGTACGTTGAAAAACAGAACTCGGAGGACGAGGGGGTGTACAGGTGGGGTTTTGCGGGTCGAGTTGGGTTTGAATGTGTGGGCGAAAGGATGCGGCTGAAGAAGATCTCGGAGGGGGAACAGGTTCAGGAGTATGAATTGTGGCAGTAGCAGGAGATGTAGTGAGGAGAGGGGAGGCGGAGTGTGGATGAAGGGGAGGAATATCAGGTGGTGCGGAGGGTATTGTTGGAACGGAAGTCGAGCCAATGGAGAGTGTAGGGGAGGGGGGAGGGCGGGAGATGGAAGGCAGAACCTGAGCTGTGTGGGATTGGGGTAGTGAAGGATTAGCAAAATGCGCAGGGAGATTATATAACCAAGCTAACAATGGAGCAGAATATATGGAAAAGGCACGAGATTGGCGAGTGATAGCTCCACGAAGTCTACTGGAGCGCAAGCTTAAGGAACTATAGAGGAGGGCGGCGTAGGGGTACGGGCGGCTAGTGAGGAAGCAGTAGAGTGGATCAGCGATGCGAATATCGGATAGTGGAAGTCGAGAGGTGGGGCTATGAAGTAAAAAGAAAAAGATGAAGGAATTAAGAATGGATTGCATTCGGATGGAAAAACTTGCATGATTTTCAAAGCGAGCTTTACAAAATGCAATTGTGTCAGAGGGGGATACTCCCGAGTATAAGAATGGAGGGCTGCTGTAGTGAATGATGGAGGAGGGTATACTGGTGGCAAGGTCGGAGATGGTGAGAGTGCCGGTGCGAAAAGTGGGGAACAACCTGAGAGCTTCATAGACATCATTATGGTTGGATGGGTCCTGCAAGACAACGTTGGCCAAGCCCAAAAGTCCTGCATACTGAAGATTTTCGGCTGAGAAAAGATTACGGAGATCAATGGGGGGAACGGATAGATGAAGACGAATTTGGATATTCAAATCCGGTGGAAGAAAAAGGCGCATGTAATCGCCTGAAGGGGAATAAGGTTGCGAGATCTGCGAAACAGAAGGAGAGGGAGAAGAGGAAGGGGGGCGAGGAAGGGAAGGTGGAGAATAAATATCGGTTGAATCAGAGCGAACGGAATAGGTAGGGATATTTAGAAGTGGGGGAGGAAATGGAGGATGAAGAGCGGAAGTCGAGGCATCTGGTGGGGGATAAGGGGAGTCTGTGGATGCAGGAAGCGGGGTGGGAAGTGAAACTGGCAATGTGGGGACCGGGTAGACGAGGGTGGTAATTGGTCGTGTATGCGAGGGTTGAGGATCTGAATGAGTGTCAGTGGGATGGGTCGTTTGTAAGGCCGAAGATGGGAATTCCGAAATAGCTGCCTGTGTTGAAGGATCGGCCATTTGGGACTGGAGCTTGAGGAGTTGGGAATATTGCGGATTGCGATGGGTGCGAAGTCCCCAGATGGGCAGAGAGCGCTACGGGTGTGAGAGGCGGGGATTCGGAGGGGGTGGTTGGATGGGGAAGGCGGATGGGGTGGTGGGTTGGGGGAGGCAGAGGTGGTGAGGCGGGGTGAGAGGGGGTGGTGAGAAGGGGGATTCGGAGGGGATGGTGGGATGGGGAAGGCGGATGGGGTGGTGGGATGGGGGAGGCGGATGGGGTGGTGGGTTGGGGGAGGCGGATGGGTTGGGGGGTGGGGGGTTGGGGGAGGCGGATGGGGTGGGGGGTTGGGGGAGGCGGATGGGGTGGTGGGTTGGGGTTGAGAGAGGGGGGTTGGAGAGGGGGGGCGGACGCTGCGGATAGGGGGGTTGGAGATGGGGGGGCGGAGCGCGGTTGAGAGGGCGGGGTGAGAGGTGGGGGGATTCGGATTGGGTGGTGGGTTGGGGGAGGCGGATGGGGGGGGGTAGGCGAGGGGTGGGCGGACGCTGCAGAGGTCGGGGTGAGAGGGGGGAGTGGGTTGGGGGAGGCGGATGGGGGGGTGGGTTGGGGGATGCGGGTGGGGTGGTGGGTTGGGAGATAGTGGGCGGGGGGTTGGATAGGGGGTGGGAAGGGGGGGTCCGATGGAGCAGTGGGCGGGGGGGTTGGATAGGGGGGTAGGAAGGGGGGGCCGGATGGGGTGGTGAGCGAGGGAGTTGGGAAGGGGGCGGAGAACGCGGAGAGGGGGCGCGGAGAGGGGGGCGCGGTTGTGAGAGGGGGAAGTGGGGGGTATAGGAGATGGGGGGGGCGGACGCTGCAGAGGTCGGGGTGAGAGGGGGGAGTGGGTTGGGGGAGGCGGATGGGGGGGGGTTGGGGGAGGCGGATGGGGGGGTGGGTTGGGGTTGAGAGAGGGGGTTGGAGATGGGGGGTAGGCGAGGGGTGGGTGGACGCTGCAGAGGTCGGGGTGAGAGGGGGGAGTGGGTTGGGGGAGGCGGATGGGGGGGGTAGGCGAGGGGTGGGCGGACGCTGCAGAGGTCGGGGTGAGAGGGGGGAGTGGGTTGGGGGAGGCGGATGGGGGGGTGGGTTGGGGGAGGCGGGTGGGGTGGTGGGTCGGGAGATAGTGGGCGGGGGGTTGGATAGGGGGTGGGAAGGGGGGGTCCGATGGAGCAGTGGGCGGGGGGGTTGGATAGGGGGGTAGGAAGGGGGGGCCGGATGGGGTGGTGAGCGAGGGAGTTGGGAAGGGGGTGGAGAACGCGGAGAGGGGGCGCGGTTGTGAGAGGGGGAAGTGGGGGGTAGGAGATGGGGGGGGCGGACGCTGCAGAGGTCGGGGTGAGAGGGGGGAGTGGGTTGGGGGAGGCGGATGGGGGGGGGGGGGGGTTGGGGGAGGAGGATGGGGGGGTGGGTTGGGGTTGAGAGAGGGGGTTGGAGATGGGGGGTAGGCGAGGGGTGGGCGGACGCTGCAGAGGTCGGGGTGAGAGGGGGGAGTGGGTTGGGGGAGGCAGATGGGGGGTGGGTTGGGGGAGGCGGGTGGGGTGGTGGGTCGGGAGATAGTGGGCGGGGGGTTGGATAGGGGGTGGGAAGGGGGCTCCGCGGGAGCAGTGGGCGGGGGGGTTGGATAGGGGGTAGGAAGGGGGGTCCGGATGGGGTGGTGAGCGAGGGAGTTGGGAAGGGGGCGGAGAACGCGGAGAGGGGGCGCGGAGAGGGGGGCGCGGTTGTGAGAGGGGGAAGTGGGGGGTAGGAGATGGGGGGGGCGGACGCTGCAGAGGTCGGGGTGAGAGGGGGGAGTGGGTTGGGGGAGGCGGATGGGGGGGTGGGTTGGGGGAGGCGGGTGGGGTGGTGGGTTGGGGTTGAGATAGGGGGTTGGAGATGGGGGGTAGGCGAGGGGTGGGAGAGGGGGCGGAGAGGTTGGCGCTGCGGGAGATAGGGGGGTTGGAAGGGGGAGCCGATGAGCGAGGTTGAGAGAGGGGGTTGGAGATGGGGGGTAGGCGAGGGGTGGGAGAGGGGGCGGAGAGGTTGGCACTGCGGGAGATAGGGGGGTTGGAAGGGGGGGGGTCCGATGAGCGAGTTGGAGAGGGGTTCGGATGGGGAGGTGGGCGCGGGTTGGAGAGGGGGCGTAGAAGTTGGCAAGGGGCTGTGTAGGGATGGAGGGGTACGAGTGGTTATAGTTTGGCGGGGAAGGATGGAGGATCACGTCAACTTCTCTTCATATCGAAGATCCAAGTTCACCATCATAGCCAGAGCGCGAAGATGATAATAGTATTGATGTTGAGGGAGGAAGAATGAAGGGAAGGCATATTATATAGCAATGATGAATGAAGGATCACCTCCTAATCAAGAATGGTTCACCATAAAAGGGTGCTCAAAAGAGAGGAGATGCAACTCTTAAACTTAGCCATTCAAGGGAGAACAAAGAAATGGGCATTAATGAAAGTTATTGTGCAGAAAATGGATTGAGTGGATGAAATAAACATCAAGAGAATGAAAAAATGGTGCCGAAAAAAAAAACGCGTGAGTTTTTTTTTTTTTTCTGAGTCCTGTTACCTAATAAACCAAACCAAAACCATCAGGAACAAAATAAATGAAAATACAATGGTTATGACACTTGATAATAAGCCTTGAGTCTAGAAATGTTTACTAAAGGTAGGGTGTGGCCAGCGAGGGTTTCCAATTGCACAGCACCCCAATGCAATATCTTCAGCACGCGGAAAGGTCCTTCCCAATGAGGGATCCATTTCCCTTTTGCAGTCGTATGAGGGTTAGGTTTATGGAGAAGAACTAACATGCCTGCTTCAATGTTGTTTTTCCACAGATGTCGATCATGTGCCTCCTTCCGCTTCATCTGAGTCTCTATCAATTGTTTGGTTGCTAGTAAACGAATCTCCTCCACTTTATGTAGTGCTCCTAGCCTCTGAGAGACATCACAATCCTTCTTTCCCTGCATGAATGCTATCTTAGGTGATCCATGTAAAAATTCAAAGGGCTCGATGGGTAATATGCCGTAAACCAGTTGGAATGGGGAATATCCAGTGGCTCTTTGTAGGCTAACCTGTATGCCCAAAGTGTACCTTGTGTAAGCAATGCCCCATGAAGTGGGTTGCAACATACACTCCTTTCTTAACATTGCAATTAAAACCTTATTTGTCGATTCAGCCTGTCCATTTGCTCGTGGATAGTAAGCACAAGAGGTCCTATGAAGAATTCTTTACCTGTTGAAGATTGCTTGCAGGACTTTATTGACAAAATGGGTACCCTGATCAGTACAAATTTCAAGTGGACAACCAAACCTGCAAATGATGTTACTATAAATGAAATCAGCAACAGTTTGGGCAGTGCAATCGGAGGAGGCAATAGCTTTAGCCCACTTTGTCGCATAATATGTAGCTATCAAGAGATATTTTTCTCTTTTTGGAAAAGCGGGAGGGTAGATGGGCCCTACAAAATCTAGCCCCCACTTCTCAAATGGTTGCCAAGAGGTGGAAATAACCAAGGGGTTATGTCTCTGCTTTGTTGGCTTAGGTCCACACCTCTGGCAAATGTCACATGCCTTTCCCCATTCATCTGCATCCCTAAATAGTGTAGGCCACCATAGACCCGCATCCAGTATCCTCTGACTCATAATATGTCCTGGGAGGTGCCCACCACCTCTTCCTTCATGTGCAGAGTGAAGGACTTCCCTCACTTCTTCTTCTTCCAAACACTTCCTGAACCGATCATCTTTGCCCTGTCTGTACAATTTATCTTCAATGAAGGTATATGGTCTACTCTTGATTAGCAGGCTCTTCTTTTGTACAGCACTAGCCTTTTCTGGATACAATCCAGTTTCAATAAAATTTTTAATGTCGTAATACCAACCTTGAGCTTTTACAGCAAACAGATGAGCATCTGGAAAGTCATCATTGATTCCACTAGATTGATTCATCATATTTATTCTGGATAGGTGATCCGCCATAACATTGTCTTTTCCTGGTTTATGGACTACAGAAAAATCAAACTCTTGGAACAACAATAACCACCTCCATATTCTATCGGTGGCCTGGGGTTTGTTGAGTAGGTATTTTAGTGGTTGGTGATCTGATATAATAATAAATTTTACCCCCAGTAAGTAATGACAGAATTTTTGGACAGCAAAGACCATTGCTAGGGCTTCCCTTTCAGTAGTACTGTAATTCCTTTCAGCCTTGGTCAAGATTCTACTGGCATATTGAATTGGCCTGTCCACTTTAAATTCTTCACTGGGTTGGGTCAAAACTGCCCCCACTGCATATGCACTGGCATCGACATGTATATGAAAGATTTTTGACCACTCAGGTGTGACCAAGATAGGAGCACACACCAACCTTGAACGTAATGTCTGATATGCTTTTTCCTCCTCTTCTTCCCATTTAAAAGGTACTTCCTTACCTGTAAGTCTAGTCAGAGGTCTAGCTATCTCTGCATACATTTTTATAAACCTTCTATGATAACCGGTATGCCCCAAGAAACTCTGGATCTCTTTAGGAGATTTAGGTTTAGGCAACTTTAATATAGAAATGATTTTGTCAGGATCTGGGGCCATACCTTTAGCCGACACCACATGTCCTAAAAGGGTTCCTTCTGTCACAAGGAAATGACATTTATTTGGATTGAGCTTTAACTTAGTCTCTCTGCATCTTTGGAAAATATTCTGCAGCTGCCTCAAGTGGTGGTCCAAACAATCTAGATGAGTTTCCTTGTGAGATCTTGAAAACGAAGAGAAGTCATCCATGAAGATTCTAAGTGATTCCAGCAATAGGGGGCCAAAAATGAGATTGACCGTTCTGTTAAAGGTGGCTGGAGCATTTCTGAGCCCAAATGGCATTTTTACATACACATATGTTCCCCAAGGTGTGATAAAAGCAGTCTTTTCACGATCCTCTAGATGTATTGATATTTGATTATAGCCACTGAATCCATCCATAAAACTATATAATGCATGCCCAGCCACTTCTTCAATGACCCGTTCTACAAAAGGCATAAGGAACCCATCTAGAATGGTCACCTTGTTGAGAGCTCTAAAGTCAACACAAATTCTGATTTTGTTAGTATTCTTCTTCGGTACTATAACCATAGGTGAGAGCCACTCTGAGTGTTCCACAGGAATGATGATTCCTGCATCCTCCATCTTTTGGATTTCCACATAGACGGCTTCGGCATACTTTGGATTAAGTCTATAACTCCTTCCTCTGATGGGTCTGGCTCCATCAACCAGAGGGATTCTGTGCTCTCCATAAGATGCAGGCACTCCTTCTAAGTCTTTATAATGCCAGGCAAAAACATCTGCATACTGGGTCAAGAATGATTTTACCTTTTCAAGGAGCCCTGGGTGGCTCCACAACCAAGTGGCCACCAGAACTGGCTGATTATTGTCTTGAGTGCCTAAGTGTATTTCTTGGACAGGATTTCTTGCTACCATATTATCTCCGTGTGCATCTGCTTCCTTGTCTTCTTCTACTAGCTTTTCGTGCATTGCTTCATAAGCAGGTGTATTTTGGACTTCGATGTGTTCCTCTTTGTCCTGCATCCATCCTGTAGGGATTTCTTGAATTGGGAAAGAACATTCAACCTCAGAATTTTTTACCTTGTTTTTAGCTTTAGAAACTTCGTTATCTGTGGTTGACACATCCTCCTCCAATTTGTATTTGAGGGGTATCTTCCTGCCCCTTCTGTGGTCTGTGATGGGCTCTCCCAATCCATCAACCTGGACCTTTTCCTTGTCTTCATCATAACCTTCAGTCGTGCACGGATTATCAAGAAAAATTCCAAAACAAGAGGAAGAGTTGCCGGCTTGGAGCCAACTTAGAATATCCTCTTCTTCCTCAAAATCTATTTGGGGTTGATCCTCCGCTTCTGTTTCCATGCAAATGCTCACTGTTTGCATCATACTAGTGTTTCCTTGATTGTCTGGGCCTTCTTCTAAATGAATTTGTGTCAGCTCCTACCCTTTCTTTTGTACCCACATAGTGTCCTTACCCCAATCATGAATGACACTGGCATGCCTCAGCCAAGGTCTTCCAATTAAGAGAGGAAATCCTCCTTCAACCTGGGGCAATCTTAAAACCACAAAATCCAAAATGAATAGATTACCTTGTACTTCAAGTGGAACTTTTGGGATTACCCCCAAGGGCCTTACTTTGCTCTGATCTGCCAATGTAACCGTGAAATTTGCAGGTCTTGAAGGGTGGAGTCCAATCTTTTTCATGGTATGTTCAGGCATCAAGTTAATGCCAGAACCACCATCTACAATAACACCTTGAAATTCATGACCCTTGATTGATATTGTAAGCCGAGGACTTTTATAATCCGTAAGGGGTGCTTCCCCCATAATTATCCCTTTATGTAAAATAGCAGTCTTTGCCACTAAGCTTGTAGTAGAAGCCTCATCAATTATCTGCAATAATTCTGACCTGAATTTCCCATCCATCTTTATTAATTCAAAAATACTAACCTCCTTCTTCATTGACTTGAGTAGTTTTGAAGCCTCTGACTCTTTAAGAGAGTGAGCTTCATTTGCTTTGCCAAACTCTTCTTGAGCCCTGTTGAAGGCATGCCCAATGGCATCACTGGTGCCTATGAGATATTCCTTTTGGTTTGTGTCTGCATTTGTGGTGGCTTTGTCTTCAAATGCAACTCTGTCTTTGTTCAATTCCTTAATTATCGATTCTTGATTTTCTACCACTTTTGCCGTTCCCTTGCTTCTTGTCTGTACTGCAAAAGATTCGAGTTCTTCTAATTGTACCACTCTGGTAGATGGTGAGGGTTCATTCACCTGAGGTAATGTTTCCTCCTTGAATACAGAGATCATTTGGAGATGGGGTCCGGAAGTAGAGGCTTGATTCTTAGGACAACAGTTTGTATAGTGATCCCTGGCCTCTGGACAGTTCCTGCAAGGAGGGGCATTTTCTGGGAGAGTGCACCTAGATTGGTAGTGCCCGCACTCTCCACATCTGAAGCAAATGATGGGCCTTCTAGGCCCATTCGCAAAATTATTCCTTGGTCTGGGATTATAGTTGTTACCTTGGTTTGCTGCTGCTGCCATTACATTTGCTGGTGGCAAGAGTCCTCCTTGTGTCCAGTATGTCGTTGTAGGCATTCCCCTTACTTGGCATTCATGGGCCTCATGCCCAATCTTCCTGCATAATTGACAAGTCACATTTAGCAGAGGACATTCACTTACTATGTGCCCTTGCTTGTTGCACATGGAGCACCAGAGTCCATTCTTAATGCCGCCTCCTTTGAGTTCCTGCAATTCCTGTCTCAGCTGAGCTAGTTCTTCTGCTTGGGCTTCCTCTTCCTTTTGGAGCTTGAGGGCTTCAATCTCTTTTCTCAGCTGAGCTACAGCAGTCTCCTCCTCTGTGTAGGGCTTATTCCTTTTCAAGCCCTCCAACTCCCTTCTTAACTGGATCACTGGGTCCTCCAGTTCTGTACCATAGGATGGTTGGGAAGAAGTTGCACCATACTGGTGCCTTATCTGTTCCAAGCGTGTGGCCGTATTGATGAACTCCTCAACAGAGGCAGTAGGTAGCACTAACTCTTTTATTTTGCATTGGGTGACCACAGGTAGGGGTTTGGCTAACCATTTCTTGACAAAGAAATCATGCGGTGGATCTGGTAGTTTAGCCATTAGTGCTTTGGCCCTGGTCACAAACTCTGGGAACTTTTCTCTTGGACCCAATCTCAAGTTTTCTAACTCTTCGATAATGATCTCTGCCGTGTTTCCGTGCTGAAACTGATTTTTGAAGGCCTCTTTCATCAAATCCCAAGAGGTAAAATGGTTTTCAGCAAACTGGCTAAACCACTTGTCTGCCAGACCTTCCAAAGTGGCAGGGAAGAGTATCAAGAAAGCATCTTCCCTACCCATTAGACCTCTAGTCTTGCATAATGCAAGAAATCTTCGAATGTGCTCATCTGGATCCTCATGGGCTAAACCTCTGAAAGAGGGAAATTTTATGTTTAATCTGGGGAGTAAGGTTTCTAGGTCCACCTGTCCTGCCATGCTTCCTACCGATGAAGTCGATGAAAGTGGACTCGATGATCTTCTGTTTGCCTTTCTTCTTGTCTACTTGCACTTGACCCTCAAGGTTTGTGACCGGGTCGCGGTCATGAGCTGTTCATAGTTCACCTGAAATGAGACACTTGATATAAGTACTAACCTCGTTTAGTCAACTGGAGTATTACTGTTGGCACTGGAATAGATCTTCTCCTAAGCTCAAATCTCCTTGTATGTCCCACCGGGCGTGCCAAATTTGTTGGGGGTTTTCTTGGACGTGAAGGAGTTTGAGGGTTTGTAGGAGAAAAAAGAAGAAGAACAAGAGACGAAATAACTCAGACAAGCTTCTGCAGAAACACCCTTGAACCTTTGAACCTTGAGTTTTTTATTACAATAGAAGGATTACACTATTTCATTCAATCCGAGTTAATACTCGGGCGCAATTACAGAGAATGCTCAATCATAAAAGATCAATTATCTCAGAATCTCCCAGCAGCCGGCCTCTTCTGCACCAGTCCTTCACTTGCTTCCAGCTTCTCCTTGTGCACACCTTGCACTAAGCTTCCATGAGCTGAGGGACTAATCTCTTTTGGGCCTGATCACGGAGAGAGACTTTTGGGATTGGTCTCTTGCTTCGCACTCTCTGCACCTCCCTTAGCCTCACTTCTTGCACTCTTCACTTTCCGCGGTCGACACACACCAGTGACTCTTCACTTCTCCCTTTCGTCTAACTTCCAGTGTCCAAGAATAGCCTTTTGTCTCTCTTTTGTTGAGTCCGCCGGTTCCGCGCACTCTAACTGTAATACAATCTTGGTGCCCTTTCAATGTCCCAAGATTGTCTTTTGAACTGGTCACCAACGACTCACTACTTTGTCCTGTAGTGACTTTAGAACAAAAGTGACTTTAGAATAAAATTTTGATTGGGCGGCCCTATTTCCACCTTTGCGTACGCGGCCGCTTCCATACCTTCACCTTTCCTTTTAATTCTTTACTTTTGCACCTAAGATTTTAAATTCATCCTTTGAACCTTAAGAGAAAAAATACTTTGCACCCTTAGTTTCAACCGGTTAGGGCTCGACACAAGGATTCAAGAAAGAGTTGAAGAAAGAGGAATTTCACAACCTTCTACAGAGTCAGTTCCACAAGACACTTTGATTCCATAAATGGAAGAAGTTAGAGTTCCAAAATGTCCTAGTACCTCGACAGGACAAGTTCTAGAACCTGTGGAAGCTGAAGGGTCAGAAAGAGTTTCACCACTATTTAAGGATACACCTATGTGGTTATATCAGACTTGGAAGGATAGTGGTATAAAGATTTTTACAGGAAGAACATGGAGTCAGAGTAGACAACAACAACAAGATCATGTAAGAACAAGAAATCAGACTAGACAACAACAACAAAAAAATCATGTAAGTTTTGCTGAAGGCTTTGAGATTCATGATACTTTGGCACTTACTACAGTTGAAGATGAACCTACATGTGTTAAAGATGCACTTAACATTCCTATTTGGATAAAAGCTATGCACGAAGAGATTGATCATATTCATAAGAATCAAACTTGGTAGCTATGTGAGTGACCACAGGGAAAGAAGGCTATAGGTGTAAAATGGATCTTCAAAATCAAAAGGAAAGCAGATGGTACTATTGATAGATACAAGGCCAGTTTAGTTGTCAAAGGATATGCACAACAAAAAGGTATTGATTATGATGAGACATTCGCCCCTATGTCTAGGATGACTGTTATTAGGTCAATACTTACTTTAATAGCACATTTTGGTTGGCATATATATCAACTTGGCATTAATACTGCTTTTCTAAATGATGATTTACATTAGGATGTGTATATTCAACAGCCTGAAGGTTTTGAAGAGACAGGTAAAGAACACTTAGTGTGTAGGCTTATAAAAGCTTTCTATGCTTTAAAATAGGCACCTAGAGCATGGTATGAAAAGATACATACATATATTTTGTCCATTGATTTCCATAACTCAAATGCAGCTCCAACTCTTTATGTCAAAGTTGAACCAGGTATGATGATTATAGCAATCATTTATGTGGATGATATTATAGTCATAGGTCCTAGAGATGAAGATTTGCAGATGTTCAAAGAACAATTGAAGCAAACATTTGATGTCAATAGTTTAGGCATTTTGCATTATTATCTTGGGATTCAATTTCTATTTCGAGATGAGTGTATCTATATGACACAAAAAAAGTACATTGAGAAACTTTTGGAGAGGTTTCAGATGGTTGATTCTAAACCTATGCAAACACCTATGGATCATAATATATCTTTACAAATGGTAGCAGATGTAGAGCCATTTGATGCTACTTTATATAGTCAAGCAGTTGGTTGCTTCATATATCTTTGTAATACACGTCCTAATATACAGTTTGCAGTTTCTCAAGTATCAAGGTTCATGCAGAATCTGACAATGTTACATTGGAAAGTACTAAAGCCGATCTTTTGATATTTCAAGGGAACTTCAAATTTTGCTATGGTATTTTCGAAATCTACACATTTGTTACTAAAACAATTTTCAGATTCTGATTGGGCAGGTGATAGAGACACAAGAAGATGTACTAGTGGATTTTGTTTTTATCTTGGAGATTGTCTTATCTCATGGCTTTCAAAGAGACAGTCCACTATTGCCACTTCATCATGTGAAGTTGAATATCGTGCAACATTTACAGCTACTCTAGAGTCAGTTTGGTTGCAGAAGATTTTCAGTTATCTTGATGTGAGAGTACATGAATCCATTCAGATATTTACAGATAGCCAGAGTGCTATAGCTATAGCTAAGAATCCAATGCATCATGCAAGCACAAAGCATATAGAGGTACACTACCACTATATTTGAGAGGAGAAAGCTAAGAAGCACATTGAGCTGCTTTATGTTCCTTCTAGTGAGGATGTTACAGATATATTTACCAAAGCATTGACTAGAGATAGTCATGAGAAGATTTGCAGGTTACTGAAGTTTGTACCAATATGACATTGAAGGGGGGATTGTTGGAGACAATGTCACTTTGTCAACAACTTTAGCATGTATTTATCTCTTGTAGTTTTCCTTCCCAAAAAAAGCGGGTGCCCACTTCGTTTAGCATAAATGATCTCAAAGCAAAAGCAAGTCACCCGGGTTCAAAATCCGCAGACAACAAGTGGCAGTGCATTGCTTTTTAAATAAACAAATTGGAAGATCGCTGAAGATTTTTGGCGATATAGATTTCCACGCAATCGCATAGCACCTTTATGTTTTTTGTATTTGCTTTTGGAGAGTACGTCAAACCTATATAAGAAGGAGCCAAGCTCATAATCAACCAGCACTCATCAAGCAATCCACTCAAGGAGATCAAGGAGGAGTATTAGATACTTGGAGGAGGTGATCACTCAAAGATCTCAAGCTAGAGTTTGAAGATTCTGAAGCTTTGGAGGTGAAGATTTGGTGAAGGAAAGGCTACTCTCTTGGAGCAAGAAGTCTTCTACGAGGTGGTGGTAACTATCTTCTGTGAGTTAACCTTATATTTTGTTTTTAAGGTTTCTCTACCCTAATCTCAAAGTTAGGGTTGGTTGATTTACAATTTTGTTACACTATTTTGTGAGAATAAGGTTAGCTTTGTTGCTTATTCACTTCACACACTTAGATTATTTTAACATAATCTAAATTTTGTATCATCATCTTCTTGGATATTCTTCCATTAGTGAGTGCACCACTTTATATGGTTGAGTGGTACTCCCATGTTGTAATTTGGACATCTATTATTTTAGTGAGTAAGCATCTAGCTTATGTTCTCTATCCTTGTCTCAAGATCTCTTTCTTTCTATCTCTCACCTATCATCTTAATTAATTAAGTGTGTATGCTCAAAAGATTTTAGTATTGGAACGATCGTGGGGCCCCAAATTCCAACAGTGCATGTGCAATCTCCTCCTCTCCTTTCATATCTTCCACTAGAGTCTACTAGTTGCTGGAGTGATCTCGACCACTCCTTTAGTACCTTCCAGTAGAGTCCCCTTGTGGTTGGTATACTCGCCACGTGAGTAAAGTCTCACTGGACTCAAGTTAACTCACATTAACTTGAGTTAGAAAGCTCTAGAGCTCCTTGGGCAAAACACTCTCCCCATGCTCCCCATGGGGGTTGAACCCAAGACCTCCTCCTTCACAACCTTGAGACTCAACCATTAGGCTAAGTGAATCACTTGTTTAAGAGAGCACATAAACTTATGCTTAAGTCTAGTCTCGAGATCTTTGGCCATACACATGAGTGATCGAACGGTGTCCGATTTCAGATATGTCTGAACCGACCAGACCCTTAGATGATAGAATTACTTTATTACATTCTCCCCCTTGGGAAATATTTTCTTCCTCAAAAATAAAGCTATATATACTATCCATCGGCAAACCCCGAGCCGCATGTTCTTAAACTAGAAGAACATGATCATGTTCTGAATACTAGAAGAACATGTCTCATCTCTGTGGTGGGATCCCTACCCAAATGATTCAAAACATTGTCTGGTTGTGCACTTTGATAAACTCGTCAAAGTACAAAGTAGTGAATGAATTATAAGGGTGGATCTAAAAGTATCCCCAACCACTTCATTGTTTCTCGATGTGTGTTCTAGGCACAAATATATGAAACGGATGGATTCCAATTAGTAGTCCATTTTTGGGCATGACTGGTGCATGGACTTAGTAACTAAAGTTGGATTTTTATCCCTCACAAGCTTTGAGAGCTCTTGATTCATATGAATTTGATTTGGAAAACTTGAAGTTTGGTTGACCCAAACATCTAGCTTGGATGTTTGTATAATGGTTTACTCCCATCCAACAATTACTTGATTTTTTCACCTCACTAGAGGACTACTTTGTCCTAAGGGGCTTGAGAATCCTATGTAAACTGTAGGAGAAAGTTTTCCATTTACTTTGGTTCAACCTTACTCTATCTTGACCAAGTCAAATTCAAAAATGAATTATCCAGCTGAGGACTTTACTCAAAGTTTTTATCTTTAAGTTCTTGGGAATTATCAAGCTATTGAGCAATTCCTAACTTCTCTATTCTAGAGTATATTGGGCTCTAGAAAATCATGAGATTTATGCTAGTAATTAGAAGCATACCCTAATGAATAAGAAAATCTTGGACTTATCATCTTTTGAAGATTGAATAAGTTCTTTTAGAGAACATCTATCTCGAATGTTTAATTTAGTTATCTAGGTCTAATCGACTAACCCTAGACTTTTGTGAAAGGAATTAGATACCATATCTGAGTCAATTCCAAAAGATTTAGAAAAATGAAGGAAATAACTAAAACTCTATATACCTAATTCAAACTTCTAAGATATAAACTTGCTATGAGTCAAATACTTGATGACCCCAGAGTTTAACTTCTTAACGATCTATTTCAATAAAGTATTGAAGCATTTATGTTTTCTTTCTTTAAGAGAAATAAACTTGATTCTCAAAAAGATTCATAGAGTAAATCTAAACATCATCCAACCACAAGATACTAGTGTGGTATCCAACATCAGTGTGTCGACCCACTCAAGTTCTATTGATGAGTTTTTAACATTTGAGACTAGGTTCATGCCTATATTTCAATCTTTATGACTCCTTACTAGGAATGCAATTCTTGTGCATTGCTTTGAGTCAAAGGATTGAATTTACCAAGTTACAGTAAGAACTTGTAGCTTGACTAAGTTAGTCTATTCCTTAGTTGAAATGTTTAGTTCAAAGTCAAAGTCTTACTCTTTGAAAAATGTATCAAACATTTCCGAATCATCAACACTTTAGCTGGAAGTGTTTCAAGAAGATCTTGGAAGTTACTTACTTTGTATCTTCTTACAAACTTGATCTTGAAGTATCTTGAGATCATACTTTTATCCTTCTTGAATTAAAACTTATCCTTAGAAGTTTTAATTCCCTTGAAGATCAAATCTAACTTCAAGATTTATTCTAGGACTAAAAAATAATTATCATCCATGGTCCGATGTCCCATACCATCTTTCCTACATCAATATGAGTATAAAATATGGTGTCCTATACCACCCTATTTTGTATTCACATTGATGGGTGAGTGATACGTATCCTAAAGTCTAAACATTTCTTGATAGAGTACCTTCTTACTTCAAGAATTTTGAAGTTTCAGGCATTACCTCTAACTTGATATTCTAGGTTTTGATTCCTCTACATGAGCATTTCACAATCTCGTGTTTTTCATAGGAAACTTGAAAACCTTTGATAGAATATCCATTCTTCTTTACTAGGGTTTTCAAAAAGAAAACTATTTATCATTCCAAGTTCTTGAATTTCTCAAATTCAATTCTAATAGTTATGCTCAACCAATTTATAGCGGCAAGAGTGGTTTACTACTTATCTTTAGATTCCTTTCTAACAAAAGCTTTTAAGTAACTACCCTAGGGACTTTACAGGAATCTCTATACTGCTTAAGTCTAAGAACCCACTCATGCTTTCGGATTTCACCTTTAAGAAATTCCTTTAAGGATAGGTAAACTTTATGTTTTACCTTCCATAGACTTAATTAGAGTCATCAGAGTTGCATAATACATACTTGGAATTTTTATTATGTTCAAACATGGAACAACTTACTATTTTGATTGAGGATACTTGGGCAAACATCAAAGTAGTTCCATTTGCAAATTCTTGGATAAATATTTTCCAAGTTGGATCAAGTCTGGTTGATCTTGCAACAATAATAAAGACTTATCTTTATCTTTAAGATCTCTTGATCTATCAAAAGCTTCTTTGCTTACCCATGGGATTTTAGAGATCTTTCCCCTACTCAAAGTCCAAGCATGTACTAATGCCTTTTAGATTATAAAGCTAAGAATCTTTGATACACTTCCAGATGATATCAACCATTGGACTTTAAGCACCACTTCTAGTGGTTTGGGACTTCTAGGGAAACTACTCACTGTCTAATGACTTTGAAGAATTTCATTCTCACTACTTGGGAGAATGTTATTCTTCAAGGACTTAAGATTCATTCTAGGAAATCAAATAACTTGTGCAAATGATTCATCTTGGAATCTTTTGCAATGCCAAAAGGATTCTTTCAAACAATATCCATAAACTTTACTAATTCAATTGTGTTTTCTTGATTATCAAACTAGAGAATAAATATCACCTTTTGGATATGGTTTCCCATTCCACTATGAAGGTTTATCTTGAACTTTCATTTATGTGATATTGATTCGTGTTCTTGAGTTTGATACAATATTTATTATTACTGGTCAATGTTTAGATGTTATTAGAGTACTTTAAACACATTTCGGCAATCAAAATTATGTTTAAAGTCCAAGCATCTATTGACAATTTAGCCACTAGTAATGCTATAATGAACACATAACTTTGACCTTTATAGCTTGTTTAGGAAAATTTCATGGATTGGAGATCCATATCTTGAAACTTTATATTCCTAAATGAAAAGCTCAAAGTTCAATTCATATTTTTAGGAATTTGATCATTTCCTAAAGATCTATTGATAATGTTTCCTCTTGAAGCTTCACTTTGCTTAAATGAAATAAAAAAATAACTCTATAAAAGAGTTCTTTCAAGTTTCCATGATTGCGTAGCAAATTGCATCGTTACCAGAGATGCAATCATCATGGAATCTAACATCATCTTATTTGAATGTCAAAGTTCAATTGATGCTAAGGTTCAACCTTTGATTTCCATCACTCCTTGGGATAGAATTCAAAGTGAAAACTTCAAAAACTATATGGTTTTTAAAAAATTGGAACATATCAACTATTCTTTGAGCTTAAAAGTTCAATTGATTTTAGTTCCATTTGATTTTATTTGATTCTTATCATGCCTTAGGATAGAATCAGATAAAACATCTAAAGGAAACTTCATCAATCTACTTGAATGCATGATTTCTCAATACCAAGCTATCGATTACATCTAAGCTTGTCGTTAGGATTCTCTAAGTTTTCTCCTAAACTTAGAGCCGTTAAGAAAATTTGAAAGTAGCCTTCTTTTCCTTGAACACTTGACTTTCAAAGGGTCTACTTTTCCTAATCAAGACTCATAATTTGTGATACCTAAATATCACGTTTGGGAAAAACAAACTAGCTACTTGAGCTGCATGGCAGCCAAGAGCCATGCAACTACCTAATTTGCTATTTTCTCTAGCTATCTAAGTCAAGTTAGAAAAATGAGGTAACAAAAGTAACTACTTAACAAACAATCATGCATATGCAAATGCTTGTTCTTGCATGCACATGTTGGCATTCTTCTTTCATGCACCAAACTTAAATCAAGCAATTCTTGAGCTTGAAAATGCATGTTCCCAATCATCCATGCACAAACATTCTACTTGCTAGCTTTTCAAAAAGATATAACCGTTCATGTGCATAAACTTGAGCATTAACTATCTTTTTCAAGCAAGAAGACAATGTGTTTTGTCAATGAAAACATTCTTTGAAAAGGAGAAACACACCAACATTCTTTCGTAGATGCATGTCTACACTTGCTAAGTATTTCCATACTTCGTTGCTTTCCTATTTTGCTTTCATAAATTGCATACAATGCTTTTAAAATTGAATATTTCTTCCCTACTTCAATGATAATAGCAATGCATTCTATATGAAATCATAAAGCAAAGAAAATATTGAAATGAAAACATAAACTTCTAAAGTACTTAGCTCCCAATTAGCTACGTCCTTCAATTGATCCTCTGGAAGAGCCATTCTCCATCCTTTGGTCCATGAGAAAGACAACATACTCCTCCTTGAAGTCCATTGCTTCCTCTTGTCCTCTTTCTTGAAGAAATGAAGCCTTCCTTTGTTGCTCGAAGAGAAAAGAAAACCAAAACATGTTCCTCCTTGATCCAAGGTTTCTTCACTTTGTCTTTGGATGATGCTTGAGACAGGCATTGGAAACTGAAATGATCTATGAGGAATTGTCCAACCTAGATCACAATAGAGAGGAAGGAATGAGCTTGATAATGCTTCCCAACTACATAGGATAATATGAACAAAGATCTGAATTTTTCCATGCACCTATAATGTGGGGCAAAGAAAAGAAATTACAAGATAAAACCTCTAGTCCTCTATCTGAGTTAAAAAGAACTAAAAGCAAATGTTCTTTAATGCTAGAGAAGTTGCTCCAAGTTGAACCTTAGTTGTGAAAAAAATTAGCTCAACATTTAAATTTGGAAGAGACAAACTCATCAACAAAAAGAGATAAAGTGGAGACCATGGCCATGATAAAAGTCCCAATTGATAAAGTGGGAGAATTTAGCAAGGGAGACAAAAGAAACACATGCCTTTGAGTTACATTTAGAGGATACATGACCAAAGCTATTTTAGACATGAGAGCAGTATCGAAGAGAAATACTCTCCTTACTTGGAAGAAAAATCAATAAAAACAAGTTGCACACATGCAAAAGCTTATATAGTTTGTACGTGAAGATTCGTTGAAAAATTCACATCTTGGATGGAGTAAAATACAAGCTCACCTCTGTTCCACGGTTGCCCCTGTCCAAGATGATCAAATCTACCACTTAGCATGTCCAGTTTCTTCAATATTCTACAAATAGTCTACAAATATAATCCTTTAAAGACCACGCAAAATCTGGCAACTTTTGCGACATTTGTTTTTCACGAAATTTGTTTTTTCTTAACTCTAATTTTAGAGTTATTGATGCATATCTGAAAAAGAGTGGACGCGTGGGGGGGCATGCAATGGAGGAGAAGCTTTTGGAAAAAGAAACGAGGTGCATGCAGAGGTTGCAATTCAGGAACAGGAGGGTCGTCCTTCAACAGTAAAAAGGGGGGCGCGTGAAGGCCAATCTCCCCCGTTCAACTATGGCGATTAGCATCTGAGACAACAAAGTGGAGGCAATTCACGATGAGCTTCGAGAGAACACTGATGAGAATCTTCTGAACGCTATTCTGAAAAGACAACTGGTTTTTCAATCTTCGATTTAGTTGCCATCTTCAATCATGATGCTCCTTACACTGTAACTCCGACGCCAACATCTGATGCTGGAGAGAAGACTATGGCGCTGATCTGATGGAGAGACAAAAGTGCGCAGAAGATTGTTCGTGTGAGTTTCGAAGTCATGATCAATCTACGACCATGACGCCTTTAATCTCTGCTGCTCATCCATAATATGATATCGCTGCTACAACTTTGAAGCTGTGGAGGTCTTGCGCATGCAGAGAAGGAACCTCGCAAGCTTGATGTTCTGTCAATATCTTGCGCTTATAACTTTTTTCCCTTCTTGTTACAGGGAACGTTATGTACTGTGAATGTTTTCTTGTACAAACATTGATTTCTGTAGGTGATGATCATAACTCTATCAGGGATAAATGTTGAGATTAATTGGTAACAATTCAATGAACAAGCGAATTGACACAAGTTCGTGTGATAGAGACAAAAAAATTCCACCTGCGCTTCCGGGGCTATGTCGACAATTCTCACAAGAACATTGATTTCTGTAGGTGATGACCATAACTCTGTCAGGGATAAATGTTCAGATTAATTGGTAACGATTCAATGATCTGGCGAATTAACACAAGTTCGTGTGATAGAGACAAAAAAATTCCACCTGCGCTTCCGGGGCTATGTCGACAATTCTCACAAGAACATTGATTTCTGTAGGTGATGACCATAACTCTATCAGGGATAAATGTTCAGATTAATTGGTAACAATTCAATGAATTAACACAAGTTCGTGTGATAAGAGACAAAAAATTCCACCTGCGCTTCCGGGGCTATGTCGACAATTCTCTTACATATTTATTTGATTGCGCACTTAATTAGTTTATTTTATCTTGATCAGATGCTGACTATACTCCAATCACAAAGCTATTATGAATACTTGTTCATCGAAAGATACTCGTTTGTTTTAATTGTTAGGAAAAAACACATGTGATTCGCGCAATGTTCAAGTTGTTTGAAATTTGCCTAAATCATGAAAGTTCGAATTCATATGAACCTTCTAAGTATGTGTTGAACATTGTTTACGTCTTCTATTGTTATCCTTGGCGATCTTTAAATATCATTAGCCTATGGTTTTTTTTTAATGACTATTAGTGTTCGGGATCCTGTAGAAAATTATGTTTAAACATATACATAAAGGATAATGAATCTATATTAATATTTATATAATCCCAAACTTTGATCGTATGTATTGGTTATATAATGACTTGATCTTACCTATAGATTATTGCGCATAATCAAATAATCAAAATAATATGTACTTACTCAAAATAATCAAATGCTATGATCTGAAACAAAAAAAAAGTGTTCGCCGACGACTATAACACTTCATTATAATCAGAAGACACATGTGAAGCTTAATGAGTGGTGAACTACTTCAAATTGACTCATTTTGATATAATTTGTTACTTCTTTCTCAAGAGAATGAACATTTAATAGTGAAGATTGACTTATCTAATTTGATCAAACTCCTTTACTAAAATCTCGTATAATCAGATGTCTTCGTGATGCTCAATTAAGTCTACTTTAACTGGTTAAGTTTTTTAAATCAATTATCTTGAATCTAATCATCTCCTTGAGTCTCCATTGGAGTTGAGTTTGCTCCAAGCACCCGGTGTGCACCGATCGATTTGGTGGTTGGCTTGATCCACCAGCCGTGTGTCCACAACTTCCTGACAACGGGAGTAGGGATAATTACCAAGGAAATATGGGAAAAATGGGGAAAATCAGCCCTATGACCCACTCGAATGAAATTATAATTGGTTGATGGTCATGTCAAAAGACCTCTAGGAGTTCTAGAAAAGGTCATTCTGTCCTTTTGCATCATATAGATGTTGACACACTCAAAATCTTCCTCTCGAAGATTAGTCTTAGAAGAGCTAAGAGAATGTGTGATAGGTGGATTTGTGATCTTGCAATTCTCTAATTCTAATGTAATGAATTCTTCATGTACCCAAAGTTGAATGTCACATGGAGTATCATATGAATAGGAAGTAGAGGTGTGACCCTCCTCTATTGCATATAGAGTATGATACTCATATGAGTGCCAAGTGGCACTCATATGAGGGGCTTTGACTATGACCCCTTTTTGGGTATGTAGGAGAGAGAGAGTATTTTATTAAAAACCACCACGCAGCTGGGCGGTAAGAGGAACTGAGAACTCCGTGTATCTTGGGCGGCAGCACTGTCTCGAAACTCGTGCAAAGAAGACGTCAAAAGGTTGGGGAGCTCATCGGAGCACAACAGTGAGAACAAGGCACAGGACAGTGGTATCAGAGCTCAATGATTAACGATCAACCGGCTAACAGAGACGCGCGCGTGTGAGAACCAACAGGATGATAGAGCGACAGCTCAAAGGCGCCACTAGCCCCTCGTTGCTCCTCCTTCCCCACTCTAGGATGAAAGAGGGACTCTAAAGCTCTTGCTTATATAGGCATTTTATCGCCTGCTGCGCCCATATGTGGGATAAAGTTCTCCTCTATCGATATTTCAAGTTTTTTTCTTGTGACGGTGAACTCAAGCTAAGCAAGGAGGTATATTTTCGAAACATTTTTGGAACTTTGGAGTGGAAAAGTGATGCTATGAGCCAAATTTTTGGGAAAAGTATGATGCACCTATGTAATATGGGTTGTGGTTATGGGGTATGGGCTTTGGGTGGTTTCAAAAAAGCTTTGGTTCCTCAGCTTTGAGCTTCTTAAAGTCATCCATCCATGAAGATGAGTTTTTTCACTTCCCATCAGTGACATACCCGACTTCTCCGCACCATAGCTTCCTCATACCATATCGGATTTCAACAATCTTGGTCAAGTTTCGAAGCTATACTTCTAAGATTTGCTCAAAAACCATTGATCTTGGATTTGGATGAGATTTGCCCCAACAAAATCTCTCTGCAGCACTTCAGGAGGAACTAGGCAGCCACTCCCGGGCCTAGTTTTTCATCATCGGGACTCCAAATCCACATTTTTCACTTGGGATAATCTCAAATTCTTGAAGTACAGGTGCTGGGCTTTATTTCTTAGACTAGCGAGGATTGTTACATCTCTGAAGTTTCTCAGTTTCACTCAGTTTTCCCGGTTGAGGCTATTCCAACGTGCTTTTGGAGTTGTTTTGGATGGTTTATGGTGCTTAGAACCTCCCCGGACCAACCGGATATTTCCAATTTTTATTTGGGCCTGGCGAGGATTCAAAATCAGCGATCTAAAGCTTCAAGGAGCACTTGGATTTCGCTTCCGTCACTTTACTTTGTAACAGGGAAGTGCTCTTGTGATATATTTCTCTTCTTCTTGCATATTTGAGCTTTACTTCCATTCATTTTCATACACTCTAGTTAGCAAACATGGGAAGGGTAGAAAACATGGAATCTAAAGGCAAACAAGTAGTTGAAACCACTTCTCCATCTAAAGAGCAACTAGAGGATCCTGATGCTAGAATGGAAAATAGAAGAGAACTTAGAAGAGAAAGAGCCTTCACAGGAAGAATATACTTATGAAGAACTTATAGATGAATTTGTCACTTGTGACCAATTCATAGACTTGAAAGAGCAAACCCTTAAATTAGAGAAAGATCTTGGTAGCATCACATCTCTTATATAGCAGCTTAAGTCTCAAATGATCTCACTTGAGACTAGTGTCACCTCTTTCCTAGCTAGGAAGGAAAGAGAGACTCCTCCTATTCCTTTGGAGCTCACTAGGAAAGATACTTCTCTTCCTAGTAAGCATAAAGGAGAGAGCTATAGGGAAGCTCCCCTCCTGAAAGACTTGAAGCCACCTACCTTTATGGGGGATGACCGAGACAGGAACAAGGATGCAATCTATACTTTTTTACAAAAGTGGCATGATTTGCATCAATTGAAGGGCACCCCACCTGAGTACCGTGTGCTAGAGGCGAGTCTCTCCCTCGGCCTGTGTGCTTATAAGTGGTGGATGAGTCTTAAGGAGGCTAATTCTATCCCTACTGATTGGACTCAGTTTGAGACTCTTTTTCTCAAAGAGTTTCTTCCTAAGAATGAAGAGGAGAGGAATTGGGATGAGTGGGATAGGATTACACAGAGAGATAGGCCTCTTTCGGTCTATCTATTCCACTATAGAGAGATCATTCTGAAACTTAAGGGCTTAGATGATTTTCAGAAGACTAGAGGGTTTGTTAGGGGCTTAGACAAAGCCATAAAGAGGGAAGTCACAAGGAATGTGCCTAAGACATTTGAGGAGGCGATCAAGTATGCACAGATATATGAGGACCATAACTGTCCTCAGTACACTCCTATGGAGACGGATCAGCCCCTCAAGCCTCTTAGCAAGACTAAATTTAAAAAGAAGTTGCCTTTTGGAAAAAATAAAATTTTTATTAAAAAACAAAGATCACAAGGGCCTAGGTTATCCACATATCAGTTTGAGAAGGCCAAAAGGGAGAACCTGTGTTTTAGGTGCCTATCTCCTAGCCATTCACAGTGGAACTGTCCACTCAAGAAGGGGGAAGAAAAGAAGAAGGGACCAGAGTCTAGTACGGCCCTTGAAAAGGGAAAAAAGGCGGTCCACCTAGTGCAGACCCTTCCTATTCATGGCAGCTCTAGCTGCAAGCGAGTGGAGGTGATGCACAAGGATATAGAACACACCTGTTGTTTGACTCAGTCATTGTGGTCACCGCAGTTTGGACCACATGACCTAGTTAAACTTCGTGGTAGTTTGTACGGGACCAGGGTGCGGGTCATGATCGATGACTCGGCTACTCATAATTTTATAAACTATGACTTGTTCAAGAAATTAAAGATTCCCCAGCAGCCTAGTGCACATAAATACATTGTATCTATGATGCAAGGGCAAGACAAAAGAATATGGGATACTATGGTATCCAATTTGGAAGTCAAGATGTACGACTATACAGATTATATGGACTTCCAAATTATGAATATGGAGAGGACAAATTTAGTCTTAGGAAGGGAGTGACTAGGGGGGTTGGGAGATACACTTAAACGCAGCTATCAAAACAACACACTCGAATTTGAAAAGAATGGAAGTAAAGTTTGTATTCAGGGAGAGAGAGATGTACCTAGTGCACCTCTCATTTCATCACTACAGTTGTATAGTCTCTGTTATTCTCAGCATGTACAGGACATGTTTTTATTGTATAATTATGATATGGAGCATTGTACAGAGAGCTCATCTGATGTATATTTTCATGCTAGCAATGTAAATATGAACAGGACTTTCTACTATTCTTTTTTGCAAGAGTGTGTGGTTAAAAGTTTTAAAGAACTTATGTTTGAGTACAGAGATGTTTTTCCCACTGACTTACCTAGAGGGCTACCACCTGAGAGAGGGGACATTGACCATGCCATTGAGGTTGTTACTAACACAAACCCTATTTGTAGACCACCTTATAGGCTTAGTGTTTCATAGCATGAGGAGGTTGAGAAGCAATTGCAGGATTATTTAGATAAGGGCTTCATCAAACCTAGTAACTCACCATGGGCATCGCCAATGCTCCTAGTTAAAAAGAAAGATGGCTCTATGAGATCATGTATAGATTATAGATCACTTAATAAGGTAACTATCAAAAATAGGTTTCCAATGCCTTAGATTGGAAGACCTATTTGATCAGTTATATCAAGCTAGGTATTTTACCAAGCTTGATCTTAGATCAAGATATCATCAGATCAGGATTAGGGCAGAGGATGTCCCTAAGACCGCATTTAGAACTAGATATGGGCACTATGAGTTTTTGGTGATGCCTTTTGGTCTCACCAATGCTCTTGCCACTTTCATGAAGCTCATGAATAGTGTTTTACGGCCTTATCTAGGACATTTTGTAGTAGACGTTTTGGATGACATTCTGATCTATAGTGCATCAGAAGAGGAGCACTTGGAACACTTGAGGAAAGTATTTCAAGTGCTAAGGGAAAATTCACTCTTTGCTAAGGAATCAAAGTGTGAATTTTTCAAGACAGAGGTTAGATACCTTGGGCATATAGTCTCCCAAGATGGAATCTAGATGGATCCTGAAAAAATAAGGGCTATTATTGAATGGCCACATCCAAGGAACCTAGAAGAGCTGCAGATCTTCCTAGGTTTATCAGGTTTCTATCGAAGATTCATTAAGAACTATGCCAAGATTGCCATCCCAATGATAGAACAGCTTAAAGGGAAAGGGAGAGCCTTTCATTGGGGAGACGAACAGAAGCAAAGTATGGAGAAGTTGAAAGTAGCAATTGCTACAGCTCCACTTTTACATATAGCAGATCTCAACAAACCATTTGTGGTTGAGACTGACGCGAGTGACTTTGCCATAGGAGCGGTTCTAGTCTAGGATGGTCGACCAGTAGCTTTTGAGAGCAAGAAACTAGAACCGGCTCAGAAGAATTACTTCGTTTATGAGAAGGAGTTGTATGCAATTGTCCATGCTTTGAAGAAGTGGCATCATTACTTATATGGTGCCAAAGTCACGATAGTGTTTGATCAAGAGAGCATTAAGTGGCTCTCTAATCAAATAGACCTTAAAGGTCGTAAGGCCTGATGGGAAGAGACCCTTCAGGAGTTTGATTATGAGCTTAGGTATAGGAAGGGAAAGTTTAATGTGGTGGCTGATTCACTTAGCCGCATGCCTATGCTCAATGGACTGAGTTTTACTCAGATCACTAGTGAGCTACTTGAGTCCATTAGAGGAAAATGTAGGCTTGATCCTGCATATTCCGAGATTTGGGAAGCCATAGAGAATGGGGATCGTGATATACGGGTTTCCAGTGAGGATGGAGAATTACAGTGTCATGATGGATATTTGTTATATAAAGGAAAGGTGTGTGTCCCTAGAGATATTGAGATGAGATGGCATATTTTATATGAGTGTCATGACACACCTAGTGCGGGACACCCAGGAGTTGACAAGACTTATGATCTTGTTAAGAGGCGGTTTTATTGGCCTGGACTTCATAAGGACGTCCTAGAGTATGTGCTTAAGTGCAACAAATGCCAGGTCAACAAAGTTGAGAGGTTGAGGATTGGAGGACTACTCCACCCATTAGATATTCCTAATGGGAAGTGGGAGAGTATCTCCATGGACTTTATATTCGGATTACCTAAGACGCAGAGAGGGCATGACTCGCTCTGGGTAATTGTGGATAGTTAACCAAAATGGCTAGGTTTATTCCGACACGTACTACAGTGAAGACACTAGAGTTGGCTAGACTTTTTGTGGAGAACCTATACCGGTTATATGGTCTTCCCTTAGACATAGTTTCCGATCGGGATAGGAAGTTTACTAGCCACTTTTGGAGAGCGGTCTTCAAAAGGTTGGATACGAAACTTAGCATGAGTACAACCGAGCATCCACAGTCGGATGGGCAAATAGAGAGGGTTAACCAAATCCTAGAGGATATGTTTCGAGCATATGTAAATGAAAGGCAAACTAATTGGGAAGAGTACTTACCTATAGTAGAGTTTGCATATAATAGTGCCAAGCACTCTTCCACTGGGCATAGTCCATTTATTCTTATGTATGGGTTTTAGCCAGGAGCTCCTTATGCAGTAGGCTTGCAGAATGAAAAAGTTCAAGCTGCAAAGGACTTGTTGGAAGAGATGAATGATATGCTTAGGCTTGCTAAGGAAAGCATTAGGAGAGCTCAGGATAGAGCTAGAGCCTATGCTGACCCTCAAAGGAGAGATATCAACTTTGAGGTAGGAGAGCAGGTCTATCTTAGAGTTCCATCTACGTCTGAAACCATGAGGACGGGACCTTGTCCAAAACTATCTCCTAGGTATTGTGGACCTTTCCAAATACTTAAGAGAATAGGAAAGATGGCTTACCAGCTCCAACTTCTAGAGAATAGTCAAATCCATCCAGTTTTTCATGTTAGCCAGCTTAAGAAAAGGTTGGGTGAATCGGACAACCTCATTCCAGATAGTGAGGTAGTAGAGCCTATTTCTGTTCAATCTATTCCACATGAGCTGGAGAGCATATGTTGGCAGTAGCCAGAGGCATAGAAGACGCGGAAGCATGTAAAGACAGAGCAGGGAGTCAGTCAGATCTTTTTTCAAAAGAATTATGTTTTAAAATACTTTTCAAAACCTCCAACAGTGATTTTCATCACTATTGTAACATATGTAACATAGAAAAACCCTTTTTTGTAATCCATAGCTCCATTTTGTGCAAGCCGAGGAGTCCTCAAGTTTGAGGAGCTTAGGTAGAATGAGCGTATCAATTTTGGTTATTTTTAGACACCGTTTACCCCTTCAAATAGCACTTAGGACCTATTTTTTAACTATGCCGGTCACTAGATGTGAAACCGGTCATACTAGTCTAGAATCTATAAAAAGAGCTAGAGAGCTCATTTTTGAGGTTAGCTTGTGTGAGTAGAGAAGAGCTTAGAGCTATTTTGAGCTTGTAAGAGTGTTCTTAAGTAATAGAGTTGATTTCTCACCTTCCATTGTGTCTTGCTTGTCTCTTCGTAGTGTGTGTATGTGTGTGTGCATCTCTATGCTTCTCACCTTCACTCTCACTTCATCTCACATTCACGATCTTCATATCACTCCTATCTCTTCCGCGGATTGACATTAAGGAGGTGGAGCTTCTTAACGTGGTTCTCACCATTGTGCTAGAGCAACACCAAATTTGGCGCTGTTGCCGGGGAATCGAGTCTAGGACGAATGTGTGATGGTAAGAGTATAGCAAGAAGTGGCGTTGGAAGGTAAAAATTTCAGTTTTTGTTGTTGTTTTTAGTTAGGTTTTAGTGTTTTTCACCTCCCCCACACTCCATCTTCATCACCACATCATCATCTCCAACTCCAAAAAAAAATCAGAAAATTCACCATATCCACCCATTCTCCTCATTTCCCCTCATTTGTGCATGTGCAAGAGAGAGAGAGCTTTTGTGCTTGTGTGTACTTGTGTGTTTTTGAGTTTTCTTGCAAGTACAGAGCTCCAGTGCATCAGGAAGGCTGCAAAAAGGTAAGAAAATCATTTTCTGTCAGAAATTGCCGACTGTGTCAGAACAGCGATGGTCTGCCAAGTTCGGAATTTGAGGTAAGAGAGTTCATGGGCATGTAGGCGACCCTTGCACCTCTAGGAATCCATTGCTGCATTTCAAAAATTCACACTTTGGTGGACCATCACGATTGGCTCAGACCATCGCGATTGTGTCACACCATCGCGATTGGCTCACGCCATCGCGACGGCTCGGCCGGACCATCGTGACGGTCTCATGCCATCGCGACGGTCCTTGACCATGCGACGATCCCGTCGACCCCACGCCATCGCGATTGGCCCATGCCATCGCCTCGATAGTGCCACGTGGCAAGCTAGACCATCACGATTGCTCACTAGCCACGCCATCGCGACGCGACCCTTACACCATCGCGACAGCTCAAAATTTGGACCATCGCGATTGGCTCAGGCCATCGCATATGTGACTATTGCGACGGTTCACTTCGGACCATCACAACGGTTCACGTTGACCGTTGACTGATGCCATCGTGATTGTTCACTCAATCGGACCATCGCGACGCCTCACCCCGACCATCGCGATTGCTCACAGTTAGACCATCGCGACCGTGTACTTCAGACCATCGCGACGGTTTGTGCACCACGCCATCGCGATGGTTCGCCTAGACCATCGCGACGGTCCCAGAACATCGCGATCATCTCAGACCATCGCGATTGCTCACCCAAACACAAATTTTAGGGTTTTATTTTTTGACCAATTTTGGGGCTATTTTTTGAAAATTTTTGGATCGTTGCACTCATAGGAGCCCTTAGCTCATATTTGGAGAAAAACCTGTTTGTGAGTTTTTACCCCCGAGGGCCTGAACGCTCATATCTTTCTCATCCGAAGTCCATTTTTTTAGCTTAATAGCTTGTTAGAAAGCTCTTTACGAGTACTACGTGACCTCAACTGTTTTTTTCAAAAAGAATACATTGATTTTTAGATAAGCTAATTTGAGGTTGACATAGTGGGACTAGGAAAGAAAGGGGGCTTTGGGAAGAAAATTTTTGCCAAAAGTTAAGGGACTTAAAAGTGTATAAACTTAGGTGCGTGATCATCCATTGTGATATTGGTCTAATATTGGATTTTTCCAGGTCTAGCAAAGGCAATCAAGGGCAACCAAAGCAAGGTTGTGAAGGGCATAAAGCTTGGGAAGCGCGGCTTCTTGGGCATCATAGTAACTAGAAAAGTTGACTCGAGGTTGGAAGATTACTCAACCCCCTCAGTCAATTTTTTGCTTAGGATAAACGTTAGCATTGTGGATTAACGACGATAGGAACGCCTCAAGTTCAAGACATTAATTTATCAAGTCTAAAACTAAAGATAAAGGTGTGTGATGCTAAAACTTAAGGGAAAGGACATAAGTCTGACGGAACGAGAACTCAAAGTACCACAGAATTGACGATCTGAGAGTGTACTGAGCGTGCAAGGAAGAAAATTCATGAACCTTAGATCGGGCAAACATATAGGTAAGTCAGACCGACGAAGCCTTAGATCATCAGAGGCAAGTGTAGGAACTATTGCATGATCGTGGGCTCAACAATTGAACACTAGTTATCCCTACGAGAGCTCAGATACTAGTGAATCAGAAATGGCATTTAGCATAGAAAGACCAGAAGGAGGGTCAAATGTTGCATATTTAGAAAGACCCGAAGGACCCTATAGGACTCAATTGGAGTTTCTCCGAACCAACCGCTTAGGTGCCCGCATCTATGAGGATGGTTTGCGAAGACAAGTGGTGCAAATGCATAACCCCGATCAACCCATTGGATTGGAACGTCCAGTGGTGAAATTTGAAAGAGATGCGTACATAGACAAGGAAGGAAGATGTACATCTTAAGTACGCAGCCAAACAATACCAATGAATTTGGCGTGATTCAGTTAGAGACAGAAGCGAGATCTCAAGGAAAGAAACCATTAGAAGAACCAAGAACACCTAGAGGGAAATCTGTACTCACACGAGTACTAGTTCTAGATTGGACCCCTCAAGATAACAGAAGCATAGAGTTGTTTCTAAATAAAGAAACAGATGAAGCATTTTGGAGATATAAAACGGAACAACCGAGCGAGATAGGCTCCATTATAATGTACGAGTTCAAGGACCCGGATACACTTGGAAAGGTTGTATACCTAGATGAGACTTCAGAAAGAGTCTTTGTGATGCCAGACCACGCTAGAAACACATACACATGGAGAGGTGAATTGGTATTCCCTCCATCACAAGCAAATGTAAACGCAAGCCAACAAGGGGCAGGAACATCCTCAGCCCACGCTAATCAAAGGGAGAAAAATAAAGAGAGACCCGAAGTAAGCTTCACTCATCCCATAGGAAGAGATAGAACCACCATAAACACGGACAGAGCGGATAGACAAAGAGATCATAGAATACCAGGTGGTAGAGATGATTTTCCTCTACCAAGACCACGAGAACACGCAAGATTATTAAGACCCACTCAGTTAGTTAAGTCCATGAAAAATTACTTTGATGGGACAGGAGATCCCTATGACCATGTCGCAGAATTTAAGCAAGTGTTAAGGGCAGAACAGGTCGAAGACATGTTCACGCAATATAATGCATTTGGACTAACGTTAAAGAACACAGCTTTAACTTGGTTCCAACCATTGCAACAAAGGCAATTTAGAGACATCCATCACTTTTTAGAGTCATTCATCACTGAATTCTCTAAAAGTGGGATTAGACATGACACGTCTTCGTTGATCCATAGCTTCAAACAGACCCCTCAAGAAACAGTTAGACTCGCAGGACGTAGGTTTAGACAATATGTTGAAAGATGTCCTATGCAAGAGTTACCCTCACAGGCCAAACAAGTGTCATTGTTTCTAGACGGCTTGTTGAGCTCTAAACTACGCTCCTATGTATACTTGAAAGAACCCAGAACGGTAGAGCAGTGTGTGAGAATTTGCATAGACATTGAGGATAACTTAGGAGATGAGTTGGAACTCTCAAAGGTCTATAAGGAATTGGATTGTTCTTCTCTAGCATCCACAAAATTGTCTAACTCGATAGAGGACCTAGCAGAAAAAGTGGCCGGGAAACTAGGAGTTTCTAGTAAACAGATGCCTAGGTTAACAACAAACAAGCGTTGTTACACCTGTGGTGGTGATCATATGGCGAACGTGTGTCCCAATGCAACACAACCACAAGCCAACCCTAGTGGCCAATACTGTACTATTGAGAGAAGATACACGAACCACACGGCTCAGGACTGCCCATACAACAAACAAGCAGTGAGACAGAACTACCCGCAAGCATACCCGTAGCCAGGTAGGTATCAAGGCCAATACAATGCTCAGCCATATTACTATAGGCCTCCTCAAAACTACCCGTATCAAGCACAACAGAGACCTCAACCTGTTTTAGCTCAGCAGCCACCCCCACCAGCGAATGTCATCTCTGTTAAATACGTTGTTGCAGAAGAGAACCTAAGTAGGGCCTTAGTGCCTTCTTCACCTTTGATCACAAAGAGTGACCCGAACTCAAATAGTTTTGACTCTACTCATGTAGATAGTCCACCCGCTTATTACACGGAGTCACCAAAACACGTGGAGACACATCATTTGATAGTCCACCAGTGGAACCTAGTTGGGAGCCCGAATATGCTAATGTGATGTACACAAACCCAAACCCACGACCCCAATTGAGACAGCAAAGACCACAGGGCCCTAGAGGACCATGCTTTAGGTGCCAAGGAGATCATTTCATAAAGGATTGTCCACATCCCCCGATAGCAGGGCAATCACAGTACTATAACATCCAAGGATTTTGTGCCGACTGTGGTAAAGAACATATAATCAGACATTGTCCTAAGAACCCTGCTAATGCTTCAAATGTGACACCGATCAACATGATAGGTATTGTAAACAATGCAGATGGATCTAACCCTACATACGTGCCTATCCAAGCTATAACAAGAGCCCAAGCGCTCTTAGAGAACCAACAGCTTAATCAAGAGAAAATAGCCGGAAATAGTGAAGTTGCAGAGTCTAGCAGTAAAAAGACGAAATCTTGGAAAGATTCTAGAGAAAGAATTAAGAGAAAATGGAGTAAGAAGATAATTGAGTTGGAAGGAAGTTTAAAAGAGTCGAGAGCCAAAATCCTAGAACTGACTTCACAAGAATCGAATCAAGAGAATCTAGCTCAAAAATCAGGATCAGTTTTAGCGGAACTCATACTAGAAAACCTAGACATGATGTTTCGTGCATATCAAGCTAGATTAAAAGAGGGACCTCAAGTAGCTGAAATGAGTAAGAACTACCCTCAAGCAGACTTAGAAATAGAGAGGACTAAACTTTGCATGAAGATGGTAGAACTAGCACAAGCTTTGTTCAAAGCCTCGAGATATCTTAATTGGAATAACATGGCAAAATCGGAACTACACTTTCAAGGACTAATGGAGAGGCTAGAATACTTGATAGAAAGCAAAGAGAAAAAGGATCAGCATAGGAATCTTAGTGTCCCAAAGACACAAGAAAGGAATGCACCATCCTTGTCTCAAGTACCCAATACAGAGAATCAAGACAACCTGTCTTCCATACATAGGTACTCACATGAATTTTTGAGAGAAATCCAAGAAGAGAAGTGGAGAAGAGAACAAGGAACCCATCCTCCTATTCAAGAAATAGACGACTTGCAGGAACAATTTCCCCAAGATATCCCCTCTATTTACGATGATGTAGAGGAAGAGCAACTGAGTGAACACACAGGCTTTGAATCCAATTCTTTACAAGAACTACCTCAGTTCATAGCACCTTGGGAAGCAAAGTCTATAAGTATGAGAGCACCCACGATCATAGTGAGGAATGAAGAATCAGTAATCCCAAGAAACACGGAAGTGATAAAGAACACCAAAGTTCAATGTAACCTCACTCTAGAGGATTTGTTAAAGGTGAAACCGGAATTGTGGAAGCATGTAGCAAATCAATTTCTTGAGCTTGCTACTACTCCCTCACAGATAGGATCACACAAGAAGGTACCAGAGATACCCGTAGAAAAGATCGGAGATGTAAGTGAAGGAGAGGAAGGTAGCACTTATCTTCCAATAACCCATCAGGGCTACACCACGAAAGCCATCTTAGATTCAGGAGCTGGAGTAGCCATCGCTACCACCGCTTTATGGAAACGTTGGGGTAAGCCAGCACTCAGACCTACCAGGATGAAACTACAAATGGCTGATGGACATATAGAAAAACCATTAGGCTTACTAGAAGGCATATCTCTCACCACTTGTGGTGTAGAGTTTGAGCATACCTTCACCATTTGTGATTTTGCTAAGAATCATGCATACGAGATGATATTGGGACGACCATTCATGCGTCAGTTGCAAATTGTACAAGATTGGGGAACTAATTCTTTGTACTTGCAACATTTAGGAGTGACTACTAAAGTCAATCTTAAAGACTATTCACATCGAGATGTACCCCCAATACAATGGAATACCATCCATAAGACACCAATAGAAACAGAATCAGTACACTCTTTAGAGTCAGACCCCTCATGGTTACACGAGGACACTCTCACTTATGGATGTGTAAAGTTGGAAAACAAGAGGAAGAACGGTTAGAAGCAAGGACTTTAGGTGCAGAACAACATCCACGAACTCTTCAAGACCCAGCTTACGCACCAGTAGTATTCCCAGATGAAGAGTTTGAACCCCATGGTTGGGCAGAAATCCTAGCAACCATGGACATAGCCATCAATGAAGAACAATGGACACCCCACTGTGACGAGGATGGCTATGACATCTTAGTTTTCACGATAGAGCCAATCAGGTGTGATGCGATTATAGAAGAATGTGAACTATAGAAGAATGTGAACCTAGCACTGATGCATTTGAGGATGCAAGTGACTTCGATTTAGAATCAATTATCATGGACCCATCCTTTGCATCAGAAGAAGAATATTTTTACGAAGTAGAAACTCATCCTCAAACACACGAAGAAATTACGAATGAGGCAAGATTAGCCACTCAAGTGACTAGCAAGAGTGAAGGCAAGAAAAGAAAGAAGAAAGAAACCATGCCAGAAGAAGAAGAATCTTTGTTTGAGGTTCCCGAGAACTTCAAGAAATATGAAATAGAAGATAGAAGAATAATGGTACGAATGCCAAACAGAAAAGTTGATGTTGGAGAGGTATATGATAATTGAGAGAAAACCAAGAAAATCATAGTAGCCATAGAAGGAGAAGAAGAAAAGTGTACATACATTGGGCAGGATTTGACGAAGGAAGAAGAAGAATTAGTTGCCTTATTGCGCGAATATAGAGATGTGTTCGCCTGGAGTTACAAAGATTTGAAAGGAGTAGATCCAGACATATGTCCTCATAGAATCCCTATGACTCCAGATGCAAAACCCACGAAACAGAAACCATACACGTACAATGATAACTACGCTACGAAGATTAAAGAGGAGATAGATCGCTTGATAGAAGCAGGATTCATTTATGAAATTGAGCATACTGAATGGGTATCCCCCATTGTGGTTGTGCCCAAGAAAAATGGAAAATTGTGTGTGTGTATTAACCTTAAAAAAGTTAATGCCGCCACGATTAGAGATAGTTATCCTCTTCCTATCACGGAACACTTATTGGAAAGAGTTGCGGGCAAGGAAGTTTACAGCTTTCTTGATGGATTCTCAGGCTATAATCAAGTAGCCATTGCTCTAGAAGACCAACACAAGACGGCTTTTGCCACTGAATGGGGCATATTTGCATTTCGTGTGATGCCATGTGTCATGTTTTCAAGGAATTCTTACGCAAGAATTTGGAAGTTTATGTCGATGACTTATGTGCTCATTCGAATATAAGACAGACACATATCCCTGAGTTAAGACAAATATTTGACAAATGTCGAGAATACCAGGTTTGTTTGAACCCAGAAAAGTGCGTTTTCATGGTTAGACAAGGCAAAATTTTAGGACACATTGTGTCAAAGAATGGAATCTCTACAGACGAAGAAAAGGTGAAAGTAATTGCAGAATTACCTAGACCAACTAACGTGAAAGAGGTACAGACATTTATGGGCCATTGCGGTTATTATAGACGATTCATACACATGTATGCAATCATAGCCAAGCCTTTGTACTCTCTTTTGACCCATTTTGAATGGACAGATGAATGTGAGAACTCATTCAATGAACTCAAACGACGTTTGTGCTCAGCACCTATATTGACAACCCCAGATTGGAGTAAGCCATTCCATGTACATGTGGATGCATCCAACTACGCCATAGGATGTGTGTTCGCACAACCCACGAGTGAAGGTAACATAGATCTCCCCATAGCTTACGCGAGCAGACAGTTGAACGCAGCAGAAAGAAATTACACCACTACGGAACGAGAAGGATTAGGGATGATCTACGCAGTAAAGAAGTTCAGGCACTATTTGTTGGCAAACAAGTTCAAATTCTTTACAGATCATCAAGCATTATTGTACTTAGTCAACAAGCCATGTAACACAGGATGACTAATACGTTGGTTTCTATTACTCATGGAGTACGATTTTGAAGTAGTAGTCAGGAAAGGAAAGACACATCTTAGAACTGACCACCTCTCGAGACTAACCTCAGGAGAAGCTCCTCAAGGGATAGCGGATGAATTACCAGATGCATATTTGTTTAACCTTGAGATATCACCAGAATGGGATAAGCCTATAGTCCCTATTCTCACGTATGGACCCAAGAATCCTAGGATAAGGATCAAAGAAGGAGAGATTACCAAATCTCAAAGATATCACATAATAGCAGGAAGCATATATAAACAGGATAATCAAAAGATTCTTGCTTGTTGTGTAGATGAATCAGAACATGCGAATTGGTTGCAATTAGCACATGTAGGTGCATTGAAGCAACATCATTCAAAATATTGAACATTACAGACTCTACATAGACTAGGAGTATACTGGCCTACGATGGAAGCAGACGTCTACAGATTATGTAAAGAATGCCATGTTTGTTGTGAAAGACCACCAGTAGAACATGCTACACTATATCACGTGTCTCTCACACCAGACTGGAGTGAATCTTTAGTGACGTACCTGAGGACGAACACATTCCCTCAAGGAATGACTTTAGCACGACAACGAAGTCTAGAGCAGGAAGCTCAAGAATATTCACTTATTGGCGATAATCTATACAAAAGAGGACGAGATGGATACTTAAGACAGTGTGTTCATGAAAGCGATTATCTGAGCATACTAGAGACTGCACACCAAGGTGTTGCAGGAGGTCACTTTGGACCAGATAGGATAATCAAATCCATCCTCTTTGCAGGATTATGGTGGCCCACTCTTCACATGGATGCACATACCTATGTTAAGAGATGTGATGTGTGCCAAAGAACAGTGGGGTATAGACTTTGTAGGACCCATTAACCCCCTGCAAAAGGTACACATGCGGAATACATTATTGTTGCCATAGATTATCTCACCAAATGGGTAGAGGCAAAAGCCACGAAAAAGAATGATGCACACACGACTGCAAAATTCTTATTTGAAAATGTCTTTACAAGATATGGAGTACCTATAGAGTTAGTGAGCGATCGAGGAACTCACTTTCTAAACCAAGTCATTGAATATTTGTTACAGGATTTTATGGTGATTCACAAGAAATTTGCACCATATCATCCTCAGGCCAATGGTCAGGCTGAAAGCACTAACAAGATCCTTTGTAACGTACTGACGAAACTCGTGAACAACAAACGTTCAGATTGGGACAAACAGTTACACCACGCTGTTTGGGCATATCGAGTGGCCTACAAGACCGTACTCAATGCAACTCCCTTTTAGATGGTTTTTGGTCAGAATGTTGTGCTTCCTTTGGACTTCTTGATACCGACCCTTAAGGTTGCACAAGAACATCAGTGGACTCGCCATGAATTATCAGTGAGAATAATGGACTTGGAACGATTAGGAGAAACCAGGTTGAAAGCAGCAACAGGAATATATGTAGCAAAGAAGCGACAGAAAGCATATTTTGATGCACATGTGAAAGATAAAGGCTTGAAAGAAGGAGATTTAGTTCTAGTATATACGCTGAAACAGCACGCACGGAAGTTAGAAAAGCGAGGTAATGGACCTATGATCATCAACAGACTCTCCACAAGTGGAGCAGTACAATTAGCCACCTTAGAAGGAGATATAATGCCTAATTACATTAGTGGCTGTAGAGTCAGCTTATACCAAGAACCTCTTACTGAGGATATGCTTAGACGACTCACGTTGGCAAAGAAGCGTAAGGAGGAAGAAAATAGAATACGAGCTGAAGCTCAGGCAGAAGCTATAGAACGCATTAAGCGCATGAAGTTAAGAAGACAAGGACTAGGAAGAGAACATTATAACCATCTGGAAACTACACCCAGATACCCCATGGCCATGTGTCAAGTAAAATCAACCACTCATCCTAGCATAGTGGATCGGAGACCATTCATTACAGTCAGGCTAGAGCACGGCTACCCTTGCCAAGAGCTCAGGGCTTTAATTGATTCAGGTGCTGCGACTAGTGCGATTAGATGGTCCCACTATAAGGATTCAGGAATAGAAATGCAGCCAATTGAGGCATACCTCATAGGGCTAGGAGGCATGGAAACCCCTTGCATGGGTGAGGTGGACCTTCCTATCCTCATAGACGAAGTGACCTTGACAGTGAAGTTACTAGTGTGCCATGACGACGACCTGATAGAACCCCTAATCCTTGGCCAAGATTGGCTATACGATCACTCAGTGGACCTAAATCTTAGACAAGGCTCCTTGCAGATTGGAACCTTAGATCAGAAGTGAGTGATACCGCTTGACTTCCCTAATGGCATTCCGACTGAGGTTTGTAACCCTAGACCCTATGAAATGCATGCGACGGAAGACCGGAAGATCTTTGGTCAGATCAGTCACGTTACGTCTACTCCAACCCACGCGGGCTTGGCGATGGACACTGGTCAATCAGACGGAGGTCAAGAGATTTTCCCTTGGGCTTCCTGCAAATTAGAAGGGGCAATTACCCAACCGCTTGGTCAAATGGACACAATCAACGGTCAGGTGGGTTACATCAGCAGACACATGGGCAAAACACCCTGCGGTGCCCATCCTTCCACACTTACTACGGACTGGCCTAGATTAAAAGTACAAAACGGAGCACTTCCTAATGGGCAGGTTTTGCAAGTGTTGGACCTCCCTTCTTTTCCAAAGTAGAGTGTCCATCCGACCTCTCAACCTCAACCACAAAGGAGTCAACCACTACGAAGGAACCCAGACCGACGGCAACATCAAACGATGCAAAGAGGAAAGCAGTCTCAGCAACACAAAGCAAGTGGCACAAGACAAATATGGGTGCCAAAAGAACAGAAAGCACCGACTGATTTCAACAACGCAGACATTGATAAGAAGAAGTCAAGGCAGAAGCAGAATCAGTATCCAACATCCCCTCCACCTTCTTCTACAAGTACGACCATTCGACAAATTTGGATCGCCAAGAAGTACCTTATGAATCGACCCACACCCACGCAAATTTGGGTACCCAAACCATGTATTATAGCTCAACCCTCAAGCCATGTAAAATACACCCTTCGGAAAGCTTTTCAGCCCTCCATACCACCAAATCCGATATCATCTTTTGTCCCTCCACAGAGACCTATCACCCGATCACAAATTCTTAGGAAGTGGATACCAAAACGTATCCAGAAGTCTTCTCCTAACCCCTTGTCTAACATAACTACCACCCCGACTAATCTACAACCTTGTAATAACTCATTCATAACTGAACCTTGTATAAATCCACACACTATAACCCAACATCACCTGTAATAACACCTCATTAAGCAATGTAGGCATTATCTGAAAACATATAGGTGTCTAGAGACCTGCACTAGTTCTGCAAGAAAATTGCATCAATCACATCACAACACTTGGCTACACGGGTTACACATCGGCCATGGAAAGGGATTGCGGTCTCACCTTAATAGGATCATAATTAATTTCTATACTAATGTGCTAATCTTTTGTAGCAGATCTTTTCCATTAGCACGACAATCATCATGCAAACCGACGAAGGACCATCAGAAGCAGACCCCAGTGCACCTGTAGCACCTATTGGTGTTTTACTCGCATAATCCCATCTGTCGAGCCCTAACCGATTGAAACTAAGGGTGCAAAGTATTTTTTCTCTTAAGGTTCAAAGGATGAATTTAAAATCTTAGGTGCAAAAGTAAAGAATTAAAAAGGAAAGGTGAAGGTATGGAAGCGGCCGCGTACGCAAAGGTGGAAATAGGCCGCCCAATCAAAATTTTGTTCTAAAGTCACTACAGGACAAAATAGTGAGTCGTTGGTGACCAGTTCAAAAGACAATCTTGGGACATTGAAAGGGCACCAAGATTGTATTACAGTTAGAGCACGGTACCGGCGCACTCAACAAAAAGAGAGACAAAAGGCTATTCTTGGGTGGAAGTAGAAAGAAGGAGGAGAAGTGAAGAGTCACTAGTGTGTGAGGACCCCGAAAAGTGAAGAGTGCAAGAAGTGAGGCTAAGGGAGGTGCAGAGAGTGCGAAGCGAGACACACCAATCCCAAAAGTCTCTCTCCGCGATCAGGCCCAAAAGAGATTAGTCCCTCAGCTCGTGGAAGCTTAGTGCAAGGTGTGCACAAGGAGAAGCTGGAAGCAAGTGAAGGACTGGTGCAGAAGAGGCCGGCTGCTGGAAGATTCTGAGATAATTGATCTTTTATGATTGAGCATTCTCTGTAATTGCGCCCGAATTATTAACTCGGATTGAATGAAATAGTGTAATCCTTCTATTGTAATCAAAAACTCAAGGTTCAAAGGTTCAAGGGTGTTTCTGCAGAAGCTTGTCTGAGTTATTCTTCTCTTGTTCTTCTTCTTTTTTTCTCCTACAAACCCTCAAACTCCTTCACGTCCAAGAAAACCCCCAACAAATTTGGCACGCACAGTGGGACTTACAAGGAGATTTGAGCTTAGGAGAAGATCTATTCCAGTGCCAACAGTAATACTCCAGTTGACTAAACGAGGTAAGTACTTATATCAAGTGTCTCATTTCAGGTGAACTATGAACAGCTCATGACCGCGACCCGGTCACAAACCTTGAGGGTCAAGTGCAAGCAGACAAGAAGAAAGGCGAACAGAAGATCATCGAGTCCACTTTCATCGACTTCATCGGTAGGAAGCATGGCAGGACAGGTGGACCTAGAAACCTTACTCTCCAGATTAAACATAAAATTTCCCTCTTTCAGAGGTTTAGCCCATGAGGATCCAGATGAGCACATTCGAAGATTTCTTGCATTATGCAAGACTAGAGGTCTAATGGGTAGGGAAGATGCCTTCTTGATACTCTTCCCTGCCACTTTGGAAGGTCTGGCAGACAAGTGGTTTAGCCAGTTTGCTGAAAACCACTTTACCTCTTGGGATTTGATGAAAGAGGCCTTCAAAAATCAGTTTCAGCACGGAAACACGGCAGAGATCATTATCGAAGAGTTAGAAAACTTGAGATTGGGTCCAGGAGAAAAGTTCCCAGAGTTTGTGACCAGGGCCAAAGCACTAATGGCTAAACTACCAGATCCACCGCACGATTTCTTTGTCAAGAAATGGTTAGCCAAACCCCTACCTGTGGTCACCCAATGCAAAATAAAAGAGTTAGTGCTCCCTACTGCCTCTATTGAGGAGTTCATCAATACGGCCACACGCTTGGAGCAGATAAGGCACTAGTATGGTGCAACTTCTTCCCAACCATCCTATGGTACAGAACTGGAGGACCCAGTGATCCAGTTAAGAAGGGAGCTGGAGGGCTTGAAAAGGAATAAGCCCTACACAGAGGAGGAGACTGCTGTAGCTCAGCTGAGAAAAGAGATTGAAGCCCTCAAGCTCCAAAAGGAAGAGGAAGCCCAAGCAGAAGAACTAGCTCAGCTGAGACAGGAATTGCAGGAACTCAAAGGAGGCGGCATTAAGAATGGACTCTGGTGCTCCATGTGCAGCAAGCAAGGGCACATAGTAAGTGAATGTCCTCTGCTAAATGTGACTTGTCAATTATGCAGGAAGATTGGGCATGAGGCCCATGAATGCCAAGTAAGGGGAATGCCTACAACAACATACTGGACACAAGGAGGACTCTTGCCACGAGCAAATGTAATGGCAGCAGCAGCAAACCAAGGTAACAACTATAATCCCAGACCAAGGAATAATTTTGCGAATGGGCCTAGAAGGCCCATCATTTGCTTCAGATGTGGAGAGTGTGGGCACTACCAATCTAGGTGCACTCTCCCAGAAAATGCCCCTCCTTGCAGGAACTGTCCAGAGGCCAGGGATCACTATACAAACTGTTGTCCTAAGAATCAAGCCTCTACTTCCGGACCCCATCTCCAAATGATCTCTGTATTCAAGGAGGAAACATTACCTCAGGTGAATGAACCCTCACCATCTACCAGAGTGGTACAATTAGAAGAACTCGAATCTTTTGCAGTACAGACAAGAAGCAAGGGAACGGCAAAAGTGGTAGAAAATCAAGAATCGATAATTAAGGAATTGAACAAAGATAGAGTTGCATTTGAAGACAAAGCCACCACAAGTGCAGACACAAACCAAAAGGAATATCTCATAGGCACCAGTGATGCCATTGGGCATGCCTTCAACAGGGCTCAAGAAGAGTTTGGCAAAGCAAATGAAGCTCACTCTCTTAAAGAGTCAGAGGCTTCAAAACTACTCAAGTCAATGAAGAAGGAGGTTAGTATTTTTGAATTAATAAAGATGGATGGGAAATTCAGGTCAGAATTATTGCAGATAATTGATGAGGCTTCTACTACAAGCTTAGTGGCAAAGACTGCTATTTTACATAAAGGGATAATTATGGGGGAAGCACCCCTTACGGATTATAAAAGTCCTCGGCTTACAATATCAATCAAGGGTCATGAATTTCAAGGTGTTATTGTAGATGGTGGTTCTGGCATTAACTTGATGCCTGAACATACCATGAAAAAGATTGGACTCCACCCTTCAAGACCTGCAAATTTCACGGTTACGTTGGCAGATCAGAGCAAAGTAAGGCCCTTGGGGGTAATCCCAAAAGTTCCACTTGAAGTACAAGGTAATCTATTCATTCTGGATTTTGTGGTTTTAAGATTGCCCCAGGTTGAAGGAGGATTTCCTCTCTTAATTGGAAGACCTTGGCTGAGGCATGCCAGTGTCATTCATGATTGGGGTAAGGACACTATGTGGGTACAAAAGAAAGGGCAGGAGTTGACACAAATTCATTTAGAAGAAGGCCCAGACAATCAAGAAAACACTAGTATGATGCAAACAGTGAGCATTTGCATGGAAACAGAAGCGGAGGATCAACCCCAAATAGATTTTGAGGAAGAAGAGGATATTCTAAGTTGGCTCCAAGCAGGCAACTCTTCCTCTTGTTTTGGAATTTTTCTTGATAATCCTTGCACGACTGAAGGTTATGATGAAGACAAGGAAAAGGTCCAGGTTGATGGATTGGGAGAGCCCATCACAGACCACAGAAGGGGCAGGAAGATACCCCTCAAATACAAATTGGAGGAGGATGTGTCAACCACAGATAACGAAGTTTCTAAAGCTAAAAACAAGGTAAAAAATTCTGAGGTTGAATGTTCTTTCCCAATTCAAGAAATCCCTGCAGGATGGATGCAGGACAAGGAGGAACACATCGAAGTCCAAAATACACCTGCTTATGAAGCAATGCACGAAAAGCTAGTAGAAGAAGACAAGGAAGCAGATGCACACGGAGATAATATGGTAGCGAGAAATCATGTCCAAGAAATACACTTAGGCACTCAAGACAATAATCAGCCAGTTCTGGTGGCCACTTGGTTGTGGAGCCACCCAGGGCTCCTTGAAAAGGTAAAATCATTCTTGACCCAGTATGCAGATGTTTTTGCCTGGCATTATAAAGACTTAGAAGGAGTGCCTGCATCTTATGGAGAGCACAGAATCCCTCTAGTTGATGGAGCCAGACCCATCAGAGGAAGGAGTTATAGACTTAATCCAAAGTATGCCGAAGCCGTCTATGTGGAAATCCAAAAGATGGAGGATGCAGGAATCATCATTCCTGTGGAACACTCAGAGTGGCTCTCACCTATGGTTATAGTACCGAAGAAGAATACTAATAAAATCAGAATTTGTGTTGACTTTAGAGCTCTCAACAAGGTGACCATTCCAGATGGGTTCCCTATGCCTTTTGTAGAACAGGTCATTGAAGAAGTGGCGGGGCATGCATTATATAGCTTTATGGATGGATTCAGTGGCTATAATCAAATATCAATACATCCAAAGGATCGTGAAAAGACTGCTTTTATCACACCTTGGGGAACATATGTGTATGTAAAAATGCCATTTGGGCTCAGAAATGCTCCAGCCACTTTTAACAGAACGGTCAATCTCATTTTTGGCCCCCTATTGCTGGAATCACTTAGAATCTTCATGGATGACTTCTCTTCGTTTTCAGGATCTCACAATGAAACTCATCTAGATTGTTTGGACCACCACTTGAGGCAGCTGCAGAATATTTTCCAAAGATGCAGAGAGACTAAGTTAAAGCTCAATCCAAATAAATGTTATTTCCTTGTGACAGAAGGAACCCTTTTAGGACATGTGGTGTCGGCTAAAGGTATGGCCCCAGATCCTCACAAAATCATTTCTATATTAAAGTTGCCTAAACCTAAATCCCCTAAAGAGATCCAGAGTTTCTTGGGGCATACCGATTATCATAGAAGGTTTATAAAAATGTATGCAGAGATAGCTAGACCTCTGACTAGACTTACAGGTAAGGAATTACCTTTTAAATGGGAAGAAGAGGAGGAAAAAGCATATCAAACATTACGGTCAAGGTTGGTGTGTGCTCCTATCTTGGTCACACCTGACCCTCCAATTTGCGCGCCCCCTCCCTCTCCACTCTCTCCCCCCCGCCGCCTAGAACCTCCCCCCACCCCCTCCAATTCGCGCGCCCCCTCCCTCTCCACTTTCTCCCCCGCCGCCTAGCACCTTCCCCCACACCCTCCACTCCCATCAGACCCTCGACAGCCCCCTCCCTCTCCCCACTCCCATCAGACCCTCGACAGCCCCCCCTCCCCACTCCCTCCCCCCGCCGCCTAGCACCTCCCCCCACTCCCTCCACTCCCTCTACCCCCGCCGTCAAACACCTCCCCCCGCCCCCTCTAATTTCCTCCAGCCCATCCCTCCCCACTCCCTCCCCCCGCCGCCTAGCACCTCCCCCCACCCCCTCCAACCCCCTCGAACTCCCGACAGCCCCCTCCCTCCAGTCCCGTCCCCCTCCGCTACCTCTCCCCGCCGCCTAACACCTCCCCCCACCCCCTCTAGACACCCTCGGACCCCGCCAGCCCCCTCCCTCTCCACTCCCTTCCCCCCGCTGCCTAACACCTCCCCCCACCCCCTCCAATCCCCTCAGACCCCGACAGCCCCCTCCCTCTCCACTCCCTCTGCCCCCCACCGCCTAACCCCTCCGGTTATCCCGCCACCACCACATCATCTGTCCCCACCCTCTTCCCCCACAATTCCCCTCCACCTACAGGACTTCAAGCATTTCCACTACGTAGCCGAGACTTGAAGCCACTCGATTCGAGGCCTTGCCCGCCATCCAGGACATTGGATTTCTATTGCTCAGCTTCTTATCCCCATTTCCATCAATGGCTGACCCCTCCGCTCCGGGTGATATTTAGAACCCACGCCACCCGCACTTCCTACAAACCATTCCAATCAACATACTCCGCCGTCCGAGCTTCCTCCCAACCATCACAATCAATCCTCTCCCACATCCGCGCTTCCTTCCGACCATCCAAATCAACCTACTCCCTCATCGGCAGAACAATCTGTTCCAGCTAACCCACCGCAAGATGCATCGCAGTCAGCTCCTCCTACCACCCTTCTTGCTATTCCTATTTATTCCATACACTCTGATTCCACCGACCTTTATTCCCCACCTCCCATCCCTCACCCTCCTTCTCCTTCCACATCTTTGTCTCATTCCTCACACCCACCTTCGCCATCCGGGGATTATATGCACCTGTTTCTTCCACTTGACTTAAACCTGCAAATCCGTATGCATTTATCCCTAACAACCATTGCCCTTCGTCAAATGTTTTCTATTGAAGATCTTCAGCAGGCGGGCCTGTGGGGCTTGGCCAACGTTTTCTTCAATAATCCATCCAATTTTACCCAGGTTTATGAAGCTATCCGCCTCTTCCCTCATTTTAGAACCGGCACTCTCTCCATCCCAGCCATTGCCACCAGTATTGGGTCCTCCCTATTACATTTTAGTGCTCCCCCCTTCCTATACTCTGGATTGTCAGCCTCGGCTACAATTGCCTTTTGTACAGATCACTTTCAAAGTAATGCTAGATTTTCACTCCGCATGACCACCATTCTCAATGCGTTCATTTTTTTCTTTTTACTGCGTAGTCCCACATCTTCGCTCCCCTGGTCAGATATTCGTATTGCCGATCCGCTTTTCTGCTTTCTCCATAGCCGTCCCTACCCTTACGCAACCCTCATCTATAGTTCCTTGACTTTGCGATCCCGTCGACTCCGAGAGGCTATCACTAGGGGCTCTCATGCATTTTCCATCTATTCTGCACCCTTCCTCGCTTGGATCTATCAAATACCTGCACACTCTGCCAACAATATCGCTTTTCTCCCTACCAACCCTGGGCTACCTTCCATTGCACAATCTCCTTCCCCCCCTCTAATCTCAATTGACTCAGCTTCCGCATCCACACCAGCATCCGCACCACCTGATATCCCCTCCTTCCCTCCCCAATCTTCTTCACCTATCCCTCCAGCATCTACCACTACTCTGTCCATGCCTACCCCTCATATTATCCCTAGACCTCCCCTCTCTTCAGCTTTCAAGCCACTCATTCAAACGCAGCTCAACCCTCAAAACCCCACCTGTATGCCCCCCCTTCCTCCGGTTTCCACCTCACCCCCTATCATTAATGTTCCATTCAGCCAACCCCTTCCCTCCCACAATCCTCCCCTTCCCAATCCATCTTCCACTACAACCCTTCCTCCTCATCCGCCGGTAATTCCTCCTTCCCATCTCCCTCCTGATCCATCGGCCTCTCCTCCTCCGCACTTTGACCTCCCATCAACCCCTTCCTTTTTACAATTACTACGGGACGCGAGTGTAGTTGCTCTCGGCAGTGCTCAGGCCTCCCAGATTTCCTTGGATTTGGTATCGGCAGCAGCTTCGGTTCATCAACAGTATATCTCAACAATCGACAACATCAATCGCATGGCCAATTCTCAATGGCACTCGCTCAATGAAACGGCGCGATTGCTCAAAGAAGAGAGAGATCATTATCGCGATATGGCCGACTCTGCGTTGAAAGCCTTAGAAGATCTTCAAAATCGCTCTAACTTAGGGCTTTGTGCTAATGCTGCATGCAGACGTATCCGACGGGACAGGGATAATCTTAGGCAATGCCTTAGTTCGCTACAGCATATGATTGAACAAGCTTCTGCTCCTTTGCCCCCCTCTCCACCAACATCGGCTGAGAATCTCAATCAACCTGCACAATAATTTGCCGTCCACAGTCTCAATAAATTGCTCATCCCCTTCATACTAATTGCTCTTAGCCTCCATTATCGCTTTGTCAATAAATTTCTCATCCCTCTGATTTTGTCAATAATTCTTGTAGGGTGCCTTATGCTTTTTCTTACTTAAATAATACACGCACTCTTTATCTTTTCTTGCCTCAGCTTCGTTCTTTTCCTTTCTGCTGTCTTTGAGATTTTTCTGTTTTGTTTTGCTGTTGTCTCTCCGGGACGGAGAGATCTTTAGGTGGTGGGCATCTGTCGAGCCCTAACCGATTGAAACTAAGGGTGCAAAGTATTTTTTCTCTTAAGGTTCAAAGGATGAATTTAAAATCTTAGGTGCAAAAGTAAAGAATTAAAAGGAAAGGTGAAGGTATGGAAGCGGCCGCGTACGCAAAGGTGGAAATAGGGCCGCCCAATCAAAATTTTGTTCTAAAGTCACTACAGGACAAAGTAGTGAGTCGTTGGTGACCAGTTCAAAAGACAATCTTGGGACATTGAAAGGGCACCAAGATTGTATTATAGTTAGAGCACGGTACCGGCGCACTCAACAAAAAGAGAGACAAAAGGCTATTCTTGGGTGGAAGTAGAAAGAAGGAGGAGAAGTGAAGAGTCACTAGTGTGTGACGACCCCGAAAAGTGAAGAGTGCAAGAAGTGAGGCTAAGGGAGGTGCAGAGAGTGCGAAGCGAGACACACCAATCCCAAAAGTCTCTCTCCGCGATTAGGCCCAAAAGAGATTAGTCCCTCAGCTCGTGGAAGCTTAGTGCAAGGTGTGCACAAGGAGAAGCTGGAAGCAAGTGAAGGACTGGTGCAGAAGAGGCCGGCTGCTGGAAGATTCTGAGATAATTGATCTTTTATGATTGAGCATTCTCTGTAATTGCGCCCGAATTATTAACTCGGATTGAATGAAATAGTGTAATCCTTCTATTGTAATCAAAAACTCAAGGTTCAAAGGTTCAAGGGTGTTTCTGCAGAAGCTTGTCTGAGTTATTCTTCTCTTGTTCTTCTTCTTTTTTTCTCCTACAAACCCTCAAACTCCTTCACGTCCAAGAAAACCCCCAACACCATCCGACGGCTCCACTTCCAGAATTTCAAGGTTTCCCAGGACCCATGCCTATCGACGACCCTCCTCGAGGCTATACTGAGAAGATTCATCACAATTCTCATTGGTTTCAAGGGCTGGCAGGACCATTGGCGGATGCTGAGTTTATATTTGAGGTTAATTTGACTTTTGATGACCGTAAATGGGGCAAATATCAGTTCTTCTCAAGAGAGTTCGAAGGGCTACAGAACACACAAGACTTAACACATGTTTGGGCAAGAGCCGGCTTCACAGAGTATTTCAGTGACCCTTTGCCTAAACCTGACTTCTACAGATGCTATTATTTAATCACCACTTTGATAGCTTCAAAGAACAAGGATGTGCTAGGAACTTTTATTTTGCCATCTTTAGTGAACGATCCACCATATAAAAGATTTTATCTTTCTTAAGATCTGATTCGAGCTGCCATCAAGATTCATGGAACCCACACGCCCACAGAGCGAGAAAGGTTAGTTCCTGACCCTATGAAATGTGGGGACGTCACTAAGTGGGAAGAGATTTCGGCGATCACACCTGAGCTTTCAAAGACACTACGGATATGCATGCAGCATTTTGCTTTCCCCGCTCAAGACAGATTCACAATGCCTCACAAATGAATATGGTTCGGTTTGTATTTATCTTGTATTGGACCCCAGACAGTTGATCTAGCTAGTTGGATCATTGATCAGATGTATTTAGCACAACATAGATGGGAAAGAAAGAAAGTCATCAATGGATGCTGCGCACTGACTAGAATTGTATATATGTGCTTAGCATACAATTTACCTATCGAGCGAGCAATGACAAGTGAGGAGCTGAAAGCGTTTAAAGGAACCACAAAGAAAGCTAGGAAGGCTAGCAAAGCAAGGGTAGGAAAGTGAATGAGAGGAACTATCCCCTGCCTTCGAGTGCCAGAATCACCCTCACCACAACCATCCCTAGAGCAGTCTCCGACAGAAGCCACTCCAAGAGTACAACCTATTCGTATACGGTTATCAAGACCAGTTGTAACGGAGGGCACTACCAGCACAGTTGCTCCTCAAGCAGCCACAGTCCCAGGACCTACCACCACTACAACAGAAGTTCCCACCACTATTGGTGCGGAAGCTTTCTCTTTCCCGATACCCCATTTAGAAACAGAACAAGCAGGCACCACATTTGATTTTGAGATGCAGGATGTATTTTCAAGTGAATTTCAGTTTTCAGAAGGCCAGATCTTCTCTCAGGAATATGAAAGGCCCAGCTACCCTACCACACCGCGAGATCAACCACAAGGACAAGTAGAGTCTAGTTCCGAAGAGGAAAGAACAGAGACAGATGAAGATGAAGGCGATGACGAAGCCAGCCAGGGCACTCATGAATCCCAAGAACATGTGCAAACAAACGAACAAGGACAACAAACTGACACCCAAGGTGACACGAGCACACACGAAGAAGAAACCTTCGAAGCAGCAACTTATACACTGGCCATTAAAAAGTTATACCGTACTATGGAAAAGGTTTGGGCGTGCAAGAAAATGACTGACGAAGAGAGCCAAACACTTAAAGAATAGGAGCTTGTCTCGGGCGGGTTCGAAGAAGTATACATTAGAGGTTTCAGAGAGCTTGTCAAATCAGTTGGACCCACCGAAGCCTTAAGGTATTTGCAGAGAAAACCGCTACCGCAGTATGACCCCCGCAGAATCCGCTTACTAACCAAACCGTGAATACATTCGGGTACCCACCGGCAGTCAGTCTTCAGAACAGGCCAGGGAAGCACGTCTTGTTGAAAGCTCATTGGCAGAAGACACCATTATTGTCGACTCCCCACCCCGTACTACCGCTGTACATACCACCACAATCGTTGAAGTACCAACCACCCCAACCGCTCCCCCATCACCTCCCATCCATCCAGTCTCCCCCATACATCCCCCTTCTCCAAGAACAACATCTTCCTTCTCCGGTGGAGTAGCAGAAGTCGTCCTTTTTCCCATTCATCCCACAATTCCCGCACCCACTCAACCTAGTCTACCACCTAACACATCCACCTTTCTATCCAACCCATTTCTCCATCCATCTTTTCCATCCTTTCCCACACCTCCAAGACCCCTTTTCCCATTCCCACCTCCATTAACCTTCTCCCCAGTCTCACCTCCCCGACCCACCGTAACCCCTCTTTCCCCTTTCCACCAAGCCGTCCAAGACAACCCCTGTGTAAATTACTCCTGAACCTTTGTAAATCCTGTGTTTACACCCACACACTTACCCACAATCACACCACTATTCACGGTCACCGCACTCGACACCACATCCAGCGATATGGATATATCACCCCCCACTGCACCACTCACTTCAATTGTGGCACCACAATATTTAAGCACACCACAATTTTCCACAATCACCACAGCATCCACTTTCCCACCCCCATTCCCCGTTCCCTTTGCATCTACACCCACTGCATCTTCACTTAGCACACCATTAATATTATCACCCACCATAGACACAGCATTTCGATAGATGTTCACGTGTATGACGCAAGTAAGAGATGAGTTCACATCTCTTGGAAATAATTATCAGCAGCTGCAAAGGACAACCAACGATTTGCAGTCGCAGCTTAACTCATTGTCTATTGAGAATGCCTCACTGAACACCCGATATCAAGAACTACGCGAGGCTTATCACAAGCTGGAACTAGAAAGTGAAGAGAAAGCCAAAGAGGACACTGTTGATCTTGACAATTTGTTAAGGGCCCAGACAGTTCGCAATGCGACGCTTACACGGAACATGGGCTTACTCAGAAGACACCTAGTAGCAGCAAAGGAAGACCAGCGGCTACAAGATCAGAACAGAGAAAATTTAGAAGCTGCTCTCGATAACCCAGACCAACCATTAAGTCCTAGCCGATTCAAAGCAGTGCCCTCCGAATCAATGAAAATGTTGCTCGATGATCACATCAGATTGCTTGATGAATACGATCGAATGAACGAAGAATATTAGAAGCTAAAGGAAGATCATAAACTACTCCAGCTCAGAGCACCTGCAGCACAAGGACTACCAGCAACCCAAGGATTACCAGCTCCTGCGGACCCTTCTCCTGACATCCTAGAGGAACTCAACGCATTACGGGCCCAGGTATCAACTCTTGAATCAAGGATAGCTATATACAAAGCACCACAAAGGCCGGATTCCCCACCAGAGCTCCCAGCCGATGAAGAAAATGTAACCATTCCGGTGGAGGAAACCTTTGAAGAAGCCTACGAGCCACAACCCATCCCAAGCGGACGAGTCACGGCTGAAGGCCAGATGACTTATGAACTTCCAACCCCCGCATGGATGAAGACAGTTGAAGAGCTTGGAACCACCCACTCAGCACGAGTAGAGGCGCAGCTACACGCAATGGCAATGATTGAGGAAAGAATTTTACAGTCGCCCTACTTCGCTCACTTGGCCCCTCGTAGATACATATCAGGGCATGAGCTACAGTACAAACCATATTTTATGCTAATGGCCGAGTATCAGTTGGCCATAGAGAAAGAAACAGGCAAGAAACCATCTCACACTACTCAGTTTGAGCCTGATGATTTGCCACTGGATGCGCAGCAAGGCAAGATTTATCAACTAGAGTGGCATAAAGATCTTTTACAAGAATATCCTGAGATGATGAGTACTTGGGTAAAGGCACCACTACATTTGAAATACAACCCATGTTGGGGACCAGTGCCACGTCGTCGCTCTTGGACAGCATTTGCTATTAAAGTACAGAACAACAAGCAGTGCCAAGATTGGTTAAATTACCCATATTTCAAGCCACCCATAGCACTATCGACAGTGGGATACATGATGGCCACGATTCGTCGCTGGCTCCCTCGCTTGAAACACATGGACGATATAGCAGCGCACATGACTGTCAAAATCTTTGACATCATACAGATGGTTTTCAAAGTCTTCCGTCGTGTAAAGGCACCTCATGTAAACACCCCGGGCTTCGAGCATGGCAATCTAGATCTTGCATACGATATGATTACAACGCCATCGCTACGGGTGTGTTATGCCTGGCATTGCAGAATTAAATATTTACCGGCATGCTACAAGCAGACTTTTGAAGAGATGTTCACAATCGGTTTTTGGGAATACCATTCAGAAGTGTTCATCAGCAGGCCCACCCACCTCTTACACTTATTCGCCTGTGAACAAATGGTATATTCCACACATTATCGACTCCCGCCACCCGATGAGCCGCAACCAATTGATTGGGAGAAACTCACGGCAGATTTGGCCCGAGGCATTCGAATATCAGAACACACCCTCGCTCAGGAACTACTACAGAACTACATCCGACAGACCGCACAACAAGGTTCTGTCGAGGACGGCAGAAGCGAGAGGGAGGGGGGTGTTGGCAGTAGCCAAAGGCATAGAAGACGCGGAAGCATGTAAAGACAGATCAGGGAGTCAGTCGGATCTTTTTTCAAAAGAATTATGTTTTAAAATACTTTTCAAAACCTCCAACAGTGATTTTCATCACTATTGTAACATATGTAACATAGAAAAACCCTTTTTTGTAATCCATAGCTTCATTTTGTGCAAGCCGAGGAGTCCTCGAGCTTGAGGAGCTTAGGTAGAATGAGGGTATCAATTTTGGTTATTTTAGACACCGTTTACCCCTTCAAATAGCACTTAGAACCTATTTTTTAACTATGCCGGTCACTAGATGTGAAACCGGTCAAAACTAGTCTAGAATCTATAAAAAGAGCTAGAGAGCTCATTTTTGAGGTTAGCTTGTGTGAGTAGAGAAGAGCTTAGAGCTATTTTGAGCTTGTAAGAGTGTTCTTAAGTAATAGAGTTGATCTCTCACCTTCCATTGTGTCTTGCTTGTCTCTTCATAGTGTGTGTGTATGTGTGTGTGCATCTCTATGCTTCTCACCTTCACTCTCACTTCATCTCACATTCACGATCTTCATATCACTCCTATCTCTTCCGCGGATTGACATTAAGGAGGTGGAGCTTCTTAACGTGGTTCTCACCATTGTGCTAGAGCAACAGCATACTACACACTCGAGAGAAACGGATGAGAAGTCACTTGTATAAAGAGTGCCTAGTAAAGTGGAAAGATAGTTCAAAAGATAGTGCCACATGGGAGCGGGTTAGCACCCTTCAGAGACGGTTTCCCAATTTTAGAGTACCTTCCCAAGAGTGTTCTTAAGGGAAAGGATATGGGGAAACAACACGAAGACAGGACCATGTATTTCTATACATGGGGATATAGTGGGAGTGGTGGTTCTAATATTTCTTTGTCTCAATCAGACCTTCCAATACCATTTTTGAGGACAAAAATGGAATTAAGGGGAAGGAAATGTCACATGGAGTATCATATGAATAGGAAGTAGAGGTGTGACCCTCCTCTATTGCATATAGAGTATGATACTCATATGAGTGCCAAGTGGCACTCATATGAGGGGCTGTGACTATGACCGCTTTTCGGGTATGTAGGAGAGAGAGAGTATTTTATTAAAAACCACCACGCGGATGGGCGGTAAGAGGAACTGAGAACTCTGTGTATCTTGGGCGGTAGCACTGTCTCAAAAACCGTGCAGAGAAGACGTCAAAAGGTTGGGGAGCTCATCGGAGCACAACAGTGAGAACAAGGCACGCAACATTGAAGAAGTTAACTTCTTAGATTTAAGTTGATTGCATGGTCATAGATCCAATCATGACTGAAGACAAGTGGTTCGGTAAGGTCCTCATCTTGACACACTAACATTTTGACTCTCATTTGAATGTCTTGAAGGTTGATGGGAAGCTCTACCTCACCTAAACAAGGGGTTTTTTCACCTTTCAATCCTATGAGATAGGATTCTATGGGATTTATGTTCAATTGCAGATCTTGTTCGTATGAAAGTCTAACTACACTGGTTGCTGCATTGGAGTCAATCAATGCTCGCACAGTCCTTACACTCTTTCCTCTTCCTACCTCTATGGTCACAAAGGGGCATTTATTGATTATTCGAGAAGCAACTGCATCTAATGTTTGACACATGGACATGTGATATCTTGGGGCTTCAGGATTGACATCTAGGCCTGGTCGCCTTTTCTTATTTTGCCTAATGCGCTCTTTGGCCTCTATCTGTGCTTCTTCTTTGACCCTTAATATTCTTTTCGCTTCTTAGTTGTGTTGAGTCTCATTAACATATCCTCTATAAGAGGTTCTTGATATGGCTTGACTCGGCATCCACTAATATAGCTTGGCAAGATGTCATTTTAGAGTGGCCAATTGAACTTCACCACTAGTGGAAACTCTATTAATGTTCATGGGTCCATAGCCTCGCTTTTCCAATGGTGGCTAAGATTTCTTCCCAACCATGAGGCTGGAATTCCTCATCTAGAAAGATCAAGGGCGTGTAGGCTAGGTCTCTAACTGGTCTGGCTTCTTGAGAAGTTCTTGTTTCTCTTGCTTTTAGGCATAATTCCACCTTCAATCATGTCCCCTATTTTTTCTAGAGGTATCTCTCAAAATATTTGCTTAAAGCCTCATTTCACATGTTGGAACCAAGTTCTGGAACTTGATTCGCTACATGATTCCATAGCTCAGGTTTTACTTTGAGCAGCCCTTCTAACGTGAGATGACACGGAGCCTTAGTGTTCTTCACGACTTCAGTGTTCCTTGGAACCATTGAGTCTACCAGTTTGATAGAATTTGTCTGATTGAACAATTGATTGGCCTCTAGCATAGCCTGATCTAGTTCTACCATTTTCATGCTCATTTTTGTTCATTCAATCTCTAAATCTGCTCTAGGGTAGCTCTTGTCTAGGTTTGCAATTGTTGGCCCTTCTTGAAGTCGAGCCTGGTACACCTTGAACATCATGTCCAAGCCTTCTAGGGTTGGACCTACAAGAACAGACCCTGGTTGTGGTCTATTTATAGTGAGTGGTGGGGTGGGATGAGGTGGAGTGGATGGAGTTTCAGCCTATGAGGGACTTTGAGATGCAATATCTTCTATTTTGCTTTTTGCATCTTCAAGCTTTCTTCTAGTTTAGATATCTTTCTATTCCACTTGTGATTGGCCTTGTCTCTGGTATCCTTCGAGATTCTTGTTTTCCTCTTTCTAGGTTCTCTTGAGTCACTTAACTCTGATTGTTCAGCTAGTTTAACCTATGCAAGGCTTGTGCCCTAGTGACTGCTTGTATGAGAGCAAATACAAGTATTGAAGCTGATGCAGATGGTGTTGAAGATGCTGATATTCTTCACATTAAATCTGCATCAGAAATAGAATGATCTGCATCATCACATAAAATCTATAAAGGCTGAGAAGTTGCCTCATTAGGACCAGCACTAGACTATCCCCCTATAAAAGGGGCAGCAAAGTATCATACATGTCTTTGGAGCTAACAGATCTCTCTTTCGTACATGAAAGTAAAGATTGAATAGCATTTTCCACAAAAACAACATCATGGCTAACCAAAATGCGTTTAGTCTATGAATGATACAGACGATAGCCTTTGCTTTCAAAACTGTACCCAACAAAAATACATTTTACTTATTTATCATCCAATTTCCTGCGATATTGTTTAGGCACTAATGCATATGCGAGACAACCAAAAACATGCAAATGAGCAACAAATGGCTTGCAACCATGCCAAGCCTCATATGGAGTGATAGGCTGCAGTGCTTTAGTGGGACACCTGTTAAGTACATATGTTGCACACATGACAACCTCAAGCCAAAAACTATGTGGTAAAGCTTGACTCTTGACCTTACACCTCGCCATCTCCATGATTGACCTATCCTTCCATTCAACAACTCCATTCTATTGAGGTGTATATGACACTAGTGATGTTTTATCCCACGTTCAGCCAAAAATGCATTAAAGTTAGAAGACATATATGCCCCCTCCCCTCCCCCCCGATCAGAACGAAGGGTGCCCATTTTACATGGTGACAAACTTTTAGCCAAAACCAAAAACTATATGAAGCTCATAAACACTTTGGACTTTGCTTTCCATGGATATACCCATGCATGCCTAGAAAAATCATCAATGAAAGTCACGAAGTAAAGATAGTTTCCAAAAGAGAGTGTCTTCATAGGACCACATACATCACTATGAACAAGCTGCAATTTCTGTGTAACTCGAACAAAACCATCTTTTGGAATGAGGAATGCTATATTTTGCCCAAAATATAGCCTTCACATACATGTCTACCAAGTGCCTCAAGTTTGGGTAAAAAGGACACCATTTGAGATTTCTATAGGCATAGCAAACTAGCAAAATTCAGATGACGAAAGCATGCATGCCAAAGCTTTGTATCTGACATAGCCTGTGAATCATGTACTACACATGTTGAATCATTCATAGATTTTTATTAATCTATGAGCTTATACAACCCACGATATAAAATGCCAGAAGCAATAATCACATTGCCATTTGATAGATCATGAATTATACATCTCTCATCAAAACATTTCACAACCAAACCAATCTTGGTTAAGGCCAAAACTTACAACAGATTCTTCTTGGTCCGTGGCACAAATAAAGCATCTGGCAATGTAAAAGAACTACCATCAGTAGTAGTCAAAATGATCTTACCAACTCCCATTACAGGATAAGAGGAGTTTTTGGCGCATGTAACAGTATTTGCTATAGGGGAAGGCTCGAGTGAAGAGAAGAAATTGCATAGCGAGGTAATATGTTTGGTTGCCGCACTATCAAAGTACCAAAAATCTGAGTCTACTATAGACATGCACTGCTCATGAGAAGATGGGTCAAAACTGCAAACAGTAGTAAACACTCATTCTTCATCCTAGACAGGATTAGCAGACTCTGTTTTTGGTGTAGAGGCCTCTGCAACAACCATTCCAGCCTCTTTCTTCCTTGGTTCTTTAACAACGAGTTTTGGATAGCTCATAGTGACATGATCATTTGCTTTACAATATTTTCAAAATAGTTTCTATTTTTGTGATTCTTTTCATCTTTGTCTTCCTTCTTTGATTGTGCAAAATTAGTAGATTTTTGCTTACTAGTAGGAGAGCTCTATTTTCCTTTGCCCTTCTAACTAGCCAGGAAAGCTTGATCTCCAACATGCATAATAGACATGTTCTGCCTGGACTGATCTTCCTACAACAAAACAGAAACTAACTCTTCAAATGTTAAGCCATTTGGATTGCCTTTCATCATCAAACAAAGAGTAGAAACAAAACTCTAATATGAGTCAGGAAGACCATTCAAAACAGTCTACACAAGTGAATTGTGAGGAAGGACTTCATCAACAAAAATCAACTATTCCTTCAAATCCTTGATCTTTGTCAAAAAACTATCCATAGAATCACCTTCATTCATGTGCTCACTCTCCAACTGTTTTTGGAGGTAAGCAACACGAGCCTCATTCCTAGCCTGGTACAATGTGGTAAGTGTATATGTTGCTCTAACACAATGGTGAGAACCATGTTAAGAAGCTCCACCTCCTTAATGTTAATCTGCGGAAGAGATAGGAGTGATATGAAGATCATGAATGTGAGATGAAGTGAGATTGAAGGTGAGAAGCATAGAGATGCACACACTCATACACACACACAAGAAAGAGACAAGCAAGACACAATGGAAGGTAGGAATATGGACTCTATTACTCAAGAACACTCTTACAAGCTCAACCTCACTCTAGTTCATACAAGTCTACACTAGCTAACCTCAAAAATGAGCTCTCTAACTTTTTTTATAGATTCTAGATTAGTTTTGATCGATTTCACATCTAGTGACCAGCATAGTTAAAAAATAGGTTCTAGGTACTATTTGAAAGGGTAAACGAGGTCTAAAAATAACCAAAATTGGTATGCTCATTCTACTTAAGTTCCTCAAGCTCGAGGACTCCTCAGCTTGCAGAAAGTGGAGCTATGAATTACAAAAAGGGATCTTTCTATGTTACATATGGTAGAGTAGTGATGAAAATCATTGTTGAGTGTTTTTGAAAAGTATTTATAAAGCACATTTCTTTGAAAAATAATTGAAGTGGCTCCCCACTACTTCGTTGTGCTCTATCTTTACATGCTTCCGCATCGTCAGTGCCTCTGGCTACTGCCAACACCCCCCTCCCTCTGGCTTCTGTCATCCTCGGTAGAACCTTATTGTGGGGTCTATCGGATATAATTCTATAGTAGGTCATGAGCGAGGGTGTGTTCTGAAATGCGGATACCTCTGGCAAGATCGGCTTCAAGCTTTTCCCAATCGATGGGTTGAGGTTCCTCTGGTGGCAGGATTTTGTAATGTGTGGAGTACACGAGTTGTTCACAGGCAAATAATTGGAGTAGATGTGTAGGCCTGCTTATGAAGACCTCTTAGTGATACTCCCAAAAACCTATAGTAAACATTTCTTCGAAGGTCATCTTATAGCATGCCGGTAGATATTTGATTCGACAGGGCCAGGCATAACACACCTGGAGTGATGGTGTCGTACTCATGTCATAAGCTAAATCTTGATTGCCATGCTCAAAACCCGGGGTGTTCACATGTGGTGCTTTGACGCGACGGAAGACTTTGAATACCATCTACATCATGTCAAAGATTTTGATAGTCATATGCACTGCTACATCATCCATTCGTCGTAAGTGAGGGAGCCAGTGACGAATCGTTGTCATCATATAGCCTACTGTAGGTGGTCCTGTGGGTGGCGTGAAATATGCGTAACTGAGCCAATCTTGGCATTGCTTGTTGTTTTGTACCTTGATTGCAAAGGCCTTCCAAGAGCGGCATCGTGGCATGGGTCCCCAACATGGGCTGTAGTTCAAGTGGAGTGGTGCTTTGTTTGTTCCATTCTGTATCTCCAAAATTCTTCATTTGTCTCCTTATTTACAAACAACTCGATGCTTCTATTGTCCTGAGGGATCCAATCTGGGATTAGTACTCTTGTTAGTATAGATTTCCCTCTAGGTGTCCTAGGTTCTTCTCCTACTGGTTCTTTTCCTTAGGCTTTAGCTTCTGTCTCTAGCTGAATTACACCAAACTTATTGGTATTATTTGGCTGAGTACTTATGATGTACATTGTTCCTTCTTTGTCGATGTATGCATCTCTCTCGAATTTCACCACTAGATGTTCCAATCCAATGGGTTGATTAGGATTCTGTATTTGCACCACTTGTCTTCGCAAACCTGCCTCATAGATGCGAGCACCTAAGCGGTTGGTTCAAAGAAATTCTAATTGAGTTCTATAGGGTCCTTCGGGTCTTTCCAAATACACTATGTTTGACCCTCCTTCTGGTCTTTCCGTGCTAAAATCCATTTCTGATTCACTCATATCTGAGCTCAACTCGTAAGGGTAGCTATTCAGTTGTTGTGCCCACGAATGTGCAGTAGTTCCTACACTTGCTTTTGATGATCTAAGGCTTCGTCGGTCTAACTTACCTATGTGCTTGCCCGATCTAAGGTTCATGAATTTACTTCCTAGCACTTCTGATCGTCAATGGTTCTTTGTTCTTTAATTTCTTATTTCTTTTTTAAATTCCATTGAACTCTTGTCTTGTCTCAATGTATACGTCAGGAATCAACTTTCCATGGTACTTTTGAGTTCTCATTCCGTCAGACTTAGGTTCTTTCCTTTAGGTTTTTGTATCACACGGTTATTTAGCCTTGGACTTGAAAAATTAAATCTCTTCAACTTGATGTGTTCCTCTCGTCGTTAATCCACAATGCTACCATTTAGCCTAAGCTAATAATTGACTGAGGGGGTTGAGTATTCTTCTAACCTCGAGTCAGCTCCTTTGAGTGCTCTGATGCCCAAGAAGTCGCACTTCCTAAGCCTTGTGTCCTTCACTACCTTGCCTTGGTTTCCCTTGATAGCCCTTGCTAGACCTGTAAAAAATCAATTTTTAGACCAAATTTTATTTGGATGTTCAAACACTTGAATATATACACCTTTTAAATCTTTTCTCCTTGGCCCAAATTTTTAATGCCCCCTTTCTTTTCTAGTCCCACAGATGGTCAACCTCAAATTATCTTATCTAAAAAACAACATCTTCTTTTTGAAGTTGAGGTCATGTAGTACTCGTAAAGAGCTTTCTAAAGAGCTATACAGCTCAAAAAATGGACTTCGGATGAAAAAGATATGAGCATTCAGGCCCTCGGGGGTGAAAAATGGCAATTAGGTTTTTCTTCACTTATGAGCTAAGGGATCTCCTATGAGCTTAGTCACCCAAAAGTTTGTTTAAAATAGCCCCAAATTTTTCTAAAAAATCAAACCCTAAAAATTGCGTTTGGGGTGGACAATCGCGATGGTCTAGGACAATCGCGATGGCTCAGGTGAACCATCACGATGGTGTGGCACAATCGCGATGGTTTGAAGGCGCGAACTGTCACGATGGTCTGGCTTGACACGTGGTAGGATTGGCACGATGGTGTGAGCCAATTGTGATGGCGTGGGGTCGACAGGATCATCGCGATGGCCAGTGACTGTCACGATGGATCAAGTGAACCGTCATGATGGCGTGAGACCGTCGCGATGGTCCGGCCAAGCCGTCGCGATGGTGTGAGCCAATCGTGATGGTCCACCAAATCACTGATTTTCAAATTGGCTGATGTTCTTCATGTTCCTACTATTGCAAAGAATTTGATTTCAGTAGGACAAATGGTAGAGAAAGGATATCATGTTATCTTCAATGAAAAAGGCTGCTTTATAAAAAATCCAAAAGAAGGATTCAAGGTCATTGCTCAAGGAAGGAAAGAAGGTAGGATGTTCACCTTGGACATTCAACCACATGGAAAGGTGATGTATATTCAGTTTGGAAACAAGAGGATAGCTGAAATCGATTTGTGGCACAAAAGGTTTGGACATATCAACATCCCCAAGCTCAAGGACATGAGCAACCATGAAGTGGTAAGAGGTCTTCCAAGATTCAATGATGTTGGACTACATGAGTTTTGTGAAGCATGCCAACTAGGAAAGCAAACTCGACAACCATTCAAGAAGAGCAACTATGTGGCACGGAATGTCCTCGACTTGATACACACGGATGTATGGGGACCATCACAACAACCATCGGTGCCTGGTAATAGATATTTTTTCACTTTTATCGATGATCATTCAAGAAAAGTATGGATGCCAGTCATCATTTAACCATCGACTGATCACATCATTTCAAGATCCACTAACTACCTCCAACAAAGAGTACATCAACATCCACCCGCAACATTGAAAGCCTCGACGTGCAACAACCATGTGCCTTTGGCATAACCTTGTCTTTTGCACCATTCAGATCATGCATTTCCAAAGTATGCATGAATATAGGGCCACATTAATACATGGCCATGCATAGACACAATTGAGAATCCCACGCACATGAGACACACTTGACATATATAAAATATTTTATTGCTACTAACCACTGTCTTCTTGTTTGTGACATTGTTCAAAGAGAGAGAGAGAGAGAGAAGAAGAAGAAGAAGAAGAAGAAACAGGACCATGCGCTCCAAGAATCTCATCAGTGAACCATGAACAAGGTTATCAATCAACAATGGGAGACAAGCGTATGGTCAACCACCATGATGCATACAACACGAAGAGACAAACATCAACCGACCTTTCACCATGGTAAGCACACCCTTCGGCAACACCATAACCATGATAGGTTGGGAAACCTCTTCGTTGGCATACCCTTGAGCACTTTGCTCACGAGCCCCATCTTTTGCACCATACTTCTTCCAATGCATTCCCCAAGCATGCATGCATAGGGCCACATTACAAGGCTATGCACAAGGCACATATTTCTTTCAACCCATGTACTAATGCACTTACTCATCAGTCATTATGGGTCACAAGTACCTGGCATCCTACTATGAAACTCATGTTCAAAGATCCAAGACATCAAGGGTACAATTTCAGTACTTATGAAGCAACTCATAGTCGACAACTGCTCAAGATCAATCTTGACAACCTCTTTTAAGCAACTAGCAATCTTTGAAAACACAAAAATACACCATCTAGCTCAATTCCCAGGAAGAAGTACCTGCAAGGGGACCAACTCTTGCATTGGCTAGGAGTGGAAAACTAAAGAACCAGACCAATCTACCTTTGGAAGATGGACCGCTCCTATTGATACATGAAGGACACTACCTCTCAAAGTACTACATGGAACAACCACTCCAACAAGGGTCTGTCAGGGATGACAGACTCGAGAGGGGGGGGGAGTGTTGACACTCAAGGTTAAGTGCAAGCATGGAAGAATATCAAGGAAGTGGACACATAAGAAGAATGAGCATGTAGGGAGCTCCAAGAAGCACATGTCAAATTTTTAGAACAAATCCCTATAAAGATAGTGATTTTTATCACTAAAAACCTTTGTAACTACGATTTTCCATTTTTATAACTTTATTTTGTTCAAGCCAAGGAGTCCTCAAGCTTGATGAGTATTAGAAGTATCATCCTACCAAGTTTCATAATTTTTAGACTCGGTTTGAGCCCCCAAATAAGACCTGGAACCTAATTTTTAACTAGGTCGGACACTAGGTCTGGACAAAGCCAAAACTACTCAAAAAACTATAAAAAGGATTGGAGAGCTCATTTTTGGGGTTATCTTGTTGTAGATTTGAGCTTTTGTAAGAGAACTCTTCTGTAATCAAATTCTTTCCATTGTTCCACTCTTTTCTCTTACTTTGTGTGCATGTGTGTGTATGTGTGTGCATGCTTGTGTGCTTTCACTCACACACGAGCCATCACTTGCTCATAGACTTCATACTAGTCCTCATGTCTCCGCCGATTGACATTTATGAGGTGAATCTGCTCACGTTGGTAGTTGCCATTGTGCTAGAGTGACACCAATGTGTCTTAAACTTTCATTCACAAAAGGACATCTCTATACAAGAATAGGAAGGATTTTGAACAATCAAAAGGAGATAAGAGTTTTGGATAGGATCGATCTCTTATTTAGATTGTGTTCACATGGATGAATCCAAGCTCATAGCCAATATTTTCTAGGTCCAAGCACAATTGGTGCACATAAATGGATCAAGGATACTATTTTGGCTAAGATCATTATAATCCACCTAGTTCACATGTGTGTGTGCTATGGATGTACAATCCACACATAGTGAAGCAGTGCATTAGTTGATGATGTTTAGCCCACCCTGGTCATTGAACCATACTTTGCACAAGATTCGGTTTTATCAAGTGCAACGATAGATGGTGCTTTGAATGATTTGGGAAGGGACTATTGATGTATTTTGGTAGTGATGTGTGTGAACACACTTAGGACCACCAAGGAACTTTTTTCCCTTTTTAGGAGGTTTTTTCCCTTGGCATGTATATATGCCTATAACCTTCACAAGTTACTTATCTTTGTACATTCACCTGGTAATACATTAAATATTTTGTGTTATGCTTCAAACTTATTCTTCTTCCTTGTGCTATTCACATGCTTCTGTAGACCTCAAACTCGAACAATTGGTATCAAAGCAGGTCGTCACTTCAAGGGCATCCTCGAGACCCCTTTGGTCACATTCTCAAAATCCCATAAAATTTTGTGAACATACTCAGGGTGAATCATAGGCTTGTTTCAGCCTTTGAATGCACTATCGTAGTGCTTGTGAAGGGGATTTCATCTTTTTATGCCAAACATATATACAAGTTTTCGTTCACTAGTACAAGTGCCTCAAAGTCTGTTATAGGTTTGGTGGAGCTGAACAAGGTAGTTCTAATCAACTTTTTGAGATACAATCATTTTTTGTATCAAGGTATTTTAGTCTGAGGTCATGGTTGAAAGCAATGAGTGATTTTATATGTTGGTTGTTCAGAATAAGTTGGATGGTACCAACTACCCATTATGGGCATATATGATGCATCATGTACTGGTTGCAAAAGAACTGTGGAATATTGTGCTAGGTGTTGAAAAATGACCTACTACACCTGTAAATATAGTTATTGAAGGTAATGCAGATGGCCTTGAAGATTATGATCTTTAGGTTCATGTTCGTGTTGCGGATCCTGCTACACCTACTACCGAGCAACTTTGTTGGGATGGCAGAGATGCTCATGCACATGCAGTGATAGCTTTGTCTATCAAAAGTGCCATTATCCATCATATTCACTCTTTTAAAATAGCAAAGGATGCTTGGGATACACTTATCACTTTGTACCAAGCAAGAAATGAGGCTCGTGATGCTTACCTCCAAAAATAGTTGGAGAGTGAGCATATGAATGAAGGAGATTTTATGCATAATTTTTTGACAAAGATCAAAGACTTGAAGGAGTAGAGTTTTGTAGATGAACTCTTGCCAGAGGGTTCACTTGTGCAGACTGTTCTTAATGGTCTTCCATATCCATATCAGAGTTTTGCTTCTACTCTTTGAAGGGCTTGACCCTTCTCCTTGTGTGGGTGAATCATTTTGTAAAAGTAGATCTGACCCATGGATCAAATATACATCCATCAAATAATCAGCTTGAGGTATTAGGTCCCCTCTCAAGTCTTGAGTCACTACAGACTTGCCCCTTGGGGTAGTCACAATGTCTCCATTATTAGGTCTCTCTAAAGCTCCTTGCCCCTCTAGTTCTCCTCTATCATTGATCTGATCTGGGTTTTCAGTCACTACATAGATCTGACCTAACTTGTCCATGTAAACCCCTCCTTCATACTTGATGGCGGGTCTCAGAACTATTTTTGAATCAGTAGAGTTTACCATTTGTGCTAGTGACCTATTTATGCCATCACGGTAAATAGGTACTCCTTGTAGGTTGGTGGACACATATTGGAAAGAGGTCTGGTATTCTCCCTCTATGGTGGACATAAAGCTCTCCCTCAAGACTGAACCATGCATGTCCTCTGAGGCCATGGGTAGTTCCTCCTCTAAATCACTTGATGTGTCTAAGTAGACAGAGTGATGGCTTGCTTGGGTTGCATTCCCTACCAATGAAATGACACTTCTTCGACTACCTAGCACCCATCATGACCTTAAGTTCATTCACCTCTTAAGTCTATTTCTTCCCTCTTCTTTTCCCCAAGTTTTATCTTATCCCTCTCAGTGTTCAATTTCAAGTTGTCTAGATTCCACAATACACGATACTGCTCTGTACGATACCACCTTAGGCCATATGATAGTGGATAGGTACGATATGATACATATGTTCCTCACGATACGTGATACCACTACAAACAATACCACCTTAGGCGATACGATACTGCCAAGTGGATACCAACTTTTGGGATATGATACCTCTATCACGACAATATGATACCAAAAGTGGGGAATATATGATACTGATGTCGGTACACGATACCACACCAATGTTGGTACACGATACGATACTGACTTGTCCTTGCGATACGATACTGCTATCAAGATGATACGATACCACAAGATCTACGGCACAATTAGATACCAGATTCAGGACGATAGCTCTAGCTCGATGGTACCTCACTTCTCACGATACGATACCGAGTTGTGGATCGCGATACAATACCACAGGGTGTAGGATATGATACCACTTAAAAATCACCATTGTGATACCTCTTCTTGGCGATACACAGTACCTTGATAGTATCATGATACCTCAAGTGAGTATGCACGATACGATACTTTCATGAGTAATGCGATACTAGGGAATTTTGGTATCACGATACCAAAACTCAGTCGATCGCGATACTGCAACCAAAGGTGGCTAACACTTTAAATTATTTTTGCGAAATGTGTTTATCCTTCTCTCCTCTTCCCTTTTAGCTCACTGTGCCACACAAAAACTCACTCCAACCCTTCTCTCCTATCACGCGATACCGGTCACGTGCTAGATCACCTTTCTGAGCATTCTTTTGATTTTTTGAGGTTATAGAGTTAATGTGCTCACCTTCAAGATTCTCTTCCAAGTTTTGTGCTTCCAATGTCAGAAAAGCACTCACTCTCCACGATACTATCGCCGTGATACTAGTCGTTGCTGCTCTTCATGATACTTGCTTCAGGCAAATAATTAAGAGTTCAATTGATTTTGGTTTTTATAACCTTGGGTGGCCAAATGCCTAAACTAATAGGATCTAAATTTTTTTTCTTTTTCAAGAATTTTATGATGGAAATTTATCTATTCTAATCCTACCTCTCTCTCTTATCTAACCCTAACTCTTTCTCACTCCCTTACTACTAACCCTAAAAACTCATTACACACATCCTAAAGTATGAAGTAACAAGTGGTGAATATCTTGTGACTTGCCACTGATTGAAATTACCTCCACAAGTACAATTCATTCACTTTGCAGCTATAACCATCACGAAGGCACCTTGATTGGGCTAGTCCCCGACAACGGCACCAAAATGTGTGTACCTAAGTCTCAAGCCTTCGAGACTTGTGTTGATGAGACTGTACCTCAATTGCCTGTTAAAAGGGACTTCGCTCAAGTCACTTTTAATCTCTTCCGGGTTCTTGGGGATGGTAGGGGTCTAACAATGCAGAGGCCCTTTACTTAATTTTCCCAATTAACCAATTAACCAAATAGTAAGTATACGTCCAGGTATTAACTTCTGTTACACAGTTGCAATTCTTTAATTACGGTTATCCTCACACAGTAGGTTATCGCGCAAATTATCAGCCACACAGTCGTTTAAACTTATTGATGTTAAGAAAATGTTACTGTGTTAGTAATAAATTGCGGCAATTCAATAAGAACAGACTTAACAATATTCCAAATATATGCAAACTCTGCACCACGACGTCTCCAGCGTAGTTGCAATCGCCCAGACAAATAGTCTGGCGATCCCCCGTCTCCTCTACCATCGGAGAACACCGTAATGTCTCTTCATTAATGAATAAAAGGGTTACATCACTTCACTACGCCCTTTTGGTGCGTGTGGTACATGAAAATATAAAATTACATTGTGCCAATCCGGGGGCCTAACACTGGCACGCACGGTGGACTTGAACCCGCAAAGAAAATAATCATTAAGGCTTATCTACAATGCCTTGTATATACATAGTTTGGGCTAATTTAAAGGTTCTAGTGATTTTCTGTTTTAATGAATCCAGCATCAGCTTTAAGGTTTCCGGCTCCACCAACTGTGCGTCAGTGCGTACTGAACTCGCCGCAATGACTTGACTCATCAAAAGATCTGCTTATGCCTGCAAAAATGCTTCTTGTAAGTAAAATTCATTAGCTAAGGTAGCATCTCTTTGCTGCTTCGTCTCTGCAATCTGAGCATCAATCCGCAATAATCTTTTTGCTTGAAATCCCAACTACTTTTCTCTGCGTTCCAGTTGCTGAGCTTAATATTGGATGGTTTTATAATATGCATCTCTTTCTTTCATGATTCCTGCTGATTCTTTCTTAAGTTGAATTGTCAGACTTGTCTATGCTTTTAAGGCAGAATTCGCCTAAAAAAGATCGACAGATGCGGCCTGTAATTCTGCAGTAGTCTGCTTAGCCAAAGTAGCCATTTCTTGTCCTTTCTGCACGACCTCATCAAGCTCGGCGCAAGTTTCTTCCAACAAATTGCCGAGAGCAACCCTAGCATCATCCTTGTCCTGCACCAATTGCTTTAACAGGTGGATCTCTTCATCACGAGCGGATAAAAGAGCATCCTTTTCATTCAACTTAGCAAGAGCAGCATCTCGTTGGGCAATCAAGGTGTCCTGCTCTGCAATCCTTGTTTGAATTTGTTGAAGCTGCACGTGCAGGGCATGGTTCTCTGCCTTGACCGCATTAGCTTCTTCCTGCAACGGAGCGATATCGGCTTCTAACAAGTCAACTTTCTCTTGTAGTTCTTGCCTGATAATTTGGATTGCCAACTTCATTTGAAGAGGTAATTTTTGAGAAAATTGGATCAGGAGACGACCCATTGATTCTAATTCATTAAACATTGGAGTCGGAGGAGGAAGAGTAGGAAGTGGGTGGGATGACGAGGCTAATAATAGGTGAGGGGAAGGTGGTGGAGAGTAATCGGGAGAAGATGATGGAGTAGCGGGTGCGTCGGGAACAACAGGATCAACGGGGACAACGGGCTCAACAGGGTTCATTGGGGAAGGAAGTGGGATAAAGGTATTTGGTAGCAAGATTATACCGGTTGGATTTTGTTTTGTCGTCTCAGTTCGGTCAATCACAGCGTCAACCAGGGCAATCACTTCGTTAAGAACTTCTGCAACAATTTCCTTCACAGCTTCTTGATTCTACTGATGAGAATCCTCCCGAGAAGAAACTTATTCAGTCTTCTATGTGGGCACCTTGTTCTTGTTGCTTAATTGGAGAAGAAGGAACGGAAGAATCGACATGAATGGATGTGCAGTGTCGTGGAAGACTTCTTCTTCATGGCCAGCACTTGATCCTTGCACCTGACTGCCAGAGGGGCTCACACATCATCGTTTTCGGTGAAAAAGTTGCAGCAGGTCGGCATCATCATCTTCCTCATCCTCGAGCATATGAGTAGATTCTTCATGCAACAAGAAGGGAGCGTTTGGAGGGGGTTGCTCTGCTGGAAAAAGAAAAGTGAGGATATGGGGTAGACGAGAACGTGGAAGGTCACCCTTAGTGACTTGTTTGATAACCACAACCCATTCACGGTGAATGCACCGGAAGTAGAATGATGTGAAATTGATAGTTTCACGGGACGCAATGTCTATCATCGAATAGAAGGGGCGAGAGATACCATAGGTGCGTTTTTGTAAGTTCAAAATAGCGACTAAAAATTGCAGAGTTGTATGCTCCGGTTGAGGTCTACATAGAATGGCGTACTCATTAGATGAGTGCCAGGGAAACAACTCTTTCATGGTGGCTACGGGAAGAAGTGGACCATTCTCCAATCCTTCCCGAGGAAGTCGGAAGGCATCAGCAAATGAAGCTAAAGTAATAACAACTCGTGATGGTAAACAGGCTATGGGCCAACACTGCTCTGTATTAGGTGTAGAGGCGATGGCAGAAATTATATGTGCATAGAATGGTTGACACTCCACTGAATGCCAAGGCAATTCAGCGAAGGCCAGAAGACCACGGGTGCACAAATACTCACTCACTTCAGGAGTGAGTCCTGCACAGAAGGTGGCGACATTCGCGAGAGCTTCCATGGCGCGCACAAGTAATCACAAGAACACAGAAAACAAATAACACACAAGCACACAAACACAATAGCGATTAACAAGAAAAGAAACAAGATTAAGTAGTCACACAGGCAACATTAGGTGGTCGAAAACCCTAATCATTGCGCGGTATTGGAAAGATATCCGTCATAATTTACGGCATGCATGCATGAGCAGAAACAGTAACACAGGGCAGCGATTAATCATATTTAGATATCAAAACGAGGAGATTATGGTCTATGGTCAACTGAAATACGGGGATCGTCCCGTTGGTGATATGGCCGAAGCTTAGAACCATTAATCACTTTTGGCAAAAGAACACTTGTTAAGATCGCCAATCGAAAAGTTGCTGGGCCCACTTGTTCAACAATCTGGTATGGACCGAACCACCGTAATTTAAATTTCCCAGCAGTTCTATTTGCTTTAGCATTATAGAATAACACCAGTTGATCAATTTTAAAGACAGGGGTTTTTAGAAAACGGTCATGAGTACGGGCTTGACAAAGCTGAACTTCTTGAAGAGTCATGAAGCTTTCCCAACGCTGTTCATCCAATGATCTGAGTGTATCCAGCTGAAAGGGCATAGATTCTTCCGACAGCAATTTCTGATCTAAGGCAACTCGTAGGCTCGACACTACTACTTCCATCGGTGCAATAGCTTCCAATCCATAAGCAAGCTTGAACGGGGTCATGCCAGTAGCTACCTTGTACGTAGTCCGGTAAGCCCACAAAACTACAAGTAGTAACTAGTCCCAACGTTCCGGACATTTCAAAAGCAATTTGTGAAGCATATTCAACAGAGTCTTATTGGTGCTTTCAGCCAGACCATTAGCACGTGGATAATACGGTGATCTAAATTTATGTACAATTTGAAAAGTCTGAGTCAGTACTTGCATTAAGTTGTTTGCAAAATGCGTACTTTGGTCCGTCACGAGCTCTAGAGGTAATCCATAACGCGGGAAGACATCCTTCATTAAACATTTGGCCACCAAAATAGCTGTGGCAGACCATAAAGCCCTAGCTTCCACCCATCTAGTGGCATAATCTATACAAGTCAGTATGTATCGATTGTTTGTGAGGGTCGTTGGTGGTGTTATTGGGCCAATAAAATCTAGACCCCACTTTTGAAAGGGTTCTAGAGGTAAAACTAGTTGAAGGGGAAAGAAGTTCCACTGTAATGGCTGTCCAGACCGTTGACAGGTATCACACTGTTGCACAAACTGAGTCACATCTTTGTACATTGTAGGCCACCAAAGCTCACTTTGCAGAATTTTATGGTGAGTAAGATCAGCTGCAAAATGTCCTCCAGAGGGTAATGAATGAGCCAAAGCAATAACCGATTCTACTTCATGGGGAGGAATACATCGAAGTAAAACCCTAGTATGATCCATGTAGTACAGTTGACCTACAATCAACCGGAATCGTCGACTGTAAACTGCAAGTTTCCACCGCAGAGCAGGCGGAGTATGAGGAGGGAGACACCCCTCAGTGAGGAAAGTTAGCAATATATGTATGTAGGAGTAACAAGAGGTTCTGCAGATTCATTAGTAATTGGGTTGGTAATGTAAATTGCCGGTGTAGTGTCATCAACCCCTACCGGAGGCTCACCGGAATCCAATCGAGATAGAAAATCCGCCAAGACATGTGCTGTGCCAGGTCGATGATTAACTTCATAGTCTAACTCCTGTAAGAGTAAAACCCATCGAGCCAATCTACCACCTAAGTGTTGCTGCCGGACCAAGTACACGAGTGCGGCATGATCCATGTGGAAGGTGAATTTTCGGCCCATTAAATAATGTCGGAACTTTTTAAGAGAGTACACTAACCCGAGACATTCTCTTTCGGTCATTGAATAGTTTCTTTCAGCAAGGGCTAATCGGCGACTTGCATAATATACAGGTCAAAACCATTTGTCAATTTGTTGCATGAGGACACTACCAATCGCAATATCTGATGCGTCCACGAAGCCATGGAACAGTCGTTCCCAATCAGGTGGTTGCAAAATTGGGGCCTGCATCAATAAAACCTTTAAACGATCAAATGCATTTTGGCACTCCGGTGTCCAATCATACTGCCATGGAGCACTCATCATAAGTCGATTAAGTGGTCGCTAAATTAGCTAACCACCGTAAATGCCTGCCATGCTACCGGATTTGGCCCAGAAAGCGCATAACTTCTTTCGGTGTCGTGGGGATTGGTGCCTCCAACACGGCTGCGACTTTATCCGGATCAACTTGTATTCCTTGTTCAGAGATAATATGTCCGAGTAGTTTACCACAGGAGACCGCGAAAACAGATTTAGTCGGATCCAAGCATAATCGGTACTCTCGGCATTTTTCAAAACAGCATCGTAAATGATACAAGTGCTCCGAAGTCTTGCCAAATAAGGAAAAATCGTCCAAATATACTTGCATAAATGTAGTTAAGTAGGGTGAAAACACTTCCTGCATGCATCTTTGAAAGTTACTCGGGGCCTTCCTTAAATCGAACCACATTACAGTGCAAGCATACACACCCCAGTTCGTGATAAAAGTTGTCTTCGGTATGTCCTATTCGGCCATTCTCACCTGATTATATCCATCGTAGCCATCCAGAAACGAATACATTTCATGCCCTACTACCCTATCGAGCATTGTGTCCAGAATGGGGAGAGGGAATGGATCCGGTACAGTGGCAGCATTCAGTTTCCTATAATCAACACAGATATGCAACTATTTATTTTTTTCGGGATGATCACTATTGGAGATATCCACTCAGCATGCTCAATTGGCACAATGAATCCCACCTTCAACAAATGATCAAGTTTTTCTTTGACCTGTGCTGCATAATTGGGGTTCATTCTGTAGCTTGGTTGTTTGATTGGCCTCGCATCTGGTTTGAGCACTACCCGATGTTGATAAATCTGCGGGTCAAGACCTTTCATGTCTCTATAATCCCAAGCAAAAACATCGGAGAATTCACGCAGGAGTTGTACCAAATCATCTACGAATGTCTTTGATAATCCTGCCTTAATCTTAACTGGTCATGGGTTGACCGTGTCACCCAAATTCGATGTTACTAATTGATCTTCCGATACATAAAATTGTCGAGGTTTTACCAAATCATCAGCTGACTGCAAGAGTTGATGCAAGGTAACTTCATCCATAACTACACGATCATCTGCTTCCGCATTTCCGGTCACTGGTACGACCGTACAAGCTGCGAGACTCCACTAGTCTACTACCGACTGGAGATCGAGAGTACCTAATGAGATCAGATCCTTATTGGTCTTCAGGAACGCTTCTTCCTCATCATCAGATAATCCATCCAACATATGGACCGGCTCCGCTATGTATGGTCGTGCATGAAGATCACAGGGTTGCATAGCATCCAATTTAACTACATATTTTCGGTGATGGTCTTTGAAAATTAACTCTTGGGTTGACCAATCCTGTACAACTTTGGCTTGCTTGAGCCATGGGCGACCGAAAAGTAAGTTGTAGTCGAGGTTGGATTCTGGTAATTCTAGGACTACAAAAGTCATTTTAAATGTGGTGCCCTGCAAGGTAATCGGAATATTATGTACTAATCCCACCGGATGGACTCGGGATTGGTCTGCCATTCGTACAAAAAATTATACGGGTTCAATTTGGGTCCAACCCAATTTCTTGCAGAGCGCTGCTGTTGCAATATTCACAACCAAACTGCCATCAATTAACACTTGGGTAATCTTCTGGTTTTTATGCCATACTGTGATCAATGGAACTGAGTGATCCACTGTAGAATCAATTTCTGGTTGTATGGTTGCGGTCGCCGGAGTACATGAAGACCCGGGGCTAACCTGCTGTTGAAATTGCTGCCTGACTCCTGGCACTAAGGCGAGCAACTGTCCCAAAGGTAGTGTGATTGAAGCCTTAGATAGGATATCCCATACCTGATCTGTTTGGGTCGTACTTCTCACCGATTCTGATGATGATTCTAATATTGTTGTGGCCAAATTTTGTTCATTTAATCTTGCCTGCGGCAGGGGGACCTGTGTTACCGGAATTGGATCAGGAAACACAGTCGGCTCCTTAGCTGTCTAGTGACTAGCCTTTGCAAACATTCGCTGCTACTCACAGATACCAGGCTCAAACACCTCAGCTGCTGGTTGCAACTGCTTACCCAATCTTGTCTGCACAACAGCCGCTTGTGACTCGACTGGTGAAATATAAACCATGTTGGTCATTGGATTTTGTCACTCCTTCTTCCTTTTGTCGTACTCTGCTGCTTCCTTGTAGAATCTACAGATGTGGCCAATCTCGCCGCAAAAATGACATTGATTGGGTGGAAGAGAGGTACCTTTCGCTGATGTACCCGCCTGCCATCGATTTGAATTAAAATTGGTGTTCCGCTGACCCCGGTAATTCCTATATCCTTGTTACTGATTGGTTCGCATCTGTGGTGGCACGTAATGGGTTGCCGGCTAACCTGGTTCTTGTATGATGGCGTTTATAGCTGCTCTACCCTGCACCTTTGCATTATATGCGCAGGTCTCCGTTGAGTGTCCTGTTGTGTTGCAAATGGCACAATACATCTGGTTGAGGGCACATGTAGAACTGGTGTGCCCTAGATTTTTACACTTGGTACAATACACCTATTTGGCCAGATCATCCGCTACGTTCTTACTGGCTTTCAGCCATTCCAAGTCTTCCGTAAATCCTCCAACTTTGTGCTCCAGTTGTAAGGCCATCGCAATTACTGCGTCCAATGTCATTCCACCCACACAAAGAATGATCATGATTTGTCTCAACTGTGGATTAATTCCGTTAATGAACCATTCGGTGATAACATCGTCCGGTAGATTAGCATGTGTCAGAGGCAGCTGCCTTAAGTGGGTTCTAAACAGTGTTGCGTATTCCTGAACACTCTGATGTGGCTTTTGCCGATTGTTTTGCAAATAATCAAAGATTTATGCCGGATTTTTCTTCAACCGGAACCTCTGTAAAAATGCATCTCTCACATCATCATAGTTAGCGAAATGATTAATATCATACTTAGTCAACCACTTGGCTGCTTCATTAACTGAAGTGGCCTGAAATACAATGGCCTTGTATGCCGGATCCGGTGGATGATTCAACACTGCATAGCTTATCTCGAATGTGCGGACATGTGCATCGGGATCATCCCCCAGAAATCCTCCGAACTTTGTGTAAGTCACTCCTGTTGGAACCGGTCGAAGTGGTATAATTGGTTGCGGCTGCTGCTAATGTTGTTGCTGGAACTGCGGTTGCGGCTATGGGGGTGTCTGCTTCTGAAACTGTGAACCACTCATAGTGCTATTGTGAGTAGTGTTGTTGTTATCTGTCTGTTGAGGAGGTGTCTCTTGTCCTTTAGAATCTATATTGTCAAACTGCTCACCTTCCGGCTCGAAAATGGTGTTGAATCTCTTACTTATCTCCAAATCAAATAACCTGTCCTCAACTTTGGTATCCAAAACTAGAGGGGCTTGCCCCGAACAGTGGTGAATGTAATAAGAGTCCATCGGGCAGTACTGCACTGTCACCGAAAAACTTCAAATTCCCACTAAATGGTACCAAACTCCCTCCGGAACGTATCGAACTTTCACCGCCCCAGGTTATCTTTTCACTGGCAACGGTCGCACTCGGTAACGCAACTTTATCACCAAAAATAGTCGAATTCTGTCCAGATAGCATTGGACTAACTGCACAGTGCGTCTTTGTGCACCCAGAAGTCACTGTACCTTCTTCAGAACGTACTGGAATCACACCGGAATCCACCGGAATCTCATCATGTGTCACCGAACTGGCACCAGAATCATTGCTAACTGGCTCCGATCCTTCTACCACTGGGCTTAAATGACCTATACTTCCACCTCCAGGGGGTGTCCCTAATAGATTTGGAGCTTCCCACGGATGCTGGTCTCTCCTACACTTTGGATAGGACTCGCCGAACCGAGTAACTGGCATATATCACTTCTGCACCGCTTGCCTTATGTATTGCTCTACCTTTACTGATTATTCTCAATCTAGTGCCATCTTCCCATAGACGGCGCCACTGTTAAAAGGGACTTCGGTCAAGTCACTTTTAATCTCTTTCGGGTTCTTGGGGATGGTAGGGGTCTGACAATGCAAAGGCCCTTTACTTAATTTTCCCAATTAACCAATTAACCAAACAGTAAGTATACGTCCAGGTATTAACTTCTGTTACACAGTTGCAATTCTTTGATTACGGTTATCCTCACACAGTAGGTTATCGTGCAAATTATCAGCCACACAGTCGTTTGAACTTATTTATGTTAAGACAACGTTACTGTGTTAGTAATAAATTACAGCAATTCAATAAGAATAGACTTAACAGTATTCCAAATATATGCAAACTCTGCACCACGACGTCTCTAGTGTAGTTGCAATCGCCGAGACAGACAGTCTGGCGGTCCCCCGTCTCCCATACCACCGGAGAACACCGTAATGTCTCTTCATTAATGAATAAAAGGGTTACATGGGTTACATCACTTCGCTACGCCCTTTAGGTGCGTGTTGTACATGAAAATATAAAATTACATTGTGCCAATCCGGCGGCCTAACACGCCCCACAAGTGCATATAGTAGTGGATTAATAAATGTTTAATTATCAATCCGAGAAATTAGAAGTACCAAGTGTATGAAGACATGTGCACACATGATGGTAAGTGAAGTGTCAATGCTACAATGCAATAGACTTATCTCAGCTACCTTTTCGACTCTCTAATATTATGAAAATGCATGTCGCGATACCTGTTACAGAAGTAAGCACAAATTCAAACTTTTCTCTCATCTCCGAACTCCAAATATGATAAAATAGTGGGGTTCATTTTGAATTTCTTTAATGAGATGCATCTAATGGTGCTATTTTCAATCGAATCTGACAAACATACTTCAAGTTATGAGCAAAACAGTGAATGGAGGGAAACACCAACACCTACTCCACAACTCTTCAAGCCTCACACACACTACAACAGTTCAAAAGTGATGGGAAGGGGTAGACAACAGTCTTACACACACATTTTAAACATCACACACACATAAGCTCTTGAAGAAGAAGATAATTAGCAAGAAAGAGGCAAATTCAAAAATCAGCATCAATTCTCTCAATGGCAAAAAGTTTTCTACAAAGAGTCACCAAGTGACTTATACATGTGCCCTAAAATTGGTCCTTTCACACAAGAGACCATCACTTTTATTCAAAAACACTAAATATCCTACTATGTTACAAGGATTATGTTACAATAATTCGGGTTTATGAATCTAAAGGACTCCTCTAGTGCATTTACATAGTTTCATGAGGTATTTCATAGGGATTTGAAGAAGGAATTTTATGCCCAAAATTTGAAAAATTTTGCAGCTCCCTTTTCTATGCTTCTTTACTCTACAACATGTGTATTTAGCAGCATTGTTTCAATTTTTATAGAAGGTGGAAAGGAATGAAGTCGTGTGGCCTAACATACAGGTAAAGTAGCTTGTTTCCCCAATTATTAAGCGGAAGGACTAGGATTGTGTTATTGTGGAGGAGCAACAAGATGATACATATAGTACTTTATTGAAAGCAGGATACAAGGCAGCTAAAGTGGAATCTGCAGTAAAGAAATTGAAGAGTGATACTTCTACGGGTATGAGCTTTCATGAGACACTCGTTCATATATCAAATGACGTTGAGCAGCCTAAGATTATCATAGAAGTTTTAAATTGTCTAAAAAGCAAAAATTGGAACCTATGTTAAAGATACTGGTAGATAAGGTATCTGTGCAACAATTGTCATAGTCAAAAGCTAAGTTCAATGCAGAGGTGCATGAAGTATAGCAGAAACTGGATGAAGTATATAATTTTATAGCGAGACAGGATGGGTTATTGAAGAAGCAAAAACTACTTAATGATATACTTAATTCCAATGAGTATTAGTTGCAGAAATCCCAAGTACAAAGTTTACAAGATGAGTTGCAGAGGAAGGTACAGGAGCTTGAAGAATTTTTTATCTAGTTCTAGAAGCAGCAGACATTGGAAATACTCAAAGTTAAAAATTCATTGCAAGAATTTGTTGAATGGACATGAAAGATGCAAAAAGTAGTGGACATAGAGATACAAAATTTAGTTGCAGTAAATACAACTTTGTAGGTTGAAAACGAGGTATTGAATTCCAGAATTAAGCCATTACTTGTGCTTGAGAGATAGATGTTACAAAATGAGGAGGTTGAGATGGATGCAGTCTTGATGAATGAGATAGATATGGTTACCCTGAAGCAGCAAATGCATAAATGTATGCAGGATTTATGGACTGGAATTAAGGAAAGGATATAGGAACTTATTAGGTATCCATATGAACATTTGCAGGATGGATTTGTTTCGGTTTATGAGAGTCAGTTGATACAAGTTGTTCAACAACATAAAAATGAAAAGGAAGCATTGCTACAATAGATTGCAAATCTAAAGGAGCAATTAGTTCAGCAAACTTTAGCTAAGGAGTTGAAAGATCCAATTCAGTAGATAGCACAGCAATAGGAAGAGTTAGTTTCTGAAGAGATGCTAGAGCAAAAGGAAAAGCAAGTGGAAGCAAAACGGGTTTAGGAAGAAAATATACATAGAGAACTTAGTGTTATAGTCATTGATCAAGGGATTGTAAATTCAGGTTTGATTTTTGGAAAAAATACCCCACCGGGTAGTGCGAGGTGTTGAGGGGAGAGAAATTGGAAGAATAAGTAGTGAGTCAGATTTCTGAAGGTTTGTTGAATCGGAATGTTGCTCAATCAGAATTTTGCTGAATAGGATGTTGGTTACTTGGAATTTTACTAAGCAGTTACAAAATTAGTCAAGCATTGATGTCGTGTAGTTATGTTCATTGTTTTTTGTTCGTGCCAGTAGATCTTTCATAGTGCAGATTGTATTCATGATAGACAAGAGTATCTGTCCAAGAAGAAGTGTCTTTTTAACAAGAAGAAACATAAAGATTCCTAATTTGGATTATGCAGGTTGAATACAATCAGTGCTCTCCATGTATTATCATTTCATAGAAGTGTTACTACTACCTACCTTGTAATCTCTATTATTCGAGGAACTTTAATGAAGTATTTTCTTCTTTCCTACTTATCACAAGTGTAACTCTATGTCTGTTTGAGCAAAATCATGTTAGATATTGTGCTAGTGCAGCATGGAAGTGGTGAATATGAATTCTGTATGTGAATGTTTCTGTTTCCTGAGTAAAGATCAATGATGAGATTGATTTCTTGAAAGTTTGTAGTGTGAGTAAGTAGTTATGTGTTGGTGAACCCCAACACTAGTCTACCAAGATTTTGGAGTTATACTTTTGATTACAAGATCACCCAAGAAGGGAAATAATACAAGAATATACAATTGATAAAAGAAGTCCAACAACTCGAGACTGATCGGTATGGATCACTCCACTTGACAAGATAAAAGAGATCCCACAATCTAGGATGGTACGTAAAAAACATGATACAAGAACTCCCTTGAGGGAGATGAACTAGATACAAAGAATAACTGGAGAAGATCTTATACTACAAGATTACAACAAGACAAGGCAGGATGTCCAGGATAGACAAGACTAGAATAAAGAACAAGGCTAGAACTAGAACTGGAACTTGGAAAGTTCTTACTTGGAGATCACAACTCCTTGAGCTCCCAAGACTCACATTGGCAAGAGTGAGAATATATGTGGCCAACCCCTCCTTATATAGGTTTTTGAGGGCAGTTCATCAATAGCGGTTACAAATTAATGATGTCATTGATGATTCATCAATTCAAAACAAGACCTTTGGATGTCAAAATCTACCAAGTAGATAGTCAATCTTAGGGTTTTGGCATGTTTTGGACGCAATGGAAGCATTGGTTTATCCAAATTCTGAACCAATCATGAAATATACAAGTCACATGGAATCTAAGGTTCAAGATGGTTTCCTCTGTCCATGAGGTCCTTAGTGATGCAACATGCTTCTTATTGTTTGTAGCCACATGCAATGGTTTTCAAGTCCTGATTTGTTTGATTGAAGCTATTTATCATTGTTCAGATGTTGTATCTTACTCCCATCTTAGTGAATTCAGGTAGGAAGGCCCTCGAGAGTTGATCGATGTTCTAGAAGTTTTGTATGCTTAGTGGTTGGAACCACACTAGGGTAGTCCCTTTCAAGTTGATTCTAAATGCTTCATACTATGTAAAGAAATCAATTACTTGTTCAACTTGCAACACTTGCATATTCCTATACTTTTATGCATGAGGATCACCCTATCCTTCAACTCAAATAGGTCCCTAAGTTGGTGGTTGTGTATCCATAGATTCAGAGGGTGATGTCCCTACTAGGGCATCATTGGATGAAGTTCCTCCCTTTCTTATTTAACTTCTCATATGGCCTCCCTTGGGGTTCTTGTAGGTGTTGATACAAGTGGTTCCCCAAGCTCTTTTGCACTATTATTCTATTTGCATTCCAGATTATGCACACATAGGGCTACATTACATGGCCATGCACAAGGCACCTACTTTCTATCATTCATGCACAAGCACTACTTCAAGGCACCAAAGATGGATGAAGTTTGAAGTAATGAAAGCAATAGATAAAGAACCAAAAGCACCAACTATTTCATAGCAGACTCCACATCGTTCATGAAGTTAAAGACACCACATGTGAAGATAGGCTCTTGGATGATCCCATCCAAAATATGCAGCAGCTTTGTCAAGGACGACAAGATATATGATGTGGAGAGTGTTATAGGGCATACCGAGGCCTATAAAATTTTTTTCGAAGTCCTTGTATTTCATCTATTTGATTTATAACATTTTTGTATAAGTTAGTAACCATTGTAAAAATTCTTCCAAGTTTTGTACTTTGGAAGAGTTGTAAATAGATGAGGCTTTTTAATTTTATACATTAATAAATAAAACAACGAGTATTCCCTCAAAAAATCTGCAAGAGAGGAGCCTTTTAGAGTAGTTTCTTTTATTTTTCTAGAGGCTTTTAGAAATAAAAAAGAAAGGGTCTTGAGAAACTCCTATAAAAAGCCAAAAACTCAGTTGTAAATAACTTTTTGGTTGAGTAAAGTATGAGCTCTATCTTCTTGCAAAATTCGTGTTTGTGCTTTCTCTTACATTTTGAGATTGTTTATTGCTTAATTTTGGGTGTGTGCCACTTTTTTGAAGGTTGTGATAGTATCATCTATCATGATTGCATCATTCTAAAGTGTTTTGCATGACTAAGCACTTTTTTAGGTGATTGGAGCAAGTGAAGATGGATTTCCCATAGGATTGTGAGCTATGTACAAGCCCATTAACCTAGTTCTTTTGCATTTTCACCCATTTCACATCATAGCACTTGTAGAGAGCTTGGAATGAGCCATAACATGTAAAAAAAATCATTAATGAGGGAGATACAAGTATTTTTGTGATTTAACCCTGTGAGACTATTGAAAAGTTATGAATTTGACACCATCAAAAAAGTGTTTTCATGACACTATCGAAGGTGCTTGTTTTTACACTATTGAAGGTGCTTAGGGCTTGACATTATTGGAGGTGCATGTGCTCAAATACATTTTGGATATTCTATCATGGACTTTGAGAATATCATACTTATTATCATGCTTCAATCTACTTGAGAATCGTGATTGTTAGTGGAAGAGTGGACTCATCTAATTTTTTACCTCCCTTGTGACCATCCTTGGTATCGATGATCATCCGCCTTGGATGAATCATGATGCTTAGGCCTTTTTTATTATGGACCTTATAAACTAGATCTTATTTGGAGAATTTGGAGGCTATAATGACGATGTGCTTCTTTTACTCAATTTGATGCATGTTGGGCAGTTGACATGACTTAGCAGACATAGGAGTCTGAGAGGAGAAAGCCAAAGAGAGGAATGGCCAGGTTCAAGCAAAAAAAGTAGTCAAACAAGATCAAATTATTATGTCTAATCACATTTTCAAGAAATCTCTTTTCAAACAACAATGATTTTTATCACTAAATTGCATTGTAAATACCAGTTTTTATCATTCTAACTCCATTTTTTCAATTTGAGGAGTCCCCAAGCTTGAGAAATGTTAGAAGTATCTACATCTCAATTTTTTTAATTTTTGGATTCCATTTGAGCCCTCAAATAATCCTAGGAACCTAATTTTGAACAAGGTCAGATACTAGGTTTGAAGAGGGCCAAAGCTAGTTAAAAACCATAATAGGAGCTAGAGAGCTCACGTTTGAGGGTGGTTTTTTAGAGAATTGATGTAACTTTGTATGAAAAGTAGTTAAGCAATAGATTTCATTGTTCTCTCTCTTTGTTTTATCATGTATACATGTGTGTGTGCATGTTAGTAAGCTTCTCACTCATGCACTTGTGTATTCACTTGCTCATGGTCGTCATACCAACCTCTCCTCTCAATGGAATGAAAATTATGAGGTGGATCTCCTCATGTTTGTACTCACCATTGTGCTAGAGTGACACCAAATTTGGCACCTTTGTCGGGGACCAAGCTTCGAGGACGAGCATGTTACAGTAAGATGTAGAGATTCGATGTTGGAATTGCAGGTAAATAGGTAACTTCTTTACTTTTTCTTTACTTTTAGATTCCATCTCCATCTCCACTACCCTTCCACCTCCATCACCTTCTTGGCAAAAATTGAGTTTTTTGGTCATATCCATATCCCCACCTCACTCCCCTCATTTCCCTTGTGAGAGAAAGCGAGAGAGCAATTGTGTGCATTTAGTTTTTCATGTGTTTGTGAGCATTTATTGCAAGTTCCAACTATACCACCATCTCCCATAGCTTCTACAAGTACAACAAAGCTCTATGCACATCCTAAGACCTCTGCACGCATCCTAAGATGATAATCTCTATATGTAATGATAGATAGAGAGGTTTGGTATTTTTTGGTGCATGCTAGCATGATAGAATACACCATAAGAGCATCCCAAAATACTAGATGCAATAAAAGAATTTGCATTTTTTTGGTATATCATGATAGGCATTATCTATCACGACAAACAGACTTCACGATAGAGAGATGTCTTCATGATAGACATTGTCTATCATGATAGATGTATCTATCATGATAGAAACTGTCTATCATGATAGAAGTTTCTATCGTGATAGACACCATCTATTGCGATAGATGACCACCCACAATAGAGACCAGCTATCATGATAGACATCATCTATCATGATAGGCACAACATTCACAATAGATGATAGATGGTGGACACTTTCTATCGCAATAGACACCCATCTATCATGACAGATAAGCCCCATGATAGACCCCGTCTATTGCGATAGATAGGCCCCATCATAGACAACCATCTACCATGACAAACACCCATCTATCACAATAGACACACATCCATGATACACACCGCCTATCGTGACAAACATCCATCTATAATGACATACACTCGTCTATCATGACAGACACTCGTTTATCGTGACAGGCACTTGTCTATCATGATAGATAGGAAATTCAACCAAATTTTAGGCTCATATATATTTGATCAAATTTAGCTCAAATTTTGGGATTTTTAATAGGAATTTGAACCTCTTGGGAGGGCCAAAGCAAGGTACGAGTGTATTGCAAACTTGCAAACATGTGCCTAGGGAAGTGGAGCACAAACAAGGATACATGAATTGAGGTTGGAAGATCTCTCAACCCCCTCAATCCATTTGTTAGCTCATGATAAGTGTGATTAGTGATATTGCTTAATTAGGGTGATGATAGGCATAAAGCAATTTCAACAAACCCTAATTCATCAAGCTCAATATTCATAATAGCAAAGCTGTGAAAAATTCCGAATTAGAAAGAATTTAACTTGATCGAATCAATGCTCAGTTACACAACAAAATCAAGTATTCCTATCATCACAATCTTCAAACAAGACTTTACAACCAAAAAACACATAAAAGGAACAAGTGACTGAATAAAAGAACAATTGCAACATGGTTGTACTCGGGTGGTTAGGCAAAAAATCCAAGCATATGAACCTTAAATATTATAGATATGTCTATACTTGGAAGGGTGAACTTATTTTCCCTCGACAGAGACTGCATGGTTTTCATGGTCAACACAAAGCTAGATCCTATCATATTCATGGTAGTCATAAAGACAAGACTCAAGTGACACCAGAAGTAAGCTCTACAAACCCTTCTGGACGAGACAAATCAGGGTTAGACACAGATAGAATGGATCAGGAGAGACTGAGAGGACCTAGACTTTAGAGAGGCATGGATGCATTTCCTCTACCTAGTATTCTATTGGAGTCTTTGTAATATAATATTCTTGCTACTATGTGTAGGTTTTGTATTTTCCAAAGTTCTTGGTCTCTAGGTGCAGTGACCCTATGACTCGGTTCATGTCTGAGCATAGGTACCAATTTTTCAGCCCATTTAGGATATACTTCTAGGTTGAATAAGTATGTGTCTGGCTGCTCGTCAGTTACTCTAGTTGGTAGTTGTCCATGGGTCATTCTAGATCAGTGGTATTCCCTAACATACATATTACCCTTCTTGACCACTACCTCAAAATCAAATTCCATGACTAATAGAAACCATCTAACTAGCCTTCTAGTGTTAGAAGATTTATTGATCAAGTACAATAGAGCTCGGTGATCAATAGAGAACTTGAATTTGTTGTCTAGTAGGTAATGTCTAAACATCTTTACTACGTAGAACATCTCTAAGACTTATCATTGAGTCATGGTGTAATTTCACTTAGCTTGGTTTAATTGTATTCTGGAAAAATAAGATGCACTCACATGTATATGGAAATGTTTATTCTAGTTCGACACTTTTAGGATTGGTGTTGAGCTCAGCCTTTGTTTTAACTTATTAAATGTATGTTTGCATTCACTTGTCCAAGTGAACTAAGTCAAAAATCCATATAATGGTTTTGCAATTATGGCGTACATGTGAATAAATCAATGATAATATACACAATGTCCCATAAAAGCTTGCACTTCTTTCACATTCTTGGGTCTTGGCAATTGAGGGATTACTTTGATCTTATCTTTGTCTGTTGAAATACCATTGTCGAAAACTATATGTCCCAGTACTTTTCCTTGTCTAACCATGAAAACACATTTCCAAGGTTCAAGCGGTCTCTATATTTTCTGAATTTGTCGAAGATTTTCCTAAGATCAAGTATATGGGTTGGGCATTGAGATGAATATGTACATAAATCATCTACATAAACCTCCATACTTTCTTGCAAAAAAATCTTTAAAAACATGGCACATCAATCTTTGGAAATTGGATGGGGTATTTGTTAAACCAAAAAGCATAACCCTCAATGCATGCACACCCCATTCTGTAGAAAAGGTAGTTTTGTGTTGATCATTCACAACAATTGCTACTTGATTATATCCTAAAAATACATCAAGAAAGTTGCAAATTTCCTTTCCTACTACTCTTTCCAAAAGATGATTTATAATGGGTAATGGATAGCTATCTCGAATAGTGGAAGCATTAACCTTCTTTAAGTTAATACAAACTCCAAGCTTTCCATTTGTCCTTGGTACAGCCACTAAAGGAGAGACCCATTCATCCTGTTCGATCTCATATATGAATCCAATTACCAATGATTGTTCTATCTCTTCTTTAATTTTGGCTGAACATACATCACTATAAGTATAAAGCCTTTGCTTAGAGGTTTTAGCGTTAGGTGTCATTGGAACAATATGAGAACATATTGATGGATCAACTCCTTTAATATCTTTGTAAGTCCAAGAAAATACTTCCCTATACCCTTGTAACAATGCTATGAGCTCTCGTTCCTCTTCTATGGACGCATCGTTTCCTATGTAGGTGCATCTCTCCTCATCTCCTTCTAGGGTTACTACAATTTTCTTTGTTTGCTCTTTGTTATCATATACTACTCCATCTTGAGCTTCTCTCTTCAACATTTGAATAGCTATCTTTCTTTCCTCTACTTCATAACTCTTAAAATGTTGAGGCACTTTGAATTGTTCATGTTGTAAATTTGCTTCCTTCCCTTCCTCATTCTCCCTAGGGTTTTCTAGGTGTTCCTCTATGGAGAATATTTTTTTACTTCCCTTGGAATCTCCATTTTTACTTCTTTTAAGTATTGTTCTTTTGAGTCAAAATAAGGTTCCATTTCTATGCTTTTGTATTCTTCTTTCCTTTCCTTTTCTATTATTTCCCCTTCTTCTTCCTCTTGGAGTACTACCATGTACAAACTCAGATCATGACCTTCTTCATACATGCATTCAGTCATGTTTAGTACTTCTTCATCTATGCATACATCCCATGTTGATAATATTTCCATCCATCCATGTGGTTCAAATGCTTCAATTGGAAATATCGGAGGCATGTATACCAGGTCTTCTATTGTCTCTCTTCCTCTCATCCTGATTGCCAATGTTGTAATCTCTTCACCTCTCATTGAGTTGCCTTGAAAATCCATAGCTACGTATCCTCTTTTATCCATGATTGGTCACTAGATCAAGCACTATGGATTGATAAATCATCCTCCTCTTTATGTATAGGATTCCATTGAAGTTGGAGATTTATTTTGGCTGTATTGCCTTGATGTTGAATATACAAAGCCTCTCTTCCCCAACCTTGAACTACCTTTAACTGTCACATGATTGGTCTTCCTAGGATCATCTCCTAGTTGATTTCCTTGTCAAATTGACATATAGCTAACGTGTCCTCAAATTCTACTCACACATAGTCAAAATTACATTCTCAACAAGTGTTAAAGGTTGTTCAACATGACTAGGTAATATTACAATCTTCAACATTCATGCATCTAGAGGACTCCTCTAGAGCATTTACAAAGCTTTTCAACGTTTTACAATGGATTTTTGGGAAACAAAAACTATCCATTTCGTGAAAATTTTGGGGGTTTGCTTTTCTTATCTTCTTTCTTCTGCTTTTAACTCTCTTTTCTTCTCTCCTCTTCAGTCCTCTACAGAAAGGTTGAAAAAGGCATTATATGGTTTGAATCAAGCACCATGTGCTTGGTACAAAAAGTTACATGCCTACTTGATTGCACATGGTTTTGCGAATAGTCCAACTGAGAGCACCTTATATGTTAAGCGTGAAAATTATGTGCTTTTGATCATTGTTGTGTATGTTGATGACATGTTTCTCGCTGGTCCAAATGAGAAGCATATTGCTAATTTTAAGGCTGATTTGCATGCCTCTTTTGAGATGTGAGATTTGGGGCATTTGCATCATTATTTGGGCATTAATTTTATGCAAGTTGATGGTGGAATAGCTCTATGTCAAACAAAATATATTGACATATTATTGAAGTATTTTGGCCTTGAGGATTGCAAACCTATTGACACTCCTATGGAAATAGGTATACAGTTGATTCTTCATGATGCTAGAGATGCATTTGAGTTGTTCTCTATCAACAGGATGTTGGATGCTTGATTTACTTATGCATAACTCGGCCTGATATTTAGTTTGATGTCTCTCAGATGAGCAGGTTTATGCATTGCCCAAGTTTCAAGCATTGGTAGGTGGTTAAGTGCATCTTCTTGAGTGGTACCCGGCTACTTGGATTGTTTTATCCCAAGGGGGAATCACTATCGCCAAATTGACATGCCTTTTTTTTACTCCGACTCATGTAGTTGCTATGACACTTATGTGTCCCCTAGTGGTTTTTACTTCATGCTTGGTAGCTCATGCATATCTTGGTTGAGCAAGAATCAAACTAGTATGGCCACTTCTAGTTGTGAGGCTCATTACTGGAAAGTTTTCACAATGAGTATTGAGTGTGTGTGGATCATATGCCTTTAGGCTAATTTGGGTGTTGGTTAGTCTTTTTCCACCACCACCACCACCTTCACTAATAGTGAGAGTGCATTGACAATTGCGAGGAAACCTGTGTTCCATGCTCACAAAAAGCACATTGAGGTGCATTACCATTATTTCAAGGAAAGGTTCTTTGCTGGAGAGATCAGTTTGGCATAAATGCCCACACAAGATAACATTGCAGATCTTTTCACAAAGGCTCTGCCTCTAGAGAAGTTTGAAGCTTTTTGCAAAGCTTTGGCATTACTTCCTTTTGTGGATTGATATCTTTCCACATAGCTTGGAACTTCCTCATACATGAGTGTCAGCTCCTTGTTCACTGCATCACTCCCAAGGGGGATTTGTTCACCGCATCACACTTATCTTTGTAAATTCACTTGGTAATACATTCAGTATCGTGTGTTGTGCTCCAATCTTCTTCTTCTTCCTTGTGTTTTTTGCGTGCATCTTTAGACCTCAAACTCCACCATACATGATGCATCATATATGCCCATAACGGGTAATTAGTACCATCCAACTTGTCCCCAGTAGCCAACATATGGAATAAATCATTGCTTGTAGCCATGGCCACTTACTAAGTACCTAGATGAAAAAAAATGGATGCATCTCAAAAAGTTGAACATGACTGGTAAACCTCTCTGTTTATAAGCTAAGCTCTTTTCCACATGTGCTCCAAAGACTAGTAAAAAAGGTAACATGTGCCTCACTACCATATCCTAAGGAGATCTTTGCCAAATATTCTCTCTAACAACCATATCTCCAAAGAAATACATGCATGGGGATTTTTCTAGTTATCTACCCAAAACGTGAATATTTACAAGCTTCCAAAAGCCTTATTTTTGGAGAAATATTAAAAAGTGTCCTAAGAGGGTGTTCTCATGCGCAAGGCTACATATATAAAATAAAGGGTATTTTCATGATCAATGGAGGGTTCCTATGCACAAGAGAAAATGTGTGCAGATCCTACAACTCAACATGTCCTAAGTGTGTTCACACACATCACTACCAAAACATACTAACAAAGAAGAGTATGAACCACATCTAGTTCTAGGGGAAGAAGGCCAAGATACATATGAGTTACCTAGATGTGCATGGATGAAACAAGTAGAGGAATTTGGTAGGACCCAATGTGTGAAATTACAATTATTGGCCATGGAAACTATCAAACAGATTGTAATACAATCAAAATATCTCTAGAATTTGGTTCATTGCAGGCTTATCATGACGTGAAAATTGCAATACATGCCATATTTTGTGATTTTGGAAGATTTCAGCACACAGATACAATGAATTATAGGAAAACCACCAACTTTTGCCATGCAATTCAAACCAGAGGATCTTCTTGAAGCATCATGTAGGGGTACAATTTTTCAACCTAAGTCGAGGGGCGAATTACTCTAAGAGTATCTTGTGATGTTACACACATGTTCAAATTCCCCCTTACATATTTTATACAACTTGTGTTGTGGACAAATTCTCATTCTGCTTTCCTGATGGTGAATTTGAAAGTGGTGGAACAGTCATTTTCTCACCCTTTTGAACCCATATCTCCTTCAGACCTAGTGTAGATGGGTATCTCTATGACTTTTTTTATCTTCTTACTTCATGTTTCTAATGTTGTTGATTTGCTTGCCTCCTTGGTGGAGTCCTTGATGCGACACTCCTCTTTGGAAAAGAAGGGAGTTCCAATGGTTGTACAATTCGTTCATCATGGGATGAGGCATTTTGCACAACAGATCTAGGGGTACATGTAGCATCATTTGCTCCAAGTTGAGACTTAGAGAAACTAAGAGCCTTTTTCAAGCCATGATCATTGTTCATACTAGTTTTAAATTCTATTGCAATACGTTGTGCATTTACCCAAACTTGAAGAAAACAACTTTGGAGGTTTAAGTTGACTACATGAACATATATTCAGTCTTGGCCCAAGATTAAAGGTTCAGTGAGATCTTCATCATGTCACATGAATAGCTTTACTATAAAGGAAACATCTTGTATCAAGATTGAAACTTTCATCTTGCCCATGCAAGGGGTTCCCATGCCATCTAATCCTATGAGGTAAGCCTCAATAAGATTCATTTGCTAGCTCATGTCACAGTTGTCATGAGGAAGGAGATAAGGAAGAGAGCTCACACACACTCTCACAATCAAAGAGAATCACACACACAGAGAGATTGAGGCAAGAAAGAATGATCTTCTTCTTCTATTACATAAAAGGAATGTACAATAATGACCTAAAAACAACAATACAACAAGTTCAATATATAACGAAAAATACATAAGGAAAAACCTAATGTCCATGAATGAGTGAGCTGGTAAGAAAACAAATGTGTCATCACTCTCGGTAGATAAATCTAGTAAAGCTCAATGAAGTATCCCTGACATATATCGGCATCACTACTATACATGTCAAAGAAATGAAAAAGTGATACATGTCATCTTGGATCATCACATGTTGAGCTTGATATCCCAACACTCCCCCTTAAGCTCAACATCATTTCCTCTAACCCAAGCATCTTTCAATACTTCTTCAGCTTCTTTGCTCCAAGTGCTTCAGTGAAAATATCAGAAACTTGCTCATCTATCCTCACATAAACAAGATAAATATCATGTGTTAGTACCTTCTCTCTGATGAAGTGATAATGCACCTTGATATGCTTTGTTCTAGCATGAAAAACAGGATTTCATGCTAACTGTATGCTGCTAAGATTATCACAATAGATGTTGATAGGCTTTTGCACTTCCACACCTAAATCTACAAGTAGCATCTCTACCCATGATGCTTCACATGCTTCCATTGCAGCACCTCTGCACTCAACCTCTATATTCAACAAAGCAATAGTGGGTTTCTTCTTACTGCTCCATGTAATAGTTGCACTCCCAAGTGAGAATACAAAACCACTAGTATATCTTCTATCTAGAATGCTACCAGCCCAATCTGCATCGTTGTATCCATGAGCTTGCAAATCTACACCAACTTTATAAAACAATGCATAATCCAAAGTAGCACTCACATAACATAGAGTGCACCTCAAAGCATCCAAATGTGGCTTCCTGGGAACCTCCATAAATTGACTTTCAAGTAAAATAGTGTAGCTTAGATTAGGCCTTGTAATTGTGAGATATATCAAGCTTCCCACAATTTTCTTATACATAGTAGCATTTTCCAATGCTTCACCTGATGTAGTATCCAACTTCAAATTCTGATCTAATGGCATAGAAATTGTCTTACAATCAACCATACCATACTTTTGCAGCATATTCAAGGCATATTGCCTTTGTGACATCCATATACCTGTTTATGTATGTATAAACTCAATGCACAAGAAGTAGCACAACACACCAAGATCTTTCATGTCAAATTCTTGCATAAGGAGTTGCTTTACCTCTTTAATTCTTGCTTCATTGTCACCTACTACAATCAAGTCATCAAGATAAATAGCCACAATTGTGATGCCATCATCACCTTTCCTTTTTGTTGTAGCTAATGCAACAAGTGTTTTGACAGTACACATTTTAGCTACAAGGCTGAACGTTTCCTCATAATCAATGCCATATGTTTGTGCATATCCTTATAGTACCAATCATGCTTCGTACCTGCTTATGCTACCATCAACATTGTGATTTACCTTGTAAAACCACTTGCATCCTATGGGTTCTTTCCTTGTGGCAATGGAACCAACTTCCATGTTTTGTTTTCATAAAGTGCACCCATCTCCTCATCCATAGCTTTTTCCTAATCTGCATTTCCAATTGCATCTTCAAAACAAGAAGGTTTAGCATCTTGTATTACCTTGGTCATGTAGGCACAATGACGAGCCATATCTTTCATATGTCAATTGTTGCACTAAATTTCACATCCTCCCAGATCTTCTTGGTCTCGGGTCACTTCTCCTTGTATCATTTGCATGTGTCATTCTAAATCCTAGAGTCTTCATAGAGGGAAATCCAAGTCCCTCATCAAGGCTCTTTTCTAAATCGCTTGAATCTCCATCAATGTCTTCAAAACCTAGAGATGTTTTACTACCAGCATGAAGCTTTTCTTTACCTTTCTTGGATGTATTTGGTGAATTTTGTGAGCTTGCCAAATACTTTCATATGTGACAAGTTTGTCTTTTTACCTCTAAGCTTCTCTTTAGGTGTAACGTAATGTACAACAGTAGTCGGAGTTCTGTTCATGATGTGTACAATAGTATGCACAGCTTCTACCCAATAACAACGAGGCATATTCTTCTCAGCCATCAAAGCTCTTGCTATTTCTACAATATTTCTATTTTTTCATTCAACAATGCCATTTTGTTGTGGTGTGTACCTGCATAAAAACTGACGTCGAATTCCATGATTTTTAAGAAAGTTGTTGAACTCATTTGACATGTATTCACCTCCTCCATCAGATCTTAATGTCTGAATATACTTTCCTCTTTGCTTTTCCACCATGGCCTTAAAATTCTGGAAGTGAGTGAACACCTCATCCTTCTGTTTCATGAAATATACCCATACTTTTCATGTATGGTCATCAATGAAAGTAACATAAAACATGCAACCACCCATATATGTGGTCTTTTCATGACCCCAAACATCGGTATGTACTATTTCTAGTACATTCTCACTAACATGCTTGTCATGCAAAAATGATGCTCTTGACTATTTACCAAATTGACATGTTGCACATACCTTTTGCATTTTTGCAGCTTTGAATTTGGTAGTCCATTGACAATCTCATTTGACTGCATTGGCTTGCATTGTTGGTCAATATATAGCTAATTGCTTCAATTTCTATAGTGTTTTATATTTTGAATGATGTTTCCCTAATGCATCTACATGTGCTAATTGCAACCACTTGTCATGCGCTTCCTCTTCCACACAAAAAGCTAAGATTTCCTTGATCATCTTTCTTGTAAATACTTCCTAGGAATATGTGATACTTTTGTAACTTGATTATTTCTTCATATTTGGTTCTTATTATAGGGTTCTTTAGTTTAAATGTGAGACTTGGTACTAATTACTTTGCCTCGGTTAGAACTACTTCTAGGTTGAACAAATATGCATCAAGAAGTTCATTTGATACACCTTGAAGTGATTCTCTTGAAATAAGTCACAAACGGTGATATGTCCTAAGATGGTTCTTACCTTTCCTTACAACTAATTCAAAGGCATACTCCATTAGTAGGAGGAACCATCTTACTAACCTTCCTTTATTGAAAGGTTTATTCACCACATATAATAAATCTTGATGGTCTATAAAAAATTTTAGCTTATTTTCAAGAAAATAATTTCTAAACTTCTTGACCACATAGACCATGCCTAGTCCTTCTCTCTTTGTGGTCCTGTAACTCCATTCCACGGCATTCAATTGCCTACTAGTATAAGCTATGGGAAGGTCAATGTTTCCTTCACATGTTGGTTGTGCTCTTACACATCCAATAGTGAAATTGGAGGCATCCACATGAACATGGAATGGCTTATTCCAATCTGATGTTGTAAATATAGGGGTTGAACTCAAACATCATTTCAGCTCTAAGAATGATTTCTCATGTTCTTCATTTTACTCAAAATTCATCAATAGGTTGTACAAGGGCTACACAATGATTGCATACATGTGGATAAAACATTGGTAGTATTCATAATGAACCATAAAAGCTTTTGCTTCCTTAACTATCCTCGATCCCAGTAACTCTGCTATAGCTCTCACCTTCTCTTCATCCATTGATGTTCCATTCCTTGACATGATTTGACCTAATATCTTGCCTTTCCTAACCATGAAAACACATTTCTTTGGGTTTCAAACACACTTGATATTCTCTACATTTGTCAAAAATTTGTCTGAGTCCTAGGATATGGGTTTGTCTTATGTGGGAATGAGTGCACAAATCAACCTCATAAACTTCTAAATTCTTTCTCAAGAACTCTTTTAAGACACAACACATGAGCCTTTTGAATGTAGCAGGTGCATTTGTGAGCCCAAATGGCACCACACAAAATGCAAATATTCCCCATTCTATGGTAAAAGCCTTCTTGTGTTGATCCTCAAGGGCTATGGCTACTTGATTGTAATGTTAAAATCCATCAAGGAATCTATAGACTTCCTTTCCCACTACACGTTCCAATAAATGTTCAGTGATAGGAAGCGGATAACTATCTCTTATAGTGGCAGCATTAAATTTCTTTAGGTTAATACACACTCGCAATTTGCCATTTTTCTTGGGCACAACAACAATGGGAGGCACCCGCTTCATATGCTCAATTTCATAGATATATCCAAGTTCTATCAAGCTATCCATTTCTTCTTTTATCTTTGTTGCAAAAGTTTCATTATAGGTGTATGGCTTCTATTTTGTTGGCTTGGCTTCTAAAGTCATAGAGATCCTATGGGAACATATGCCTTGATCCTCCTTTCAATTCCTTGTAATTCCAAGTGAATGTTGGGGCTTCACTCACTAATTAGGCATGAATATATGAAGACATATGAAGGAAGGAAGGAGGAAAGGAGAAGTGAAGAAAAGACCTACAGAAAATTAAGCCTAAGTGAAGGGATAATTTCACTATTGTAAATTAGTGCAAAATTAGAGTCTAGTTGTTTATTTGATCTTCAGAACTTACGAGTTCAAGTCTAGGAGAATGTAAACCATAGGTATATAAGTTAATTTGATGTAAAGACATATATAGGGAACTCAATTTTGTAATCTGGGTGAGTAGAGAAAAGTCGTGTCTTTTCTGAGAGAGATGTGAGGAAAAACTTTTGAGTCTGAGAGAGTTTTCCATGGCTATGAGCAAAATTAGGCCAAGCCATTTTGTATACATCTTCTCTGATATACAACATATGTTTGCGTAGAAGGATTAAGTCTAATTCCTCTTGTACATTGAGTTCTAAGTCATTTCATATGACTATCTGAGGTAGTTGACAGTTACGACTTTTCTGGCGCACATTTGTATGAACTTCTGAAGGTCAGATCTCGAAGTATACTGTAAAGTTTTCAGTACATGATAGCTCATTTTAAAGCTACTTTTCTCAACTACATTTGGTCAAAAGATCTTTAAGAAACGGGACGCATACTCAGAGAAATGAGCTTAACAGTAAAGGTATGTCAAATCGATGAAGTAGATTTTCAGTTTTTAGACATAGTGAAAAGTTTGGAGCAAAATCAGAAGATTTTGAAGTTATTACTTGAAAGTTTTGTTTGTTATGTGTTGCTTAACATTAGCAAGAACTTCTCTTAGCAAATGATCAAAAGATTTTGCAAAGATCAAGCTAATACAGGTCAGATTGAAGACGTGAAGAAAAGGCGCAGATTTCTGTGAAGTGAAATTTTGATTTTCACTAAATTCAGAGATGAAGGTTCACATTGTGAGTATTGCTAAGCTAATGATGGTTATGGAGGTATTCTAATACCACATTAGTTTAGTTCTTGTGGTGTTTCACACACCAACAAGTGGTATCAGAGCAGATAAGGTCCTCGAGAGTAAAGGGAGAGCAGATACAAGAAGATTTGAAGAGTTCTTTATCAAATAAGGAGGAAGCTGAGGTGTTCAACAAACAAAAGTCATCAGAAGATTATTTCGAAGTTACTCCCAAGGGTAAAGGTCTACAAAAGGTATCATTCTTTAACTTTATACTTACAGGTTGAAGCAGAAGCAAGGATACTATGGCAGATCATGTGTCCATTGACAAATTGGACAGAGATAACTATCCTGCTTGGATAATGAGGATGGAAGCCTTACTTATGAGTAAGGACCTAATGGTATATGTGACAGGTGAAGAAGAGAAGCCTAAATTTGAAGATGAAAGTCATCCAAGAAAGGAAGAGCTAGAAGCTTTGAAGCTATGGCAGAAGAGAGATGCAAGTGCAAGAGCTTATATATATAACACTATTACAGATCATTTGTTGTCACATATCAGAGGGTTAGAAACAGCTGAAGACATTTGGAATGCTTTGGAGGATCACTTCCAAAACACTACTAAAGCTAGGAAAGCTAGCTTATGGTCAGAGTTCACTACATTCAAGAAAAAGCAAAATCAAATCATTAGTGATTATGTCACTAAGATGAAGGACTTGGCAGATAGCCTTGGATCCATTGATGAGGATATTGAAGATCGTAGGTTGATAGCACAATTACTTGCAGGGTTAAGAGGTGATGAAAGTTGGAAGCCTTTTGTACTTTCAACAGAACTCTCATTAAACCATTATGTGCCAGAATTGAATCAATTACTTGGATTGATGCTCACATTTGAGCAAGACTTGAAGTCAGATGGAGACAAAGGTCAAAGTTCTGCAATGTACATGAAGAACAAAAAGAAAGGAGATAAAGGCAAGGCAAAGGATGAAGAAGAGTCAACAATTCAAGCAAATTATGCAAGAGGAAGAGGTATTGGCAGAGGTAAAGGTCGAGGAAATGGAAGAGGTAGAGGTAATCAGAACAATAACAAGAAGACATGTTGGATTTGTGGATTGAGCAATCATCTAGCATATGATTGTTGGCATAATCAACAAGGAGCAAGCCAAAATCAGAACAACAATGGCAGAGGAAGAGGTGGAAGATTTCAGAATCAATTTCAAAGAGGAAGACAGAATTCAAGAGGAAGTTATGGTAGAGGTGGTGGAAGAAATTGGAATCAGAACCAATCTTACAACACCACATATTACAATTATGCAAATGATACACAGAATGACACTCATACAACATTGATGATGAATTCAATAAGTTCATCAGAGAAGGAGGATCTCAAGGTATTTTATATTGACGCTGGTTGTTCAAATCATTTGTCAGGTAATATAGAATTATTGTCAGAATTGGAAGAAGGCAATTCAAGTCATACAGTACAAACAGGTGATAATACAAAACATAATGTGCATTCAATTGGAAAAGTGAAGTGCAGGAGTGGAGCTGATTTATTAACAAATGTTTTGTATGTTCCAACAATACCAAAGAATCTGATTAGTGTTGGACAAATAGTAGAAAAAGGTTTTCAAGTCAGATTTACAAATGAAGGGGTATTTATTGAAGATCCAGAGGATGCATACAAACCCATTGTTTGTGGTAAGAAGGAAGGTAGACTTTTTACTCTCAAAGTGCAAGGAAATGTTGGTCAAGCCCTAATCACACATGGTGATGAAGTAATTACAGAGTTAGATCTTTGGCATAAGAGGTTGGGACACTTCAATGAAAGAGGAATCAAAACTATGGTGGAGAACCAATCTGTAATGGGGCTACCAAATGTGAAGAATCAACATATGATATACAAGTGTGAAGCTTGTCAGATGGCAAAAGCACATAGACTACCATTTCAGAAGAAAGGTTTCAAGCATGATGGTTTGCTTGAACTTATACATACAGATGTATGGGGACCAACAAAAGAAGGATCAATAAATGGATCTAGGTATTATGTTTTGTTTATTGATGATGCTACAAGGTGGATAACTCTTTATGTTCTAAAAGAAAGATCAGAAGTCTTTGGAGCCTTCAAACATTTTCATGCTTATGCAGAAAGAGTTACAGGTCAAAAACTCAAGAGGTTAAGGTCTGATGGAGGGGGAGAATACTTCTCCCAAGAGTTTAATGACTATCTTTGGAATGCAGGTATCAAGAGAGAGATAACTTGCAGGTATACACCTCAACATAATGGGGTGGCAGAAAGGAGAAATAGAACATTGGTTGAATTTGCAAGAGCAATGTTAAAAGAAAAGAATTGCCCTAATTATCTTTGGGCTGAGGCTGTAAATACAGCTACATACCTTGTGAATAGGCTACCATGTGGAGCTTTGAATGGTATGACCCCTTATGAAGCTTGGTGGGGTAAGAAACCAACACTTGATCACTGTAAAGTGTTTGGGTCAATTGCCTATGCTTATGTGCCATCACAACTCAGACATAAGCTTGAACCAAAGGCAGAAAAATATGTATTTATTGGATATGATGAAAAGCAAATGGGTTATAGACTATGGAGTCCTTTAACTAAACATTTTATTGTTTCCAGAGATGTGACCTTTGATGAACAGAAGAGTTGGTATGCAGATAAAGATTGTGATCTTGAAACATTTGAAGAAGAGATAAGAAGGAGTGCAAGAGGTAAGTCACATTTGCAGATAGATGGAGATGAAGAACATATGCAAGCAAGTACATCAAGAGTTGGATCATATAGAAGGAATGAAGATGGACCAATATTTGATGAAGAAGTACATCCAGATATACATGAAGAGTGTGAACCAAGAAGGTCAACCAGAATGAGGAAGCAACCTACAAGGTATTCATATGACACTTCTTACTTGACTCAGAAAAATTATGCTTACATGGTTAAGGAAGATGAAGAACCTCAAAGCTATGATGAAGCAAAGGGTAAGAGACAATGGGAAGTAGCAATGAAGGAAGAGTTTGATGCACTTGAAGAAAACAAAACTTGGGAACTTGTTCCAAAGCCTAATGGTAAGAAAGTGATTGGAAATAAATGGGTTTACAAAATCAAGAAGCATGCAGATGGAACTATAGCCAGATACAAAGCCAGATTGGTGGTTAAAGGCTATGCTCAAACTTTTGGCATAGATTATGATGAGACATTCAGTCCTGTGGCAAAGATGTCAACCATAAGGACAATCATTGCCATTGCAGCATCAAAAGGATGGACATTGAGTCAATTGGACATTAAGAATGCATTTTTGAATGGATATATATTAGATGAGGTTTACATGGAGCAACCTCAAGGGTTTGCAGATCATAAGTTTCCAAATTATGTTTGCAGGTTGAGAAGAGCACTTTATGGTTTGAAGCAAGCTCCAAGAGCTTGGAATTATAGACTTGTAAAGTATCTTAATGATCTTGGATATCAAAGTTCAAAGGCAGATGCAAGTTTACTTATCAAAAGAACAGATGAAGGTATGATCTACATTTGTATATATGTAGATGATATTATAATTACAGGTACCTCAAATGAAGGAATCAAGGAGGTGAAGAAGCTACTTGAGAAGGAATTCAAGATAAGTGATCTAGGAAAATTGTCATATTTTCTTGGAATGGAAATAACTTATGCAGAACATGGTATATATGTATCACAAGAAAGGTATCTCTTGAATCTTCTAAAGAAGTTTAACATGGAGAATTGCAGAGAGGCATCAACACCACTAGAGGTCAATCATAAACTCAGTAGATATGATGGTGCAGAATTCAAAGACATGAGGAAGTATCAATCTTTAGTGGGAAGTTTAATTTATGCTACACTAACAAGGCCTGATCTTAGTTATGCAGTTGGTGTTCTTTCTCAATTCATGCATTGTCCAAAGGATCCACATTGGATTGCAGGTCAAAGAGTTCTTAGATATATCAAAGGGACTTTGAAAGAAGGATTGTATTATCCTTTTACATCAAATATAAGGTTCAGAGCCTATAGTGATTCAGATTGGGCAGGAAGTCAGGATGATAGAAGATCTACCCATGGCTACATGATATACATTGGAGATAAGCTTGTGAGTTGGTGTTCAAAGAAACAACATACAGTGGCATTATCATCAACAGAAGCTGAATACAAAGGACTTGTGGAAGCAGCAAAAGAAGTAATATGGATGCAGACATTATTCAAAAGCTTGGGAATTGATCAAGGTATACCTATTATTCATGGAGATAATATGAGCTCATTATATCTTGCAGCAAATCCTGTATTTCATGCAAGGACAAAGCACATAGAAATACAGTATCATTTTCTCAAAGAAAAGGTAATGGAGAAAGAGATTGAAGTGGTGTACACTTCTACAAAAGATCAGATTGTAGATATTATGACAAAAAGCTTGGATGGAGTGAAGACAAATAGGTTCAATGAGATGGCAGGAATAAAAGAGAAGAAGACTACATAAAGAAATTGAAGTATGCTAATTAGTGATTGAGGGGGAGCTGTTGGGGCTTCACTCACTAATTAGGCATGAATATATGAAGACGTATGAAGGAAGGAAGGAGGAAAGGAGAAGTGAAGAAAAGACCTACAGAAAATTAAGCCTAAGTGAAGGGATAATTTCACTATTGTAAATTAGTGCAAAATTAGAGTCTAGTTGTTTATTTGATCTTCAGAACTTACGAGTTCAAGTCTAGGAGAATGTAAACCATAGGTATATAAGTTAATTTGATGAAAAGACATATATAGGGAACTCAATTTTGTAATCTGGGTGAGTAGAGAAAAGTCGTGTCTTTTCTGAGAGAGATGTGAGGAAAAACTTCTGAGTCTGAGAGAGTTTTCCATGGCTATGAGCAAAATTAGGCCAAGCCATTTTGTATACATCTTCTCTGATATACAACATATGTTTGTGTAGAAGGATTAAGTCTAATTCCTCTTGTACATTGAGTTCTAAGTCATTTCATATGACTATGTAAGGTAGTTGACAGTTACGACTTTTCTGGCGCACATTTGTCTGAACTTCTGAAGGTCAGATCTCGAAGTATACTGTAAAGTTTTCAGTAAGTGATAGCTCATTTTAAAGCTACTATTCTCAACTACATTTGGTCAAAAGATCTTTAAGAAACGGGACGCATACTCAGAGAAATCAGCTTAACAGTAAAGGTATGTCAAATCGATGAAGTAGATTTTCAGTTTTCAGACATAGTGAAAAGTTTGGAGCAAAATCAGAAGATTTTGAAGTTATTACTTGAAAGTTTTGCTTGTTATGTGTTGCTTAACATTAGCAAGAACTTCTCTTAGCAAATGATCAAAAGATTTTGCAAAGATCAAGCTAATACAGGTCAGATTGAAGACGTGAAGAAAAGGCGCAGATTTCTGTGAAGTGAAATTTTGATTTTCACTAAATTCAAAGATGAAGGTTCACATTGTGAGTATTGCTAAGCTAATGATGGTTATGTAGGTATTCTAATACCACATTAGTTTAGTTCTTGTGGTGTTTCACACACCAACAGTGAATACATCCCTATATTCTCTTAGTACATTTATCAATTCTCGTTCTTCTCAGTCAAGTCATGTCCTATATATGTGCTTTTTTCTTCTATGCATTCTATAGTCACTATTACTTTCTTAGCTTTTTCTTAATTATCATGAGCTTCTCCCATGAGAGCTTCTCTTTTTGGCATTCTTACCATTATTTTCTTGTCATCTATCTCATACTTCATGAAATTCTTGGGCACTTCAAATAGGGATTCTTGTCCTTCTTCTTGGGTGGGAGCATTCTTTTTTCATTATTTTTTTTACTTTTGTGTCTACTTGAATAGCTAAAATCATGTCATTCTTATAAATCACTCTATTATTGAGTCTTAGCCATTCTCAAGTAAAGAAAATCTTCTTTTGAGGCATAAAAAGGATCCACAATGCTGGATTCTAAGTCCTCTTCACTCTCTTCTTTTAGTACATCTATACTAGGCTCACATTCCTCAATTATGGGCTCGCACATGAATACTCAAATGTCATAGCTGTTGTCATCACAATGGGGGATCCATTGTTCTTCATTTACTATTATGTCCATTTTCACTAAGATCCCTGCCCAATCATGGACTTCAAACTAATTCTTCATCAAGAAAGATCATAGGTGTGTAGGATGGTTCATGGAGTGAATGTTCCTTTCTTGTGGCTCCTATGTCCCTCGCTCCTATCCTCTTCTCTTCTTCCACTATAATCTTACACATCCCTAAATGTGTATCCTTGTTCATCCATGGAGGATTTGATCCCATGGAGTGCACCGGTTCAATATCTTCTAGCATTCTATGGATAGCGTTCCACTATAGGGGTGGTACATCTTGATGTGTGTAGTCTTTGAGGTTGACCTTGGTGGTTACCATTAAATGTTGTAAGTACAACGAATTGGTTCTCCAATGTTACACTATTTGCATTTGTCTCATGAATGGTCTACCTAAAATCATTTCATAGAATTCAAAGGTATGCTCAAAATCTACACCACAAGTAGTGAGAGTGATTCCTTCTAACAATCCTAGAGGCTTCTCTATGTGTCCATGTGCCATTTGCAACTTCATTGCCATGGGTCTTAAATCTAGTTTGCCTTGATATTTCCATAAGGAAGTGGTAGCAATAGCAGCACTTGCCCCTGAGTCTAGGATTATTTTCATCGTGTATCCTTGATACCTAATAGGGAGATAGGTATTTCCTTCTTCTCCTGTGCTTGTATCTCCTATATTGTCCATGGGTATCTCTATTACTTTCCTTTGTGATCCTTCTTGAGAGTGGGAATTAGAAATTTCTAGCAATTGATTTGCTACATGCTTCTACAATTCGGGTTTGACTTTGAGTTCTTCCTAAGTCAGATGGCAATGTACTTTAGTGTTCTTGACTAATTATGTGTTCCTAGGTATAACAGATTCTTTGTTTCTAAACATCATTGTGGGAGATCTCATCTGAGTAGAACTTAATCCCCAAGGGCCTGTGAAATGAGGAAATTCTTGTAAGGAATTGGATTTGAAGTCTAATTGTTTGCTTGATTTCACATCTTCTTGGTCTTCATATATAAAGGGAACAGAATGGGGGAAATGATCATGAAGATCATCTACTTCTTGTATTGGAGGGGGATCCTCTTTACCCTTGGAGCATTTCTCCACTTGTATTCCCTCTAAGAACTCTTCAGAATATTGGTTTATAGAGGAAGGTATTCCCTTACCAATTGAGTTAGGAACACAAGTTTCTCGTGGAGGTAAGCTTTTTCTTGCACTTACACTACCATGAGCCTCTTGTGTTGCTAAAGTATGTGGTTTATCTACTAATTGCTCCAATCTCCCCAATAGTCCGTCCAAGTATAAATTGGGTTTTATTGAGTTTTTTTAATTGAAAAGGTGACTCACTTCAAACATATCTTTAGCTAGTAGTTCTACCATTTTTGCACATAGAATTGTCCTTTAATCTCTAAGTCTTCTCTAGGATAGCATTTATCCAACTTGGCTACATTTGGCCCTTCTTGAAGTTGAGTCTCGTAAGCTTTGAACATCATGTCCAAGCCTTTTGGAATAGGATCCGCTAAGATTGATCCTACTTAGGGTTGAGGTGGGATGGATGGTGGGGTATGAAGTGGCAAGTTGGATGGTGGGTGTGTCTGTGAGGGGGTTTGAGATGAGAGTACTGTTATTTTTGTTTTTGTTTCGTTAAGGCTTGTTCCATCTCTGATAATTTTCTAGCCCATTGTCTTTTCATCCTTTCATGGCTATTCTTCCATGTCCTAGTTCTCTTCTTGCTAGTGCCTTCATATTCGATTGCCTCATATTTCTTTTCATGTTGTATGTCCTTCATCTATTGTAAGGCTTGTGCTCTAGTGACTACCTACTTGAGGGAAAAATTTGACATACTTCCACTAGGTTCTATCACTAATCCAATTACATTGATTGGGTTAATATTTTGAAGATTGGCTAGATTCTTAGGACAATCTCGAAGGAAATTTTCCTTTCCATAGTATGGATAAAAACCTTGAATCATTATAGGTCGAGGTTGTCCTAGTGGAGGAAGTGGACATTCACAAATAAATGATCTCCTTGACATATATAACATGGTACTCTAGGTCCTTGAGGCCTATATTTTCCCAATTGAGATCTGGGTTTGGGGTTCGTGTACATCACCTGCATGTAGTCAAACTCTCAACTAGGTTCTATCAAAGGTGCATCATATCGATATACCTCATTATGGTCTAGGGACTCGGTGTAATAAGCTGATGGGCTATCTGCATGTGTAGATGTGTGCCTAGACTCACAAGGTCTTATGGATTTGTGAAAAGAGAGCATATACATCAATCATCGAGTAAATGTATATAGTGGTGGTTTGATACACACCTTAAATTGTCAAACTAAGAGCCTAACCCATTCAAGTGCATGGAAACATGTGCTCAAATGATGGTTAATGTAGGAAAGGGACAAGCAATGCATGTAAAAAGGAAACATCCACCTCACACTACAGCTCTTGCAAAAAACTGTGTATCACAATACTTGATGCAACAATAGACACAAATCAAGCAATATCTCCTAGTTCGAATGCCCAAATATAGTCAATAGTGGGTTCCTTTCAAAGATCTTGACGAGACGCATCCAAAATTCTTCTTCAGCTTGATCAAATCTATGTGCTTCAATTTATTATCAAAAAATAGAGTGGTGGTGTTGAGCTAGTCAAAGGTCAAATGGGTGGATTGAGGAGCTAGTCAAAGGTCAAATGGTTCGATTGAGGAGCTAGTCAAAGGTCAAAGTGGCCACTTTGCAAGTGATGCATAGGTGGTGCAAAAGTGCAAAGCGGTGCACATGTGCTACACAAATGGCCGAGAACAAAGGTGCAGTGCACAAAAGTTTGCTCATAATGGTTTTGCAGAAAAAGTTTAATGCATGTTGCAGAATGGTTTTTTTGAAAGGTTTTCAAGTTTTTTAAGTGTTTTGGAAGGTTCACATGACCGTCCTTTATGCACACATTTCAAAGAATTGAAGGTCAAAAGTGGAAGCCATATGAAGAGGAAACAATATGCAAAATTTTGTGTGGCCCCCATTCAAAATTTTGTTTCTCCTAATGTTAATATAGGAAATAAAGAGTCATTGGCTTTACACATTAAGTGATTCTTGAGACATCAAATTGAGCACCAAGATACACTAGTCATGGAAGAAATGTTTGTAAGGGGAATCGACACTCACAACAAGCCATTAGGATTCTTGGAGTTAGACAAAGCAATAGGGAGCATATTCTAAACTAGAGAGCAAGAGAAGATTAAGAGACAGATTGAACCAATGCAACATAGAGAAGCAAAAAGGGAGAGAAAAGTGTCCAAAGAAGGTGACCAAGTGTGCAGAGAGAGAGTGTATAGAGAGCGATTAAGGAAGGCAACCAAGGTGGAACAAGGTACCAGTGAGGAGGTGTTGCATGTCGATAGAATGTGGTAGACCTAGAAACTCTACTTTCAAGGTTAAATATCAAATTTCCCTCTTTTAGAGGATTAGCACACAAAGACCCTGACAAACATGTTATATAATTTTTAGCCCTATGCAAAACAAGGGGGCTAATGGGAAGGGAAGATGCATTTTTAATTCTTTTCCCAGCGACATTGGAGGGCTTAGTAGATAAATCGTTCAGTCAATTTGCCAACAACCATTTTACTACTTGGGACTTAATGAAGGATGCCTTCAAGACACAATTCCAACAAGGGAATATAGCAAAAATTATTATTGAAGAGTTAGAACAATTAAGACTAGGTACTAGGGAGACATTTCTAGAATTTGTCACTAGAGCAAAAGCACTCATGGATAAATTACTAGACCCCCATCATGACTTCTTTGTCAAGAAGTATCTTACTAAACCACTTCCAATATCAACACAATGAATATTAAGGAGTCAATGCTCCCTATCGCAACAATTGAGGGATTTATTTCTATAGCAACAAGGATAGAGCAAATAATATACCAATATGTAAATGATTCTTCAAGTCTACCATACCCTATGGAACCTGGGGAACCAGTGACACAGTTGGGGAGAGAAATTGAGAGTTTAAGAGGGAACAAGCCCCAAAAAGAAGAAAAAAATGTAGTAACTCAAATGAGGTGTGAAATTGAAGCTTTAAAGTGACAAAAAGAAGAAGATGCCCAAGCAGAGGAGTTAGAACAACTTCGACAAGAAGTATAAGAACTTTGTGGAGGGGGCATAAAAAATGGATTGTGGTGCACCATGTGTAGCAAACAAGGACATGTGGTAAGTGAGTGCCCTCTTTTAAGCATGACTTTCCAATTATGCAAGAAAGCTGATCATGAAGCCCATGAATGTCATTAAGAGGGATGCCTACACATGCACAGGCATATTGGGGACAAGGAGGGGTCCAACTACCAACAACTGTACTAGCAGTTTCACCTAGTCAAGGTAACACTTATAACCCATGACCTATGGGTAACTTTGGAAATGGGCCTAGGAGGCCAATCATTTGTTTCATGTGTGGGGAATGTGGCCATTATCAAAGAAATTTCCCTCTACCAAAAAATGCCCTCCTTGTAGAAACTACCCAAAGGCTAAGGATGATTATACCAATTGTCGTCCAAAGAACAAGGCATCTATGTATGAGCCTCACATACAAATGATCTCTATGATCAAGCAAAAAGTTGTAGAAGGAGTCAGTGTGCCATCACCATCTACTAGAGTATTTCGGTTAGAAGAAATTGACTCTTTTGTTATGCAAACAAGAAGCAAAGGAAAAGCTCAAATAGAAATAGGCCAAGATTAAAGTACTATTGGACTAAACAAGGAAAAAGGGACACACGAGGACAGAGCCACTACAGGTGAAGATACACATCAAAAACAAGATCTTATAGGTACTAGTGATGTCATTGGGCATGCATTCATTAGGGTTTGAGAGGATTTTGAACAGTCACATAGATCTCATGCTCTTAAGGGATTTGAAGCTTCAAGGTTATGCAAATCTATTAAAAAGAAGGTTGATATTTTTTTATTTAATAAATATGGAAGCAAAATTTAGATCAAAGGTCTTGCAGATCATTGACAAGGCCTCCACAACCACTTTAGTGGCAAAGACTATTACTATGAGTAAGGATAAAATTGTAGGGTAAGCCACCTTCACAGATTATAAGAGCCCATGTGTAAACGTTATTAGTAGAGGACATCAATTACAAGGAGTTATAGTGGATGGTAGTTCTAGCATGAACGTGATGCCCGAACACACTATGGAAATCTAGACATGCCAACTTCACTTTAACATTGGTAGATCAAAGCACAGTAAGACCTATGGGAGTGGTCCATGGAGTTCCAATTGGAGTACAAGGTAACATTTTCACTTTGGACTTTGGTGTCTTAATGCTGCCACAAGTAGATGGAAGTTTTCCCCTGTTGATTGGGAGATCTTGGTTAAGGCATGCCAATCTGCAGCATGATTGGGGCAAGGAAACTATGTGGGTAAAACAAGAGGGAAGAGAGCTGCAACATATATTTTTAGAAGAAGGACCAGACAACCTAGGACATACCAGCACGATGCAGAAAATCGGTATTTGTATGAAAAAAGATATGTTGGACAACCAAGATTTGGATTTATATGACGAAGAGGACATGTTAACTTGGCTACAATGAGAAGAATCATCTTCCTGTTTTGGAATTTTTCCAAACAACTCAAGTAGAGAGGAAGTCTATGAAGGAAAAGAGGAGATCATTAAATTTGCTAATTTGAATGAACCAATCAGAGGCCATAGAAGAGAGAAGAAAAATACCCTTAAGTGCAACATTGAGGAAGATGATTCAAATCCTATATCAATGGCAAATTGGTTATGGATAATGGTATGGATAGCATCTTTCATGATAATTTTTATGGCGGTTGAAGTAATTCGATGGCGATGCACCACGGTGCACTCTCCTAATCGAGAGCTCCATGATGATATCCTCGGAGTAGAAAATGGACCTCCTAAGGCTGCACACAATACTCCACACAGAGAGTGCAGAATACGCAGAAAACACAATACACAAGGAGCATGAAGATAGAACTCTTAGGTCTTACAAATGCGGTCAAACTTACAGTCCGTGGCTGACCAGACCACTATATGTTTTATTAAAGAACATATACAAAGAAGTGTTTGGTGGCCATTTGGCCTTTCTTATGGACACTAACGGTAACAATCTCCCACTAAAGGCCAATATGGCCAAAGTAACTATGGGACAAAAATAAAGAATGATAAAGAATACATGAGTGTAACTATACAAACTATACCTCCCACCTGATGGGCATGTTACACAGTATACAGGTGACTATGTAAGATCAAGAATCAAGTAACCCCCATCAAGTGACAATAGTGTCGAAAGCTATCTTGTGGTAGAGCTTTAGTCAAAGCATCTGAAACACTATCTTGAGTGTGAACCTTCTCAAGAATAATGCGCTCAGTGGCTAAACAAACTCTAATGAAGTGATATCTCACCTCAATGTGTTTGGTCTTTGCATGATAGACCGGATTCTTACCCAAAGCAATGGCACTCTGACTGTCATTGAGCAAACGAGGTACATGCTGAGGTAAACCCATATCACAAGCAAGACGAGAAAGCCACAATGCTTCATTACATGCCTCGCTTGTTGCAACATACTCTGCTTCTATGGTGGAAACAGTTGTACATTCTTGAAGACGAGATCTCCAAGAGATAGCACCTCTAGCAAAATTGAAAAATGTACCCTGATGTAGACTTACAATTGTCTACAGAACCAGCATGGTCAGAATTTGTGTAACCAATAATGGATGTCTTCCCTCTACCTAAGCATAGACACTTGTCCTTAGTGCCATTCAGATATCTCAAAATCATCTTGACTACTTCCCAATGTTTCTTGCCAGGATTAGACATATATCTGCTCACAACTCCCACTGCAAATGCAATGTCTAGTCTCGTAGCTACCATAGCATACATGAGACTACCAACAGCAGACTGATAGGGAATTTTGGTCATGAATTCCTTTTCCTCATCTGATTTGGGGCAATCATCCTTGCTCAATTTCACATATGTGGGTAAAGGTGTACTTAATGCCTTTCCACCCTGCATATTGAACCTGTGAAGTACTTTCGATATGTACTCACTTTGAGAAAAATATATGCATCTTTTACTCCTATCACGAGTAATGCACATGCCAAGAATATGTTTGGCATCCCCCAAATCCTTCATATCAAATGTCTGACTCAACTTCTTTTTGAGAATTGACAAGTCATAAGAGGACTTCCCAGCAATTAACATAAAACATCGACATAAAGTATCAAACATATCAAGCTGCCATCTCAGCATCTCTTTGTGTAGAGACAATGATCCTAATTGCTTCGAGAATAGCCTTCAGACTTCATAAAAGCATCAAACTTCTGGTACCATTGTCTAGGGGACTGTTTAAGTCCATACAAGCTCTTCTTAAGCTTACAAACTAGACTTTCCTTTCCAGGAACTACATAACCCTCAGGTTGTTCCATATAGATCTCATCTGTAAGATCTGCATGCAAGAAAGCAGTTTTCACATCCATTTGGACTAACTCTTAGTCCTCCATTGCAACGAATCCAAGCAACATGCACAGGGTAGTCATCTTGACCACTAGAGAGAAGATTTCCTCGAAATCAACACCATGTTGTTGCTTAAAACCCTTTGCAACAAGTCGTGCTTTATACTTTGGAGAAGCACTAGCTGATGTGAATTTTAGCTTATATACCCATTTGCATGGTCAAGCTTTCCTGACATTTGGCAAGGGTACTAAATGCAAAGTACCATTCTTGTGAATAGAATCCAATTCACTCTTCATGGCATGCTCCCATTTGACATGATCCTCTCTCTACATAGCCTCTTTGTAGCAAGAAGGCTCACTAGCATCTGTTAGCATAACAAAATCTAAACCTGGAACATATCTATCAGGTGGATGTGAGACACGTGTAGAGCGTCTCAATTGTTGCTCAATAGGAACATGTGCAGACTGATCTGATCAGACATTCTCTTGAACATCCCTATGTGCAACATTTTTATGCATGGTAGCTGGAGGACTAGTATCTGTTGGTGCATTTTACCCAAGCCTACATGCTTGATATGCTTGATATTATCCTCATTTGTAAGTCACATGAGTAGTCATGTGAACACCTCTTGTAAAAGAGTTCATTTTTATCTCTTGTATTTGAAAAAAGAAAAAAGGAAAAGGATGGCTTACCTCATGCATGATGTAAAAGCAAATTCGTGGCCATAACTACCAAAATCACGAATTTTTGAGCTGAGGGAATATCTCCTAACTTTGGGGATCACTTTTAGGTGGAGCCATTTGAATTCGAATTCAAAACTCCCTCCAAGAATAGCTATAAAAAGAGCAAGAAGGAAGAGGCGATTAGCAAGCCTTGTACGTGACCACTTCATGTCATTTTGTAGAGATTGAAGAGCTTACTCCATAGCTCTATCATTCTACTCCCATTGTGCAAAGATTCATTGCCGATGTGGTTGTAATTATATATGAATCTATACATTTATTATCATCTACTCCTCTGTTTTGTTCTCTGCTATACTCACTCAGAGCAGTTACTTCAGAAGGTCATATCTCGAGTTTTACTGAACCTTGTTCAGTGATTTAATGTGCGTTGGATAGATCTTACTGTCTAGTTTTTGCATATAAAGTTTCAAGATCATTGGATTAATACTTTTGAAGATATCTGCAATTTACTGCTCACTGGTCTATCTCTGTAGAGCCCCGAGAATAGTGGGCATGTTCCAGAAATTGATGAAACTTGTTCTCAGTGCTCAGTCCATCATTTGAAAAGTTTTAACTTGGATTGGGAAGCTTGCTAAGTCTATTTGCTATGTCCAAAAGGAATTTTTCAAATTTTTACCAGGTTGAGAGCACTGTTCATTTTTTCCAGCAGGTGTATGTCCAAAAATAGCAAGTTTTGGGAGCTAGTCATTTCACAACTAGTCTGTCTTGACTTAAACTTTTGGGATACATGTTCCAAAGTACTTGGCTGATATTTTGGTGGATTTTGGAATCTTAAACGGTCTACTAATCAACTCTGAAGTCTCAGTTGGCTGGTGTGAAGCTGGTTGTAGCAGCACCTACTCATCTTTGGATTGCATCCACCATCTCTCTTCACAATATCCTCAAACACCACTCTTCTCACTTCAACCTCCTTAATGGGTTGTTTATGCATCTTAGACTCATTGAAAATGACGTCACTACTTCTTATCACTGACTGTGTTTCAGGATCCCATAAGCGATATCCAAATTGTCCTTCTCCACCATATCGAAGAAAAATGCATTTCTTTGACTTATGGTCCAACTTTTGTCTAAGACTCTTGGGTATATGAACATATGCTTCACACCCAAAAACTCGAAGATGATCATAATATGGTGGCTTCCCTATCCATAACTCTTGTGCCACTTTTAGACCTTTGGCAATACTAGGTGAAAGGTTAATCACATGAACTGTAGTCAATACTGCTTGTGCCCAAAAGCCTTGTGAGAGGTTTGCATGATGCAACATAGAAAGTACTCTATCTTGAATAGTTCTATTCATCCTTTCAGCTACACCATTCTGTACTGGGGTATAAGGAGCTGTAAACTCTCTACGAATCCCTCTAGACTAACAGAAAAGGCTGAATTCATGTGAGGTATACTCACCCCCATTATCTGAACATAAAGCCTTAAGTTTAGTTCCTTTTTTAGTCTCAACTAAAGCAAGCCATTTTTTGAAAGTAGGGAATACCTCATCCTTCGATTTGATAGGATATACCCAAACTTTTATAGTAGCATCATCTATGAAAGTGACAAAGTAAAGAGAAACACCTAAGGACCTAGTGGGAATAGGACCACACACATCTGTATGGACAAGATCTAAAGGCTAAATTGAAGAGTCAATGTGCATTCTATGCGCATTTCTGGTTTGTTTTCCATATTGACAATGCTCACAAAATGAAAAATCAAAGAAAGATAACATAGGTAAGTAGCCAGAATGAGAAAGATTTTCCATTCCACTACGAGATATATGGCCCAAACGACCATGCCAAATACAAGCCATAGGCTATTCAGTAATAGCTAACAAGTGTTCTTTCTGTGATACAAATAAAGGATAAAGTGAGCCAACTTTGCTTCCTTTTGCAATAACCATATTGCCCTTTGATATACAAAAGGACTGAGCATAGAAGACTACCTTGTAACCAAGGTCATCAAGTTGACCAACTGACATCAAACTGCATGATAACTGAGGTACATGGTGTACATTATGCATAGTAAATTTTGAACCATCAATGAACTGCACAACCACATCTCCAATCCCCACAATGTCACACTGGTAAGAATCACTTTTCCTAGGTGCAATGACAAGGTTATCTCACCTATGCATTCAGTAACATTGCCTCCTATTCCAATCAGATGTGCTTTGGTGGGTTGGATTTGGATCGTGTCTTGTATGCTACTCTGAATGCCCAGAGAGCATGATGTAACTACTTGTCCCAATTAGATCTTCCATTATTAACAATCTTCATAAGCACTGTACACAAGATCTTGTTTGAACTTTCAACCTATCCATTGGCTTGTGGTGATAGGGAGCTGATTTCTTGTGAATCACTAGGAATTCATTCATCAAGGCTTCTATTACTTCATTGATGAAGTGTGTGCCTCTATCACTCACTATTTCTATAGGCAATCCAGATCTAGTGAATATATTCTCAAAGAGAAACTTTGATGTGGTTCTTGCATCATTCTTTGTTGTTGTCTTGGCTTCTACCCATTTGGTCAAACAGTCGATTGCGATAATTATATACTCAGCATGAGAAACTTTCACTAGTGGGCTAATAGGTCCTACAAAATTTATTTCCCATTCGGTAAATGCTCTTGCAATTATCATAGGTCATAATGGCATTTCATCTCTTTTATAGGATACTTTGTTCATTGGCAAGTGTCACACCTTTGGACATATGTGGCTACATCTTGATATAGAGTTGGCCACAACAATCCAGCAAAGAGAATCATTTTTGTAGTTTTACCTATAGAAATATATCCCCCTACGCCTCCCATATGAGCCATTTCCAAAACTGAGACATACTCATCTTCATGGATGCACATTCTTAATTGGTTGACCCTTCCTCTCTTGAAAAGTTGTTTGCCTACGAGTACATAATCTTTGCTTTGTTCCTCAAGGGCATGTTTTCTTGCCAAACTAGCTCCTTTTGGGTAGTATTGTGTTTTCAAGAATTTCACTAGAGGCATACTCCTCGGTGCTACTGTATAGTAACACATAGTAGAGTTCTCTTCAGGGGCTCTTTCTTGACAAGTGGGGCATGTAGAGACATAAACATGTGCAGCTTTTTGCATATCCGGCCAATATACTCCTAACCTCTTAAGCTCTTGCCAGGTTCCATTAACACTTCGATGGGTTTTCCATTGATTCACATGTGCTTTCTGAAGCCATATTTCTTGCTCATCTTCTTCCACACATCTCAGAAGTAATCCACTTGACTCTTGGTAATATAAGCTTCCAGCTATTATATGGAGATTTTTAGTTTTCCATAACTCCTGGCTCTTGTTTAAATTGATCCTATGTCGAGGTCCATGCGTGAGTATGGTAATCAATTTTTCAGCCCATTGTCGACATACTTCCACGTTGAAAAGATAAGTATCTGACAAATCATCTCCCACTCCCATAGGAGGTTTTCCATGTGTCATTCTTGATATGTGATCAACACGGTGTGGAGGTGATCGCAATCCGGGTGGATCGGGTCTAGCCGCGGCACATGCAGAGTGTATGAAGCTAGTGAGTGTTGGGGGTCTTTGTGATAAAAATGTGAAGGTGAAGATGAAGTTGGGTATGGGGAGGAGAGATGCCATATTAGTTATGAAAGGGGAACATATGGATGTATGCATGATGAGATCAAAAAGAAAACCACACACATGAATCAACTTTTGAAAGGAAGAATGGTCCACGAATGGAGCTTCTTTTACACTTTCTAAAATAAATTCATAAGCATGGGTTCTCGTGGATGTATGCATGATGAGAACAAAAAGAACACCACACACATGAATCAATTTTTGAAAGGAAGAATGGTCCAAGAATGGAGCTTCTTATACACTTTCAAAACCAAATCATATGCATGGGTTTTTGTGGGTGGTATGAATGCATGTGGTTCATGATGTAAAAATGAATAGAAACTTTTTCTCTCAACCTCAATGGATCATCCTCACTGGTTCAACGCATGAATATGGAGCCTTCTCATACATAGAAAAAGATAGAAGGAGACATGTAAAAACATATAAGAGACTAAGAGACAAGAGACATGAATTAGAAGATAGTGTTATGACATACATATACATGAATGTTGTGAAACGTCAAACTAAGCATTCTAATGGTCAAAGGTGGTCTGCACGACCCTCTCACCATGACAGTTCAACCGAATGTCACACATAACAAGATAGGTTTCACTTCATTGACCCTATGTCTTTCTAGGATCGTAATGTGTTTCAAAATAAGTCTAAGACTCATAAAACCAGCTCTAACTCAGTCACACACTCCACTGAGGGTGAGCAAAGAAAGAGAAACTGGGTTTATGAGCCTATCCTAGAGTGGAAGTCTAAATTAAAATTGAACCTAGGAACTCTGCTCTTACTAGCCCACCTTGTATCCTCACACTCTTAACTGAGGGTAATCATCTCAAGGAAACCATGTGCTAGGAAGGGCCCTATGGATGCCTAACAATGATGCTCTAGGAGTTTGGAGGGGGTTTTATATAGTTTTTGGAATGAATTTGGGCCCTTGGATCTAGAGAAATCAACTCTCAACCCTAAGATCAGCTACTTTTGATTACAACCATTTGATTTATCAAATGGATGGCTAGGATTGGTTCTTTATATGATATCTAGGGCAAAGGGGGAGAAAATAGGCACCTTCATTCTCCACCATTCGATCTGGGGCTGATCTATACTGTCGGATCAGTGCTGACATCAATTTGGATAAGATAAGCTACTATTTTTGGAGAAACTTTGCATTATTGATCTTTGATCATCAAAAAAGCTTATCCGATGAAAAAAAATCGTGGATCCTCCTTGATTTATGCTTTGGTACATCTCCAACCTTGAATGTGAGCTCATCTTGATCATACAACATGGTTCAATCATTGTTTGCCATGTGGCAGCCCTTTAAGCCTTCAATTTTCTTATTCTAGGAAACTGCGGTGACCTTGAAAACTAGATTTTGTGCTCTTTGACCCTTCAAATATCCTTGATGAAGATGAAAATTTTTAGAGCTATGTTTTGAAAGGTCTCCTTTAGGAATATGCAGAAAAAACTCCCATTTGAATCTCCCTTATACAAGTTTGACTACATTTGGATGTTTGCGAGGTGGCACTAAGGTGTCTAGGAAGCTTTGATAGCCTTGAAAATTTGTACAAATATGTAGCCACATATTATCTTTATAGATGTCAAACCATATGGCTAACAAAAATTCCTATACAACATTTTGTAGGGTCTAAGTGGAAAAATTACATTTTTTACAAAATGCACATGGCATATCAATGTGCTAGAAAATCCATTTTCATGTGAAATTCGGGCTATAGACTGCCTTTGATAGGATTTAAAAGTATATGAATTTTCATGTGATTTGGAGACATTGAAATTTTTGCCCTAATATCCAAAATTTGACCAGCTTTGACCGCTACCCTGGATTTGCTTGATTTCTTCCAAAGTTTGCATGTGAACTCCCTTTGACATCCTTGATGCATCTTGGACTTCTCAAGGAATTCAAATTATCTTCACCGAATGTGTTTTCTATAGGCCTTCATGAATGAGAGAGGAGAGAAAATCTTGACAACATTCGCCCCCACTAAACTTGCGATTCCTCCGGAAGTGCCACTCTAGTCTTTTTGAAGAAAAAAAGTTCCAAGAATCAAATTCTTTTATAGGCATCATAAGAAACATGGAACAAAAAATTGATCATATACATAAATGAGTAGACACTAGGACATAAAGCAAATTTGCATGATAGAAAGAATTGAAACAGGCAACATGAATATGCATGAATAAATAGGCAACATATATGAAAATGAATAGGAAACATTGACAACATGTAAAGAAAGAAAACAAACAAGCATCAATATGAAGTGGAAGTAAATGTATTGAGTCGTTTTAGGCATCAGTTCCTCTCATCTTGAAGAAAAAATTGTACCTTTTTCATAAAGCAATCTACCTTAAATACGATTATAAACAAAGATTTAGGATTCTCAAGAGACATCTTTGATCTTTAGCTTATTTTAGATCAACTTCTTTCCTACATAAATATGAATATGCTCTTTCTCTAATAACATGTAAGGAAATCTAACTAAACTCCACTAATGCATAAATCTGCCTATATAGCCCGTGATTTATTCTACTATGCCTCCTTAGCTTCCTTTGGCTTGCTCTCTTTTTTTTTTTTATGATTGTTTGGTGACTTTATGGTTATGATCACTTTTTTGGGATGGAAGAAAGTGTAAACTTCCTGATAATATGTAGCAATTTTTTTTTCTTTTTTGATGATGGGGAAAAATTAAACCCCGATACAAGGTACAACCATTTTTGGTGACGGATAACAGTCATTTAAACTCCGATACAAGTGTTGTGAGGTGGACTAAGGATGTAGAAACATGCAGTAGTAGGAGCTAGGACTTCAATAATTATGCTTTGGATACAGGATACATTTGTATGTTTATATATGAAAGTCATGTCACCAAAATAAACCTCCAAATCTACATGTCCTATCTTTTCATGATCCTAGATTATAATTGATTTCTTAGTAGATAAATTACTACTTAAGATACAATTTTACAGAAGTAGAGAAATCATCATTTGCCCATTTTGACTCAAGTGATGTGGATATGCAATGCAATGCAAAGATTGAAAAGAAACATGCATGAAGTGAAATTGCGAACAAGCAAGAATGGAAATAAAAGTGGAATGAACTTGAAGAAAAACAAAGCAACATGAACTTGAAAAAGTAATGATATTTTTATATTTATATATATTTTTTCTTATTATTTTATTTTTTTCTTTTTTTTAATCATGGATACTCCTGTTTATGAATTAGTCTCATTGTTGTCATCTTCTTCAATGTCCTTATCCAAAATGTACTCGTCATTATCACATTTCTTGAATAGCTTTATCCTTTCACATGCAATCAAAGTTTTTAGTGCAACACCATTTAATTCACAAAGAGCATATGTACCATTGTTGTTGAATTTTGATACAATGTATGGCCCAAACCATAGTTGAGTGAGCTTTTTGCATGCATCATATTGAGAGTCAAATTTACTACCATAAATGAGCACCCAATCTCCTACTTCAATCGGCTTAGGATGCAATCAATGAGTTTTATCAAAATAATGCTTGTTCTTCATTCTAGATTCTCTTAATTTTTCAATGGCATCATCAAGTCTTAATTTATCTTGTTCTAATTGTTTAATGCACAAACTTAAAAAATCATCAGTAGACATGTTTTCAAACCAGGGCAAATTTGACCATGCATAAATATGAGACTGAATTGGAAACAATGGTTTTTGACAGTACATGAGTTCAACAGGCATATGCCCATTAGTACGTGTGCACATCATTCGATCTGCCCAAAGTGCAAAAGGTAAGAATCTAGGCCATTGTTTGATGTCACTGTTACATGCTTTAGATATGGCTTTCACAATAAGTGGATGCCCTCTCTCTATTTTACCATTGGTCTCTGGATTATATGCAGTAGTGAGAGACAAACAAATATCGTGATGTTCAAAGAATTCTTTAGCTTCTCTCGCATTTAACTCTCCACAATCTGCAACTACTTTCTCTATGTACCCAAAGCGACTTATGACATCTTCAAGCAAGAATTTGCAAACACTGTAAGTGGTCTTAGATCATAGTGCATGTCCCTCTATATGATTAGTTAAATCTTCTCTTGCAAGTACAATGTAACGCATTTTGTCAATACCTTTAGGCATAATTACAAGATCTACTACCCACTTGTAGTGAATACACGGTGGATAAGTAGGATGCAATGGATCTCTATGTTTGACTGACGAATGAAGTTGACAAGTAGAACCATAGCTACGAATGTCAACATACATCCTAGGCCAATAATAGGTACTTCTAATTTTTTCATATGTTCCAAAAAATCCTTTATGACCCACCCATAATATCTCATGCATTTCCTTCATTACTTACAACTGAACACCTCATTTTCGTAGGACTCGTTGTGGATTCTTAACCTTGCCCTTAGCATGTCTCCAAAGATAATCGTTACATAGGAAAAAATTGTAAGCTCATTTCCCAATGTTACGGAATCGATTTAGTCCATCTAGGTAATGGTTGTAGTGTACTCAGATAATTTCCTATGTCTCTCCATTCATCTTTGTACTCAGACTCATGAAATTGCTCATACTCGTATATATGTGGAACATAGTCAACTAAGCTCACATTCTTTACTAGATCACTTTCAAGATCATCATCAAATCTAGCTCTCGATAACATATCAAGAGCTGAATTTGACTTACCTAAAATATGAACTAACTCAGGATTTATGAACTTAATATATGAGATCCATCTAAGCATGGCTATATCAGGAGATGAACAATTTTCTATCATTCCAATGAGAGGCAAACAATCAGTCTCAACTTGAACATTTGCACCTATGAAATATTCTTTGTCTATTTTCAAAGTTGTTACCATATCCCATAGTTCTCGTTTGATCTTCAGATATTTTCATTGTGTTTCATGTAAAATTTTGGCACCAAACCTAATTGCATATCTATTCACATGAGCAAAGTGTGGGATCCAAATAACATAAAAGATGCAAGCACCAAGAAATATGCGTACCTCACTCACATTGTTACATGTTTCAGAAATCTTGCTAATGGTATCAACTTTTTGTGGGTAAGGCTTTCGACCATAATGACCACATAAATGTCCAACAATGAGAACCTTGTTGACACCAAAAACAGATTTTTCTATGGAAAATGTGAGACCTACCTCTTCAAATCGTTGAAATATCCGTTCACAATCAGAGATATGGTCAAGAACAAATTTACGACATCTTGATGAATCTAAAGTAATGTCCTTTACACGTTCCTCACTCCCTTTAATTGGAATATCATCAATGAATGGCATGGTTATATGAGGGATAAAATCATGTAAGACCATATTCATAGCACTCATCATATGAGCCACAGAATTAGTCGCTCCTTGAGGTAAAGTACACATTCGCACTAAGCCTAAAGGAGTTTTCATTGTGGTTATGTCACGACTATCAATTACTAATTGAGATTTGTCATATCCCAAATATAAATCACCCATTGAATAGATAGAATGTCCTAAAAATGATTCAACAAACTCATCTACAATGGGTCATGTTCCTACATTCTTTATGGTGACTTTATTGACAGGTTGGCGATCTTGAATAAAATGTAGTTTCCCATTCTTTTTAGGCACAGTGAACCATCTATTTGAGTAAGGTGCAAAAGACGGCTCTAAAATTCTCACGTTTATCTTCCATTTAAGTAGTTTCATTAGCTTAGGTAAGTGAGCCTTTGGAACTGGTATAGGGTGAAGATTCCATGGAATATGTGGAATAGTAAAGATTATCATGGGTGCAACTAGCTTAGGATCTATGCAACCAATCTCATGAGGATACATAGTAAAGGCTTTTCCATGGCTATGTATGACTCTCTCAAATTTATCTCTCTCTGCTAGCAAAAGAAAGTTATCATCTCTACCAATTTTCACCTGTTTGATTGTCTCATCTGTGAATGTATGTCCTATGTTTTTCTTATCCCGAAGAATTAGATCATTTTTCACATCAATGATTTTTTCATTGCTTCCTTGGGGTAATGGCTGAGCTATGGGTTTGATTTTTTTTTCTACAATTTTATACTTTGTTTTAATTAAGGCATCATGTGTTTGGTTAAATTTTGAGCACTTGTCAACATTGAGAGCATACTCTTGGATTAGAGCATACTCATCAAGGGAAGAAAGAGGAATAATGTGGGAATTAGAATTTTGTTGAAGATATAACTCTAGCTCCTCCAAAGTAGAGAAACAATGAGATGTCTCACTCACATGCTCAATGTTCTCATCATGCTCCATAATTTTGTTGGTTTTATAATTTTTTTGGGCTTTTTGGATAAAAGACTTGGACAATTGACTTTTATGAAGAAAATATAATCTAGAATGTGGAAAACAAAGTGACAATCTATTGTATAGGTTGGTTGGTTGCGAGATGTCAAACCAATTTCCACCGTTGTCCCGCTCAACAATGGATTCTATCCGAAATTTTGATCATATGTAGCTCCAAACATGAATCGAGGTGCACAATCACTACAAGCATGCTCATGACCCTGAGTAATAATAGGTTTCTTTCTAATTGACAATTGATTCCTAGGATGATTCACTCCTACCATCATGGCTTGAAGTGATTGCATTCCATCCTTAGACTTAATTCTAGCATAGGTAGATCCATCATCCATGGCTTTAGTTTCCATACGACTCTCACAAATAAAGGGCTGACCTAAGAGAACTTCATAGGAGCAATTATCTTGAATAAAAAAGTGAAATTCTTCTGTGATTCCTCCTATGGATATGGGCACACTAGCACAAGCTCATACAGGGTACCTACACCATTATCTGTAGTTCTCATATGCCATCCACAATCTTTATCTATGGTCAATCGAAATTTATCATAGACTTCTCTTGAAATCACATTGATTTTGGAGCCAGAATCTACTAATGCATTTACAGTGATAGAGTTCTTATCATTTCCTACTTTAACATGCATCTCTGATGTACCTCTAGACCAAAATTTTCTTTTAAAGTGACTTTCAGGATTGTTTTCATGAACTTTCATGGTCAGGTTGAATAGGTTCTAAGAAATTTTTATTAACATTTACTTCATCATCCTCAAGGTCCTCTTCATCAGATTCATCAAAGTCTAAGACTTCATTCATAGCTTGATCTTGATCTAGAGAATCTTGCATCTCAGTATCTAGATTAAGCGAAAACCTCTTCCTTTTAATTAGGTCAATAAAGTTATCTTTAAAAATAGGCTTTGCAATAGAGAAAACTTGTTCTAAAGACATTCACTTGACTCTTAAGCAAAATGTCATCTAAAATCTCCATAGGATCTATTTTTCTCTCAAATTTTGAAATCAAGATGGCTTTAGGTTTTCTCTTTGGTTTCTTTTGTTTTTGCTCAGGATCTTGTTTTTGTTCATGTTCTTGTGTTTGGTCTTCAGTTTGTTGTGATTGGTTGTGGTTCCTGTTTCTTACCTTTGGGTTGTGATGTTTCACCTTGCTCTATGATGGTTTCTATTCCCTCTAAGGTTTGTTTTTGAGTCACTCTTCTTCCACTAGGCTCAGTTTCATCTCTTTTTTGTTTTTCTTCTACATTAGATATGTGAGAAATAAGATATTGATCTTCTATCGATGACTCCCAAGCTATTATTCTCCTAATCTCATCTCGTGCTCTTACTAAAGCCTCTATGGAAAAGTCAACTTCCTTTGTGGGTTTACTTAATTCTACTTCTTGTTCATTGAGAGCTTCTAGTTTCACCCCTCTAGTTCCTGCATTGCATCCGTTATGGTTATATTTTCATAGTGCTTTTTCATTCCTAGCTTACCATATTTTCCTTGCAAAGGTAGCCTAGATCGATAGTCATAGATTTTCTTGTCTATGTCTATTACTAGTCATTGCTCTTTAGCAGCCTTCAATAGTTCACAATCTCTCAAAAAGTGCTCCAACGAATCACACCAAGGACATCTATGACGGCCATGCACAAAATCATTTTGGTATTGAGGATTTTGATTAACTTGTGGTGGGAAATTTTAAAATTGAGGATTTTGTTGATAAGGAATTGCTTGAATAGGATAATTAGGATTTTGATAAGGCCATTGATGTATTTGAGGAGCTTGGGGAGCAGCATGGTATTTGAGGTGCAAGAGGAGCTTCCATACTATACGGTTGATGATTTCGAAAATTTTGATCTTGAGGATTTTGAAAAGTTGTTTGAGAAGCTTGAGGATATATGTTTTGATACATTTGAGAATTTTGCACATGAGGATGAGGATTTTGCATTGAAGGATTATGCATTGGAGGAACTTGATATGTTTGAGTAGGAGCTACTTGTGGATTTTGATTGGGAGCTATAGCATGTTGATTATGCTCTTGAAAAGACATTGAGTTCATTTGATTTTCGAAAGTTTTGATGTAATTAGATTGTAAAGCATCTATAGTCTTGGCCAAATTGGATTGTGTAGCAATAAGACTTTCCATTTGCTTAGTGGGAATTTCCACTTGAGATTGTTCAACTACACTTTTATCTAGCTCTACTTTAAAACCTTGACTAGGTTCCATCATTTGAGGAATAGGAGTAGAGTCAAAAAGCATAGCATGGGATTGTTCTCTAACTTGATCCTTATTTTGTGGAAGCTTAGCTTGAGGAAGACTAGTTTGCTCATAAAGCATGGATTGTCTTTGATGTCTAAGGGCTCCAACCTCTACTATTTTACGCACTTTTTGCCAATTGTCAGTAAGACCATAGCGCTTATCTGACTCTTCTAATCGTTTTTCAACTTCCCTACAAGTTTCAGAATGAAGAAGCTTAGAAAAATTGATCACAAGATCAGGTTCCAAAGTTATCTTATCCTCATCAAGAAGTTGTTCATTGCGTCTAATATACTCATTTTGTAAGTGAGTAATAGAGCTACTAGGCTTTGGGGAATTGACCCACTATAAGAATCCATCCTGATTATGTTGGCTATAATCCTCAAGATAGAATTCTTTGAGCATCTCCTTTCTGAAATCACTCCAAGGAAGAGTATCATATTGAGTGACATGGTTTATGATAGAGCTGTCAACAATTCGTTCAAAGAATGTTATCAAAAGATCTTTGGGAAGACCAAAACTCATAGCTTGCTCTTCAAATAAATCTAAGTAGCTTGTAATGTTGATACCATTGAATTCTTCCTTCTCTCTCAACATACAAGAGACTATTCTTTCACCTTATTTCTCAACACTTCCTCCGCCTTATGTGAATAAGAAAGTGATGCACGATGTTCTAGATCTCTCACAAATATGAAACAAAGGATATGGATCACAACCTCCCAACAGGATCAGAAGCAAATGCCACGAAGTGTTTCAGGTCGGGTTCAAATGTGGAGGTGATCGCAATCCGAGTGGATCAGGTCCAGTCACTGCACACGCAGAGTGTATGAAGCTAGTGAGTGTTGGAAGGTCTTTATGATAAAAATGTGAAGGTGAAGATGAAGCTGGGTATGGGAGGAGAGATATCATGATTTAATTATGAAAGGGGAATATATGGATGTATGCATGATGAGAACAGAAAGAAAACCGCACACATGAATCAACTTTTGAAAGGAAGAATGGTCCACAAATGGAGCTTCTTATACACTTTCAAAAATCAGTCCATAAGCATGGGTTCTTGTGGATGTATGCATGATGAGAACAAAAAAGAACACCACACATATGAATCAATTTTTGAAAGGAAGAATGGTCCAAGAATGGAGCTTCTTATACACTTTCAAAACCAAATCATATGCATGGGTTTTTGTGGGTGGTATGAATGCATGTGGGTCATGATGTAAAGAACTTTTTCTCTCAACCTCAATGGATCATCCTCACTGGTTCAATGCATGACTGTGGAGCCCTCTCACACATAGAAAAAGATAGAAGGAGACCTGTAAAAACATATAAGAGACTAAGAGACAAGAGACAATAGACATGAATTAGAAGATATTGTTATGACATACATATACATGAATGTTGTGAAACATCAAGCTAAGCATTCTACTGGTCAAAGGTGATCCGCACGACCCTCTCACTATGACAGTTCAATCGAATGTCACACTGTTGTAGAGTAAAGGAGCATAAGAGGAGAGTCCCAAAATTTTCAAAATAATGAGCATTATTTTTTCTTCTTCGAGATCTTTAAGAATTCCCTCAAGCCATGTAAATGCACTAGAGGAGTCCTCTAGTTGCATAATCCCAAATTGTTGTAAAACATCCCTTGTAAATTAGTAGGAAAGTCACTTGCTAGTAATAAAGTGCCGGTCTCTTGTGTGAAAGGACCAAACTTAGGGCACATGTATATAATTCACTTTGTGACTCTTTGTAGAGACTTTTTGCCATTGTGAAGAAGAAGCACTCCTGAATTTTCGAATTTGCCTCTTCCTTGCTGATTTTGATCCTCTTTTTGGTCTTGTATGTGTGTGTGTTGCTTGAAATGTGTGTGTAGGACTGTTGTCTACCCCTTCCCATTGATTTTGAGCTGCTGTAGTGTGTGTGCGAACTAGTAGGAGTTGTGGCATGAGTGTGGGTGCTTCCCGCCATTCACCATTTTGACCATAACTTGAAGCAAAGTTATCAGAATGGAGTGAAACCACTTCCAGTAGATGCGTCTTGTCGAGAGCTTCGAAACGAGTACCGTATTGCTTATATTCGGAGTCCGGAGCTGGGAGAAATCCTGGATTTTTTGAAAACTGATGTAAGAGGTGTCGCAGCAGACACTTTCAGCATTTCAGTGAGTGTGAGAGGTGGATTAGTCTTTTCTCATGCATGCAAGCTGAGCCACTTCATTTTCCATCATGTGTGCACACGTCTTCATACACTTGGTTAAGTCGTTCGATCGGATTGACATTTAAATGTGTGTTAATTTCCCACTATATGCACTTGTGTGGCAATTGAGGTACAGTCTCACTAGCACAAGTCCTTGAGTCTTCTTGGCTCAGGTACACACGTTTTTGGCACCGTTGCCGGGGAACACTCAGCCAAGGTGCCTTCGTGATGGTTATAGATCGAGTGTGATAGAATCGTACTTGTAGAGGTGAAATTGTCCGGTGGCAAGTGGTCAATCACTTCAGCACTTGTTGCTTCACATCCTGGAGGTGTGTGTGATAAGTTTTAGGTTTAGGGTTAGGAGAAAGGGAGAGAAGGAGGAGTTAGGGTTAGGTTAGACGGAGAGGAGGAGTGAAGAGAGGTGAAGTAGGAGTAGGCCAAGGCTACCAAAAATGTCCAAAACATCACCTAAAATTAGCTAGGATCAAGTTCTGTCCAAAAAAGTATAAAAATTCAAAAAATTGGCTCATGTGACACTTCATTGTGTTCTGGTATCGTCTGCGAGCAGCGACCGGTATCGCGAGTGAAGTATCGTGCTTTTCCGACCTTCAGAGCTAGATTTTGAGCCCAAGGTGGAAGCGAGGTTGTACAAAGGTAAGATCCACTAAGTTTATCTGTCAAAAACACATTAAAAGTGCACAACCGCGTGATTAAGGGCACATTAGGTATCGCGGAAGGGGAATCTGGTTGTTTTTGAACTTCTTTGAGAGGGACAGTGACCTAGAAGTGAAGAGGAGAGTAAGGAGAGCAAGGGGGTGCAAGAAGTTATGAAATTTCATGATTTTTGGCTTGAGTATCGCGATTGGTTGAGATTTGGTATCGCGATACCAAAACTCCCTTGTATCGCGATACTCGTCGTAGTATCGTATCGCCTGGTACCAGTGCTGGTATCGCGATACCATTTGGTATCGTGTCGCCGGATTGGTATCGCGATCACACTTTACTGCTGAGGTATGGTATCGTTAGAACCGGTGGTGTCGTGTCGTCTTACTTGGAAACTGGTATCGCGACACCATCTCGGTATCGTATCGTCCGCTCACCTAGTTAGTATCATGATACCATCACAAGTATCGTATCGTCGGGCGGTATCGTATCGTGAGAACCAAGATATCGTATCGTCTTGCATCTTCGTATCGTATCGTTGACCCCTACAAGTATCGTATCGCCCTATTTCCTACTGAAGTATCACGATACCATATCGAGTATCGTATCGCCCGATTGCCTAGAAAAGTATCACGACACATTACCTGGTATCGTATCGTGCAAGCACGTGGTATCGTATCGCTGCTTGTCCTAGTATCGTATCGTCCCCTTAACGAGGATAGTATCGCGACGCTAAAATTGTATCGTATCGCCTAGAATTCTGGTATCGTATTGTCTCCTTATCTGGAACTGTATCACGATACCACTTTTGGTGTCGTATCGTGGTAGTCATCCGGTATCGTATCGCCTGCTGCAGACAATATCGTATCGTGTTAACATCAGGTATCGTATCGTGGCCGAGGCAGTATCGCCTAGTGCAGCATCGCCTGGAATTGGTATCATCTAGATTTACACTAACATTCTGTCAGGCAATTAGAGGCATTAGGAGTGCCACTCAAGGAGAATCTCTGAGACATATAGAGAGACTTGGGAGGGTGAATGAACTTGAGGTCAGGAAGAGTGCTAAGTAGCCGAAGAAGCGTCATATCTTCTGTGGGAAGTGCTGCCCAGGCTAGTCATCACTCCATCTACTCAGAGACTTCTAGTGATTCAGAGGAGGAACTACCCATGGCTTCTGAAGACATGCAGGGTCCAACACCGAATAGGAATTTCATGTCTACTGTTGAAGGAGATTACCGTACCTCCTTACAGTATGTGTCCACCAATGCCCAGGAGATCCCAATCTACCTAGATGGCTTAAACAAATCTGTGGCTAGGATGGTAACTTCCCTGAATGCCACAATTGTACCCCGACCTGTGGTCAAGTACGAGGGAGGTGCGTATGTAGACAAAATTGGTCATATCTACATTGTGACTGAATTTCCTGAGAGGATCAACGAAAGGGGAGAGTTTGTGGACCCAGACAACTCTGAAAGAACACACCCTGAGGAGTTTGTGACTACCCCTAGGGGCAGGTCTCAAGTATCACGGGTCTTGAGAGGAGATTTGATACCTCAAGACGAATACTTGCTGGAGGTCTATATGATCCACGGATGAGACCTATTGCTTCAAACCGACTTACCTGCTCCAGGGAGAGAAGAAAGCCCCATGACATTCTATGAGCTGAAAGACCCGGATGATGAAACTAGACTCACATACTTGGATAAGGATCAAAGGAGATATTGGTCTGTGAGTTCCTTAGACAGGGCTCGGCTGAGATATATGGGTGCGCCTGTATTTCCTCAGAGAGATCAGGCAACTACCTCACAAAATCCTTTTGGGAATCAACAAGAGACGGAACATACCACATTAGGATAGACCAGCCAACGAAGTGTGTCCAACCGTACTCACGTACAGTTTGCAACTCCAGGAGTGCACACACACAATCAGGCCCATGCAGGGATAGGGAACCAATACCGACCACTGGTCAGACCACGACCATCGGTAGGAGGACAACCTGGAATACCTCCAATACGACCAGCTGCCCCAGTCTTCCCTGTGATGCCCAGACCGCCTGAACCAATGAGAAGATTGAGACCTATTCAAGTGGCAAAATGTGTGAGAAACCATTATGATGGATTGGGGGAACCCTATGATCATATCGCTGAATTTAAACAAGTTTTAAGAGCGGAGCAAGTAGATGACTTCTTTGTGCAGTATGAGTCTTTTGGACTCACCCTCACAGGGACCGCTCTAACTTGGTTCCAACCCTTAGACCCAAATCAATTTGGAAATATGGAACAGTTCTTTCAAGAATTCATTAGGGAATCACAAAGAGAGGGATTAAACACAATTCTGCATCTTTAATCCATAGCTTTAAACAAAACCCTAATGAAACTGTGAAGACTGCTGCCCAAAGATTCAATCAATGTGGATAGATGCCCAACGGCTGAGAGACCCACTCAACAAAAGATGATTTCATTATTTTTAGATGGACTCACTAACAGAACTCTAAGAACACTAGTGTATGTGAAGAGGCTACAAACATTGAGTGAGTGTCTTCAAGAGTGCATTGATTTGGAAGATAACCTTGCCGAGGATCTCAAAGGTACAACCGACCTCACTAAATCAGAAGATTCAAGGAGCACCGTCACATCCAACTCCAGTAACATGGAAGAATTAGCAGAATTATTAGCAAAGAAACTAGGAGTCCAGGGGCAAAGAGTTTACCAAAACCCAGCTCAAAGAATGCCTATGCTACGGAGATGTAATTCATGTGGAGGAGAGCACCCCACACACTTGCAACCTATGTATCCATACCACAGACAGCAACAACAAGGAACTTCTTGGTACTGCCACATAGAACAAAAATATACCAACCACACTACTGAGAATTGTCCCTTCAATAGGCAAGCATGCCCTTTTCAACCACCGCAGTATAGACCATATGGATACCCTCCTAGGGAACCAGGCAGAGAGATACCAAGATACAATCCGTATCCCACACCAGCAGAAGCATCAATGCCATACGAGCAGGCACCATATCCACCACCACAACCAGTGCCAGGACCCCAACTGTCAAAACCTCAACAAGTAGTATCAGTAAAGTATGCTCAACCAGATGAAAACTTAGAAAGAGACCTCGTACCAGCATCTACAATGACCAACGTAGAATCAACAAACCCTGGATATGAACCTCCACCAGGAGAGTACTACCCATACGACGCCAACATGATGGAATATGAAACGGCATATGATGCGGCTTATTATGGGTACGAAGGCTATGATCAGACTTATGGAGCAGAGACGGCCACCCTAATGTATACGGCTCCTAAAGCACAACCAACTGTGAGACCACCTATTAGAACACCTATGCAAAGAGGACCATGCTATAAATGCGGAGGAGACCATTTCATTAGAGAATGCCCTCGACCTTACAACCCTCCACCACCTAGGATTTGGGAAGGATATTGTAGTGATTGCGGGAAGGAACATCTTTTCAGAGACTGCCCTAAGAATCCGACAAAAACTCAAGATACTACACCAATCAACGTGATTGAGGTCATAGAAGGGTCTGGAAGTGATAAGGAGTACACTGTACCACTAAAGGCTATTACTAGAGGCCAAGCGAAGCAACAAAAAGGAAAACAACCAGAAGAGAAACAAGAGAGCAATAAAACTGTAGGCTCTGAAATTCAGGTAGTTGAGGATTCTGAGAACCCACGTGAGAACTCCCAAAACACAAGAGTACAAAAATGGAAGGAAAGACGAGAAAAACTCAAAGAAAAATGGGTGAGAAATAAGAGTCAAGACAGTAAGAAACAAACTAAGGGCTTGAAGGAGCATAAAGAACAAAAACGCATAAGGAGATCCCTGAGCCACCATGGATTAGCTCAGAAAAAGAGAAGCCAGGATCAATTCTAGCTGACCCAAAGTCAGACGACTTGGACATGTGGTTGAAAGCTTACCAATCGAATGGGAAAAGGATGGAACTACAGTAGTGAAAGAAGAAAGCAAAGGCACCAAAACCAGGACATTCACGGATATTAATCGCGTAGACATAGAAGAGGGAGTCAGACTGATCCATCAACATTTTTGCTTCCCGAATATGCACCGATACACGGTGCCACAGAAGATTATTGTCCAATTGCTCTCCTATGCCATCAAACAAATCGGAAATCAAATTAATTTGACACCATATGTTCAAGAGAGATTGTTCGAAGCAAAGAAACAATGGAAGAATAAAAAGTTTCTCAATGGCAGTGTGGCCTTGACAATTTTGATCTACCATGCTTTGGGCATGAGAGAACACTTGCAGGAAATGCCGTCTTCAAGTGCTCTTGCGTAGTACGTCAAAGTCGCTACAGTCCCTAAAAAGAAAAAAGGAAGTAAGATGGTAGAAGTGGTGGAAACTAGCTCTCAACCCAAAATGCGAGGCACGAAGAGACTCCGAGAAGTCAAGCAAGTCGAAGAAGAAGCCCCAATGACAAAGAGAATTCATGTGCTTCCTAAAACAACTATTGAAGGACAAAAACAAATCACAGAAGAAGACTTGACTAAAGCCCTGGAAGAAACCCATCAATATACAGAAGGGCAAATCAATTTACCGGTACAAGGTCATCACTATCACCAGTCAAAACAAGCAATGGAAACAAAAAGCAAACTCACCAAAGTCCATAGGTATCGGGAAATAGGCTTGGATAACTCTAGTTCTTTATCGGAGGGCCAAGAAGAGCCAAATACTTTGTTATTGGATATCGATATTCAAAGTGAATCAAAAGATGACGGACAATGGGAGGAATTGAATGAAGTGGACTATAATGAAGAACAAGAAGACCTCAAGAAGGATGATCACGCAACAAAGGTTGATCAAAGTACCAGAAGCAAGGAAGCAGAAATGGAAGGTCTGCATACCATGAAACTGAATGATGCCACCACCATTCAAATCAAGGAGGCCACATCACCTCGTAAGAAATCCATAAAGATATCACAAATGGAGCCTCAGGATGAGAATATGGAAAATGAAGAACCCTTCACACCAATCAGGGTTGTGGCAGAACCCTCCCCCATGGATGTCACATTTCAAGGGAGTGCCACCAAAACTAATGAAGTGGATAAAGACGATGAAGAACCCAGAGTACAGATACAAGTTAGACAACCACACAAGGCAACTATCCATGTCGAACAAGGGAAAGATGTACAAACAAGAGAAACCCCAGATATACCCAAGACATGGCTGAATGTGGATATCGCTCAGCTAAAGCCTGTGGTGCAAGATATGATTAGAACCGCACTGGACACACAACAATTAATGCTTGACGCTGATGAAGATTACGACCAGGCCATGCGAGATAAGAAGGAACTTGAAAAATTGGGTAAGAATCTTTCCACCGAGTTATTAACAGTAAAAGAACGAGTTTTGAGGAAAGAAAATGAACTTCAAGAAGTCAAAACACAATACAGCATACTAGAGACGGCGAATACAAAACTGAAAGAACAGGTTCAGGAACTCACAAAGAAGTTAGAAGTGAATGAGACTGAGAAGACACGAATCAATGCCCGAAGTAAAATCTTGGAGTCTCAGCTCAAAGTATACATGGAGGAAGCAGAGAATCTACGACAACGAAATAAAGAACTCATGATAGCTCTTCTGAGTGATCAGCCAGTCGAAGTGCAAGCCAAGACAGAAAAGAATATACAAGAATTGGAGGACAAGGTAGCTAAGTATGAAGATCAGCTCACAAAGGAGCAAGCCACAATTGCCGAATGGGAAAAGAAATACATGGACGATACGGCTGCATTGAGAGCCAAATGGAAAAAAGCGGAGAATAGTTATCTACGGCAATGTAAGGAAGACACAGATCAGATGAATATCATGGCCCAAGAATTGATCAAACACCAGGACACCATTGCAAAAGCTGAGGAAGAAATTAAGCAAAATGAAGAAATAATTAAACAGCTTCAGGAGCAGTTAGAGCAAAAAGCAACGTAGGGGACACCAGTAGTTCCACGATCTGCAGAAGCTACTGTGGAGACTGAGGTACGTCCTCTCTCTCCCCCCTCATATCATTCACCGATAAGGGAGGAAAAGGAGGTTCCCATTGAACCTAACACTTGAGAAATTGCAGAACTGAGCCGACCAGAAAGGGCACTACTGGTGTCCCAACTCACTGCGGATTTTGAAGATCAGATCATCAGGATCATGAAGGAAGCTCACATAGAGAATAAGCAATTAGAGCAAATTTTGAAGCCCTTCAATGTACCATACGGTTTACTTAAAGAACATACGTGACATTATATAAAATCTACGACAAATAAAGATCCAGACTACAATCTCCATTTCAGGCACAATACTTTCAACTATAAATAGGAAGAGTTTGAGAAGGCGGATCCTATATGGAGAAGAAAGCTGTTGGAAAAGAATCCTACACTGCGGGTACAGTGGGAGGCATCACCTTATGAGCTTCAAGTAAATCCATCTTTTTGTCCACTACCCCACCGAAGAGCCTAGACACAATTTTGGGAAGGTCAACGCCAGGGCAGTATTAATAATCAGTGGCTAAACTACCCATTGTTACCTAGTCCGCCACATAACTATATACCGACAGAAGAATATATGGTCAAAACTATGGAATTTTGGATTGCCAGATACGCCACAGTACCTGATTTAGCGGTAAAAATGACCAATAAGATATTCAGCATGATGCTTACGGTAATCAAGGTGTTCCAACACGCAAAATACACATTTTTGAATTTCATCGGCATTACGCAAGGTTCCGAAGCTTTAATTTTTGATTTATCTACTATTCCCAGCCGATTAACTCTCATGGCATATTATTCTCGCCTAATTTTTTTGCCATCGACATATATGCAAACTTTTGAAGAAGCATTTTTCACCGGCTTCTTTGAAATTGAATTCGAAATTTTTGTAACAATGACTTCTAATTTGAATGCGCGATTGGTAGCTTATGAAACCAGTTTCTTTGCGGATCATCGGCAAGCGCCAAAGGACGGAGTAAAGTCCCAACAATGGAAAGAATTCATGATTTGTCACGCTAATCTGCTAAATCAACGAGAGCAAAAAGCCATACAGACATACACACGTCGCCACAAAAAGCCTGTCGGGGACGACAGAGTTCAGGAGGAGGGACGTGTAGAGGGACAATCAAGTAAAAAGAAAAGAAGAAGGAAATCAAAGTCTAAAACTGCTCATTAAAAGAACCATTCTCTGCACAGAGCCCCGTAGGGGCACACACACCAAGGAAAAGCACGCAGCCGGAAGGAGGAACCAGGGCCAACAAGTATCCATGAAGTGCAAGATGATATCAGGAGGTTCCATAGCCATGAGGGTGCTTCAACCTCTTGAGTAACAGAGGATTCTGATCAAGGCTTACAAGCTACATCCTCATATGTGCACTGATGGCGTGCGTGGCAAACCGAATTAACAGGCTTTGAGTAATACAGTAAGGTCCGATGAGTGCAACCACGACAAATCAGAGGGCCACTAAAACGTAATAAGATCAAGGATCAAGCAGAAGTGACCAAAGGATGCGTGTGCTGATCAAGACAAACAAGAAGTAAAGCCTGTCAAGGGACGACAGAGACAAAGAGAAGGAGAGTGTTGCAGAGTAAAGGAGCATAAGAGGAGAGTCCCAAAATTTTCAAAATAATGAGCATATTTTTTTCTTCTTCGAGATCTTCAAGAATTCCCTCAAGCCATGTAAATGCACTAGAGGAGTCCTCTAGTTGCATAATCCCAAATTGTTGTAAAATATCCCTTGTAAATTAGTAGGAAAGTCACTTGGTAGTAATAAAGTGCCGGTCTCTTGTGTGAAAGGACCAAACTTAGGGCACATGTATATAAGTCACTTTGTGACTCTTTGTAGAGACATTTTGCCATTGTGAAGTAGGAGCACTCCTGAATTTTCGAATTTGCCTCTTCCTTGCTGATTTTGATCCTCTTTTTGGTCTTGTATGTGTGTGTGTTGCTTGAAATGTGTGTGTAGGACTGTTGACTACCCCTTCCCATTGATTTTGAGCTGCTGTAGTGTGTGTGCGAACTAGTAGGAGTTGTGGCGTGAGTGTGGGTGCTTCCCACCATTCACCATTTTGGTCATAACTTGAAGCAGAGTTATCAGAATTGAGTGAAACCACTTCCAATAGATGCGTCTTGTCGAGAGCTTTGAAACGAATACCCTATTGCTTATATTCAGAGTCCGGAGCTGGGAGAAATCCTAGATTTTCTGAAAACTGCTGGAGGTGTCGCAGCAGACACTTTCAGCATTTCACTGAGTGTGAGAGGTGGATTAGTCTTTTCTCATGCATGCAAGCTGAGCCACTTCATTTTCCATCACGTGTGCACACGTCTTCATACACTTGGTTAGTTCATTCGATCGGATTGACATTTAAATGTGTGTTAATTTCCCACTATACGCACTTGTGTGGCAATTGAGGTACAGTCTCACTGGCACAAGTCCTTGAGTCTTCTAAGCTCAGATACACACACACGTAAGAGGATAGGTTCCACTTCATTGATCCTATCTCTTTCTAGGATCGTAATGTGTTTCTAAAGAAGTCTAGGACTCATCAAACTAGCTCTAACTCCCTCACATGCTCCACTGAGGATGAGCAAAGAAAGAGAAACTCAGTTTATGAGCCTATCCTAGAGTGGAAGTCTAAATTAAAATTGAATTTAGGAACTATGCTCTTACTAGCCCACCTTGGATCCTCACACGCTCAACTGAGGATGATCGTCTCAAGGAAACCATGTGCTAGCAAGGGCCCTATGGATGCCTAAAAATGATGCTCTAGGAGTTTGGAGGGGGGTTTATATAGTTTTCTGAATGAATTTGGGCCCTTGGATCTAAAGATATCAACTCTCAACCCTAAGATCAACTGCTTTTGATTAGAACCATTACATTTATCAAAGGGATGCCTAGGATTGGTTCTTTATATGATATCTAGGGCAAAGGGGGGGGGGGGGGGGTAGGCACCTTCATTCTCCACCATTGGATCTGGGGCTGATCTCAACCGTCGGATTAGTGCTGACATCAATTTGGATAAGATAAGCTACTATTTTTGGAGAAATTTTGCATTATTGATCTTTGACCATCAAAAAAGCTTATCCGACGAAAAAGAATTGTGGATACTCCTTGCTTTATCTTTAGTGCATCTCCACCCTTGAATGTGAGCTCATCTTGATCGTACAACATGGTTCAATCATTGTTTGCCCTGTGGCAACCCTTCAAGCCTTCAATTTTCTTATTCTAGGAAACTGCAGTGATCTTGAAAACTGGATTTTATGCTCTTTAACCCTTCAAATATCCTTTGATGAAGATGAGAATTTTTAGGCCCATGTTTTAAAAGGTCTCCTTTAGGAGTATGGAGGAAAAACTCCCATTCGAATCTCCCTTATACAAGTTTGACTACATTTGGAAGTTTGCAAGGTGGCATTAAGGTGTAGGAAGCTTTGATAGCCTTGAAAATTTGTACAAATATGTAGCCACATATGATCTTTATACATGTCAAACCATATGGCTAACAAAAATTCCTATACAACATTTTGTAGGGTCTAAGTGGAAAAATTAATTTTTTTACAAAATGCACATGGCATATCAATGTGCGAGAAAATCCATTTTCATGTGAAATTTGGGCTATAGATTGCCTTTGATAGGCTTTACAAGTATATGAACTTTCATGTCATTTGGAGACATTGAAATTTTTGCCCTAATTTCCAAAGTTTGACCAGCTTTGATTGCTACCCTGGATTTGCTTGATTTCTTCCAAAGTTTTCATGTGAACTCCCTTTGACATCCTTCATGCATCTTGGACTTATCAGGGAATTTAGGCTATCTTCACCGAATGTGTTTCATGGAGGCCTTCATGAATGAGAGAGGAGAGAAAATCTCGACGACAATGGATGTGTGTATTCCCTTTTTTGACTAGTTCAAAATCAAATTCCATTAACAATAGAAACCATCGTACTAGTTGTCCAGTATTACAAGGCTTGTTGACTAGATATAATAGAGTCTGATGATCAATGAAGAATTTGAATTTTTTTGCCAATAAGTAGTGTCTAAGTTTCTTCACTATGTATATCATTCCTAAGCCTTCTCGTTCCATAGTGGTATAATTATGCTCCGCTTGGTTTAATTGTCTACTAGCATAGGCTATAGGGTGTTCTAGCTTTCTTGTATCTGCTAATTGTGCTAAGATGCAACCAATGGAAAACTTGGAGGCATCCACGTGAATACGAAATGGTTTATTCCAATCTATTACTTTCAAAATTGGTGCTTAACTCAAATGACTCTTTAATTTGTTGAACCCCTTTTCACATTCTTCTTTCCAGGAAAACTGAGTCAGCAATCCATAAAGAGGCCTCACGATTATGGCATACATGTGAATGAACCTACAATAATATCCACAATGTCCCATAAATGCTTGCACTTCTTTAGCAGTCTTTGGCCTTGGCAAATCCAGAATTACTTTGATTTTGTCTTCATAAGTGGAAATTCCATTCTTAGAGACAATGTGTCCTAAGATATTTCCTTGTCGAACCATGAAGACACATTTTTCTAGATTAAGGCATACTCTATATTGATGACATTTGGCCAATATTTTTCTTAGTTCTGGGATATGCTATAGTCTTATAGCTGAATAGGTACATAAATCATCCATGTATACCCTCATACTCTTTCTCGAAAATTCCTTGAACATATGGCACATTAGTCTTTTGGAAGTGGCTAGGATATTAGTTAGACCAAATGGCATAACCCGAAAAGCATAAACTCTCCATTCAGTTGCAAAGGTTGTCTTGTGTTTGTCTTCAGGAGCAATGGCTACCTGATTATATCTTGAGAAGCCGTCAAGAAAGCTATAGACTTCCTTGCCTTGAATCCTTTCCAACAGATGATCTTGAATCCTTTCCAACAGATAATCTGTGATGGGCAATGGGTAAATATCACGTATGGTGGCGTCGTTCACCTTTTTAAGATTAATGCACACCCTTAATTTTCCATTCTTTTTTTGCACTACCACTAAAGGTGATACCCATTTTGTGTGTTTAATTTCATAAATGAAGCCCGCATCTAACAATTATGTATCTCCTCCTTAATCTTTGCCAAATAAACATCATTATAGGTGTATGGTCTTTGTTTGGAGGGCTTGGCTTCTCTTGTCATAGGAATTCTATGAGCACAAATAGAAGGATATAAACCTTTTAAATCCTTATAAGTCCATGCAAAGACATCTCGATACTCCCTTATAAGTTGTATTTGTTCTTCCTTAGGCGAGACATCGTGTCCTATGAAGGTGCATCTCTCTTCTCCTTCTTCAATAGCTACTATAATTTTCTTGGTCTGCTCTTTGTTGTCATATGCTATCCCTGGCTAAGCTTCTCATTTTGGCATCTGAATAGCAATCTTTCTTTCTTCTAATTCATACTCCTTGAAATTCTCAGGCACCTCGAATTGATCTTGAGGTGTGCTATCTTCTTTTTCATTTTCCATGTCCGGTTCATTTCTTACAGGTTGTAGCATGTCTTGAGTCAACTCTAGACTAGTTTCAATCTCTTCCTTCTTTTTCCTTTCTTCCTCAAGTGGTTCTAGTTCCATTTCTATGCTCTCGTAATCTTCATTCCATTCTTTTTCAATTACCTCTCCTTCATCCGCTTCTTGGAGAACAGCCATGTATAGATTTACATCATATCCTTACACATCTATGTATTCATTCATAGTTATTACTTCTTCATTTACACACATGTCAAGAGTGGCTAAAATCTCCATCCAACCATTGAGTTTGAACTCTTCATCTAGGAATATTTGAGGCATGTAAGCAAGATCTTCTACAAGTCTAGACATCCTTGTCCTGGCTGCCATCTTTGTCTCCTTTCTTCTTCCCTTTTGGCTGCCTTACACATCCATAGGTGAGTATCTTCGTTCATCCATGTTTGAATACTCGACCCTACACTATGAATGGATAATTATCGTCTTCCTTGTATATCGGGTTCCATTGCATAGGAGGGAAACCTTGATAAGTATAAGTATGGATGTTTCTCCTAGTTGTCGTTCCTCCACGCTGCAAATACACGGCATCTTTAAACCAATCTTGCACTACCTTAAGCTGTCTCATGAAAGGCCTTCCAAGTATCATCTCATAATTTCTAGCCTTTTTAAATTGACATATTGCTAAGGTGTGCTCGAATTTGAATACGCAAGTGGTAAATACTATGTTTTCTAATAATCCTAAGGCTCATTTCGTGTGTCCAACTGCCATTTGAATCTTCATTCTAGTGGGTCGTAGGGCTGGCTTTCCCCATTTCTCCCATATTTCTTTGGTCGCAATTCCCACTCCACCTCCCCAATCTAATATGGATTTAGAGGTATAACCTCTATAATTGATAGGGATACATGTCTTTCCTTCATCTCCCTCACTGAAATCTCCAACCTTGTCAGCTAGGATTTTAATACTAACTACCTCATGTTGGGAAAGATGGATGGACACTTCAAGAAATGAGTAGGTACTGCCAATTCCTACTTTGTACTAGCCACTTCTTGCTTCAGAATTGCGTTGTAGGCCCTCTTACCTTTCCAATGACACTATGCAAGTGCCTATGTACTTTGGAAATGATGTGAGAAATGATTGAACCAAAACACACTACTTCCAAGTTGACAGATCAATGAAAACCTTCTATTTTTGTTCACACACATGCTGCTTGTTATGCTCAGTGCTTCTAGTATAGTAGGAATTAGAAAAAATCCTTTTGGAGATATCAAATTAGCTTAATGAGCTAATGATTCCAAGTGGAATCATTTAAAATGATGCACTATACACAGAGCAATCAATTTAGCAATCAAATCATTAGCCTCGATTTTTTAGGACCTCTGCAGAGTTTGACCAGTGAGTGCTTCGATGTGCTTTTCTCCAAATTGGCTAAATGGATTATCTTCAAAAGTTGTGAGCATGTAGAAAACTTGGAGCTAATTCCAACAAGATATAGAACTTTAAAAATGATAAAGAAATGACTGAGATATGAGCAGTACAAGTTGATTGTTATGAGTAACTATGATAGAGAGACCATAGATGAGAAGTATTGATCTATTGTATTAGAACAAAATCTTGTACAAGATCATAGGCATGCTACTCAAAGCCTAATGATGATGAGTAGTATAAGCTATAATGTAAGCCTTACTCTCTTACAATGTGATCAAGGAGAACTCGGGAAATGGAGTCACATATCCCGCGAGTTTTTTGACATCTTTTATAGATGTGATATTTTAATTTGAATTTGAATCCTCCATTGGCTCTCTCTAAAAGTAGTCCTCCAATCTAGTAGGTATTCTCTCAAGTAGAGTCGAGACTTTTCCAACTAATAAGTCCCACAAGTTTAGGGGTAGTTAAAATATTCTTTTAAGTCAAAAAAATGACTTTTACAAATGGTAAAGATAAAAACTATCTAGCAATTATTTCCATGGAGCTTGAATTGTACATAAACTCTAGCCAAATGTGTAGGCTTGGTATTTGCACTAACAGCTCCCCCTCAAGCCAAACATTTTGGCTTGGTCTTCTTCTTCAATCTTCTTGAATGTCCGGCAATCCAATCATAGACTTAAACCTGCAAAGTTTTGTACCATCTAATGCTTTAGTCAATAAGTCTGCACATTGCATATTAGTTGATACATAAGCCAATTGAATTTCGTTGCTTAATAGCTTCTCTCTCACATAATGATAGTGGACCTCTATATGCTTGGTCCTAGCATGATAAATAGGATTTGCTGCAAGATGTAGTGAGCTTGTATTATCTCCAAAAATCATTGGAGATGTACTATGCAAACCCAAATCTACATATAAGAATCTGATCCATATGGCCTCTTGAGTAGCATTGGAAAATCCTCTATACTCTGCCTCTGTAGAAGATAAAGCAACAGTAGGTTGCTTCTTTGAGGACCATGATATAGGTTTATCACCTACAAAAGATAGGTATCGTGAGGTATTTCTTCTATCATCTTTGCAACCTGCCCAATCTGCATCTGAATATATCTTGATGTCCAATTCTGAAGTATACGGAAAATACAATCCTTGATTTTGAGTGCCCTTAAGGTATGTCAAAATATTCTTGGCAACTTCCAAATGAGGTGCCCTAGGTTTGTGCATAAATTGACTTAAAACACTTACTCCATAAGCAATATCAATCCTTGTCAATGTAGCATAGTTCAAGCTTCCCACTATGCTTTGGTAACGTGCAATATTCTCAAGCACGTCACCTCCATGAGCACTTAACTTTTGGTTTACCTCCATTGGAGTACTTGCTACCTTGGCATCCTGCAATTGAAACTTCTTTAACATGTCTTCTATATACTTTCTCTGAGTAGTGTAAATTCGAGAGTTAGTATAGACTAACTCAAGTCCAAGAAAATATTTTAGTGATCCAAGGTCACTAATTTTGAACACCTACATCATTTGATTCTTGATGTGCTTGATGCCATTAGCATCATTACCTGTGAGTATGATATCATCAACATATACACATAGGTATATTACCTCTGAATTTCTCCTCTTAACAAACAGAGAAGTATCTGCTTTACTCATGATGAATCCTTGATCCTGAAGGTATGTAGTCAACCTATGGTTCCATGCCCTAGGTGCCTGTTTTAATCCATAAAGAGCTTTGTTCAATTTACACACATATGTTACCTTGCTTGGGTCCTCATAGCTAGGAGGTTGAGACATGTACACCTCCTCTGAAATCCAGCCATTTAGAAATGCATTCTTTACATCCAATTGATACATGTTCCAATTCTTTGATGCAGCCACACTTACCAATACCCTGATGGTTGGAATTTTAGCCACAAGTAAGAAAGTTTCTTCATAATCAACTCCTTGGGTTTGCGCAAAACCCTTAGCCACATTCTAGCTTTGTACCTGCTTATTGATCCATCAGAATTCCTTTTGATCTTATAGATCCATCTACAACCAATTACCTTCATAGACTCCTTCTTTGGTACTAGTTCCCAAGTATCACTCTCCTTGAGTGCTTCAATTTCCTCATCCATAGCTTCTTTCCATTCTGCCTTGGTCTTTGCCTCATGGCTCTTCAAATGGCAAGTCTTTTGCAAGATAATAAGAGTGCTTAGTAACTAAGGAAGTGTCATACCCATATCTGATTGGCTTCTTGCTCTCCCTTTGTGATCTTCTGATTGCTTGGTTGGATGATTGAGGTATATCCTCTGATTTCTTCAAGACTTTGCCTTTGGACTTCCATGCCTTGAATTCTTCTAAGTTGATGATGTCCTCATCATCTGAGTTGATGTCCTCAATCTAATTAGGCTCCTCCTTAGTGAGGCTTGGAAACTCCTCTTCCAAGTCATAAGGTAGCTTTACTTTCCTGCATTCACTTTCAAACCAAGAATCATTCTCATCAAAGACAACATCTCTACTAACCATAAATCCTTTGTTAGAAGGATTGTAGAACATGTATCCTTTTTTATTCAGGTCATACCCTATGAAGATGCACTTCTCTACGTTAGGGTCTAGCTCTAGGTAGTCCTCATGCATGTAACCTTTTCTTGAGAAGGGTAACCTGTGAGATTTTCCAAACTAACAAGCACCACATTTATAGATCATGTGTTGCTTGGATACATTAGGTATCCCAAGCACACATTGATCTCTACATATTTGCTTTAAGGTTCTTTCACCAACATGACCTAATCTCTTATGCGAAATTTCAAGCTCTGATAGTGTTTGATCTTTGTAGCTATAAAGTGCAATATTCCTTGTATCTTCAAGTTCAAAAGTGAATGATCTACCTGTCTTTTCTCCTTTCACAATTCTCTTGAATCCATGTTGGGGATCCGCCAAAATGCTCCATATTGGTTAAACCTGACTTGCAAACCCTTTTCCACAATATGTCCAACACTCATCAAGTTCTTGGTAATTATAGGTATATATAGAACCCTGCTCAACAGATTTCTATTTCCATCAGAGTTCTTAACATTTCCTACTTTAATCACTGAGTGCTTGGTTTCATCACCTGTTTGTACCTCATGCTTACCCTTGGTTCCTCAAGATCAAAGAGAAGAGCTACATTGCCTGACACATGGTTTGAGCATCATGAGTCAATGTAGAATAGATGGTCATCATTTATACCTATTTTTGAAGTCATATTCATAATCAGAAGAGAATCCTCTTGCTCCTCTGTGTAGTTGTTGTAGTGTTTCCTTGATTTGTAGCCTCCTTGCTAGTTGCTATTGTAGTTGTTGTTGAAGTTGTTATTGTATCCTTGATGATGATTGAATCTTCCTCTTGATTATGTATATCCACCTCTTTGATAACCTCTACCTCTCTGATTCTTGAAGTTCCTGTAACACTCATCTGTAGTATGATTTGACAATCCACAAATATTACATGGTGAGGAGTTATAAGATCTCCCCCTACCTTGCTTACCTCCTCTGCCCCTTCCTCTTGAGGTTCTACCTCTCCCTGCATACTTGGCTTGGGAGGTAGCTCCTTCATCCTCAATCTTCTTGTTCTTCCCTTTCTCTTTGGACTTACTTTTATCAGTGTATAGGGCAGAAGAGCTATTACCTCTCGATGAATCTCTATTCTTATTGAGCTTGGCTTCATGGGAAGAGTTGTCCCATGAGTGTGGTAAGGTATGGAATCTGCATGTCCATGTACAAGTCCATGGCAGTTGTGAAGCTCTCCCATTTGTCATCAGCTTTAATACCATTGATTACTTGTCTTACAAGCTGCTCCTCTTCAATTTCTTCTCCTATGCTTGCCAATTGATCAACTACATCTTTGACTTTGTTCACATACTCTGAGATGCTTGGCTTGGGTTGCTTTCTTTGAGTGGTAAACTCAATCCGCAATTGGTTCTTCCTAGCCCTTGTGTTGGAAGAGAAATATAAAGACAATGTTTCCTAAGTCTCTTGGGATGTCTTATAGTTTCTAATGTGTGGGAGAAGAAAATCAAAATTTGAGTTAAGTAAGTAAGACCTTGCTAATGCATCCTTGGCACACCATGTGTTGAGTCTTTCATGCTCCTCTCTTGTAGTTTGCTTCTCAATATGGGCATCTCCTCATCTCCTAAGATGTATCCATAAAGATGCCTTCCTTGCAAGTATGTCTTCATCCTCAAGGACCATGCTTGATAGTTGTTCCTATCCAATTTATCAATGAAAGAAGGAAATCCATCTCCCATTTTACCTTAGCTTTGCTCTGATACCACTGTTGGGAAAGATGGATGGACACTTCAAGAAATGAGTAGGTCTTCTTGCTTCAGAGTTGAGTTGTAGGCCCTCTTACCTTTCCAATGACACTATGCAAGTGCCTATGTACTTCGGAAATGATTGAACCAAAATAGACTACTTCCAAGTTGAGGGATCAATGAAAACCTTCTATTTTTGTTCACACACTTGCTGCTTGTTATGCTCAGTGCTTCCAGTACAATAGGAATCTTTTGGAGATATCAAATTGGCTTAATCAGATAATGATTTCAAGTGGAATCACTTAAAATGATGCACTATACACAGAGCAATCAATTTAGCAATCAAATCATTACCCCCGATTTTTTAGGACCTCTACAGAGTTTGACCAGTGAGTGCTTTGATGCGCTTTTCTCTAAATTGGTCAAATGGATTATCTTTGAACTGTGAACATGTAGAGAACTTGAAGCTGATTCCAATAAGGTATAGAACTTTAAAAATGATAAAGAAATGACTAAGATATGAGCAATACAAGTTGATCGTTATGAGTGACTATCACAGAGAGACCATAGATGAGAAGTATTGATCTATTGTATTAGAACACAATGTTGTACAAGATCATAGGCATGCTACTCAAAGCCTAATGATGATGAGTAGTATAGGCTATAACGTAAGCCTTACTCTCTTACAATGTGATCAAGGAGAATTCAGGAAATGGAGTCACATATCCCGCGAGTTTTTTGACATCTTTTATAGATTTGATATTTGAATTTGAATTTGAATCATCCATTGGCTCTCTCTAAAAGTATTCCTCCAATCAAGGAGATATTCTCTCAAGTAGAGTCGTGACTTTTCCAATTAACAAGTCCCACGAGTTTATTGGTAGTTACAAATATTCTTTCAAGTAAAAAAAATGACTTTTACAAATGGTAAAGATAAAAACTTCCTAGCAATGGTTTCCATGGAGCTTCAATTGTACATAAACTCTAGCCAAATGTGTAGGCTTGGTATTTGCACCAACACATCATCCCTCATCTCACTTTTTTCTGACTTAATTTCAAGTTGGTTGGTGATTTTCTCTCTTAATTGAGGCTTCACTTTGAAGAGTTCTTCCAGAGTCAGAGTACATGGTATTTTACTTTTTTAAGGTGTTGTACTATGTCAGAGGTTTTGATTGATGGATTCTGTTCCTTTCTCCTCACTAAGGGGACACGATATAATTCAGCATTATGTTCATACTCCCCCATATAGTTTGGTAATAGATTCACACTGTCTTCCTCATCTTTGTTGTCATCTAGTTGAGATGATCTTTCTAGGTTTAATTCAGGAATTGATAATTCAACCTCGCCTAATACTTCTAACTCCTCAAAAGGTGGTTCAATTCCTTCTGTTTTCTTCCATCTATCTTCTTGAACTCTTGCCCATAAGTCTCTAGGCCATTCCGTGTCTACTTCTAGGATTACGGATCCTTCTTTTTTACTTTCATGGCATTTTTCTTCATAGTTCTCGTTTTTCTTTCCTTCTCTAGGGTGACTAGGTGCTACACATTCTTGAAATTCTTTTTCAAAAATCCTTGTGCTGGGTAGTGACTGAACAGGTTTTTCTAAAGTTCTCTACTTCAATTAACTTCTTACATATTTCCAATCTCTTTTTCTCTAAGTCACATCTTGGGTATTCTCTTTCGTGTTGCTCCATGGGTGGGCCTACCTTTATTCGTGCTTGGTATGCTTTAATCCACATGGATAAATCTTCTGGCATCGGATCGGCTAAAACTGATCCTGCCTCTTATCTTTGATGTTTTTCTCTCTCCTTGTTAGGTTTTACTTTAGGCTCTGGTTCCTTGTCTTGGTTTTGCTTGTTATTCTCATTCTCCAACTTTTGTTGTAGTCTTTTATCTTTTCTCTATGAGTCCTCCATCTTTGGGTTCGTTTAGACTTAGCACTTTTCTTAGAATCTTTAGAATGGCCTTCTCTTGCTTTTGTTCCTCTTTGGGGTGAACACTTCCTTTGCTTGTATCGAAAGTTGATTCTTTTATTTTTAGATTTGTAGTATCATTGATTCTATAGTGAAATCCATGCATGATTGAGGCATCCGTAAATGATTTCCTCTTCGACCTCATCATCTTCATTCACCGGCTCTTTTGGTTTACTAGCTGCTTCTTGTTGATCCACCATGTGATCTAGCTCATCCCATCTTCCATTATCATGTATGTCATTATTCAAATCAGTGTTCAAAGTAGATTTCTCATCATTATTCTCTAATTCTAAATACGAACTTGAGTCTTCTAAGCCCAACTTCTTATAGTGATTCATTCTTGACAAGTGCTTGCCTGCCTATTTCTTGCATTTGGATTTACTCATCTGTTAGTAGTGATGACCTTGGACATTAAGATTCACTTGTCCTTACATGTATGTATGAGTGACTTGGAGAGCTTCTTCTAACTCCACCTCTATAATAGGTGCTGAAAAAAGTTTACTTTTTTGCTTTGTGACTTTCATCCTTCAAATCCACAACGCCATCTTTTACCCCTCCAAAAGCATCCTTGATCAATTCATGTGTAAATCGAATGGTTCTTAGATTTCCTTGCAAGTTAGTGACTTCTTCTTCTAGGAATGATGATTTTGTCCACTATTAAATGTAAAGTATTCATTTCACTTGGGTATATCTTTCAAAATTTGGTTTGTAAATAGGAAGCTTCAATTAATCTTCTATTTCAAATTTAGTCCACGTCTCAATTGTTCTAGGCATATTGTGTAGAATGTGAAAGGCCCGAATCTATTGATATATTTAGGTAGTGATGTGTGTCAACACTTTAGGACTACTGGGGTAATTTTTTCCCTCTTTAGGATGTTTTTTCCATGGCTTGTATATACGCATATAACCCTAACAGGTGACTTATCTTTCTACATTAAAGTGGTAATACATTCAGTATTGTGTGTTGTGATCCAAGCTTCTCCTTCTTCCTTGTGTTGTTCACGTGCTTCTACAGACCTCAAACTCCAACAATTGGTATCAGAGAAGGTTTCCGCTTTATCTAAGACACCATTGACACCCTCCCATCATAGTCTCAGAATCACACAAAAATTGGTGAGCATACTCAAGGTGATAAGGAATCAAAACAGCTTTGCTATGTGGTGTCAAAATCGTGATATGAGCTCGTTTCGACCTCCAAACACACTATCATAATGCCAATGTAGGAAATTTTGTCTTTTTGTGCTAAAGATATATATAGGTTTTGGTTCACCAATATAAGCATCTCAAAATCTGCTACATGCTTACTAGAACTCAATAGGGTAGTTATGTGCAACTTTTTGAGATACATTCATTTTTCTACATCAGGGTATTTTAACCAATGGCCATGGCTAAAAGCAGTGATGTATTCTATATGTTGGCTATTGAGGATAAGTTGGACGGTAACAATTACCCATTATGGGCTTATATGATGTGTCATGTATTGGTTGCAAAAGAACTATGGAATATTGTGTAGGGTGTTGAAAAACATCCTATTACACCTGCAAACACAATTGTTGAAGGTGATGCAGATGGCGATATTCTTCATGTTCCTCTTTGTATTGCAATTCCTATTGCACCTACTATAGAGAAAATTCGTTTGGATGGCAGAGATGCTCAGGAACATGCATTGATATCCTTGTCTGTCAAATGTTCAATTACTCCTCACATTCACTCTTGCAAAACATCTAAGGATGCTTGGGATATACTTACTACTTTATAATAGGAAAGGAATGAGGCTCGTGTTGCTTACCTCTGAAAACAGTTGGAGAGTGAGCACATGAATGAACAAGATTCCATGGACAGTTATGTGACAAAGATCAAAGATTTGAAGGAACAATTGATTTCTATTGATGAACACTCCCCTGGCAGTTCACTTGTGCAGACTCTCTTGAATGGTCTTCCCGATTCATATTAGAGCTTTGCCTCTATTCTTCATTTGATGATGAGAGGTGATCCAAATGCCTCAACATTTGAGGAGTTAGTCTCTGTTCTATTGTAGGAAGATCAATCTAGGCAGACAGGTCCATTATGTGTGTTGTAGATCAAGCTTTCTTGGCTAGTCAGAAGGGCAAAGGTAAATAGGGCCCTTCTACTGGTAAGCAGAAATTTGCTAATTCTACACAATCAAAGAAGGATGACAGAGACAAGAAGAAAACACAAAAGAAAAAATTGTTTTGCAAGTAGTGTAATGGAAATGATCATGTGATAAAGATTTGCCCAACAGTGGCTCCTAAAAAGGCAAGGAAGAAAGAGACTAGAATGGTTGTTGTAGAGGCCTCTACACCCAAAACAGAGTCTACTAATCTTGTGCATATTGTTAAGTGTTAAAATGTTAAAACCGCTTCGTTCTAACTATCAGAAGTGAGTAAACCGACATAAGTGGGTTCTTGGGAGTGGTAGGGGTCTGTTAGACAGAGGCCCTATACTTAGTTCCCAAAATAAATGAAATCTATTGTCCTTAAACAGTGTCGACACAGTCTTAGCTCAGTTACCAGTAGCAACTAGACTATACCAAACTTATCGGTACCTTGGTACCGAATTACTTCAAGCTAACATCCTACTGTAACAGTACAGTAACCCATCCTTCATCAAGACAGTGCTCATAGTCAAGCAACCGAATCACAGAAGGTATCTACGGGTTCAACTTACAGTATGAAGACTATCACACCCTAGAATTACCCTTAATCCTAGGTAATTTCTCACCGTAGATTGAGATCAGCACTACTTCTGCACAATGCTCTAGGGAAGATCACTACAGTCACACATACTTAGCAGTTCAACAAGGAGAAGAACACTACGTCGTACAACTTAGCAGAACAATTCGTCATAACGATCCACAGTAACTCTTCCAGACAACGATTCAACGTCTTACTAAATGGATTAAATTCACCAGGTAACCGAGATTGACAGATAACAACACAGAACACCACAGAGTACGCAAAACTCAGACAAGACGCAATACCGCAACACTTAAGATTCACTGCGCAAACTCAATCAAGAAAGAATAACACAGCTACACACGACGACCCAGAGTACTCAGAAACTAAACACCACACACTGCTGCAACATTCAAACAGACAACCAGACGAACAGTCTGGTGATAACACGAGAATTAGACCAAAAATTCCCCGCGCTCTCCATGCCCCCGGAGCACTTCTTTTCATTGCTTTATAAAGATTTACAAATATGCACGTAACAACCTTTCGCGCGTGTTTTACAAAGATTTCCGTTACATTTGTCCCACTCCGGTGGCCGACTAACACTGGCACGCACAGTGGACTCGAACCCGCAAGTTTTTTACAAAATTACTGTTCATCGACTATACCTTCTAAGTACATGTTCCGGGCTACTCTAAAAGTTCGGGCGATCTTTTTCTTAAGTGTTTCTAGTAATTGTTTTAATGTATCTGGTTCTAGTACTTGGGCATCTACTCTAACATAACTTATGGATATTGCTTCGGTTAACAAAATTTCGGCCTGTGTTTGCAGAAAGGCCTCTTGCAGATAAAAATCATTGGCTAATGCCGCATCTCTAGACGTCTTCATCTCTTCGAGTTGTTGTTCCATCTTCTGTACTCTTTCTTTAATGTTTGCCAGCTAATTTTCGCGCCTCTCTATCTCCTGAACTTGAAAATCTATGGTTTTGATGTATGAATCTTTCTCTCGTTTGAGATTTTCAATAAGCTTCTGTGTCTGGCCTTCCTTTGTTAGGTAGTGCTTGAGCATGTTATTTACGTCTTTCAGATTATCATTCGTTCTATGCAATTCTTCTTTTGTTCTCTTCTGCTGTAATTGCTGTTCTTGATTCTGCTGCACCAGTTCTTGTAGTTGCTTCCTGGTTTCATCGAGTAAGTTGCCTAAGGCGATCAGTGCATCTTCCTTGTCCTGGATATCTTGCTTCAGTTTGGTTATTTCTGCATCGGCAACTAGTAGCAGCTCTTCCTTCTCTTTTGTTGTTGCCTGTGCTTCATCTCGCTGAGCTGTTATTTGTTCATGTTCTTGGATTCTGGCCTGTAGCTGCTGTACTTGTTCATGAAGCCCATGATCTTCGGTCTTCACGGCCTGTAGTTCTTCTTGGAGGGGTGTGATGTCTGCCTCCATTACTTCCAATTTATGCTGGAAGTCTTCGCGAATACTTTCTGTGATTTGCTTTAGTTGTTGCGGCAATTTTCTTGATAATTCGATTAGCATCTGACCCATTGATTCTAATTGAGCAAATACTGGTGTGGAGGGTGGTGGGAGAGGGAGATGAGGTTGGGAAGACGATGCAGTAAGTTGTTGTGAGGTCGGAGGGGAGTAGTTGGGGGATGAGTCAGAAGAAGCTGCGGGCTCGATGGGTGCATTAGGTGGAGTAGGAAGGTTTGGGTTTAGTGGAGGTTCCGGTGGTGGAGTGGGAATTACGGTTTGAGTTGTTACCTGGTTTGTATTTTGTTGTTTCTGCTCCAAAAATGTGGACTCTACTGCCTTAATTAGTCTGTCCAATGCATCTTTAGCAGCTTGTTCTTCCTCTGTTTGTTGTTCTTCTTCAGACTGCTGATTCGATGTTTCTTCGGTCGATGTTGTTTCAGCTTCCTTACGAGTTTCTTATTGTTGCTCCTGGGAAGATTGCGCAGAGGATTGATTTTGCATGGAGGTTGTGGTGTCGTGAAATGTTTCTTCATGCTGTTTATCATCTTCCTTGTTGTCGTTCTTGTTTCCTTCGATAGAGCCTTGTGCTTCACTCTCAGAAGAGCTAATTCTGATCCTTTTCCTGTGGAAAAGCTAGTTGAGTTCTTCTTCATCTTCTTCTTTCTCATCTGATGTGGGGTAGTCTGGATCTCGGCGTACCTCCTTTGTTTACCTGTTTTATGATAGTTATGCATTCCTTGTGGATTCGGTGGAAGAAAAAAGAGGCGAAGTTCACTAGTTCTCGTGCGGTTAGTTCTATGGCGGAGTAGAAAGGGCGGGATATTCCATATGTGCGTTTTTGGAGGTTGAGTATGGCTACTAAAAATTGAAGGGCTGATCGTTCGGGTTCCGGTCGGCAGAGGATTGCATACTCGTTAGACGAATGTCTGGGAAATAGTTCACTCATACGTGCGACTATCAGGCTTGGGCCATTTTCTCGGCCTTGCGACGGGAGTCTAAAAGCTTCTGCAAAGGCTTGCAGGGTGATAAGTGTTCGGGAGGGTAAGGAAGTGATAGCCCATCGTTGCTCATTGGCGGGTGTGTTGGCTATGGCGGAGATGATATTGGCGAAGAATGGGTGGGACTCCATTGAATGCCAAGGCAGTTCAGCGAAGTTTGCCAACCCACGTATGCGCAGGTACTCTCTTACCTCGGTAGGGAGACCATCATGGAAAGCGGCGTAATTAGCCAAGGCTTCCATGGCGCACACGAAGACACAGAACACAGGTACACAGAGCACAGTGAAAACACAAAGCACAATCACATAAACACAATAGCGTTTTTTCGGCGAACTGGAAAAGGTTATATAGTGGTGCTGTAGCAGAGAGTAATCAAAAGCAGTAATAATCACGCGACAGGGGGATGATAATCCTTAACTTCGGTATGCATGCATGAAGAGCTCGAAGGGGCAGGGCGGCTTTAGTCATAAATATCGTTCAAAACGCGGATATTTACAGACTTATATTATTAAGTACGCAAAATTAAAAGAAGGAAAAGAAAAGGAAAGAAAAGCGAGCGCCAAACGACGCGGCCCACCGAAAAACGTTTCAGTGCGGGTTAGATGCATGTTGGTATGGCCGCAGCTTCGAACCGTTGATTACTTTTGGAAGAGGATTTTTGGTCAACGTAGTCAACCGAAAAGTTGCTGGGCCCACTTGTTCTAAAATCCGATAAGGGCCATACCAGCGTAATTTGAATTTACCAGCAGACCGATTCGACTTTGCATTATAAAAAAGGGCAAGTTGTCCCACCGTAAAAACTGGAGTTTTCAAGTGTCGATCATGCGTTTGAGCCTGTCTTAGTTGTACTTCCTGCATAGTTAAAAAGTTGTGCCATTGTTGTTCGTCTAACTCTCTGAGTGTATCCAACTGAAATGACAGTGAGTCTTCCGGTAGCAGTTTCTGAGCGATTGCTACTCGTAAACTTGGTATAACTATCTCCATTGGTGCTATTGCTTCTAATCCGTAAGCTAGTTTGAAAGGTGTTAATCCGGTCGTTACCTTGTATGTAGTCCGATATGCCCATAACGTTGCAGGTAGCAGTTGATCCCATCTTTCCGGTGCTTCCATGATCAATTTTCGAAGCTTATTCAGCAGAGTTTTGTTTGTACTTTTGGCCAAACCATTAGCACAAGGATAATAAGGGGAACTAAACTTATGCGTGACCTGGAACGACTGTGTTAGTGCCTTCATTAAATTGTTTACAAAATGAGTGCCTTGATCTGAAACAAGTTCCAGTGGTAAACCAAAATGTGGAAAGATATCGGTTAGCAGACACTTTGCTACCGTAACAGCTGTAGCAGACCATAAAGACCAGGCTTCTGCCCATCTGGTTGCATAGTTTGTACAGGTCAGAATGTAACGGTTGTTACTGAAGACTGCTGGAGGTGTAATCGGATCAATAAAATCTAGACCCCACTTCTAGAAAGGTTCCAATGGTAAGATGGGTTGTAGAGGGAAAAGATGACGTTGCAGGGGCTGTCCAGATCTTTGACAAGTATCACATTGTTTGACAAAATGTGATACATCTTTGTACATAGTTGGCCACCAGAGACCACTTTGCAGAATTTTCCGGTGTGTTAAGTCTGCAGCAAAATGGCCACTAGAAGGAATTGAGTGATCCAAAGTAATAACTGAGTTAACTTCATGTGGTGGAATACATCGAAGTAAAATTCCAGTATGATCCACATAGTATAATTCGCCAGCAATTAACCGAAATCGGCGACTAAAGACTACAATTTTCTCACGTACTACCGTAGAAGTCTGAGATGGAAGACATCCATCAATAAGAAAGGTCAGGATCTGATCGTAATATGTAGATGGTATAGGTGGGTCTGTAATTTCATCATTTGTTGGTTCAGAGACATAAATTGCCGGAGTTGTGTCATCTATGCCCACCGGAGCTTCACCGGAATCTAAGCGGGAGAGGAAATCTGCTAAGGCATGTGAACTGCCTGGTCGATGAATAACTTCATAGTCAAATTCCTGTAAAAGTAGAACCCATCGTGCTAATCGACCACCTAGATGTTGTTGCCGAACTAGATAGACAAGTGCATCATGATCTATATGAAATGTAAATTTACGGCCCAACAAATAATGTCTGAATTTCTTGACAGAATATACTAGCCCTAGACATTCTCTTTCTGTTACAGAGTAATTCTTCTCGGCAAGGGCTAATCTTCGACTTGCATAGTACACTGGTCTGAACCACTTATCAATTTGTTGCATCAAAACACTTCCTATTGCTATATCTGAAGCATCAACAAATACATGAAATGGGCGATCCCAGTCTGGCGGCTGTAAGATGGGAATTTGTGTTAATAAATTCTTTAAACGATCAAATGCTATCTGACACTCCTGAGTCCACTCAAATTGTCTAGGAGTCTTGGTGATTAACTTGTTCAGTGGTATTGCTAAATGAGCAAGCCACCGTAGGTGTCGACCATGCCATCTTACTTGGCCCATGAAGCGCATAACTTCCTTCGGTGTAGTGGGCACCGGGGCTTCTAATATTGCCAAAATTTTATCTGGATCTACTTGTATACATTGTGCAGATACGATGTGACCAAGTAGCTTGCCACATGAAACCGCAAACACAGATTTGTTTGGGTTTAAATAGAGTCTATATTCTCTGCATTTCTGGAAGCAGCACCGTAAATGGAACAAGTGTGCTATCATCTTACCGAAAATTGAAAAATCGTCAAGGTAAACTTGCATAAAAGAGGTGAGATAAGGAGAAAATATTTCCTGCATACATCTTTGAAATGTACTTGGGGCATTTCTTAATCCAAACCACATAACAGTACATGCGAAAACACCCCAGTTGGTAATGAAGGTGGTCTTCGGTATATCCTGTTCAGCCATTCTAACTTGATTATATCCATTGTACCCATCTAAAAATGAATACGTTTCATGTCCTGCTACTCTATCAAGCATTGTGTCAAGAAAAGGGATCGGAAAACGATCAGGCATTGTAGCTGCGTTCAGTTTCCGGTAATCTACACATATTCGCAACTGCTTATTCTTTTTCGGAAGAATAACAATTGGTGAGATCCACTCAGCATGCTCTACAGGTACAATGAATCCAACCTTCAATAGCCTATCAAGTTTTGCTTTTACCTGTGATGCATAATTTGGATTCATCCGGTAGCTGGATTGCTTGATCGGTTTTGCTTCCGGCTTCAGCATGACTCTGTGCTGATAGATGCGCCGGTCCAATCCTTTCATATCTTTGTAGTCCCATGCAAAGATGTCGGAGAATTCTCGGAGTAACTGGATTAAGTCTGCTTGAAATGTTCCCGATAAGTTTTGCTTTAACTTGACAAGACGCGGATGATCTTCATCGCCTAAATTATAAGTGATCAACTGATCTTCTGGAACATAAAATTGTCGAGGCTTCTCTGTATCGTCAGCTGGCTTAAAAAGTTGTTGCAGTTGAGCATCATCTATAGCAGCAGTATCTTCCTTCTTATCTTCTTCTGTTACAGTCATTACCGTACAAACTGCAGGGTTCCAATTATCTACAACAGATTGTAGATCAATAGTGCCTAGGGAGATCAAGTCAATGTTATTTTTCAGAAACTCTTCTTCTTCATCATCTGACAATCCATCTAACATATGGATTGTTCCGCCAAATACGATCTAGCATGCAACTCACAAGGTTGTATAGCATCTAATTTTACAATGTATTTACGATTTTTATCCTTAAAAGTAAGCTCTTGTGCAGACCAATCCTGTATCACCTTAGCGTGCTTCAGCCAAGGTCGGCCGAAAAGGAGGTTGTAATCCAGAGTGGATTCTGGTAAATCTAGTATGACAAAGGTCATTTTAAATGTTGTACCTTGTAAAGTGATTGGTACATTTTGTACAAGTCCTATGGGATGGACTCTTGATTGGTCGGCCATTCTGACAAAAAACTGAACTGGTTCGATTTTGGTCCACCCTAACCTTTTACATAGTGCAGCAGTAGCAATGTTGACTCCAGATCCTCCATCAATTAGTACCTGTGTGATTTTATGATTCTTATACCATACTGTAATTAAAGGGATTGAATGATCGACCGTAGAATCGGGTTCCGGTTGTACTGTTGCTGTCGCCGGAATGCAGGAAGGCACAGGACTGAACTGTTGTTGAAATTGCTGTCAGATTCCTGGTACTAGTGCAAGTAATTGGCCCAAAGGAAGAGTGATGGATGCTTTAGATAAAATTTCCCAGGCCTTTTGTGATTGGATTGTTTCCATAGATTCTGAAGATGATGCGTCTGCTGAAGATGATGTGTTTGCTGCTGATGATATACTTGCTGCTGATGATGTGCCTGCTGCTGAACTGGAATCCTGTTGTTATGCTCCTGCTTTGGTTAACGGAGTCTGGGTTACCGGAATAGGATCTGGGAAGACTGGAGGTTCTACGGTGGTCCATTGACTAGCTTTGTTGTACATCCTTTGTTGTTCGTGTATACCTGGTTCAAATAATTCTGCTGCAGGCTGTAGTTGTTTACCGGAGCGGGTCTAAATTACTGCAGCGTGTGTTTCTACTGGTGTGATTTGTACCATATTAGCCATTGGATTTTGTCGTTCCTTCTTCCTCTGATCATATTCAGCTGCATCCTTACAGAATCTTCTAATGTGACCAAATTCACCACAGAAATGACAGTGTGGTGGTGGCAGATTGGGATTTTCCGGTGGTGGTCCGGTCTGCCAGCGGTTTGCATTATAGTTGTTATTTCTCTGTCCTCTATAATTTCGATATCCTTGTTGCTGATCGTTCCTCATTTATGGAGGCACATAATGATTGGCTGGCTGCCTTGGTTCCTGTATAATAGCATTGACAGTTGCGGTTCCCTGCACTTTGGCGTTGTATGCGCAGTTTTCGGTGGTGTGTCCGGCAGTGTTGCAGATAGCACAGAATAGCTGATTAAGTGCACAAGTGGCACTAGTATGGCCTGAATTCTTGCATGTGATGCAGTATACTTGTCTGGTCATATCTTCGGCGACATTTCTGTTTGTTTTTTACCATTCCAGATCTTCTGTAAATCCTCCAACCTTGTTTTCTAGTTGTAGAGCCATTGCGATTACTGCATCTAGCATCATAGCTCCTACACAGCGTATGATCATAATCTGTTTAAGTTGTGGAGTCAAGCCATTGATGAACCACTGAGTAATAACGTCGTCCGGTAGGTTGGCGTGTGCTGGTGGCAACTGCCTTAGATGCGTCCTGAATAGGGTGGCGTACTCCTGTACAGATTGATTTACCTTCTGTCTGTTGTTTTGCAGGTAATCAAAAATTTCAGCTCGATTCTTCTTTAGTCTGAATCTTTGCAAAAAGGCATCTCGTACTGCTTCATAGGTGCCGAAGTGATTAATATCATATTCTGTAAGCCATCTAGTTGCTTCGTTGACCAATGTGGATTGGAAGACAATAGCCTTATACGCCGGATCCAGTGGATGGTTGAGAACTGTGTAGCTTATCTCGAAGGTGCGTACGTGAGCATCCGGATCATCTCCTGGGAATCCACCAAATTTAGTGTACGTCACTCCTGTCGGAGGTGGCCTAGGTGGACATAACTGTTGTTGTTGCTTCTGGTGTTGTTGTTGCCCGTTCATAGTGAGTGTATCGTGACTACCTTCTGTATCTCGGGGCTGAATATCTGAACTATCGGAATATGTATCGTCGGATGGTGCACTTTTCGGTGCGATGATTTTGCTCAATATGCTTCGAATCTCGGTTTCGAACAGCTTTCCTTCCTTCTTGATGTCCAGTGTAGGGGAACTTACTCCAAAAAGTGGTGGCTGGGTTGAAGATTCACCAAAGAATGGTAAACCGTCGCCGGAAAACTGTGATTCTGTTACCAAAATGTCACCGGAATGTGCCAAAATTATGCCAGAATAAGGTGTTTTTTCGCCCTCGCCAATTTCTTTGGCTAATGTGTTTCTAATCGTAAACAAATTCGAATCTTTATCCAAGATTGTTAAACTAACTTCAGACTGCGTCTTGGTAGATTCTGGAGTTACTATATCTTCGACAGACTGTGCCGAAATAGTACCGAAATGTACCAGAGGTGTAACACGTTCCACCGGAATATGACCGGAATCAGTTCTAACGTTCTTGACTTTCTTGACAACTGGGTCAGACCTAGTTGTACTTCTACCTCCTTGAGTTGTCTTTAGTGCATTAAGTACTCCAGACTGACGGTTCTTGGGATACGTTTCACCGGATCAAGTAACCAGCATGTATCATCTTTTGTACTGATCGCGTAGTATCACTATCGATAAAATCACGTTTCCATAGCAAGTTTGCAACAATCTGATTCTGTTGCTACTTTCGCCAAATGAACGGTAATCTTGATGTTTGATTCCGACAGACGAATGACGATCTTGATGCCACCTTCCCACAGATAACACTTTCGTCAGGTAAATGGCAATCTTGATGCCACCTTCCCACAGACGGCGCCAAGTGTTAAGTGTTAAAATGTTAAAACCGCTTCGTTCTAACTATCAGAAGTGAGTAAACCGACATAAGTGGGTTCTTGGGAGTGGTAGGGGTCTGTTAGACAGAGGCCCTATACTTAGTTCCCAAAATAACTGAAATCTACTGTCCTTAAACAGTGTCGACACAGTCTTAGCTCAGTTACCAGTAGCAACTAGACTATACCAAACTTATCGGTACCTTGGTACCGAATTACTTCAAGCTAACATCCTACTATAACAGTACAGTAACCCATCCTTCATCAAGACAGTGCTCATAGTCAAGCAACCGAATCACAGAAGGTATCTACGGGTTCAACTTACAGTATGAAGACTATCACACCCTGGAATTACCCTTAATCCTAGGTAATTTCTCACCGTAGATCAAGATCAGCACTACTTTTGCACAATGCTCTAGGGAAGATCACTACAGTCACACATACTTAGCAGTTCAACAAGGAGAAGAACACTACGTCGTACAACTTAGCAGAACAATTCGTCATAACGATCCACAGTAACTCTTCCAGACAACGATTCAACGTCTTACTGAATGGATTAAATTCACCGGGTAACCGAGATTGACAGATAACAACACAGAACACCACAGAGTACGCAAAACTCAGACAAGACGCAATACCGCAACACTTAAGATTCACTACGCAAACTCAATCAAGAAAGAATAACACAGCTACACACGACGACCCAGAGTACTCAGAAACTAAACAACACACACTGCTGCAACATTCAAATAGACAACCAGACGAACAGTCTGGTGATAACACGAGAATTAGACCAAAAATTCCCCACGCTCTCCACGCCCCCGGAGCACTTCTTTTCATTACTTTATAAAGATTTACAAATATGTGCGTAACAACCTTTCGTGCGTGTTTTACAAAGATTTCCGTTATATCTATCCCACTCCGGCGGCCAACTAACAATATGAAGAATGGGCATTTACTATTGTCTGCAATAGTGTATGTCTGTAGTAGATTAGATGTCTAGTACTTTGATAGTGGGGCAACCAAACATATTACCTCATAGCATAGTTTCTTCACTTGACTTGAGCCTGCCCCTATAGGGAATACTATCATATGCACTGACAACTCCTCTTATCCTGTCATGGGAGTGGGTAAGATCAATCTGACTATTATTAATGGTAGTTCTTTTACATTGCCAGATGCTTTATTTGTGACAGGGATCAAGAAGAATGTGTTATTAGTTTCAGCTTTACCCAAGATTGGCTTGGTTTGTGAAATTTTTTGATGATAGATGTAAAATTCATGATCTGTCGATGGCGACATCATTATTGTTTCTGGCATTTTATGTCATGGGCTATATAAGCTCATAAACTATGAGAAATTTGTGAATGATTTAGCATGTGTAGTACATGGTTCTCAAGCTTTATCATATGCAAATCTTTGGCATGCAACTTTGGTCATCTACATTTTGCTCATTTGCTATGCTTGCACAAATTTGAAATGGTGTCCTCTCTACCCAAATTGGAGTCACGTGTTAAACGTGTCTGTGAAGGTTGTATTTTGGGCAAATTATAGTGTTACTCATTCCCAAAAGATGATTTAGTTCAAGCTACTCAAAAATTGTAGCTTGTTCATTGTGATGTATGTGGTCCTATGCAAACACCCTCTTTTGGAAATTATCTTTACTTCCTAACGTTCATCGATGATTTTTCCAGGCATGCATGGGTATATCCTTTGAAAGCAAAGTTCAAAGTGTTTATGTGCTTCTCAAAAAAGTTTTGGTTTTGGCTAAAAATCTATCAGCATCTAAAACGGGCACCCTCCATTCTGACCGAGGGGGGAATATATGTCTTCTAATTTTAATGCATTTGTGGCTGATCATGGGATAAAACATCAATGTACATTGTTGTATACACCTCAACTAAATGGAGTTGTTGAAAGGAAGAATAGGTCACTCATGGAGATGGGGAGGTGTATGGTCAAGAGTCAAGCTTTACCACATAGTTTTTGGCTTAAGGTTGTAATGTGTGAATCATATGTACTTAATAGGTGTCCCACTAAAGCATTGCAGTCTATCACTCCATATGAGGCTTAACATGGTCGTAATCCATATGTTTCTCACTTGTGCATTTTTTTTTGTCTGGCATATGCATTAATGCATGAACAACAATGCAGGAAATTGGATGATAAAGTAGTGAAATGTACTTTTGTTGGGTACAGTATTGAAAGGAAGGCTATCATCTGTATCATCCATAAACTAAACACATTCTAGTTAGCCATGATGTTGATTTTGTGGAAGATGCTATTCACCCATTCCTTTAATGCACTAAGGAGACATATGTTAGCTCAAAAGATATGTATGATACTTTGCTACCTCTTTTTATAGGTGGAGAGTCTAGTGCATGCTAATGAGGCAACTTCTCAACCTTTACAGGTTTCATGTGATGATGTAGATCATTCCATTTTTAATGCAGATTTACATGATGCACTTGTTGATGAGAGATTTGATATTGAGGATGCAAAAACTATGCCAAAATGGTTGGCGCAGACTTTGCGTGCTAGCAAGTTAGATGCACCTCTATCATATTGTACTCATTCAGGCTCTCATAGTGCTTCTTTTGAATCATATTGCTACACTCTCATAGTGTAGGAAGTGTTCAAGTGTAGGTAGGTCATTCCCATGGCTTAGTATTTTGCTCATAGCTTGAAGCAGAAATGTCAAAATCGAGTGAATATGCCACCATTGGGTGCATCTTCTCGAGAGCTTCGAAACAAACTCGGTATTTGCTATATTTTGAGTTCAGAGCTGAGAGAAAAGCTCCATTTAGTGTTGGCTGTTTCTCGAGGTATCGCAACACCATAGCCGACCATGAAAGCTTTGAATGTGATAGTTTACACTTGTTTGCACCTTTGTTAGTTCACATTTTCATTAACTGTCATTTGAATGCATGTCCTCATACACTCAGTTAGGTTATGATATGTTGGAAGCAGCCAGAGGCACAGACGCCACGGAAGCATGTAAAGAAGGAGCAGGGAGCCAGGAGGATCAATTTTTCAAACAAATACATTTCTTATTAATTCTCCAAACATTCAACAGTGATTATTATCACTAATTGTAACATATGTATCATAGAAAACCCCATTTTGTAATCTATAGCTCCATTTTGTGCAAGCCGAGGAGTCCTCGAGCTTGAGGAGCTTAGGTAGAATGCTCGTACCAATTTTCGTTATTTTTAGACATCGTTTACCCTTCCAAATAGCCTCTAGGACCTATTTTTTAACTAGGCCGGTCACTAGATGTGAAACCGGTCAAAACTAGTCTAGAAACTATAAAAAGAGCTAGAGAGCTCATTTTTGAGGTTGGTTCATTGTAGCTTGTTGGAGTAAAGAAGAGAGTAGAGCTAGTTTGAGCTTGTAAGAGTACTCTTGAGTAATAGAGCTAATTTCCCACCTTCCATTGTGTCTTGCTTGTCTCTTCATTGTGTGTGTGTATGTGTGTGTGCATTTTTGTGCTTCTCACCTTCACTCTCACATCATCTCACATTCACGATCTTCATATCACTCCTACCTCTCCCTCGGATTGACATTAAGGAGGTGAAGCTTCTTAACGTGGTTCTCACCATTGTGCTAGAGCAACACCAAATTTGGCGCCGTTGCCGGGGATCGAGTCTAGGACGAATGTGTGATGGTAAGAGTATAGCAAGAAGAGGCGTTGGAAGGTAAAAATTTCAGTTTTCGTTGTTGTTTTTACTTAGTTTTTAGTGTTTTTCACCTTCCCCATACTCCATCTTCATCATCGCATCATCATCTCCATTTCCAAAAAAATCAAAAAAATTCACCATATCCCCCTATTCACCTCATTTCCCCTCATTTGTGCATGCGAGAGAGCGAGAGAGAGTTTTTGCGTGTGTACGCACTTGTGTTTTCTTGAGTTTTCTTGCAGGTACAGAGCTTCAGAGCATCAGGAGAGCTTCCAAAAGGTAAAACATGTACTTTCTGTCAGAAATTTCCGAGCAGGGCGGACCATCGCGATGGTCTGCAATTTTTGGTTTTTTAGGTAGGCGACCACACCACTAGATAGGTGATACTTGCGCATTCACGGAACCACAATTACATTTTGAAAATTCGTTATTTGGTGGACCATCGCGATTGGCTCGGACCATCGCGATTGTGTCGCACCATCGCGATAGGCTCACGCCATCGCGACGGCTCGGCCGGACCATCGCGACGGTTCGCTTTTTCGGACCATCGCGACGGTTCACTTGAGCCATCGCGACGGTCCATTCGGACCATCGCGATTGTTCAGCTGACCCCGGACCATCGCGATTGGCTTATGCCATCGCCACGACAGTGCCACGTGTCACGATAGACCATCGCGACGGTTCATTTCTTGGACCATCGCGACAGCCCAAAATCGGACCATCGCGATTGGCTCACGCCATCGCACTTGTGACCATCGCGACGGTTCACTTCGGACCATCGCGATTGTCCACCGTTGACCGTTGACCGCGCCATCGCGATTGTCCGCCTGATCACGCCATCGCGATCGTTCATTTCGAACCATCGCGACGGTCCATTTCCACGCCATCGCGATCGTTCATTTCGGACCATCGCGACGGTTCGCCTTCACGCCATCGCGATCGTTCACTTCGAGCCATCGCGACGGTTCGCCTTTTCGCGCCATCGCGATTGTCCCAGACCATCGCGATTGCCCACCCCCATCGCAAATTTTGGACTTCAATTTTTGACCAAATTTGAGGGTATTTTTGAAAAATTTTTGGACCATTAGACTCATAGGAGACCCCTTAGCTCATATTTGAAGGAAAATTTGATTGTCAGTTTTTACCCCCCAGGGCTTGAACGCGTATAACTTTTTCATCCGAAGTCCGTTTTTTGAGCTTAATAGCTCGTTAGAAAGCTCGTGACAAGTACTACGTGACCTCAACTGTTTTTTTCATAAAGGATACATCTATTTTTTGGATATGCTATTTTGAGGTTCACCTAGTTTGGGACTAGGAAGCCAGGGGGCACACATTGAAAATTTGGGCAAAAAGAGAAGGGACATAAAAGGTGTATATACTCAAGTGTTTGATCACCTTGTGAATTGGTCTAACATTGGAATTTTCCAGGTCTAGCAAGGGCAATCCAAGGCAAGCAAGCAAGGCAGTGAAGACAGCAGAGCTTGGGAAGCATGGCTTCTTGGGCAACAGGGCATCAGAGCAACCGGAAAAGCCGACTCGAGGTTGAAAGATTACTCAACCCCCTCAGTCAATTCTTAGCTTAGGCTAAACGGTAGTTGTGGATTAACGACGATAGGAACGCCTCAAGTTCAAGATACCTAATTCCATCAAGTATAAGACTTAAAGTAAAGGTGTGTGTGACGAAAACCTAAAGAAAAGAACCTAAGTCTGACGGAATGAGAACTCAAAATCATAACGAAAGTCGAATTCCTGACGCATATATTAAGACAAGAATCCAAAGAAAAAAAAAAAAAAAACTAAAAAGAATCAAGAAAGTAATCACAAAGGACCCTTGATGATCTAAGTGTGTAATCGAGTGTGCAAGGAAGAAAATTAATGAACCTTAGATCAGGCAAACATATAGGTAAGTCGGACAGAAGAAGCATTAGATCATCAGAGGCTAGTGTAAGAACCACTGCACGATCTTGGGCTCAGCAATTGAATAGTGGTTATCCCTACGAGTTGAGCTCAGAATCAAGTGAATCAGAAATGGCATTTAGTGCAGACAGACCAGAAGGAGGGTCTCATGTAGCATACCTAGAAAAACCAGAAGGACCCTATAGAACGCAATTAGAGTTTCTCCGAACCAACCGATTAGGTGCTCGCATCTATGAGGATGGTTTGCAAAGGCAAGTGGTGCAACTGCACAACCCTGATCAACCCATTGGATTGGAAAGACCAGTGGTGAAATTTGAGAGAGACGCTTACATAGACAAAGAAGGAACCATGTACGTTCTAAGCACGCAGCCAAACGATACTAATGAGTTTGGCACAATTCAATTAGAGACGGAAGCGAAATTTCAAGGAAAAGAACCGTTAGAAGAACCTAGAACACCGAGAGGGAAATCCGTATTAACAAGAGTACTCATCCCAGAGTGGATCCCTCAAGATAACAGGAGCACCGAGTTGTTCGTAAATAAAGAGACAGACGAAGCCTTTTGGAGGTACAGAAAGCAACACCCTGGTGAGATAGGCATCATTACAATTTATGAATTCAAGGACCCAGATACACCTGGAAAGGTGGTATACCTGGATGAGACTTCAGAAAGAGTCTTTGTGGTGCCTGAGCGCGCTAAAAACACCTACACTTGGAGAGGTGAATTGATATTCCCTCCATCCAGAACAAACATGAATGCAAATCAACAAGGGGCAGGAACATCCTCAGCCCATGGAAATCAAAGAGAAGGAAATCACGAGAGACCGGAAGTAAGCTTCAATCACCCCTTAGGGAGAGATAGAACAACCACGAACACTAATAGGACGGATAGACAAAGAGAACATGGAATACCGGGTGGTAGAGATGATTTTCCTCTACCTAGACCACGTGAGCACGCAAGAGTATTAAGGCCCACGCAATTAGTGAAATCAATGAAGAATTACTTTGATGGGACAGGAGATCCCTATGACCATGTCGCAGAATTCAAGCAAGTACTAAGAGCAGAACAAGTCGAGGACATGTTCACGCAGTACAACGCATTTGGACTAACGTTAAAGAATACCGCTTTAACTTGGTTCCAACCACTGCAACAAAGGCAATTTAGAGACATCCATCACTTTTTAGAGTCATTCATCACTGAATTCTCTAAAAGTGGGGTTAGACATGACACGTCTTCGTTGATTCATAGCTTTAAACAGACCCCTCAGGAAACAGTAAGACTGGCAGGTCGTAGGTTCAGACAATATGTTGAACGATGTCCAATGCAAGAGCTACCCTCACAGGCCAAACAAGTATCATTGTTCCTAGATGGCTTGTTGAGCGCTAAACTACGCTCCTATGTGTACCTAAAAGAACCCAGAACGCTAGAGGAGTGTGTAAGAATATGTATAGACATTGAGGACAACCTAGGAGATGAATTAGAACTCTCAAAGGTCTATAAAGACTCAGATTGTTCTTCTCTAGCATCCACAAAATTGTCTAATTCGATAGAGGACCTAGCAGAAAAAGTGGCCCAAAAACTAGGAGTTTCTAGTAAACAGGTGCCCAAGCTACCTACAAATGTACGTTGTTACGTTTGTGGTGGAAATCATTTGGCAAACGTGTGCCCCAATGCACCTCAACCTCACGTCAATCCTAGCGGCCAATATTGTACAATTGAGAGAAGGTACACGAATCATACGGCTCAGGACTGCCCATACAATAAACAAACTGTGAGACAGAACTACCCACAAACATACCAGCAGCTAGGTAGGTATCAAGGCCAATACAATGCTCAGCCTTATTACTATAGGCCTCCTCAGAACTACCCATACCAGGCTCAACAGAGACCTCAACCCGTCTTGACTCAGCAGCCACCCCCACCCGCGAATGTCATCTCAGTCAAATACGCTGCTGCGGAAGAGAACCTAAGTAGGGCCTTAGTGCCTTCTTCACCTTTGATCACCGAAAGTGACCCGAACTCAAACAGTTTTGACTCTACGCATGTAACTAGTCCACCCGCTTATTACACGGAGTCACCAGAACATGTGGAGACTTATCATTATGATAGTCCACCAATGGAACCTAGTTGGGAGCCAGACTATACTAATGTGATGTACACAAACCCAAACCCACGGCCCCAATTGAGACAACAGAGACCACAGGGCCCTAGAGGACCATGCTTTAGGTGCCAAGGAGATCATTTCATAAAGGATTGTCCACATCCCCCAATAGCAAGGCAATCACAGTACTATAGCATACAAGGCTTTTGTGCCGATTGTGGCAAAGAGCACATAATCAAAGATTGTCCTAAGAACCCAGTTAACGCTTCGAATGTGACACCGATCAACGTGATAGGTATTGTAAACACCGCAGATGGATCCAACCCTACATACGTGCCTATCCAAGCGATAACCAGAGCCCAGGCGCTCTTACAAAACCAACAGCATAATCAAGAGAAAGTAGCCGAAACTAGTGAAGTTGCAGAATCGAGTAGTAAAAAGACAAAATCTTGGAAAGATTCTAGAGAAAGAATCAAGAGAAAGTGGAGTAAAAAGATAAGTGAGTTGGAAGGAAGTTTAAGGGAATCTAGAGCCAAAATCCAAGAATTGACTTCACAAGAATTAAATCAGGAAAATCCAGCTCAGAAATTAGGATCAGTTTTAGCGGAACCCATATCGGAAGATCTAGACATGATGTTTCGTGCATATCAGGCTAGAATAAAAGAGGGACCTCAAGTAACGGAAATGAGTAAAAACTACCCTCGAGCTGATCTAGAAATTGAGAGAACTAAACTTTGCATGAAGATGGTAGAACTAGCCCAAGCTTTGTTTGAAGCCTCTAGATATCTTAATTGGAATAACATGGCAAAACCGGAATTACACTTCCAAGGACTAATGGAAAGGCTAGAACACTTAATAGAAAGCAAAGAGAGAAAGGATAAGTCTAGGAACCCTATTATCCCAGAGACACAAGAAAGGAAGGCACCATCCCTGTCTCAAGTACCTAATGCAGAAAGTCAAGATAACCTATCTTCCATACAGAGGTACTCACATGAATTTTTGAGAGAAATACAAGAAGAGAAATGGAGAAAAGAACAAGGAACTCATCCTCCTATCCAAGAAATAGACGACTTGCAGGAACAATTTCCCCAAGACATCCCCTCTATATACGATGAGGTAGAGGTGGAACAACTGAGTGAACCCACAGGATTTGAATCTAATTCTTTACAAGAATTACCTCAGTTCGCAGGGCCTTGGGAAGCAAAGTCTATTAGTATGAGAGCACCCACGATAATAGTGAGGAATGAAGAATCAGTGATCCCTAGGAACACGGAAGTGATCAAGAACACGAAAGTACAGTGTAATCTCACTCTAGAGGAATTGTTAAAGGTAAAACCAGAATTGTGGAAGCATGTTGCAAATCAATTCCCTGAGCTAGCTACCACACCCTCTCAGATAGGGTCACATAAGAAGGTACCAGAGATACCCGTGGAAAAGATTGGAGACGTAAGCGAAGGAGAGGAAGGTAACACATATCTTCCAATAACCCATCAAGGCTACACCACGAAAGCCATCTTAGATTCAGGAGCCGGAGTAGCCATCGCTACCACCGCTTTATGGAAACGTTGGGGTAAGCCAGCACTCAGACCTACCAGGATGAAACTACAAATGGCTGATGGACACATAGAGAAACCATTAGGCTTACTAGAAGGCATATCTCTCACCACTTGTGGTGTAGAATTTGAGCATACCTTTGCCATTTGTGACTTTGCGAAAAACCGTGCGTATGAGATGATATTGGGACGACCATTCATGCGTCAGTTGCAAATTGTACAAGATTGGGGAACTAATTCTTTGTACTTGCAACATTTGGGAGTGACTACTAAAGTCAATCTTAAAGACTATTCACATAGAGATGTACCCCCAATACAATGGAATACCATCCATAAGACACCAGTAGAGACGGACTCCGTGCACTCATTAGAATCAGATCCTTCTTGGTTGCATGAGGATACCCATTTATGGATGTGTAAGGTAGCTAAACAAGAGGAAGAACGATTAGAAGCCAGGACCTTAGGTGCAGAACAACATCCACGAATCCTTCAAGATCCAGCCTACGCACCGGTAGTATTCCGAGACGAAGAGTTTGAACCCCATGGTTGGGCAGAAATACTAGCAACCATGGATGTAGCCATCAATGAAGAACAATGGACACCCCACTGTGACGAGGATGGCTATGACATTTCAGTTTTTACGATAGAGCCAATCATGTGCGATGCAATTTTAGAAGAGTGTGAACCAGACACTGATGCATTTGAGGATGCAAGCGATTTTGATTTAGAATCAATTATCATGGACCCACCCTTTGCATCAGAGGAAGAATATTTCTACGAAGTAGAGACTCACACTCAGAGACACGAGGAAATTACAAACGAGGTAAGGTTAGCCACTCAAGTGACTGATAAGAGTGAAGGCAAGAAAAGAAAGAAGAAAGAAGCCATGACAGAAAAAGAAGAATCTTTATTCGAAGTACCCGAGAACTTCAAGAAATATGAAATCGAAGATAGAAGAATCATGGTACGAATGCCCAATAGAAAGGCGAATGACGGACAAGTATATGATAATCGAGAGAAAACCAAGAAAATAATAGTTGCCATAGAAGGGGAAGAAGAAAAATGTACCTATATAGGGCATGATTTGACGACCGAAGAAGAGGAAGAGTTAGTTGCCCTATTGCGCGAATATAGAGATATTTTTGCTTGGAGTTACAAAGATTTGAAAGGAGTAGATCCGGATATATGTTCTCATAGAATCCCTATGACTCCAGATGCAAAACCGACAAAACAAAAACCTTACACGTATAATGATAATTACGCTGCGAAGATTAAAGAGGAGATAGATCGATTGATAGAAGCAGGATTCATTTACGAAATTGAGCACACCGAATGGGTATCCCCCATTGTGGTTGTGCCCAAGAAGAATGGAAAACTGCGTGTGTGTATTAACCTTAAAAAAGTTAATGCCGCCACAATTAGAGATAGTTATCCTCTTCCTATCACAGAACACCTATTGGAAAGAGTTGCGGGCAAGGAAGTTTACAGCTTTCTTGATGGATTCTCAGGCTATAATCAAGTAGCCATTGCTCCAGAAGACCAACACAAGACGGCTTTTGCCACTGAATGGGGCATATTTGCATTTCGTGTGATGCCATTTGGCTTAACAAATGCACCCGCCACTTTCCAGCGACTCATGTGTCATGTTTTTAAGGAATTTTTACGCAAGAGCTTGGAAGTTTATGTCGATGACTTATGTGCTCATTCAAATGTAAGGCAGACACATATCCCAGAGTTAAGACAAATATTTGACAAATGTCGAGAATATCAGGTTTGTTTGAACCCAGAAAAATGTGTTTTCATGGTCAGACAAGGCAAAATTCTAGGACACATTGTGTCAAAAAATGGAATCTCTACGGACGAGGAAAAGGTGAAGGTAATTGCAGAATTACCTAGACCAACTAATGTGAAAGAGGTACAGGCATTTATGGGCCATTGCGGTTATTATAGGAGATTCATACACATGTATGCAATCATAGCCAAGCCTCTGTACTCTCTTTTGACCAATTTTGAGTGGACAGATGAATGTGAACATTCATTCAATGAACTCAAACGACGCTTGTGCTCAGCACCTATATTGACTACCCCAGATTGGAGTAAGCCATTCCATGTACATGTGGATGCATCCAATTACGCCATAGGATGTGTGTTAGCACAACCCACGAATGAAGGTAACATAGATCTCCCCATAGCTTACGCTAGCAGACAATTGAACGCAGCAGAAAGAAATTACACCACGACGGAACGAGAGGGATTAGGGATGATCTACGCGGTAAAGAAGTTTAGGCACTACTTGTTGGCCAACAAATTCAAGTTCTTCACAGATCATCAAGCCCTATTATATTTAGTCAACAAACCATGTAACACAGGACGATTGATACGTTGGTTTCTATTACTCATGGAGTATGATTTTGAGGTGGTAGTCAGGAAAGGAAAGACGCATCTTAGAGCTGACCACCTTTCAAGATTAACCTCAGGAGAAGCCCCTCAAGGAGTCGCGGATGAATTACCAGATGCATACTTGTTTAACCTTGAGATAGCACCAGAATGGGCTGAGCCTATAGTCCCCATTCTCACCTATGGACCCAAGAATCCTAGGATAAAGATCAAAGAAGGAGAGATTACCAAGTCTCAGAGATACCAAATAATGGCAGGAAGCATTTATAAACAGGATAATCAAAAGATTCTTGCTTGTTGTGTAGATGAATCGGAACATGCGAATTGGTTGCAATTAGCACACATAGGTGCATTAAAGCAACATCATTCAAAACATAGAACACTACAGACTCTGCAAAGACTAGGAGTATATTGGCCTACGATGGAAGCAGATGTCTACAAGTTGTGTAAGGAATGCCATGTTTGCTGTGAAAGACCACCAGTAGAACATGCTACACTATATCACGTGTCTCTCACACCAGACTGGAGTGAACCTTTAGTGACTTACTTGAGGACGAACACATTCCCTCAAGGCATGACTTTAGCTCGACAACGCAGTCTAGAGCAGGAAGCTCAAGACCACTCACTTATTGGCGATAATTTATACAAAAGAGGACGAGATGGATATCTAAGACAGTGCGTTCATGAAAGCGATTATCTGAGCATACTAGAGACTGCACACCAAGGTGTTGCAGGAGGTCATTTTGGACCCGATAGGATAATCAAGGCCATCCTCTTTGCAGGATTATGGTGGCCCACTCTTCACATGGATGCACATACCTATGTAAAGAGATGTGACGTGTGCCAAAGAACTCAGTTTCCTACTCGCAGAGATGAAATGCCATTGAAACCCATGATGGGCGGACGTGCATTTTCTAAGTGGGGTATAGACTTTGTAGGACCCATCAACCCCCCTGCAAAAGGTACACATGCGGAATACATTATTGTTGCCACAGATTATCTCACGAAATGGGTAGAGGCAAAGGCCACAAAAAAGAATGATGCTCACACGACTGCAAAATTCTTATTTGAAAATGTCTTTACAAGATATGGATTGCCTATAGAGTTAGTGAGCGATCGAGGCACTCACTTTCTAAACCAAGTCATTGAATATTTGTTACAGGATTTTATGGTGATTCACAAGAAATCTGCACCATATCATCCTCAGGCCAATGGTCAGGCTGAAAGCACTAACAAGATACTTTGTAACGTACTGACGAAACTAGTGAACAACAAACGTTCAGATTGGGACAAACAGCTACACCACGCTGTGGGCATATCGAGTGGCCTACAAGACCGTACTCAATGCAACTCCCTTTCAGATGGTTTTTGGTCAGAATGCAGTGCTTCCTTTGGACTTCTTGATACCGACCCTTAAGGTTGCACAAGAACATCAGTGGACCGGCCATGAATTATCAGCAAGAATAATGGACTTGGAACGATTAGGAGAAACCAGGCTGAAAGCAGCAGCAGGAATATACGCAGCGAAGAAGCGATAGAAAGCATATTTTGATGCACATGTGAAAGATAAAGGCCTAAAAGAAGGAGATTTAGTTCTAGTGTATACGCTAAAACAGCACGCACGGAAGTTAGAAAAGCGAGGTTATGGACCTATGATCATTAACAGACTCTCGACTAGTGGAGCAGTACAGTTAGCCACCTTAGAAGGAGATATAATGCCTAATTACATTAGTGGCTGTAGAGTCAGGTTATATCAAGAACCTCTTACTGAGGATATGCTTAGACGACTCACGTTGGCAAAAAAGCGTAAGGAGGAAGAAAATAGAATACCTTAGAACAGAAGCGAGTGATACCGCTTGACTTCCCTAACGGCCTTCCGTTTGACGGTTGTGACCCTAGACCCTATGAAACGCATGAGATGGAAGACAGGAAGATTTTTGGGCAGACCAGTCACGTTACGTCTACACCAACCCACTCGGGCTTGGCTACGGACAGTTGTCAATCAGAAGGACGACCGATGATCTTCCCTGGGACTTCCTGCAAACTAGAAGAGACAGTTACCCAACTGCAAGGGCAGAAGGGCACAATCAGAGGTCAGGTGGGTTGCATCAGCGGCCAAATGAGCACGACACCCTGCGGTGCTCATCCTTCCAAACTTGTTGCGGACTGGCCTAGATTAAAGTTACAAAATGCATCACTTCCTAATGGGCAGGTCACGCAAGTGTTGGATCTCCCTTCTTTTCCAAAGCAGAGCGTCCATCCGACCTCTCACCCTCGACTACGACAGAGTCAACCACGACGAAGGAACCCAGACCGACGGCAGTATCAGAAGACACGACAAGGAAGGCAGTTTAGGCCTCCCAAAGGACGCGGCACCAGACAAATATGGGTGCCTAAAGGACAAAAAGCACTAAAGAACTCCAACCAAGCAGAGACCAACAAGCAAAAGGCAGTGCAGAAGCAAAATCAGTATTCACCATCCCCTCGACCACCTTCTACAGGTCCAACCATTCGACAAATTTGGATCGCCAAGAAATACCTGACCCATAGACCCACACCCACGCAGATTTGGGTACCCAAACCATGTATCATAGCTCAACCCATAAGCCATGTAATATATAATCCTCACAAACCTTTTCATCCCTCGATACCACCACACCCGATACCACCTTTTGCCCCTCAGCAGAAACCCACCACCCATTCAAAAACTCTTAGGAAATGGACACCAAAGCATGTCCAACCGTCTTCCCCTAACCCGTTGTCTAACTACCCCCCGACTAACATACAACCTTGTACTCAATTACTAACCTTTAAACCGTGTATAAATTCACCCACCATCATCACACATCACTCGTAATCTCATCTCATCAAGAAATGTATGCATGATCTGAAACGTATAGGTGTCTAGAGACCTGCACTAGTGCTGCAAGAACATTGCATCCATCACATCACAGCACTTGGCTACACGGGTTACGCATCAGTTATGGAAAGGGATTGCGGTCTCACTTTAATGGGATCATGATTAATTTCCATGCTAATGTGTTAATCTTTTGTAGCAGATCTGTCTCATTAGCGCATCCGTCGCCATGCAAACCGACGAAGGAACATCAGGAGCAGGCCCCAGTGTAGCGGCTGTGCCCCTCAACGTGCTACGAGCAGAGTCCCACCCGACTGCTCCACCGCCGGAATTTCAGGGATTTCCAGGGCCCATGCCTATCGACAACCCACCCATGGGCTACACTGAAAAGATACACAGGAACTCTCATTGGTTTCAGGGCCTTGCAGGACCCCTTGCGGACGCGGACTTTATATTTGAATCCTCTCTGACATTTGATGACCGCACATGGGGAAAATACCAGTTTTTCTCCAGAGAGTTCGAAGCCCTACAGAGCACCCAGGATTTAACTCATGTTTGGGCCAGAGCAGGCTTCACAGAGTATTTCAGTGATCCTCTGCCCAAACCGGATTTTTACAGGTGCTATTATTTAATCACTACATTGCTGGCCTCGGAGAATAAGGACATCCCAGGAACCTTCATATTGCCTTCTTTAGTGGATGATCCACCTTACAAGAGATTTTATCTCTCTAAGGACTTAATCAGAGCAGCCATCAAGATTCATGGAACCCACACACCCACAGATCGAGAGAGATTAATTCCAGAACCGATGAAACGTGGGGATGTCACTAAGTGGGAGGAGATTTCGGCCATTACACCTGAGCTGTCAAAGCCACTAAGGATATGCATGCAACATTTCGCATTTCCAGCTCAGGACAGATTTACCATGCCCCATAAACGAATCTGGTTCGGATTATATTTGGCATGCACGGGACCTCAAACTGTTGATCTGGCAAGCTGGATCATAGATCAAATGTACCTGGCACAGCACAGATGGGAGCGTAAAAAAGTGCTTAATGGATGTTGTGCACTCACAAGAATTGTGTATATGTGCTTGGCTTATGACTTGCCAATTGAGCGTGCACTAACAGGAGAAGAACTGAAGGCATTCAAGGGCACAACGAAGAAAGCCAGGAAGCCCAGTAGGACACGGGCAGGTAAGCGCATGCGAGGCACCATCCCTTGCCTTCAAGTGCCAGAGTCGCCATCACCACAACCATCTCCAGAGCGACCACAGACAGAAGCTGCTCCCACTGTACAACCTATTCGCATAAGGTTGTCCAGACCAATGGTTACGGAGGCCACCACTAGTACCGCTGCACCTCAGGCAGCCGCCACCTCAGAACCCACCACCACAACAGCAGAAGCTCCCACCACTATTGGTGCGGAAGCGTTTTCTTTCCTGATCCCACATATGGAGGCCGACCCCATAAACACGACATTTGACTTTGAGATGCCTGATGCATTCTCAAATGAATTCCAGTATTCAGAAGCACAACTGTTCTCCCAGGAATATGAACGTCCCAGCTACCCTACCACGCCGCGAGATTTGCCACAGGGACAAGCTGTGTCGAGCTCTGAAGAAGAGAGAACCGAAACAGACGACGAGGAAGGCGACGATGAAGCCAGCCAGGGCTCACATGACGAACAGACAGAGGGCCAAGGCCAACAAACTGACGCACACGGCGACACCAGCACATATGAAGATGAGACTTTCGAAGCCGCAGCGTACACGCTGGCCATAAAGAAATTATATCGTACCATGGAGAAAGTCTGGGCCCGGAAAAAGTTAACTGAAGAGGAGAGCCAGGCATTAATTGAACAGGAACTCATCTCCGGAGGATTCGAAGATGCCTACATCCGAGGGTTCAGAGAGTTAGTCAAATCAGTAGGCTCCCATGAAGCACTCAGGTTTTTACAAAGAAAACAACTACCACAGTTTGACCCCCGCCGAGTGCGACTACTTTCAAAGCCCGGAGAGTATATTCGCGTATCAACAGGAGCTCAATCTTCAGCACAAGCCAGGGAGGCACGCCTCGTCCCCGAAAGTTCATTGACCGCAGAACCCATCCTTGTAGATTCCCCACCCCGTACTACCATTGTACATACCACTACTATCCTCGAAATAACATCCACCCCTTCTACTCCCCTCTCACCTCATCTTTCACCAACCCATCCTGTATCCCCCGCACACCCACCTGCTTCTCCCACATCCAGACCTGTACAAAGCCACATAACCACAACCTTTTCCGTACCCATTCATACCACCATGCCCACACCCAACCCTCCGCATCCATATGTTAACCCCTTCACCCCTTCATCCTTCCCAGCGTTTCCCCCACCTCTAAGACCCCCATTCCCCTTCCTAACCCCACTAACCTTCTCACCAGTCTCACCTCCCCAACCTACCATAACCCCTATTTCCCCGTTTCACCAAGCTGCTCCAACCATTCCCCCTGTAAACTACACTACATTTGTAAATCCCGTATTCACACCTACACAACCACCCACAATCACACCACTTTTCACAGTCACAACACTAAACACGTCCAATGGCATGGACATATCACCATCCACCTCACCACCACCCACTCCACTCACAACACCCTCATATTTAGGCACGGCACAATTTTCCACAATCACCACTGCATCCACTGTCCCAACCCCATTTCCCATTCCCGATGCATCCACTTCCACTGCATCCTCATTTAGTACATCATTACTGCTATCGCCCACCATAGACACCGCATTTCAACACATGTTCACATGCATGACGCAAGTCCGCGATGAGTTTGCATCACTCGGCACCAACTATCAACAGCTGCAGAAAACGACGAATGAATTACAAACGCAGCTTAATTCGTTATCAATTGAGAACGCCTCACTGAACAGCCGATACCAAGATTTACGAGAGGCCTATCACAAATTAGAACTAGAAAGTGAGGAGAAAACCAAAGAGGCCACCGCAGATTTGGATAACCTACTTCGAGCCCAGACCGTCCGCAATGCAACGCTTACTAGAAACATGGGCTTACTAAGAAGACACTTAGCCGCAGCAAAAGAGGAGAACCAGAGACTCCAAGAGCAGAATAGAGAGAACTTGGAAGCGGCTTTGGACCATCCAGACCAACCCTTAAGTCCGAGCAGATTCAAGGCAATCCCATCTGAATCGATGCGGATGTTGCTAGATGATCATGTGCGATTGCTCGAGGACTATGATCGTATGAATGAAGAGCATCAAAAGTTAAAGGAAGATCACAAACTGCTACAGCTCAGAGAACCAGCAGCCCAACAAGTACAAGTAGCAGCAGAATTACCAGCGCCTGCGGACCCTGCCCCTGAAATTTTAGAGGAACTCAACGCACTCCGGGCCCAGGTAACAAATCTTGAATCGAGAATTGCAGTCTATGAAGCACCACCAAGGCCAGACTCCCCACCTGAGCTACCAGCTGAGGAAGAAACCGTCACTATCCCGGTGGAGGAGACATTCGAAGAGGCATACGAACCGATACCCATCCCAGGCGGACGTGTCACGGCCGAAGGCCAGATGACCTATGAATTACCTACCCCCGCGTGGATGAAGACAGTGGAAGAACTCGGAACGACACACTCGGCCAGAGTAGAGGCACAGCTACATGCCATGGCCATAATTGAAGAGAAAATTTTACAGTCACCATTCTTTGCTCAATTGGCCCCGCGACGATACATATCTGGGCATGAGCTCCAATATAAACCGTACTTCATGTTAATGGCCGAATACCAATTAGCCATCGAGAGAGAAACCGGCATGAAACCAACGCATGCAACTCAATTCGAGCCAGAGGACTTGCCACCAAGGGCGCAGAGAGGTGAAATCCTTCAACCAGACTGGCGCAGAGATTTATTGCAAAACTATCCCGAAATGATGAGCACATGGGTAAAAGCGCCGCTGCACTTAAAATTTAATCCATGTTGGGGACCAGTCCCACGACGCCGCTCTTGGACTGCTTTCGCTATTAAGGTACAAAACAATAAGCAGTGCCAAGACTGGCTGAACTATCCCTATTTCAGGCCACCAATCGAGTTACCCACAGTAGGCTACATGATGGCGACGATCCGCCACTGGCTCCCTAGGTTAAGACATATGGATGATATTGCCGCGCACATGACTGTCAAAATCTTTGACATGATGCAGATGGTCTTTAAAGTCTTCCGACGCATCAAGGCTCCCCATGTAAACACCCCGGGCTTTGAGCATGGCAACTTTGATTTAGTCTATGATATGAGCACAACGCCATCGCTACGGGTGTGTTACGCCTGGCACTGCCGAATCAAATACCTGCCGGCATGTTACAAGCAGACATTCGAAGAAATGTTCACCACCGGCTTTTGGGAGTACCATTCAGAGGTATTTATAAGCAGGCCCACACACTTATTGCAATTATTCGCCTGTGAACGAATGGTGTACTCCACACATTATCAGCTCCCACCACCAGACGAGCCACAACCTATCGACTGGGAGAAACTCGAGGCTGATCTAGCCCGAGGCATTCGTATATCAGAGCACACTCTCGCTCAAGACCTCCTACAGAACTACATCCGGCAGACCTCACAGCAAGGTTCTGTCAGGGACGACAGAAGCGAGAGGGAGGGGGTTGTTGGAAGCAGCCAGAGGCACAGACGCCACGGAAGCATGTAAAGAAGGAGCAGGGAGCCAGGAGGATCAATTTTTCAAACAAATACATTTCTTATTAATTCTCCAAACATTCAACAGTGATTATTATCACTAATTGTAACATATGTATCATAGAAAACCCCATTTTGTAATCTATAGCTCCATTTTGTGCAAGCCGAGGAGTCCTCGAGCTTGAGGAGCTTAGGTAGAATGCTCGTACCAATTTTCGTTATTTTTAGACATCGTTTACCCTTCCAAATAGCCTCTAGGACCTATTTTTTAACTAGGCCGGTCACTAGATGTGAAACTGATCAAAACTAGTCTAGAAACTATAAAAAGAGCTAGAGAGCTCATTTTTGAGGTTGGTTCATTGTAGCTTGTTGGAGTAAAGAAGAGAGTAGAGCTAGTTTGAGCTTGTAAGAGTACTCTTGAGTAATAGAGCTAATTTCCCACCTTCCATTGTGTCTTGCTTGTCTCTTCATTGTGTGTGTGTATGTGTGTGTGCATTTTTGTGCTTCTCACCTTCACTCTCACATCATCTCACATTCACGATCTTCATATCACTCCTACCTCTCCCTCGGATTGACATTAAGGAGGTGAAGCTTCTTAACGTGGTTCTCACCATTGTGCTAGAGCAACATGATACTTCTTGGATTGATAATTAAAGTGTGTAATCCCCACTATATGCACTTGCAGAGGATAGAGGTATAGTCTCCTTCTTCTGAAGTCCCTAAGTCGATACTTAGGTACACACATTTTTTGGCACGGTTGCCGGGGAGTGTCGAATCAAACCAAGGCATTCATGTATTGGTGAAAGCTCTTAGCATTGAAATAAGTAGAGGAGTTGTGAATTTCTCTTCTTTGGTAAGTCACCTTCATCCGCACTTACTACTTCTCCTTTCTTGGAGTGTGTGTAGTGAGTTGTTAGATTAGGAGAGTGAGCTATAGAAGGAAGTTAGAGTAGGTACTAGAGAGAAAGAGAGTAGGATAGGAAAGTAGGTTTAAAATTTCAGGCACTCTTCATTTTTGTATTCTTCAACCTTTGTCCAAACAGAGGCTTAAAAACCCAAAAAATAGTCATTTGTGAATTGCTAGTGGTTGAGCTAGTATCATGGGAGTGCACACGATCGGTATCGTGAGGTTGAGGTCGCAGTCATTGGAGTGAGGTCGAACGATATCTCTATGAATCGAGCTAAATGGGAGCTTAGAGGAGGTAAGAGCATTATGATTAATCACCTATAAACATCAGTGGATCTAAAGAAGTGTGAAACTATCCGCGATCAGTGTCGTGTGAGAGATATTGGGATTTTGAGTGAGTGTTTTTGAGATACAGACATAGAGGGAGAAAGGGGAATGCACAAGAAGCACACAAGTTAACTTGGTTTTTGAAAATAATTATTTGTGTGTGTGGAAAAAATCAAGTATCATGATCTATTGAGTTTTGGTATCGTGATACCAAAATTCCCTTATATCGGGATACTCGCTTGGTATCGTATCATCGCTTGCCCACGTGGTATCGCCATACCATTCTAGTATCGTATCGCCAAAGTGTGGTATCACGATCATGATCAGTGAGTCGTATCGTATCGCTAATTTTCGGGTATCATATCATTTTTTGTTGTGGTATCGTATCGCCGACCAAAGTGGTATCGTATCGGATGCATTTGTGATATCGTATCGTGGAAACCTTAGTATTGTATCGTTTTGGTTGCAGTATCATATCACCAACCAAAGTGGTATCATATCGAATGCAATAGTGGTATCGTATCATTGAACCTCTAGTATCGTATCGTTGAACCTCTGGTATCGTATCGTTCATAAAGTAAGTGTCGTAAAATCATGAGTTGCTTTGGTGTCATATTGTGAACTTTGATATCGTATCCTGGAGTGAGCCATATTGTATTGTGCCCAAATTTGGTATCGTATCGCCCTCTGTCCAAGATCATATCGTGCACAAGGTAGTATCGTATCGCCAAAGAATCCAGTATCGTATCGTCAAGATTCTTAGTATTGTATCGTATACACAACAAGTATCGTATCGTCTGACTGTTTGGTATCATAACATCCATATCATCAGTATTGTATCATTGCCCATATATGATATCGTATCATGCAAATTTTTGGTATCGTATCACGGACAATTGTAGTATCGTATTGCCAGTTACTTAAGTATCGTATCATGGGATACTTGACATAGTATCATCAAAGGAGTATCGCTCAGAAGTGGTATCAATCAGAGCGTATTCAAGCCATTTAAAGGGTAAAGTTGAAGCAAATTGGGTATCAGTAAAGGGTGAAGTAGAGGAAATATAAAGCCCTGAAAAGGTGAATGAACTTGAGATCGGGAAGAGCCCTAGGAAGCCATAGAAGCGTAATTTCATCAGTAGGTAGTGTTGCACAACCCATCCTACATTCACAATACTCTGAAACCTCTAGTGAATCTGAGGAAGAGACTATTATGGCCTCAGAAGACATGCATAGCTCTATGCCCATAGGAGGCCTAATGTCTATCATTGAGGGAGAGTACAAGACCTCCTTAGAATATGTGAACACCAATCAACATGACCTGCCCATCTACATAGATGGATTGAATAGATGAGTGGCAAGGTTGAAGAAAGCTAGAGATGCTCACATAGTGCCTAGACCAGCAGTCAAGTACGTGGGAGGATTCTATATGGATAAAAGGGGAATTATGTATGCAGTCATGGAGCATCCAGAGAGCATCAATGAGCAAAGAGAAGAAGATAATGCCCAAAACCCTAATGAAGAGGGACATAAAGAACAGGTGTTAAATCCTAGAGGGAAGTCCATCATAATTAGGGTTTGGAGAGGAGACCTAATTCCCCAAGATGACTCTTTAATGGATTTCTACATGGTGAATGGAATGGATCATTTACTTAAAACCAACTCTTCATTGTGGGAAGAAGTGACAAATCCAACCACCATCTATGAGTTACAAGATCTTGAAAACCCCTCTCACATTACTTACTTAGACAAGAATCAGAGAAGATACTGGCCCATGATTGAATTAGAGAGAGCTAGGTTGAGATATCAGGACATTTCTATATTCCCGCCTAGGGATCAAGCCCCTACTTCTCAAAATCCCCAAGGAACTCACCAAAATTCATCTTATCAGTATTCCGATCAGACACAACAACAGAGCATTCTGGTTAGACCCCAAGTCTAGTTTTCTACACCTAGTGTTAATCCCAACTATCGACCTCTTGCAAATGTAGAACCAAGAAATAGAATCCCCGTTCCTGAGAGACCACCAGTAGGAAGAGATGCAGGTATACCAGTAGGACGACCAGTTTTCCCTATAATGCCAAGACCACTTGAACCCGGAAGACGATTAAGACCCATTCAAGTGGCCAAATGCATGAGAAACAACTATGATTATTCTCGTGAGCCATACAATCACATTGGTGAATTCAAGCAAGTGGTAAGGCCTAAACAAGTAGAAGATTTCATGGTCCAATATGAATCATTTGGACTAACCCTCACAGACACGGCCTTAGCATGGTTCCAGCCCTTAGATCCTAATAATTTTCAAAACATGGAACAAGTATATCAAGAATTGATTGAGGAATTCACTAAGACCATAATCAAAAAAACTCTTCATCATTAATCCATAGTTTCAAGCAGTCGGCTATGGAATCAGTGAGGTTAGCAGCGAGACAATTCAAGCAATATGTTGATAGATGTGCTGCAGAAGAAAGACCCACCCAAAATAAAATGGTCTCGTTATTCTTGGAAGGATTGGTGAATGGGTCATTAAGATACTTAGTATATGTGAAAAGATTCCAAAGTTTACAAGAATGCATGAAAGAGTGCATTGATCTATAACACAATCTGGCAAAAGACTTAAAAATACCTCACGGAAGTGTTAGGAGTGAGGATAGTGCTAGCAGTTTTCCAGTCCTAGGAACAGTGTAGAAGCGATAGCCGATTCAGTGGCTAAGAAGCTGAATGTCCAAGGATAAAGGAATTATCCAAACCACCCTATGAGAATGCCTATGCTCAAGAAATGCATTCACTATGGAGGCGACCACCCTTCTCATTTGTGCAATAGGGGAATAGTCCCACCGCCTCCTTATGCCTATAACAAGCCACCTACCCAGGGTCCCACTCACTACTGTAACATAGAGCAAAGGTACACAAATCACAATACAGAGAATGGTCCTTACAATCAACAACCAAGACCTACACGACCACCATTTAAGCTTGATGGATACCCCCGAGAGATCAAGGAGGAGAAGCCTATAGATACCCTCCTTTCCAATAGCAAGCACCTGCACCACGGCCATATGCATATCAAGGATACAATCAACCTCAACCGGTACTAGGACAACAACCACCTCACCCACAAAATGTTGTCCCAATGAAAATCGCTCAAATTGAAGAGAATCCTGAAAGAGCAATAGTACCAGCCACCCCATTGACAAGTACTAAGACTTATGATCAATCTTATGACCTTAGTTAGGGAAGTTATTCCACCTATTAAAATATTATGGCTGAGTATGGACAATCCTATGAGCCATATACATATGGATCTGATAGTTATAATTGTTCTCTCGGATATGATCAAGACTACATGTCACTAATGTACATTGCTCCAAGAGCATTGTTACGTACAAGGCCAATGAGTAGACCACCTACCCTTAGAGGACCATGTTATAGATGCAAAGGAGATCACTTTATTAGGAAGTGCACATTACCCAATCCACTTCCACATCAGAAAGTTTCGGAAGGCTACTGCAGTGATTGTGGCAAGGAACACCTTTTTAGGGATTGCACTACTAAAAATCCCAATAAAATCAATCCCACTGCACATATAAATGTTATAGAAGTGGTAGATTCATCAAGGAGTGATAAGATATAGACTATTCCATTGAAAGCAATAACTAGGGCAAAAGCAAGAGAGACCCCGAATAAATCCAAAGAAAATGATAACCAAAATAGAGAGTTGAACACCCCAGCACCATAAGTAGTTGCAGATTCTGAAGAGTCTGAGAAAAGTGCTAAGTCTAAACAAACCCAAAGATGGAAGAATCGTAGAGAAAAGATAAAACACAAGAGATCGCAACAAAAGTTAGAGAACGAGAATAATAAGCAAAGCCAAGATGAAAAGAAAGAGCATAACAAAAAACCTAACAAAGAAAAAGAGAAACATCAAAGACAAGAGGCAGGATCAGTTTTAGCGGATCCAATGCCAGAAGATTTAGCCATGTGGATTAAAGCATATCAAGCACGAATAAAGGCAAACCCACCCATCGAGCAACATGAAAGAGAATACCCAAGAGGCGACTTAGAGAAAGAGAGATTGGAAATATGTAAGAATTTAATTGAAGTGGCTCAGCAAACTTTAGAAAAACATGTTTAGCCACTACCCAGTACAAGGATCCCTGAAAAGGAATTTCAAGAGTGTGTAGCCCCTAGTCATCCTAGGGAAGGAAAGAAAGATGAGAACTATGAACAAAAATGCCATGAAATTAAAGAAGAAGGATCTGTAATCCCTGAAGTAGACGTAGAATGGCCTAGAGACTTATGGGCAAGAGTCCAAGAAGATAGACGGAAGAAAGCAGAAGGAATTGAACCACCTTTTGAGGAGTTAGAAGCAATAGGCGAGCTTGAATTGTCAATTCCTAAATTAAACCCAGAAAGATTATCTCAACTTGATGACAACAAAGATGATGAAGATAGTGTGAATGTATTACCAAACTATATAGGGGAGTATGAACATAACTCTGAATTATATCGTGTTCCCTTAGTGAGGAGAAAGGAGCAGAACCCATCAATCCAACCCTCTAACATAATACACCTTAAAAAAGCAAAAATACCATGTACTCTGACCTTGCAAGAATTATTGGAAGAGAATCCTCAATTAAAAGAGAAAATCACTAGCCAACTGGAAATTAAGTCAGACAAAAGCGAGATGAGGGATGAAGTAGCTACTGTTGAAATCTCAGTTCAAAAGGTTGGAGATTTCAGTGAGGGAGATGAAGGAAACACAAGCCTCCCTATCAATTATAGAGGTTATACCACTAAAGCCATATTAGATCCAGGAGCTGGAGTAGGAATTGCGACCAAAGAAATATGGGAGAAATGGGGAAAGCCAGCTTTACGACCTACTAGAATAAAGATTCAAATGGCAGATGGACACACGGAATGACCCTTAGGATTATTAGAAAACATATTATTCACCACTTGCATAGTCGAATTCGAGCACACCTTAGCAAATTTGAAAAGGCTAGCAATTATGAGATGATACTTGGAAGTTCTTTCATGAGACAGCTCAAGGTAGTGCAAGACTGGCAAAAAGACGCATTGTACTTGCAGCATGGAGGAACGACAAGTAGGATAAACATCCATACTTATACTTATCAAGATGTCCCTCCTCTACAATGGAACTTGATACACAAGGAAAACGATAATTTATCCATTCATATTATAGGATCAAGTAGTCAAACATGGATGAATGAAGATACTCACCTATGGATGTGTAAGGCATCTAAAAGGGAAGAAGAAAGGAGACAAAGATGGCAGCCAGGACAAGGTGTGTCTAGACCGGTAGAAGATCCTGCTTACATGCCTCAAATATTCTTAGATGAAGAGTTCAAACCCCATGGTTGGATGGAGGTTTTAGCCACTCTTGATGTGTGTGTAAATCAAGAAGTAATAACTATGAAAGAATGCATAGATGAGGAAGGATATGATGTAAATCTATACATGGATGTTCTCCAAGAAGCGAATGAAGGAGAGGTAATTGAAAAAGAATGGAATGAAGACTATGAGAGCATAGAAATGGAACTAGAACCTCTTGAGGATGAAAGGAAAAAGAAGGAAGAGATTGAAACTAGTCTAGATTTGACTCAAGACATGCTACAACCCGTAATAGATGAACCCAACACGGAGAAAGAAAAATAAGATAGCACACCTCAAGATCAATTCGAGGTACCTGAGCATCAGAAGTATGAAGTAGAAGAAAGAAAGATTGCTATTCAAATGCCAAAACGAGAAGCACAACTAGGGATAGCATATGACAATAAAGAGCAGACCAGGAAGATTGTAGTAGTTCTTGAAGAAGGAGAAGAGAGATGCACTTTCATAGGACAAGATGTCTCGTTGGAGGAAGAAAAAGAATTAATACAACTTACAAGAGAGTATCGAGATGTCTTTGCATGGCATAAGGATTTAAAAGGTGTAGATCCTTCCATTTGTGCTCATAGAATGCCTATGACAATAGAAGCCAAGCCCTCCAAACAAGAACCATACACATACAATGATGTTTATTTGGAAAAAATTAAGGAGGAGATAGATAAATTGTTGGATGTGGGCTTCATTTATGAAATTGAACACATGGAATGGGTATCGCCATTAGTGGTAGTGCCGAAAAAGAATGGCATAATTGGAAAGGCTTGCAGGTAAGGAAGTCTATAGCTTTCTTGACGGCTTCTCAGGATATAATCAGGTAGTCATTGCTTCTCAAGACCAACATAAGATAGCCTTTGCAACTGAATGGGGAGATTATGCTTTTAGGGTTATGCCATTTGGTCTAACTAACACCCCAGCCACATTCCAAAGACTAAGTGCCATGTGTTCAAGAAATTTTTTGAGAAAAAGTATGGAGGTATACGTGGACGAAATATGTACCTATTCAGCTATGAGACCAGAGCACATCCCAGAACTAAGAAAAATATTTGCCAAATGTCGTCAGTATAGAGTATGCCTTAATCCGGAAAAATGCATCTTCATGGTTCAACAAGGAAAGAGCTTAGGACATAGTCTCTAAGAATGGAATTTCCACTGATAAAGACAAAATCAAAGTTATTCTAGATTTGCCAAGACCAAAGACTACTAAAGAAGTGCAAGCATTTATGGGACATTGTGGATATTATCGTAGATTTATTCACATGTATGCCATAATTGTGAGGCCTCTTTACGGATTGCTGACTCAGTTTACTTAGAAAGAAGAATGTGAAAAAGCGTTCAACAAATTAAAGAGTCGTTTGAGTTCAGCACCAATTTTGAAAGTAACAAATTGTAATAAACCATTTCATATTCATGTGGATGCCTCCAAGTTCGCCATTGGTTGCATCTTAGCACAACCAACAGATACAAGAAAGCTAGACCACCCTATAGCCTATGCTAGTAGACAATTAAACGAAGCGGAGCATAATTATACCACTACGAAACAAGAAGGCTTAGGAATGGTATACGTAGTGAAGAAATTTAGACACTACTTATTGGCAAACGAATTCAAATTCTTCATTGATCATCAGGCTCTATTATATCTCGTCAATAAGCCTTGTAATATCAAAGGACTAGTACGATGGTTTCTATTGTTAATGGAATTTTATTTTGAAGTAGTAGTCAAAAAACTAAATCCACACTTTTGTGCTGACCATAGACTATCAAGAATGACACATGGAGAACCTCCTACAGGAGTTCCAGATGATTTGTCGAATACTTATCTTTTCAACCTAGAAGTATGTCCACAATGGGTTGAAAAATTGATTCTCATACTCACGCATGGACCTCAACATAGGATCAATTTAAACAAGAGCCAAGAGTTATGGGGAATTAAAAATCTCCATATCATAGCTGGAAGCTTATATCACCAAGAGTCAAGTGGATTACTTTTGAGATGTGTAGAGGAAGATTAGCAAGAGATGTGACTTCAAAAAGCACACGTGAATCAATGGAAAACCCATCGAAGTGTTAATGGAACCTAGCAAGAGATTAAGAGATTAGGAATATATTGGTCAGATATGCAGAAAGTTGCACATGTTTATGTCTCAGCATTTCCCATTTGTCAAGAAAGAATACCCGAAGAGAATTCTACTTTATGTTACTCTACAGTAGCACCTAGGTGGAGCATGCCTCTAGTGAAATTCTTGAAAACACAAGAGTACCCCAAAAGAGAGATTTTGGAAAGGAAGCAAGCCCTTGATGATCAAAGCAAAGATTATGTACTCATAGGCAAACAACTTTTTAAAATAGGGAGGGAAAACCAATTAAGATTGTGCATCCATGAAGACGAGTATATTTCAGTCTTGGAAATGGCTCATACAGGAGCTGTTGGAGGACATTTTTCTGCAGATAAAACTGCAAAAATGGTTCTCTTTGCTAGATTGTGGTGGCCAACTGTATATCAAGATGCAGCCACATATGTCCAAAGAAGTATCCTATTAGAAGAGATGAAATGCCATTATGACCTATGATAAGTGCCAGAGCATTTACCAAATGGGGAATAGATTTTGTAGGACCTATTAGCCCACCAGAAAAAGGTTCCCATGCAGAATACATAATTGTAACAATGGACTATTGGACCAAATGGGTAGAAGCCAAGGCAACTAAGAAGAACGATGCAAGGACCACGGCTAAGTTTCTCTTTGAGAACATATTCACTAGGTTTGGATTGCCAATAGAAATCATGAGTGATAGAGGCACACACTTCATCAATGAAGTAATAGAAGCCTTAGTGAATGAATTCCTAGTGATTCATAAGAAATCAGCTCCCTATCACCCACAAGCCAATGGACAGGCTGAAAGTTCAAACAAGATCTTGTGTACAGTGCTTACAAAGATTGTTAATAATGGAAGATCTGATTAGGATAATCAGTTGCACCATGCTTATGGGCATTCAGAGTAGCATACAAAATAGCCATAGAAACTACTCCTTTTAATCTAGTGTATGGCCAGAATGCCATTTTACCAATGGATTTCCTAGTTCCTACTCTTAGAGTAGCATCAACGTATGAATGGATGGGACATGAGTTATCTAATCAATTGGACCAAATTGAGAAGCTACATGAAACTAGATTACAAGTGGTAGTAGGCATTTATGATGCAAAAAGGTGACAAAAAGCATACTTTGATGCTCATATCAAGAGTAAAGATTTGAAAGAAGGAGATTTAGTCCTGGTATATACTTTAAAGCAACATGCAAAGAAGCTACAAAAAAGAGGATATGGACCCTTGCTGATCAATCGCATATCAACTAGTGGAGCTATCAACTTAACAACCCTAGATGGAGAAGCCCTACCGAGCTATATAAGTGGTTGTTGAGTGAAGAATTATTTAGATCCATTAACAGAGGAGATGCTATCAAGACTTCTAGCAAAAAAGAGTAGATGAGAAGAAGGTGAAAAAATATGCAAGGAAGCACGATAGGAAGCCCTAGAACGAATAAAGAAACGGAAAGAGTGGATGAGAGAGAGGGATGAAAGATATCGACTAGGAGTGGAGCCCATCCCAATGGCTAATTTTAGAGCCTCAGAAACCCTAGGACATCAAGTGCGACAACCTTATTTGAACCTAGGATTGGGAACAGAGGAGTATCAACTTGTGGATTCCCTCATTGACACAAGAGCAGCTATCAGCTACATCATATTCTCTTTGAATCATCAGCTCAAAGCCCAATTACATCCAACCAAAGCACATCTAATTGGAATAGGAGGCAATGTTAGTGAATGCATAAGTGAGATTACCTTATCATTGCACCTAGGAAATAACACGATGCAACAAAAACTATTAGTGTGCCATGATCAAGATCTATTAGAAGAACTTGTATTAGGTCAAGATTGGATATATGAATATGAGGTAACCATCCAAATAGCCTTAGGCTACATCTTAGCCAAGATAGGACATCGAGAACTGTTTCGTTTATTAGATGAAAGACCAGTCAAATCCACTTGCTTAGCTGTGAGAGATCAATTAAGCATGCATGAAGGTGATTGTGCATCTACCTCTACTGTGGAACCCTCACCTCCAAGTCCTTCACATATGTTTACACCATTTATTAATCTCACACCTCCTGATCATCCATTGGACCTTTCAACTAACATCATTTCCATTGAGAGCCCTAGTGAGGAATTGATCCCAAGAGGGACTAGTCAGAGTAATCAACCCAAAAATTCGCACATTAGAATATATCCCATTCAAGGAACCAGATAGGTATGGATTCAGAAAGACCAAGTAGCAGCATATCATCAGCAACAAGGTCAACATCTACAAAGGAACCATCAAAAGGTCACGACCACAAGACAAGCTAGAGCATGATGTCGTCAGTAGTTTGTGCAAATGTGGATCCCAAAGAAACTGTTTAATGCTCAACCCTCAACAATGCAAATATGGATTCCCAAATCAACTATGCCAACGAAGAAAACTAAATGGAAGACACCAGTACAAAGGAAGGATCCATCCAAAATGAAGTCAAAGGAGCAAGAAAGATGTGATAACCCAAAATTGCAAAAATAGGAGTACTCAAAGAAACCAACTCAAAGATATGTATGGCAAGTAAAGAAGAATCACAATACGACAGCTACACAAAGCACAAGAGGATACAAATTTTTAGTCAAGAACAACAAAATAAAGCTGATTTGGATACCCAAATCTTGATCGCCTTCAACAAAGCCGCCAGCAACTTCTTCTCGCACACATCTTGAGTTCCATACACCTCAAACATGCATGATAGGGCCACATTACAAGGCCATGCATTCGACACATATTTCTTCTTCTACTTATAGTGATGCAAATTTCCCTCCCAGGGAATAGGAGAGCACTTGTACAATAACCTCAAGGAAAAAAATAAAATAAAGCTTCGGCTATTCACTAACATTTTTGTTTTCTTTCAACAAAAATAAGAAAAATAATATGAAAAAAATCCCAGATATTGCCTTCCTTACACCCACAAGGAAGGACGACATAAGTCACTCGGAGAACTGTTTGATTTATGGAGACTAAGTGGAAGATAAGTGATGCAATCACATTGATGCTAATTGTAGTGTGTTTCAAGTGCAGATGGTTTCTGAAGATTCCGAAGCAACCATTCAAGATGAGATGTTAGAATTTCCATTGCAGAGTGTGACCAAGGCCAAAGGTCATTGGTTATGTCAGGATCAGCCTGTGGGTGATTATCTTTTCTTAGTAACCATCAAGATCATGGACACATACCATCACTTTCCAGTTATGTCTCAATATTTCAAGGTTCTCCATGAGCTTCAAAGAACTATGGACACAATGACAAAAGCTGGAATCTAGAAATATTTTGAGTTTCCCATTTACAAGCCTGACTTCCAAAGATGCACTCAGGTAATGAATAATTTACAACCAGCCCTGCATAACCGCTCAGTGCCAGAGGCCAAAGTACTGGATGCAACAAGAGAATGGGTGATTGTACAATTCACCCATGACTTAATTAAAGAAGCTTTTGGTTGGGAAAAAGATGGAACCATTTATTTGGAGGATGAACCCCGCGGAGCCAAAACACAAATTTTTTTGGACATCAATCGCTTGGACATATAAAATGAGGTCCGCCTCATTCATCAACATTTTTGTTTTCCCAATATGAATCGCTACACAGCCCCATAGAAGATCATCATACAACTCTTATCCCATGCTATCATGCAAATTGGGAACCAGGTGAACTTGACGCCTTATATCCAAGAGCGTCTCTTTGAAGCTAAAAAGCAGTGGCAACAAAAGAAATTCTTAAATGGCAGTACTACATTAACAATCCTCATTTACCATGCACTAGGAATCCGAGAGCACTTGACCAAGATGCCCACATCCTCAGAAATGGCCAAGTACGCAAAGATGGCCACGGTACCATGGAAGAAGAAAGAACTAAAGTTGGTAGAGAAAGTAGAGACCAGTTCTCAACCACGCATGAGAGGAACAAAAAGATTTCGAGAAATGAGTAAGGGAGAAGAATCACTTCCTACTCCCAAAAGAGTGCATGTCCTGCCAAAGACCAAGCTTGAAGATTCAAAGACTAATACAGAAGCAGAGTTGCAAGAAGCATTAGAAGCAACTCACCAATATATGGAAGGTCAAGTCAATCTACCAATAAAGGGCATCATTACCATCAATCCCATAAAGACATTCCTCAAGAAAAAAATTATCAAAGTCCGACACCTATAAACAGTTGGGATTAACAACCTCAAGTTCATCCTCAAAAGCTAAAGAAGATCAAGAGACATCCCTAATGAACGTGGACCTAAAAAGTGATTCGGAGGATGACGGAAAATGGGATGAAATAAATCAAGTTGAGGATTGGTGTCGAAGGAACAAAACTCGATTAGAACACTAACAATACAGTCATCGAGCCAACAACAAAAACCATCATCCCAACAAGAAGTTCATATAATCAAGATGAATTAAGATACACACATTCATATTACAGAGACACAATTGGATGGGAACAGATCACTGAAGAAACCAAAGGAGGAAAAAGAACCAGAAAAGGTGGAAGAACCCGAGCCATTCATGCCAATCATGGTTGTAGCAGAACCCTCTCCATTAGATGTCACCTTTCAAGGCAGTGCTACAAAATTGACCACAAATGAAGAAGAAGAAAGAGAGAGAGAGAGAGAGAAGTGCACCTTTAGATAAGACAACCACACAATGAAACTATACATGTGGAACAAGGCAAAGATGTTCAAACAGGGGAAGAACCCAGTATCCCCAAAACATGGTTAAATGTGGATGTAGCTCAATTAAAGCTGGTAGTAAAGCAAATGATACAAACAGCTATGGACACTCAGCAACAAATGCTTGAAGCAGATGCAGACTATGACAAAGCTATGAGAGAGAGAGAAGCCAATTCCAGGTGATGAGCAAAAACTTGTCTGCACAATTAATTCAAGCCCAAAAGGCACTCTCGGCAAAGGAAATCGAAGCTCAAGGAGCCAAGGACAAATGCACCACTTTAACAACGGAGAACCAGAAGCTCCGAGATCAACTTAAAGAGCTAGAAAGCAAATATGAAGCTGGTGAGATGGAGCAAGCAAGAATGAATACCAGAAGTAAGCTACTTGAAACCCAAATCAAAGTATATATGGAGGAAGCAGACAATCTAAGAAATAGAAATAAGGAGCTTATGATTGCCATACTATGAAACCAACCCATAGAAGCACCAAAAACGATCGCACGCGGCACAAAGGCATTGGAAGATCAAATTGCGATGAAGATCAGCTGAAACAAGAGCAAGTTATCAGAGAGGAATGGGAAAAGAGATATATGCACGATACTAAGGAGCTTAGGAAAAAATGGAAGATGACATAGAATAAACTCATTGAACAATGCAATGAAGATGCTAATCAAATGGTTGTCATAGGAGAAGAACTCTTGAAGAACAAGGAAACAATCACGCGAGCCACCGATGAACTCAAAGAAAAGGATGAACTCATTGCAAAATTAAAAGCTCAAATAGAACAACAAGTAACAATGGGGACACTAGTAGTTCCAAGCTCCCAAGCGGTTATTGTGGAGAATGAGGTACGTCCTCTTTCTCCCCCCATGCATCATTCACCAATAAGGGAGGTAACAGAGCCAAACACTAAAAGCCATGATCAGGCTATTGCAGAACTAAGCCGACATGAACGGGCACTACTGGTGTCCCAACTTAGAGAACAATCTGAAGATGAAGTCATTAAAGTCATGAACAAAGCACAGATCGAGAATAAAAGCCTTGAGCAAATTCTGAAGCCATTTAATATACCTTACGGCTTTCTAAAAGAAGAAACGCGATAATATATCAAGAAAATGACTAATGAAGAACCAGATCAAGATCTACAATTCAATTTACAGACATCTATGTATACATAGGCCAAGTTTGACAAAGCAGATCTGATTTGGAGGCGCAAATTTTTGGAAATGAATCCAACTTTAAGGGTACATTGGGAAGCAACACCATATGTACTTCAAGTGAATCTTGCTTTTTTCCCAGTACCGTGAAGACGTACCTAGAAGCAATTTTGGAAAGCACAGCACCAAGGTACATTAAACAATCAATGGCTAAATTATCCGTTACTACCTAGTCCTCCACGAAACTATCTGCCAACAGAAGAGTACATGGTAAAGACCATAGAATTTTGGCTATTCAAATATGCCATAGTGCCAGATTTAACTATCAAAATGACAAATAAGATATTGAGCATGCTCCTCACAGTTCTAAAGGTATTCAAACATGTGCAGTATACATTTTTAAATTTTATCGGCATTAATCAAGGAGCATATGCTTTAGTTTTCGATTTATCTACAACTCCAAGCAGACTTACGATTATGGCACTATATTCACACCTCATGTTCCTTCCGATTCCATACATGCAAACCTTCGAGGAAGCATTTTTTACAGAGATTTTTGAGATGGACTCAGAAATTTTTATGAAGATCACTTCCAACTTAAATGCCAGACTCATAGCCTATGAACTGAGCTTCTTTGCAAATCATAGACAGGCACCAAATGATGGAGTCAAATCATCTCAATGGCATGAACTAATGGTGTGTAAAGCTAATTTGCTAAAGCACAAAGAGCAGAAAGTGATTCAAATGTACTCATGCTGTTGGATTCTAAAGTATGTCGGGGACGAAAAAGTTCAGGAGGGGGTGGTGTTGAAGGAGGGACAAGCAGAAAGAAAAGACAAAGAAGATCACGATAGAAGCTTCATTAAATAGAATATATCTGAAGACATATCTCTATAGAAAGCCTCGCAGGGGCACACAACATTCATCTCTGCACAGAGCCCCATAGGGGCACACAACAGTGGAAATTACGCAACAGGCAAGGAAGGATAAAGGCCAGTAACTATCTATGAAGAAAGGCAAGAAGATATCCGGCAAATCCCGAGCCCCGTAAGGTGCTTCAACCTCTTGATCTTTGGGAGGTCTAGATTGAAGGCTGCAAATTCAGACCTTCATACCTTCCGTATGGTGCTTGCAGTGCAAATACAAAGAGCTTATTGGAGAGCTAGACTACAAATCTATTGTAGTCCATCTCCACTGGTTGCGTGCATGGCAACATGAATTAACACAACAAACGAATATATGAAGCAAAGCCTATCAAGGGATGACAGAGACAAAGAGGGGGAGAGTTTTGCACAGTAGAGATGCAGAGAAAAAGAAGGGCCCCAAAATTTTTCCAATTTGGACATTTTATTTTTGTAACATAGTCACCTTGTAATATATTTTCCTATGTAAATGCACTAGACGAGTCCTTTGGATGCATATCCATAGATATTTGTATCATTACCCTTGTAAACTAGTAGGGAATTAGTCATTTAGTCAATAAAGTGCTGGTCTCTTGTGTGAAAGGACCATTTTTAGGGCACATGTATATAAGTCATTTTGTGACTCTTTGTAAAGACTTTTTGCCATTGTGAGAATAAAGAGCACAAAATTTCGAATTTGTGTCTTCTCCTCTCTGTATCTTCTTCCTTGTGAGCTTGCATGCATGTATGTGGCTTGAAAAGAGTTCTTTGAAGTGTTGTCTATCCATGGTAGTGCTTGTTTGCTGTTGGTAATGTGTGTGCGAAGTGTAGGAAGTGCTGAAGCGTAGGTAGGTCATTCCAGTGGCTCAGTATTTTGCTCATAGCTTGAAGCAGAAGTGTCAAAATTGAGTGAAAATGCCATCATTGGATGCGTCTTCTTGAAAGCTTCAAAAGGAACCCACTATTCACTATATTTCAAGTCTAGACTTGAGCAAAAATCTTGATTTAGTTTTGGTCGTTACTGTAGGTATCGCGACACCATAGCTGACCATGAAAGCTTTGAATGTGATAGTTTACACTTGTTTGCACCTTTGTTAGTTCACATTTGCATTGATCGTCATTTGAATGCATGTCCTCATACACTCGGCTAGGTTATGATACTTCTTGGATTGATAATTAAAGTGTGTAATACCCACTATATGCACTTGCAAAGGATAGAGGTATAGTCTCCTTCTTCTCAAGTCCTTAAGTTGATACTTAGGTAAACAGAAGGCCATTGGCACTAAGTGGGTATACAAGTTGAAGTGTACGCCTGATGGAATAGTTGACAGGTATAAGGCTAGGCTTCTTGCAAAGGGTTATGCTCAAGAAAGAGGCATTGATTTTGATGAAACTTTTGCTCCTACTTGCCGAATGACTACTATTCATAGCATTTGTGCACTTGTAGCTCATCATGGTTGGAATGTACATCAGTGGACATTAATATTGCATTTCTGAATGGTGACTTGCATGAAGAAGTGTATGTTTTTCAACCCTATGTCTTTGTGTAGAAAAGGCATGAAAACCAAGTGTGCAAGTTGAAAAAGGCATTATATGGTTTGAAGCAAGCACCACGTGCTTGGAATGAAAAGATACATGCCTACCTCATTGCACATGCTTTTGAGAATAGTCCAATTAAGAGAAACTTATATGTTAAGCATACAAATGATGTGCTTCTGATCATTGTTGTCTATGTTCATGACATGCTACTCACTGGTCCTCATGAGAAGCATATTATTGATTTGAAGGTTGATTTTCATGCCTCATTTGAGATGTCTGATTTGGGGCATTTGCATCATTATTTGGGCATTCTATTTATGCAAGTTGATGGTAGAATAGTTTTGTGTCAAACAAAATATATTGACACATCGATTGAAATACCATTCGTAAACGTTATATGTCCCAAAACTTTTCCTTGTCTTACCATGAAGACACATTTCTCTAGGTTCAAGCATACTCAATATTGTCTGAATTTGTTGAATATTTTCTTACCATGAACTTGTGTTGGTCTTCAATAGCAATAGCTACTTGATTGTACCCCAAGAATCTCTCAAGGAAGATGTACACCTGCTTACTTGCTACTCTTTCCAAAATATGATCTGTAATGGGTGATGGATAAAGATCTCTTATAATGGTCATGTTAACCTTTTTTAAGTTAATGCAAACCCTAAGCTTCACATTCTTCTTAGGCACCACCACTAAAGGGGAAACCCATTTAGTGTGTTCTACTCATATGAATACATCTATTAATGATTTTTTTATATCCTCTTTAATTTCGACTGAATAGACATCATTATAGGTATAAGGCCTTTACTTAGAGGTTTTAGCATCAAGGATCATAGGAATTCTATGAGAGCATATAGAGGGATTGATGCCTTTCAGATATTTTTAAGTATGGGAAAATACACCCCTATATTGTTGTATTAATATTGTTAGCTCCGCTTCCTCTTCTATGGACACATCTTTGCCAATGTATGTGCATCTCTCTTCATCACCTTCTCAGGTTACTAAAATTTTCTTTGTTTGTTCCTTGTTTTCATATGCTACCAACTTGTGCCTCTCTCTTAGGCATTTGAATAACAATTTTCCTCTGTTTTAATTCATACTTCTTTAAATGTTTTGGAATTTAATGTTGGACTTAGACGTCTAGGCAAGAACACGAACAACACAAGGAAGAAGAAGAAACTTGGAGCACAACACACAATATTGAATGTATTACCACTAGAATGTACAAAGATAAGTAACATGTTAGGGCTATAGGCATATATACAAGCCAGGGAAAAAACCTCCTAAAGAGGGAAAAAAGTGCCCCGGAGGTCCTAGTGTGTTCACACACATCACTACCTAAATACATCAACAAATCCCCCCTGGGAGTGATGCGGTGAACAAGGAGTCGGCACTCATGTATAAGGAAGTGGCAAGCTATGTGGAATCAATCAACAAAAGGAAGTAAGCCCAAAGCTTTGTGGAAAGCTTCAAACTTCTCCCTAGACAAAGCCTTCATGAAAAGGTCTGCAATGTTCTCCTGTGTGGGCACATATGCCAAGTTGATCTCTCTAGTAGAGAACCTCTCCGTGACATAATGATACTACACCTCAATGTGCTTACACGAGCATGGAACACAGGGTTCCTCACAACTGCCAATGTGCTCTGATTGTCAATGAAGATGGTGGTGGCAAAAGACTAGCCAACACACAAATCAGCCATAAGACTTCTGAGCCACACACACTCAACAGTCACTATGAAAGCTTCCCTATACTCAGCCTCACAACTAGGAGTGGCCACAGTAGGGTGCTTCTTGCTCAGCCAAGATATGCATGAGCTACCAAGCATGAAGCAAAAAGCACTAGTGAACACACAAGTTTCATAGAAACCAGCCCAATCAGAGCTAGAAAAAGCATGCAAATCTGGCAGTAGTGGTCCCCCCTTGGGATAAAACAACCTAAGTAGCCAGGCACCACTCAAGTAGTGAAAGATGCGCTTAACCATGTGCCAATGCTTGACACCTGGGAAATGCATAAACGTGCTCATTTGTGAGACAACAAACTGAATATATGGCTGAGTAATCCATAAGTAAACCAAGCATCCAACATCCTGTTGATAGAGAATAGCATCAAATGCATCTCCAGCATCATGAAGACTCAATCATAAGCCTGTTTCCATAGGAGTGGCAACATGTTTACAATCTTCAAGTCCAAAATGCTGCAATAATGTGTCAATATATTTCATTTGACACAAAGCCATTCCACCATCAACATGCATAAATTGAATGCCCAAATAATGATGCAAATGCCCCAAATCAGACATCTCAAATGAGGCATGTAAATCAGCCTTAAAATCAGCGATATGCTTCTCATGAGGACTAGTGAGTAGCATATCATCAACAAACACCACAATGATTAGAAGCACATCATGTTCACGCTTAAGATATAAGGTGCTTTTAGTTGGACTATTCTCAAAACCATGTGCAATCAGATAAGCATGTATCTTTTCATACCAAGCACGTGGTGCTTGCTTTAAACCATATAATGCCTTCTTTAACTTGCACACTTGGTTTTCATGCCCTTTCTGCACAAAGCCACGGGGCTGAAGAACATACACTTCTTCATGCAAGTCACCATTCAGAAATGTTGTTTTAATGTCCAACTAATGTACATCCCAACCATGATGAGCTTCAAGTGCATAGATGCTACGAACAGTAGTCATTTGGCAATTAGGTGCAAAGGTTTCATCAAAATCAATGCCTTTTCCTGCGCATAACCCTTTGCAACAAGCCTAGCCTTATACTTGTCAACTGTTCCATCAGGTTTACACTTTAGCTTGTATACCCACTTGGTGCCAATGGCCTTCGTGCTAGGAGGCAAGTTACATAAAGGCCAGGTACCATTTTTCATGATCGCATCATATTCAGATTGCATTGCAGCCATCCAATGTTCATAATTTTGTGCTTCACCAAACGAAACAGGCTCAGTCTCATCACAGAGACTAGAGGCAGCCATAGCATAACAATCTGATGCAAAAGAGGCCCTATGAGAGCCTGAATGAGTATGGTATGACAGAGGTGCATCTAATTTGCTATCACACAAAGTTTGCACCAACCATTTTGGCATACTTTTTTCCTCCTCAATATCAGCTCTTTCATCAATAAGTGCATCATGTAAATCTGCATCAAAAATAGAATGATCTGCATCATGTAGAGAAGTTTCCTCATTAGGACCAGCACTACACTGTCCACCTGTAAAAAGAGGTAGCAAAGTATCATACATGTCTTTGGAGCTAACAAATGTCTCTTTCATACATGAAAGTAAAGGTTGAATAGCATCTTCCACAAAAACAACATCACAGCTAACCAAAATGTGTTTAGTATGTGGACGATATAGACAATAGCTTTTGCTTTTAGAACTTTACCCAGCAAATATGCATTTTACTACTTTATCATCCAATTTCCTGCAATGTTGTTCAGGCACTAATGCATATGCTAGACAACCAAAAACACACAGATGAGCAATAGATGTTTTGCGACCATGCCAAGCCTCATATGGAGTGATAGATTGTAGTGCTTTAGTGGGACACCTGTTAAGTACATATGTTGCACACATGACAGCCTCAAGCCAGAAACTATGTGGTAAAGCTTGACTCTTGCCATACAGCTCGCCATCTCCATGAGTGACCTATTCTTTTGTTTAGCAACTCCATTCTGTTGAGGTTTATATGGTGCTATACATTGATGTTTTATCCCACGTTCAGCAAGAAATGCATTAAAGTTAGAAGACATATATTCCCCCCTTCATCAGAATGGAGGGTGCCCATTTTACATGCTGATAGATTTTGAGCCAAAATCTATCAGCACATAAACACTTAAGACTTTGTTTTGAGTGGATATACCGATGCATGCCTATAAAAGTCATCAATGAAAGTCATGAAGTAAAGATAGTTTCCAAAAGAAGGTGTTTGCATAGGACCATAGACATCACTATGTACAAGCTGCAATTTCTCAGTAGCTCGAACTGAACCATCTTTTGGAAAGGCGGAATGCTGCGTTTTACCCAAAATATAGCCTTCACAAACATGTTTTTCGGGTGCCTCAAGTTTGGACAAAGACGACACCATTTCAGATTTTTGTAGGCATAGCAAACTAGCAAAATTCAGATGACCAAAACATGCATGTAGCTTTGCATCTGACATAACCTAAAAATCATGTACTACACATGTTGAATCATTCATAGATTTTTCATAGTCTATGAGCTTATACAACCCACGACATAAAATGCCAAAAGCAATAATCATGTTGCCATTTGACAGATCATGAACTATACATCTGTCATCAACAAATTTCACAACCAAGCCACTTACTAAAATACCCTGATGCAGAAAATGATTGTATCTGAAAAAGTTGGACAAAACTACCCTGATGAGTTTTGCTAAACTTATAGTAGACTTCAAGATGCTTATACTGGTGAACCAAAACTTGTATATATCTTTGGCACAAAAAGACAAAATAGCCTACACAAGCAGTGTGATAGTGCGTTCGAAGGCCGAAACGATCTCACCAAATTTTGTGCGATTTTGAGACTGTGACCGGAGGGGTATCGATGACACCCTAGATGAAGCGACGACCTTCTCTGATACCAATTTTTGGAGTTAGACATCTGCGGAAGCACACAAATAGCACATGGAAGAAGAATAAGCTTGGAGCACAACACACAATACAGAATGTATTACCACTATAATGTACAAAGATAAGTAACCCGTTAGGGCATTACTTTTTCTCTCAGGAAATGATATTATATCTCTATATGTTTTGTTCTTGCATGCAATACTAGATTTGCTGCAAGATAAAGTGAACTCATGTTATCTCCATGTATTGTAGATATACTTTGATTAATGCCCAAGCTTTTGGATAATGTCTACATCCATATGACCTCCTTATCTGCTTCTATAAGTCCTTTGTACTCAGCTTCAATTGATGATAATGCTACTGTATGTTGTTTCGTTGAACACCAACTTACAATCTTATCACCAATGTATATCATGTATCCATGAGTTGATCTTCTATCATCTTGATTACATGCCCAGTCTGAGTCACTATAGGCCCTCAACTTCAAATCTGAAGTAAAAGGATAATATAATCATTCATTTATGGTTCCTTTGATATATCTCAGAACTCTTTGACCTACAATCCAATGTGGATCCTTTGGTCAATGCATGAATTGTGAGAGAACTCTCACTGCATAACTAAGATCAGGTCTTGTTAGTGTAGCATAAATCAAACTACCCACAAGAGATTGATACTTCCTCATATCTTTGTATTTGACACCGTTAAATTTACTGAGCTTGTGATTGACTTCAAGTGGAGTTGAAGCTTCTCTGTAGTTTTCCATACCAAACTTCTTCAATAGGTTTAGAAGATAATGTTCTTGTGATACATATATGCCATGATCTGTATAAGTGACTTCCATTCCAAGAAAATATGATAACTTTCCTAGGTCACTGATATTCAATTCTTTCTCAAGTAATCTCTTTACCTCCTTAATTCCTTCATCTGAAGAACCTGTGATTATAATGTCATCTACATAAATACAAATGTAGATTGTACCTTCCTCTATTCTTTCAATGAGTAGACTTGGATCTACTTTTGAACTTTGATATCCAAGATCATTGAGATACTTCACCAATCTATAGTTCCATGCTCTTGGAGCTTGCTTCAACCCATAGAGCGGTCTTCCCAATCTGCAGACAAAATTTGTATACCTAGAATCTATAAACACTTGAGGTTGTTCCATGTATACCTCATTTGATATGTATCCATTCAGGAATGCATTCTTTATATCTAGTTGACTCAGAATCCATCGTATTGAAGTTGCAATAGCAATGATTGTCCTTATAGTTGACATCTTAGCTACAGGACTGAATGTCTCATCATAATCTATGCCATAAGTTTGGGCATAGCCTTTCACCACTAGTCTAGCTTTGTATCTTGCTATACTTCCATCTACAAGCTTCTTCACTTTATAAACCCATTTATTTCCAATTATCCTCTTACCATTTGGTTTAGAAACAAGTTCCCAAGTCTTATTCTCCTCTAGTTGATTGAATTCTTCTTTCATTGCTTCTTCCCATTGCTTCTTACCTTTTGCTTCATCATAGTTCTAAGGTTCTTCGTCATCTTTGACCATATATGCATAGTTCTTCTGAGTTATGTATACCTTTCTAGTTGCCTTCTTGTCCTACTTGACCTCCTTGGTTCGCATTTTTCATGTGTGTCTAGATACAGATCTCCATCAAATATAGGAGCTTCTTCATTTCTTATTGTTAATCCACTTCTGGATGTACTTGCTTGCATATACTCTTCATCTCCATTCACCTGCACACCTGATTTTCCTTTTTCACGTCTTTGTGTACCTAAGTCACGAAGTCTTAGGGACTTGTGTCAAAGAGACTAAATCTCGTTTGCCACACAAGTGCATATAGTGGTGGATTGACACATGCTTAATTATCAATCCGAAGAACCGACCTAACCAAGTGTATGAGGACATGTGCGCACATGATGGATAATGGAGTGGTTAAGCTAATATGTATGAGAAAAGACGAAACTACCTCTCCAACTCACTTAATCTCTAAAAGTGTCTGTCCAATACCACTTACAACAGTAAATACAAATTCGAATGTTTCTCCCAACTTCGAACTCTGAATATGGCCAATAGTGGGTTCGTTTCAAAGCTCTCGACGAGATGCATCTATTACTGTGTTTTCACTCAAATTTGACAACCGCTCTTCAAGTTATGACCAAAATAGTGAATGGCGAGAAACACACACACTCACTTCACAACTCGTATTTGCTCACACACACACTACAATAGCTCAAAAGTGATGGGGAGGGGTAGACAATATTCCTACACACACATTCCAAGCTTCATACACACACAAAAGATCATAGAGAAGATGAAAATCTGTAGGAAAGAAGCAAATTCTTAATTATGGAGCTCTCCTTCTTCACAATGGCAAAAAAGTCCTTACAAAGACTCACAAAGTGACTTATAAACATGTGCCCTAAAAATTGGTCCTTTCACATAAGTGACTAGCACTTTATTCAATAATCTCTAATGTTCTACTAGTTTACAAGAAATATTTTACAAGGAGTTGGGTTTATGCATCTATAGGACTCCTCTAGTGCATTTACATAGCTTGGCGGGAATTTCCTAGGATTTCAAAGAAGAAAAAAATATGCCCATTCATTTGAAAATTTTGGGCTCCCCTTTTTTGCCTCTTTGCTCTGCAACACTCTCCCCCTCTTTGTCTCTGTCGTCCCTTGACAGGCTTTTGTTTCTCGATTGTAGCTTTTCTAAGGCTTCTGAATACATGCACCCCGCGGTCAAAGAAGTGATAAGGACTATCAGAGAATTTGTTACTTTATTCGAGGTATGTCTTGTACTTCTGTTTGCCCCTTGGTATTCCTTATATCACAATCTGGGTTGTTGTATTAAGTCGGGCTACCATACACGCCATCAATGGCTAAGAATGTGATGTTCTTAGTCACTCTCTTCAACTTTTTAGCCTCTGCCTCTTTCTAGCTTTTGGTCTTCTGATATGTCTTTGTCTTCATACATCTGACCCTGTTGTATTGCTTGGAGCCTGTTTACTTACTTTCACCGCACGCCTCAATTTGCTGACTTCTACTCTCTTTTAAGAGAGCATTACGTTTTAGAGGTCCTATTCTTGAATCTTCTTTGTCATCCTCTAGGACCTGTTGCATTTCTTCCCACCGCACGCATCCTGTGGACGAGGAGGCAACTAGGACCTTCAGACAATTGGTTATCTTATCCGATGAAGAGTCCTTCGTGTGTTGTCTCTCTCCTTGACTTGTTTTGCTTCACCGCTTGCTCCTGGTGGATGAGGAAGCTGTGTGCAACCTCCCATGAAATTTCCTTTTTGTTATCTTTCTTTAATTCCACTCCTCAGGACCTGGATCTTTGGCCTTGTCGCCTGATGCGTGCCCCTACGAGGCTTTGGGCAGAGAGTTGTCCTTTTCCTCTTATAATCTTCATTCCTTACTGAGCAATTTTAGTCTTTGATTTTCTTCTTCTTCTCTTTTTGCTTGATTCCCCTTTCACACGTCCCTCCTCCTAAACTCTATCGTCACCGACAGGCTTTTTGTGGTGATGTGAGTATGTCTGGATGACTTGCTGCTCTCGTTGATTAAGCAGATTGGCATGACATAGCATGAATTCTTTCCATTGGCTCGACTTGACCCCATCTTCTGGTGCCTATCTATGATCTGCAAAGAAACTCAATTCATAGGCCACCATCCCGGCATTAAGATTTGAAGATAGTTTTACAAAAATCTCGGAGTCTATTTCAAAAAATCTGGTGAAAAACGATTCTTCAAAAGTCTGCATGTAGGTACTTGGCAAAAACATAAGCCTTGAGTATATAGCCATAAGCGTTAATCGGCTTGGTATAGTTGAGAGATCAAAAGTAAGGGCATCAGATCCTGGATTTATGTTGATGAAGTTCAAGAAAGTAAATTGAGCATGCTGAAACACTTTATAACTGTAAGTAACATGCTCAAAATCTTATTAGTCATCTTAATGGCTAGATCTAGTACAGTTGCATAGCGAGCTATCCAAAATTCGATTGTCTTGATCATGTATTCCTCTATCGGTAAATAATCACGAGGTGGACTTGGCAGTGGTGGATAGTTGAGCCACTGATTATTGATGCTTCCCTGGCGTTGACCTTCCCAAAATTGCGCCCAGGAGCATCTTCGGGGTACTGGGCAAAAAGATGGATTTACCTGAAGTATATATGGTGATGATTCCTAGTGTACCCTTAGGGTCGGATTTTTCTCCAAAAATTTCCTCCTCCATATGGGATCAGCTTTGTCGAATTCCTCTTGAGTGTAGGTGAATGTTTGCATGCTAAACTGGAGGTTGCTATCGGGCTCTTTATTTGTTGTGTTCTTTATATATTGCCGTGCTTGCTCTTTAAGTAAACCATATGGTACATTGAATGGTCTCATTATCTGTTCCAAGTTTTTGCTATCGATCTTTGCTTCCTTCATGACCTTTACCACTTGATCTTCAAAATCTTCTGTAAGTTGGGACACTAGTAGTGCCCACTCGTGCCTACTTAGTTCTGCAATATCCCGATGATGTCTTTTAGTGTGGACCTCCGTTTCCTCCCTTGATTGCATAAGTGAGATCTCTTATCCCATATTTTTTCATTTTTATTCCTAAAAAGAAAACAAGAATTAGTGTAGCCGAAGCATTTATTTATTTACATAGTAGGTCCATTCCTATGGAAGTAGAAGCTACGACTTGTCCCCAAGTTGGGAATGTGCACCACTAATTCGGTTGTGTTCATCATGTGCCGAATGCATGGCTTCGTATTGTGGCCCTATTATGCATACTTTAAGTGCATTTAATGCTTCATGTGTGCAATTGGAATCTTCTAGGTCTTGATGTTCCGGTGTTTGCCCCTTCTTTGGTTTCCATATCCATGTTTTTTGTTTAAGTTTGAAGCTTCATCTTCTCGTCATTTTGTTGTGCTCCATGTGTTTCTTCTTTCTTCTTTGTTGTCTGAATGGTTGGGTTCTTTCTTTTCCGGTATCTGTGATGAGTCTTGCTTGGCTTTATGGTTTTGTTGTGTCTATATAATGTTTCCTCTTGCTTGTCTATCTCTTGAGTGGCCACTTGTCTGACGTTCTTTGGAATCCATATTTGTTGTCGAGTTCTTTGGGCTTCTACCAATGACTTTGGAAGCCATACTCTCAGAAGTCGCTTTGGTTCTGATTTTGGTGAAGAAGAATCCTTGTCCACCCTTGTCTTCCTATGATGACTGACTTGTACTGGCGTTGCATTCTCTGATTCATTTGCTCGATCCTTGTGAACCCATTTGAGGTTAGCATTTCTTGATTGTGCGAAGCTGATAGTGGGTTTCCATGCTGATGATCTCTCCTTTTCATAGAAGGCTTTAGGAGCCTTATCCTCCTTGGTTCCCTTCTGTTCAGCATTCAAGTAGGATAAATCCTACTTTCTCCTTGGATACATTGGGGTTTGAGATCCTATCTTCTGTGGGACCTTCTTCTGTTTGATTTGTGATGGAATCATTGATTATGTGCTCTTCTAGGATTTGTTTAGCACTTTTGATGACGTCCGGTCTATGAGAGGGTTTCTCTTCTAAGAGACTAAAGATTTCCTTGTGCCCTATTTTGGCTGAAATGTACCCTTGAGCTAGGTGTATGCTCACCTCATTCTCAACGATCCAGTATTGTCCTAGGATCAGGTTCTCTATTAGATCCTCATCTCTGCACACTAGAACTCGTTCCATAGTTGAATTTCCTAGGTGGAGGGATGTGGAAATCCTATTGATTATTAGAGGTCCATATCCGCGCTTTTGTAACTTCTTGGCATGTTGCTTCAAAGTGTAGACCAGAACTAAATCTCCTTCTTTTAGTCCTTTGTCTTTGATGTGCGCATCATAATACGCCTTTTGTCTTCTCTTGGTCGCATAAATTCCTGCAATAGCCTGTATCCTAGTCTCATGTAGCTTCTCAATTTGGTCTAGTTGCTTGGATAATTCATGCCCTGTCCATTCATACTGTTGGGCTACTCTCAAAGTTGGCACTAAAAAATCGATCGACAGGATTGCATTCTATACATACACTAGATTGAATAGGGTAGTTCCAATGGCAATCTTGTAAGGGACACAGAAGGCCCAAATTGCATGATGCAATTGTTTGTCCCAGTCTGACCATCCACTATTGACTATCTTTGTCAATATTGTGCATAATACCTTATTGGAACTTTCAGCTTGACCATTGGCTTGAGGGTGATAAGGGGCTGATTTTTATGGATCACTAAGAATTCATTCATTAAGGACTCTATGACTTCATTAATGAAATGCGTTCCTCGGTCACTTACAATCTCAATTGGTAATCCAAAGCAAGTGAAAATGTGCTCAAAAAGAAACTTAGCAGTGGTCTGAACATCATTTTTTCTAGTAGCATTTGCCTCTACCCATTTAGTCAAATAATCCGTGGCTACTATTATGTATTCGGCATGTGACCCTTTGGCTGGTGGGTTAATGGGTCCTATGAAATCAATACCCCATTTGGAAAATGCTCTAGCACAAACCATAGGTCTCAATGGCATGTCATCTCGTCTAATCGGATATTTGGCCCTTTGGCATGTCTCGCAACTTCGAACATATGTGTCAGCATCCATATGTAGAGTTGACCACCACAATCTTGCAAAGAGGATCATTTTTATAGTTCTCTCGATTGAAAAATTACCCCCTATAGCACCTGTGTGTGCCATTTCTAATATGGGTAAGTATTCTCCTTCATGCACACATAGACGTAGGTGATTATCTTTCCCTCTCTTGAATAATTGTCTTCCCAAAATTACATAATCCTTGCTCATTTCCTCTAGGGATCGTTTCCTTGCTAAATTGATTCCTTCCTCGTGCTCTCGTGTCTTTAGGAATTTCACTAATGTTTCACTCCATTTGGGTGCTATTGTACAGAAAGGTAAAGATTTGTGATCATCTGGCATGGTTTCCTAACACTCCGTGCAAGTACTGATGTATTCATGGACATCTTTAGGCATATCCGGCTGATATACTCCTAACCGTTTCAACTCTCTTAGAGTTCCATGAGTCCCTTTGTGCATTCTCCACTTGTCTTGTTCAATCAACTTCTTTTGTTCGTCTTCCTCAACACATCTTGACAATATGCTGTCGGGTTCCTTATAATACACACTTCCTGCAATAATATGCAAGTTACATTATTGCAGAAGTTCCTTTTTACTTTCTTTATTAATTGAGTGTTGTGGGCCATGAGTGAGTATTGGAATTAGCTTCTCTGCCCACTTGGGGCACACTTCCAAATTAAACAGATAAGTGTCTAGTAAATGATCTGGTACTCCGCTTGGTGGTTCTCCATGTGTTAGCCTAGAGAGATGATGTGCCCTCACATGGGTGTTTCCCTTCTTTACGATTAATTCAAAATTGAATTCCATCAATAATAGAAACCATCTCACAAGTCTTCCCGTGTTACAAGGCTTATTGACTAAGTACAATAGGGCTTGTTGATCTATGAAGAACTTGAACTTGTTGGCTAAGAGATAGTGTCTGATTTTTTTTCACAACATACACCATTCCTAATCCTTCTCTCTCAGTAGTCATATAGTTTCTCTCTGCTTGATTCAGTCGTCTACTTGTGTAGGCAATTGGATGATCCAAATTTCCTTCATCTGTCGGTTGAGCTAAGATGCATCCTATTGCGTAATTGGAAGCGTCCACGTGAATATGGAATGGCTTGTTCCAATTTGGTGTTTTCAAAATTGGGGTTGTGCTAAGTCACCCTTTTAACTCATTAAATGCCTTTTCGCATTCATCAGTCCAAGTGAATTGAGTCAACAATCCATACGAGGGTCTGGCAATTATGGCGTACATGTGGATAAATTGATGATAGTATCCACAATGACCCATAAATGCATGCACTTCTATGGCATTCTTCGGTCTAGGAAGTTCTAAAATGACCTTGATCTTGTCTTCATCTATAGATATTCTGTTCCTAGACACTATGTGTCCTAAAATCTTCCCTTGTCTTACCATGAAAACGCACTCCTCAAGATTTAGGCATACTCTATATTGTCAGCATTTATCAAATATTTTCTGCAATTTAGGAATGTGTTCCTGCCTTTGATTTGAATATGTACATAGGTCGTCTACATACACTTCCATACTTTTCTTCAAAAATTCTTTGAAAACATGACACAACAACCTTTGGAAGGTAGCAGGTGCGTTAGTGAGTCCAAAAGGCATCACTTTGAAAGCATAGACCCCCCATTCAGTCGCGAATGTGGTCTTATGTTGGACCTCAGTAGCAATAGCTACTTGGTTGTATCCAGAGAATCCATCTAAGAAGCTATAGACTTCTTTTCCTGCAACTCTTTCCAAAAGGTGGTCAGTGATAGGTAATGGATAGTTGTCATGAATCGTGGCTACATTGACTTTCTTCATATTGATGCATACTCTCAATTTTCTGTTCTTTTTAGGCACATCAACTAACAACGACACCCATTCGGTGTGTTTTATCTCGTAAATGAATCTAGCCGCTAATAGCTTGTCTATTTCCTCTTTTATTTTAGCAGCATAGACTTCATTATACGTGTAAGGGCATTGTTTTGATGGTTTTGCCTCCGATTTCATTGGTATTTTATGACAACAAATAGAGGGTGCTACACCCTTAAGATCCTTATAGGTCCAAGCAAATACATCTCGATATTCTCGGATCAGCCATATTAATTCTTCTTCCTCTTTGGTTGACACATCTTTTCCTATGTATGTACATCTTTCTTCTCCATCTTCTACAGTCACTATGATTTTTTTCGTTTGTTCCTTATTGTCGCACGCTTCTCCTTCTCTTTCCTCTCTCTTGGGCATTTGAATATCTATTTTTCTCTCTTCTAGTTCATACCTTTTGAAAAGCTCCGGTACCTCAAAAAGATCAGGGTTTGGTTCCATCTTACTCACACTTTCCTCCTGTTTTGATAGTATAGGGGCTGCTTCTATTGCTAACACTTTCGTCATTCCCCTCTTGTCTTCAATTCGAATGGCCTCTAGGTAACCTTCTTCTGAATCAAATTTTGGTTCCATTTCTATGCTCTCATATTCTTCTTTCCATTCTTTTTCCAGTATTTCTCCTGCTTCTACTTCTTGAAGGATAACCATGTAGAAATTTACGTCGTAGCCTTATTCGTCCACACATTGATTCATCATCAGAACTTCTTCATTCACACATACATCCAGGATAGCTAGGATCTCCATCCAACCATGTGGTTCAAATGTTTCATCCGGAAAGATTTGAGCTCGGGGAGAGCTAGGATAGTCTTTTCTAGCATGAGCTACCTCTATGAGTTTTCTACATATCGCGAGCCTCTCCTTCTCTAACTCCCCATGTGGGTAAAGCTTTTCATGCTGCTCTACATTCGGTCCATTCTTAATTCTAGCTTGGTATGCTTTCAACCACATGTCTAAATCATCTGATTTCGGGTCAGCTAGAATTGATCATGGCTTCTCTGGCTCTCGTGTAGGAGGTGTAATGGAAATTTCTTCCTGATCCTCAAGTCTTTTAGATTTCTTATTGTCATGCGCATGCTTCTTGTCTTCCTTGTTTTTATTTTTCATCCATTTTTCCTTGAGTTTTTCTCTCCTTTCCTTCCATTTTTGGATTTTTGTTGCTTGGATACTCTCGCATGGGTCTTGTGAATCTTCCACTATTTGAATTCTGGGGTCTACGGTTTTACTATTTTCTTGTTCAAGGTCCATTCGTTTTCCTTCTTGTTCCTTTGTTTGTGCTCATGTTATGGCCTTTAATGGTACAGTATATTCCTTGTCACTTCCCGATGCTTCTATCACTTCGATCACATTAATAGGCATAGTGTCCTGAGCCTTATTGGGATTTTTTGGGAAATCTCTAAAGAGATGCTCCTTTCCACAATCAATGCAATATCCTTCCCATGTCCTAGGAGGTGGTTGGTTGTATGGCCGAGTGCATTCTCTGATAAAGTGGTCTCCTCCGCATCTATAGCATGGTCCTCTTGGCATAGGTGGTCTAATGGGTGGTCTTATGGGTGCTGGTGCTTTAGGCACGGTGTACATTAGTGTCGCCACCTCTGGTCCATAGATATTGTCATAACCTTCATATCCATAGTATTTTAGGTCATAAGCTTGCTCGTACTCCATTATACTAGCATCATAGTAATAGTACTCTCCAGGGGATTGCTCGTACCCTGGGTTCATTGATTCTACAATGGCTATCGATGATGCTGGCACTATGGCTCTTTCTAAGTTTTCCTCTGGTTGGGCATACTTGACAGGTACCACATGTTGGGGAAGTGATAGTTGTGGTCCTAACACTGGCTTAGTGTTTCCAGTTTGAACTTACTCATATGGTCTAGGTACTCCTAGTGCTGCAGGATAAGGATTATACCTTGGGATCTCCTTGCCTATCTCTCTAGGTGGGTATCCATATGGCCGATATTGTGGTGGATTTAAAGGTTAGGTCTGCTTGTTGAATGGGAAATTCTCCGTGGTGTGGTTGGTGTATTTTTGTTGTATGTGGCAATACAAAGCGGTTCCTTGATGGGGCTGCCTATTGTAAGGGTAAGCCTGAGGCACACCTATTCCTCCTCATACGCACATGTGGGTGGGGTGATCACCTCCACATAGGCTACATCTTCGCAACATGGGTACTCTTAGAGATGGATGTTGGTAGTTCCTTTTTCCATGAACTCCCAACTTCTTCGCTACCAGTTCTGCTAATTCTTCTACGTTACTGGTGTTGGATGTTACTGTGCGTCGAGTGTCTTCTGATTTAGTAGGAATGTTTGTACTCTTGAGATCATGTGCTAGGTTGTCCTCTAGATCAATACATTCTTGGAGACATTCACTCAATGTCTGCAGTCTTTACATAGACTAACGTTCTTAAAGTCCCGTTCGTTAGTCTGTCCAAGAATAATGATATCATCTTTTGCTGTGTAGGTCTTTCTGCTACCGAGCATCTATCAACATACTGATTGAATCTTCGTGCAGGTATTTTCACCATTTCATTTGGGTTCTGTTTAAAGCTATGGATTAAAGATGAAGAGTTGTGTTTAATTCTTCTTTTGGGGAATTCCCCTATAAATTCTTGAAAGAATCGTTCAATATCTCCAAATTGATTGGGATCTAATGGTTGGAACCATGTTAGAGCCGTTCCTGTGAGAGTGAGTCCAAAGGACTCATTCTGCACAAAGAAATCATCCACTTGTTCAGCTCTTAGAACTTGTTTAAATTCCACTATGTGGTCGTATGGTTCTCGTAGTCCATCATAGTGATTTCTCATACATTTGGCCACCTAAATTGGTCTTAATCTTCTCATGGGCTCTGGCTGTCTAGGTATTACAGGAATTGCTGGTCTGATAGGATGCATTCCGGGCTATGCTCCTAGTGGTGGTCTTGGTCTTACTGGTGGTTGGTATTGGTTGCCTAATCCAGGGTGTGTTTGATTGTGTGCTTGCATTACAGGCATTGTAAATTGTACATGGGTTCGGTTTGGAACACTCCTATGGCTTGTTTGTCCCGACATTGCATGTTTCGACTCTTGTTGTATTCCAAAGGGGTTCTAAGAGGTAGTTGCCTACTCTCACTGAGGTGATACAGGCAAGCCCATATACTTCAATCGAGCTCTATCTATGGCATCGACAAGCCAATACCTTCTTTGGTTCTTTTCTAGGTATGTTACTCTAGACTCGTCTTCTGGATCTTTTAACTCGTAGAATGTCATAGGGCTTTCTTCCCGTCCTTGTGTAGGTGAGTCAATTTGGAGTAATAAATTTGCTATATGGATGAAATAAACCTCCAGTAAATAATCATCTTGAGGTATCAAATCCCCTCTCAAGATCCGACTTATACCACTGATTTGCCTCTGGGGGTGGTTACCATCTCCTCAGGGTCTAGTCTTCCTGAGTTTTCTTGTCCTCCTAATTCTCCTCTCTCATTGATCAATTTTGGGTGTTCAGTCACTACCTAGATGTGACCCAACTTATCCATATATGCTCCTCCTTCATACTTGACAGCTGGTCTAGGCACAATTGTGGAATTGGTGGAGGTCACCATCCTAGCAATTGATCTATTTAAACCATCCAAGTAGATGGGAATCTCTTGGGCATTACTAGACACATATTGCAAAGAGGTGCGGTACTCCCCTTCTACAGTAGACATGAAGTTTCTCCCGGGAACAAGACCTTGCATGTCTTCTGAAGCCATGGGTATCTCTTCCTCTGAGTCACTAGAGGGGTCAGAATAGGTAGAGCGGTGACTGACCTGAGTTGTACTTCCTACCAATGATATAACACTTCTCCGGCTACTTAGAACCCTTCCTGACCTCAAGTTCATCCACCCTCCTGGGGCTTTCTTGGGCTTTAATTCTCTCCCTAATTGGCTCCTCAAATGCCTCAATTTTACCCTTAAAAATGCTCAAAGTGTTCTTGACGATACCACTTTGGCGATACTGCACTAAGCGATACTAGTTTGTCGACGATAAGATACCACAACTGGTGACGATACGATACTTGGGTAGTTGATGATACGATACCAAGAAAAAGCACGATACGATACTGCTTTTTACATGATACGATACCACTACTCGACACGATACGATATTATGTGCTCAGACGATACCATCTGAAAGCACGATACGATAGTGCAGCAGCACATGATACGATACTGGGAATCCTAATGATAGGATACTAGTGCAAGTCACGATACGATACCGCAAACCCGCACGATACGATACTAAGACTTGTCACGATACGATACGTGAGTTCTACGCGATACGATACTCCTGGTACACACGATACGATACCAAGAGAGGCAACGATACGATACTGGATTTGTACGCGATACGATACTGCTCAATTGACGATACGATACCGTGATCGGGGCGATATGATACCAAGTGGACCGCGATACGATACCACTTGCAGATCACGATCGTGATACCAACTTGATGATACGATACCAGAAATGGTATTGCGATACCTCAAGTGGTATGCGACGATACGATACTTTGGCGAGTATCGCGATACAAGGGAATTTTGGTATTGCGATACCAAAACTCAACCGATCGCGATACTATAGCCAAAATATCTCCAAATGCAAAAATTTTTCCACCCCTTGGTTTCTCTCTCACTCCTCTGCACTCATCACCCTGTCTCACTCAATAGAACTCTAAAATCTCTCTATCTCACCGCGCGATATTGCATGCACCTTTTATCACGTGTTACTGCACTTCTACAGTGTTTCTGATATTAAAGTATTGAGGTAGCTTACCTTTGTGATACTTTGCTTGAGTCTTGAGCTCACTAGGTAGCTTTGAGGGCGTGAACATCCCCCACATCCTCAAAAACGTAGTTTGAGTGCAATATACACAACCCAAAGAGAACTTAGAAAGAGATTTATTACTTGTGACCCCATTGATTAGCACAAAAAGCTGAAGTCAAGTCCATGAACATAGCTATAGTGATTATTATGTCTATGACCCAAATCCTATGGAATTGAGTCCTCGTATGAACAACAATACTGTGAACATGATGGCTATGGAAATCCTTATGGATCTGAATGTCGAAGAATCAATCACAAATTGGACAGAAAGTTGAAGGTCAAAGTCTAAGTAGAAAAGCACATGCCTATTTGAAGGGACAATTTCACACATGTACCATATTTGTAAAGTTAGACTTAACTTTAGTTCTAGAATTTTTCAAAATTCATGAGATTGAGAAATACTATATAAACTAGTTTGTATCAATCGATGGGAAGAGAAAAAAAGAGAAAAGAAAAAAAGAAAAAGAGAGATTTTGTATGACTGAGTATAGCCAGGCTTCTCTGAGTAAGAAAGCACCTATAAATTTTTGAGTTTTTCATAGCTATGAGAAGAACTAATTAAAGTTCTATGTATGAGAATCTCTCCTCCATATTCATACTTTGCCTACTATGTAATGATCCCAAAATTTCAAGTTTCCCAAGCAACTCGATGTCTGGCATCGAGTTTGTGCTGATAAGTCCTTGTTTTATGAGTTTTTACCTATTGTTGAATCTTCTTAAAAACATGAGCTTTATGGAGCAATTCGATGCCTAGCATCAAGTTTCAGTGTAAAGTAAATGTCTAGCATTGAGTTCCATCACAAAAGTGTTTTTCTTCATATCTGTGTTCAAGGGGGTATTTCAGGTGTTGAAAAATGGAAAAAAAACACACCAAGTCGATGCCTGGCAGCGAATTCTTGTTGCAAGACGATGATAAGTTGAAATTTTTCAAAAATGGACACGTGCTTTTACTAAAACAGGTAGCACTACATATTTTTGTAGTCAGACATAGTCATCTTGTGAAGACCATAACTTGGTGTGTAGTGCAAAGTTTTTAGCAAGTAATGACTTGTTGGAAAGCTCTTCTATTCTACTTTCATCCACCAAAAGATCTTGATATTTGTGCTAAGAGAAATAAGAAAAAGAGTGAAGGTATGTTCTTTTAGAGACTAGAAATTTTTGAAGAAGTAAAGTTCTCAGTTTGGCTATTATTTCTCAAAGTCTGAAGAAGCATTGAGTTAATGGTGACCATAGAGGTTGCCTAGTGTCACATTAATTTATTTCTTGTGATGTTTCATACATCAACAAGTGGTATTAGAGCAGAAAGGTTCTAGAGAGCAGAAGGCATCAAAGGTATGAGAAGTTTTGGAAATTTTTCATTAAAGTTTGAAAGTTGAAGCATTTAAAGACACAAGGCATCAAAAGATTACTTAAAAAGTATATTTATACACAAATAACTCCAAAATGTATTATTGTTTATCCTTTAAACTCACAGGTTGAGGCAGAAGCAAAGAATTATGCCATATCATATCTCCATTGACAAATTGGATAGAGATGCATGGGTAATGAGAATGGAAGCTTACTTATGAGTAAGGATCTCATGGTGCACATAATAGGTGAAGAAGAGAAGCCATTATTTCAAGATGAAAGCAGACCAAAGAAAGAGGAACTAGATGCCTTAAAGCATTGATAAAAGAAGGATGCAAGTTCAACGGCCTACATCTATAATACGATTTCAGATCATCTACTACCACACATCAGAGGATTGCAATCAACTGAAGATATATGGAATGCATTGGAATATCATTTCCAAAGTACTACCAAAGCAAGGAAAGCAAGTCTATGGTCAAATTTTACTACATTCAAGAAGAATTCAAGTCAAAATATTAGTGATTATGTTACTAAAATGAAGGATCTAGCATATAATTTTGGATCCATAGATGAAGATATTGAAGATCACAGATTGATTGCTCAATTGCTTGCAAGTTTGAGAGGAGATGGAATGTGGAAACCTTTTTTCTTGTCAATAGAACTTTCTTTGAATCATTATGTTTCAGATTTGAATCAATTGCTTGGTTTGATGCTCACATTTGAGCAAGACTTGAAGGGAGATGTAGATAAAGGAAAAAGTTCTACAATGTACATGAAGAACAAGAAGAAAGGAGATAAAGATAAAGAAAAAGATGAAGAGGAATCAAGTTCTCAAGTTTATTATGAAAGAGGTAGAAGCAAAGGCAGAGGAAGAGCAAGAGGTTTTGGAAGAGGAAGAGGTAATTAGAATAACAATAAGAAGGTTTGTTGGATCTGTGGATTGAGCAATCATTTGGCTCATGACTATTTCCATAATCAACAAGGATCAAATCAAAATCAGAATAACAATAGCAGAGGCAGAGGTGGAAGATATCAAAGTTATTCTCAGAGAAGTAGACAAAATCAAAGAGGAGGCTATGGTAGACGTGGAGGAAGAAGTTGGGGACAGAATCAATCCGACAACACCACCTACTACAATTATGCAGATGACACATAGAATGAAAGTCATACATCATTGATGATGAATTCAATCAGCACATCAGATAAAGAAGATCTAAAGGTATTTTACATTGACTCTGTATGTTCTAACCATTTGTCAAGAAACATAAAACCGATGTCAGAATTGAAAAAAGGCATTTGTAGTCATACTGTTCAAATAGGTGATAATACAAAACATAGTGTACATTCAATTGGAAAAGTGAAATGCAAGAGTGTAGCAGATTTGCTAAACAATGTTTTGTATGTTCCCACAATACCTAAAAACTTGATTAGTGTGGGATAGCTACTTTAAAAAGGTTTTCAATTCAGGTTTACAAATGAAGGAGTATTTGTTGAAGATCCAAAGAATGAATATAATCAGATTGTTTGTGGTAAGAAAGAAGGTAGAATCTTTACTTTAAGAGTGCAAGGGAACATGGGTCAAGCTTTGCTCACACATGGTAAAGGAGTGATTACAGAACTTGATCTTTGGCATAAGAGATTAGTTCATTTCAATGAAAGAGAATTTAAAGATATGGTTGCAAATAAAACTATATTAGGATTGCCAAATGTAAAGAGTCAACATATGATTTATAAATGTGAAACATGTTAGATGGGAAACGCACACAGGTTACCATTTTAGAAGAAAGGATTCAAACATGATGGAGTACTAGAGATCATTCATACTGATGTATGGGGACCAACAAAAGAAGGATCATCAATGGGTCAAGGTATTATGTTGTTTTCATTGATGATGCTACTAGATGGATAACTCTGTATGTTTTGAAGGAAAGATCAAAAGTGTTTGGAGCTTTCAAGCATTTCCATGCATATGCAGAGATTCACATGTCAAAATCTTAAGAGATCGAGATCTGATGGAGGGGGAGAATAATTCTCTCAAGAGTTCAATGCTTATCTTTAGAATGCAAGTATTAAAAGAGAAATAACCTGCAGGTATATGCAACAACAAAATGGTGTAGCAAAAAGAAGAAACGGGACTTTGGATGAGTTTGCTAGAGCTATGATGAAGGAGAAGAATTGTCCAAATTACCTTTGGGTTGAGGCTGTAAATACAATTGCATATCTTGTGAATAGATTACCATGTACAACTCTAAATGGAATGACTCCATATGATGCTTGGTGGGGTAAGACACCAACACTAGATCATTGTAAAATGATTGGATCAATTGCATATGTTTATGTGCCATCACAACTTAAACATAAAATTGAACCAAAGGTAGAAAAATATGTGTTCACTAGTTATGATGAAAAGCAGATGGGTTACAGGTTGTGGAATCCTCTAACCAAATAATTTCTTGTTTCTAGAGATGTTACTTTTGATGAAAAAAAATTGCTATGCAGATCAAAGTCATACAATTGAAGAATTTGAAGAAGAGGTAAGAAGACTATTGCAGAGCAAAGAGGCAAAAAAGGGGAGCCCAAAATTTTCAAATTAATGGGCATATTTTTTTCTTCTTTGAAATCCTAGGAAAATCCCTCCAAGCTATGTAAATGCACTAGAGGAGTCCTCTAGATGCATAAACCCAACTCCTTGTAAAATGTTTCTTGTAAAATAGTAGGAAATTAGATTAGTCAATAAAGTGTCGGTCACTTGTGTGAAAGGACCACTTTTTAGGGCACATGCATATAAGTCACTTTGTGACTCTTTGTAAGGAATTTTTTGTCATTAGCTCCAGAATTTCGAATTTGCTTCTTTCTTATAGATTTTCATCTTCTCTATGATCTTTTGTGTGTGTGTGAAGCTTGGAATGTGTGTGTAGGACTGTTTTCTACCCCTCTCCATCACTTTTGAGCTACTATAGTGTGTGTGAGCAAGTAAAAGTTGTGAAGTGAGTGTGTGTTTCTCGCCATTCACTGTTTTGGTCATAACTTGAAGAGCAGTTGTCAGATTTGAGTGAAAATACTACCAATAGATGCGTCTCATCGAGAGCTTTGAAACAACCCGCCATTGTCCTATATATACGGAGTCTGGAATTGGGAGAAACATTCAAATTTGTATTTACTATTGTAAGTGGTATCGCGGTAGACACTTTCAGAGATTAAGTGAGTTGGAGAGGTAGTTTCATCTTTTCTCATACATATTAGCTTAATCACTCCATTATCCATCATGTGTGCACATGTCCTCATACACTTGGTTAGGTCAGTTCTTCGGATTGATAATTAAGCGTGTGTCAATCCACCACTATATACACTTGTATGGCAAATGAGATTTAGTCTCTTTGACACAAGTCCCTAAGACTTCGTGACTTACACCGTTGCCGGTGAACAGGCCCAACCAAGGTGTACTCGTGATGGTTATAGCTCTGGAGTGAAGAAATCGTACTTGTAGAAGTGAATTCGTTCAGTGGAAAGTAGTCAGACACTTCAGCACTTGTTATTTCACATCCCGGAGGTGTGTAATGAGTTTTTAGGTTTAGGGTTAGGAAAGAGGGAGAGAAGAAAGAGTTAGGGTTAGGTCAAGAAGAGAAATGGAGTAGGAGTAGGTTGAAAAGTACCAAGAAAAATCCCAAAAAATTGCCAAGTTAGTGAAGGATAGGCCTCAGACATCAAAAACTATAAAAACCAAAAAAAGTAGTTCATTCGACACTTGCTCAGAGAGTGGTATCGCCTGCAGACAGCAACCAATATCGCCTGAGTGGTATCGCGCTATTGCTAGCACTGGTTGAGGTTGACTGTATCCTTGATACTCATAAGGCCTTTGATCCATGGGTGTTTCTATACCTAAGTATCGACTTAGGGACTTGAGAAGAAGGAGACTAAACCTCTATCCTCTACAAGTGCATATAGTGGGGATTACACGCTTTAATATCATAACCTAGACGAGTGTATGAGGACATGCATTCAAATGACGGTCAATGCAAATGTGAACTAACAAAGGTGCAAACAAGTGTAAACCATCACATTCAAACCTTTCATGGTTGGCTATGGTGTCTCAATACCTAGAGAATCAGCCAACAGTAAATCGAGTTTTTCCCTTAGCGTTGAACTTGGAATATGGTGAATAGCAGGTTCTTTTTGAAGCTCTCAAGAAGACACATCCAATGCTGGTTATTTTACTCGATTATGACACTTTTGCTTCAAGTTATGATCAAAATACTGAGCCGCAAGAATGACCTACCTACGCTTCAGCACTTCCTACACTTTGCACACACATTACCAACAGCAAACAAGCATTACCATGGATAGAAAACACTTCAAAGCACTTTTTTCAAGGCACATACATGCATGCAAGCTCACAAGGAAGAAGATACAGAGAGGAGAAGACACAAATTCGAAATTATGTGCTCTTGATTCTCACAATGGCCAAAAGTCTTTACAAAGAGTCACAAAATGACTTATATACTTGTGCCCTAAAAAATGTTCCTTTCACACAAGAGACCGGCACTTTATTGACTAAAATACTAATTCCCTACTAGTTTACATGCATGCAAGCTCACAAGGAAGAAGATACAGAGAGGAGAAGACACAAATTCGAAATTATGTGCTCTTGATTCTCACAATGGCCAAAAGTCTTTACAAAGAGTCACAAAATGACTTATATACTTGTGCCCTAAAAAATGTTCCTTTCACACAAGAGACCGGCACTTTATGGAGATGCATCTAGAGGACTCCTCTAGTGCATTTACATTGATAAATATATTACAAGGTGACTATGTTATAAAATTAAGGTGTCCAAATCGGAAAAATTTTGGGGCCCTTCTTTTTCTCTGCAACACTCTCCCCCTCTTTGTCTCTATCATCCCTTGATAGGCTTTGCTTCTTGTGCCTATAGTCGATCTGGTTCCTTATTAATTGATAGCCTTTTTATAGTTGACCACTGCCAACTCCTGTGGAAGTCGTAATGATATAGTTTTACTAGTGGTCAAGAAACTTATCATAACTTGGGGCCTATTGCATTAGTTTTGGCCTATTAAGTCAGGCTTCCATGCATGCAATCAGTGGAAGGTATGAAGGTTTGGATTTTCAGCCTTCGATCTAGACCTCCCAAAGATCAAGAGGTTGAAGCACCTTCCAGGGCTCGGGGTCTGTCAGATATTTTCTTGCACTTCTTCATGGGTAATTTTTGGCCTTGATCCGGCCTTTCCTCTTGCGTACTTTCCACTATTGTGTGCCTCTGCGGGGCTCTGTGTAGAGATGGATGTTGTGTGCCCCTACGGGGCTTCCTATAGAGACATGTCTTCAAATATATTCTATTTAATGAAGCTTTTGTCTTGATCTTCTTTGTCTTTTCTTTCTGCTTGACTCTCCCTCAACACCACCCCCTCATAAACTTTGTCATTCCCGATAGGCTTTAGAATCCGGTGGTGTTAGTACGTTTGAATCACTTTTTGCTCTCTGTGATTTAGCAAATTATCTTCATATACCATTAGTTCATGCCATTGAGATGATTTGACTCCATCATCTGGTGTATGTGTATGATCTACAAAGAAGCTCAGTTCATAGGCTACCAGTCTGGCATTTAAGTTGGACCTAATCTTCATAAAAATTTGTGAGTCCATCTCAAAAAACCCTATAAAAATTGCTTCCCCAAAGGTCTGCATGTATGGACTCGGAAGGAACATGAGGTGTGAATATAGTTCCATAATCATAAGTCTTCTTGGATTTGTATATAAATCAAAAATTAGAGCATCTGCTCCTTGATTAATGCCTTTAGAAATGTATATTGTGCATGTTTGAATACCTTTAGAACTGTGAGGAGCATGCTCAATATCTTATTTGTCATTTTGATAGTTAAATATGGCACTGTGGCATATCTGGATATCCAAAATTCTATGTTCTTTACCATGTACTCTTCTGTTGGCAGATAGTTTTGTGGAGGACTAGGCAGTAATGGATAATTTAGCCATTGATTATTTAATGTACCTTGGTGTTGTGCTTCCCAAAACCTCATCCGGGTACGTCTTCGCAGTACTGGGCAAAAAGCAGGATTCACTTGAAGTACATATGGTGCTGCTTCCCAATGTACTCGTAAAGTTGGATTCATTTCCAAAAATTTGTGCCTCCAAATCGGATCTCCTTTATCAAAATTGGCTTGTGTATACATAAATGTCTGTAAAGTGAATTGTAGATCTTGATCTAGTTCTTTATTAGTCATTTTCTTGATATATTGTCGCGTTTCTTCTTTTAGCAAGCCGTAAGGTATATTAAATGGCTTCAAAATTTGCTCAAGGCTTTTATTCTCGATCTGTGCTTCTTTCCTTACTTTAATCACTTGATCTTCAAATTGTTCTGTAAGCTAGGACACCAGTAGTGCCCACTCCTATCGGCTAAGTTCTGCAATAGTTCGATCACTTTGTTCAATGTTTTTCTCTGCTCCCTCCTTGATAGGTGAATCATGCATGGGGGGAGAAAGAGGATGTACCTCAGTCTCCATAGTAGTCTCTTTGGAGCTTGGAACTACTGGTGTCCCCTTTGTTGCCTATTTTTTTGTTTGAGCCTCTAGTTGTGCAATGAGTTCATCCTTTTCTTTGATTTCGGTGGTAGCCTTTGTTAATGCATCTTTGGCAGTCAAAAGTTCATTTCCTATGGTGGCTATTTGATCTACGTCTTCATTATATACCACAGGAAGTTTGTCTTCAGCCGATTTCCATCGCTTCCTGAGTTAGTGTCATGCATATACTTTCTTTCCCATTCTTCTCTAATAGCTTGCTCTTGTTTCAGTTGATCTTCATACTTCTCTATTTGATCTTCCAATGCCTTTGTGTTGCTTACGATCGCCGCTTGTGCTTCTATAGGTTGGTTGCACAGTATGGCATTCATAAGTTCTTTATTTCTATTTCTTAAATTGTCTGTTTCCTCCATAAATACTTTGATTTGAGTTTCAAGCGGCTTACTTTTGGCATTCATTCTTGCTTTTTCTGCTTCACTTGCTTCATATTTACCTTGTAGCTCTTTGAGTGGATCTTGGAGCTTCTTGTTTTCCATCGTTAGCATGGTGCATTTGTCCTTGGCTTTTTGAGCTTCTACTTCCTTGGCCAAGAGTGTCTTTTGAGCTTGAATTAATTGTGTAGACAAGTTTTCACTCATTACCTAGAATTGGCTTCTCTCTCTCATAGTCTTGTCATAGTCTGCATCCACATCAAGCATTTTTTGTTGCGTGTCCATAGCCGTTTGTATCATTTTCTTCACTATCAATTTTAATTGAGGTACATCCATGTTTAACCATGTTTTGGGGATACTTGGTTCTTCCCCTGTTTGAACATCTTTGCCTTGTTTCACATGTATAGTTTCATTGTGTGGTTGTCTTATCTGAAGGTGCACTTCTCTCTCTCTCTTTCCGCTTCTTCATTTGTGGTCAATTCCATAGCACTGCCTTGAAAGGTGACATCTAATGGAGAGGGTTCTACTACAACCCTGATTGGCGTGAATGGCTCCGGTTCTTCCATTTCTTCTTATTCGTTCTCTTCCTTTGGTCTCTTTACTGGGGCCTCTCCATCTAAGTGAGTCTGTATGATTTGAATGTTCATCTCATCATTCATTTTGAACACATGAATTCCTTCTTTAGGTGGTTCTTGTCTAGTTGTGTCTTTGATAGTTTCATTAGGAGTTTGATTTATCTTGGTACCTTCCACTCCAAAGTCATCCGTGGCTTGATTCAATTCCTCCCAATTACCATCATCTTTTGAATCACTTTTAATATCTATGTTCATCATAGATGTTTCTTGATCTTCTTGAGTTTTTGAGGATGAACTTGAGGTTGTTGATCCAAACTCTTTATAGGTATCGAACTTCAATCATGTCTTTCTTTGAGAAATGTCTTTATGGGACTGATGATAATGATGCCCTTGTATTGGCAGATTGACTTGACCTTCCATATATTGGTGAGTTGCTTCTAATGCTTCTTGCAACTCTGGTTCTATAATAGGCTTTGAATCTTCGAGCTTCTTCTTGGGCAGGACATGTGCTCTTTTGGGAGTAGGAAGTGATTCTTCTCCTTTAATCATTTCTCGAAATCTTTTTGTTCCTCTCATGCGTCGTTGAGAACTGGTCTCGGCTCCCTCTTCCAATTTTTGTTCTCTCTTCTTCTGTGGTACAGTGGCCATCTTTGCGTACTTGGCCATTTCGGAAGATGTGGGCATCTTAGTCAGGCACTCTTGGATTCCTAGTGCATGGTAAATGAGGATTTTTAATGCAATACTGCCATTTAAGAATTTCTTCTATTGCATTGCTTTTTAGCTTCAAAGAGACATTCCTGGATATACGGTGTCAGGTTCACCTAGTTCCCAATCTGCCTAATAGCATGGGGTAAAAGCTTCACGATGATCTTTTGTGGGGCAGTGTAGCAATTCATATTGGGAAAACAAAAATGTTGATGAATGAGGCGGACCTCATCTTCTAGGTCCGGGTGATTGATGTCCAAAAAAGTCCATGTTTTGGCTCTGCGGGGTTCATCCTTCAAATCAGTGGTTCCATCTTTTCCCCAGCCAAAATCTTCTTTAATTAAGTCATGCATGAATTGTATAATCACCCATTCTCTTGTTGCATCCAGTACTTTTGCCTCCGGCACTGAGGGGTTATGCAGGGCTGGTTGTAAGGTATTCATTACCTGAGTGCATCTTTGGAAGTCATGCTTGAAATGGGTAAGTCAAAATATTTCTGGATTCCATCTTTTTTCATTGTGTCCATAGTTCTTGTAAGCTCGTGGAGAACCTTGAAATCTTGAGACATAACTGGAAAGTGATGGTCTGTGTCCATGATCTTTATGGTTACTAAGAAAAGATAATCACCCACAGGTTGATCCTCCCAGAACTAATGACCTTTGACATTGGTCACACTCTGCAATAGAAATTCTAACACCTCATCTTGAATGGTTGCTTCGAAATCTTCAGAGGCCATCTACACTTGAAACACATCACAATTAGCATCAATGTGATTGCATCACTTTTCTTCCCTTTAGTCGCCATAAATCGAACAATTATCTCACTGACTTGTGTCGTTCTTCCCTGTGTGTGTAAGAAAGGCAATACCTGGGATTTTTTTTCTATAATTTTTCTTATTTTTTGCTGAAAGAAAACAAAAAAAGTTAGTGAATAGCCAAAGCTTTATTTTATTTTTAATTATTTTCCTTGAGGTTATTGTACAAGTCCTATTCCCTGAAAAGGAAATGTGCATCACTAATAAGTAGAAGAAGAATTATGTGCCGAATGCATGGCCTTGTAATGTGGCCCTATGATGCACGTTTGAGGTGTATGGAACTCAAGATGTGTGCAAGAAGAAGTTGTTGACGGGTTAGTTGGTGGCGATCGAGATTTTGGTATCCAAATCAGCTTTATTTTGTTGTTCTTAACTGCAACTTTGTCTCCTCTTGTGTAGTTGTTGTATTGTTATCCTTCTTTGATCACCATACATATCTTTGAGTTGATTTCTTTGAGTACTCTTGTTTCTGCAATTTCGGGTTAGCGCATCTTGTTTGCTCCTTTGACTTCATTTTGGATGGATCCTTCCTTTGTACTGGTGTCTTTAGTTGAGTTTTCTTCATTGGCATAGTTGATTTGGGGATCCATATTTGCGTTCTTGAGGGTTGAGCAACAATCACTTTCCTTGGGATCCATAATTGAATAATCTTCTGTAGACCTGATGACTGTTGTTGGTTTCTTTGTAGGTGATGGCTTTGTTGTTGATGATATGCTACTACTTGATCTTTCTGAATCCATGCATGTCTAGTTCCTCAAATGGGATATATTCTAATGTGGGAAGTTGTTTATTGATTACTCTTACTAGTCGCTCTTTGGCTCAATTCCTCACCAAGGCTCTCAATGGAAATGATGTTAGTTGAAAGGTTCAAAGGATGATGAGGAGGTGTGAGATTAATAAATAGTGTAATCACAAGTGAAGTATTTGGAGGTGTCGGTTCCACAGTAGAGGTAGATGTACAATCACCTTCATGCATGGTTAATTGATCTCTCAGAGCTAAGCAAGTTGATTTCATCGGTCTTTCATCCAATAAACTAAACACTTCTCGATGTCCTATCTTGGCTGAGATGTAGCCTAAGGCTAGTTGGATGGTTACCTCATAGTCACATATCCAATCTTGACCTAACACGAGTTCTTCTAACAGATCTTGATCGTGGCACACCAATATTTTTTGTTGCATTGTGTTATTTCCCAGGTGCAATGATAAGGTAATCTTGTCGATGCATTCGGTAACTTTGCCTTCTATTCCAATCAGATGTGCTTTGATTGGACGTATTTGAGCTTTTATCTGATGAGTCAAAGAGGATCTAATGTAGCTGATAGTTGTTCCTGTGTCAATGAGGGCATCCACCAAGTGGTACTCCTCTATTCCCACTCTTAAGTTCAAATATGGTTGCCTCACTTGATGTCCTAGGGTTTTTGAGGCTCTAAAGTTAGCCATTAGGATGGGGTCTTCTCCTAGCCGATATCTTTTATCCCTCTCTCGCATCCATTCTTTCCGTTTCCTTATTCGTTCTAGAGCTTCCTGTCATGCTTCCTCGCGTATTTTTTTGTCTTCTTCTCATTTATTCCTTGCTGCTAGAAGTCTTGACAACATCTCCTCTCTTAATGGCTCTACTTCTTCACTCGATAGCCAATTATATAGTTTGAAAGTACTTCTCCATCTAGGTTTGCTAGATTGATAGCTCCACTAGTTAATATGCGATTGATCACCAAGGGACCATATCCTCTTTTTTGCTACTTCTTTGCATGTTGCTTTAAGGTATACACCAAGACTAAATCTCCTTCTTTCAGACTTTTATCCTTAATTTGAGCATCAAAGTATGCCTTTTGTCATCTTTTTGCAGCATAAATGCCTGCTACCACTTGTAATCTAGTTTCATGTAACTTCTTGATTTGGTCCAATTGATTAGATAACTCGTGTCCAATCCATTCATAGTTTGAGGCTACTCTAAGAGAAGGAACTAGGAAATCAATTGGTAAGATGCCATTCTAGTCGTACACTAGATTAAAAGGAGTAATTCCTATAGGTGTTTTGTATGCTACTCTGAATGCCCATAAAGCATGATGTAACTGCTTGTCCCAATCAGATCTTCCATTATTAACAATCTTCGTAAGCACTATACACAAGATCTTGTTTGAACTTTCAACCTGTCCATTGGCTTGTGGGTGATAGGGAGCTGACTTCTTATGAATCACTAGGAATTCATTCATCAAGGCTTCTATAACTTCGTTGATGAAGTGTGTGCCTCTATCACTCATAATTTCTATTGGCAATCCAAATCTAGCGAATATGTTCTCAAAGAGAAACTTAGCCATGGTGCTTGCATTGTTCTTCTTAGTTGCCTTGTCTTCTACCCATTTGGTCAAATAGTCCGTTGCTACAATTATGTATTCTGCATGGGAACCTTTTGCTAGTGGGCTAATAGGTCCTACAAAATCTATTCCCCATTTGGTAAATACTTTAGCACTTATCATAGGTCGTAATGGCATTTCATCTCTTCTAATAGGATACTTTGTTTGTTGGAAAGTATCACATCTTTGGACATATGTGGTTGCATCTTGATATAGCATTGGCCACCACAATCCAGCAAAGAGAATCATTTTTGCCATTTTTTCTACAGAAAAATGTCCTGCTGCGACTCCCATATGAGCTATTTCCAAAATTGGAATATACTCGTTTTCATGGATGCACACCCTTAATTGGTTATCCTTTCCTCTCTTGAAAAGTTGTTTGCCTACGAGTACATAATCTTTGCTTTGTTCCTCAAGGGCATGTTTTCTTGCCAAACTAGCTCCTTTTGGGTACTCTTGTGTTTTCAAAAATTTCACTAGAGGCATACTCCATCTAGGTGCTATTGTAGAGTAACACAGAGTAGAGTTCTCTTCAGGTGCTTTTTCCAACCAAGTGGAGCATGTGGAGATATATTTATGTGTATCTCTCTACATAGTTGGCCAATATATTCCTAATCTTTTAAGCTCTTGCCAGGTTCCATTAACACTTCAATGGGTTTTCCATTGATTCACGTGTGCTTTTTGAAGCCACATTTCTTGCTCGTGTTCTTCCACACATCTTAGAAGTAATCCACTTGATTCTTGGTGATATAAGCTTCCAGCTATGATATGGAGATTTTTAGTTTTCCATAACTCTTGGCTCTTGTTTAAATTGATCCTATGTTGAGGTCCATGCGTAAGTATGGGAATCAATCTTTTAGCCCATTGTGGACATACTTCCAGGTTGAAAAGATAAGTGTCCGGCAAATCATCTAGCACTCTTGAAGGAGGTTCTCCATGTGTCATTCTGGATAGGTGATCAGCATGGATGTGTGTATTTCCTTTTTTGAATACTACTTCAAAGTCAAATTCCGTTAACAATAGAAACCATCGTACTAGTCATCCAATATTACAAGGCTTATTGACTAAATACAATAGAGCCTGATGATCAATGAAGAATTCAAATTTTTTTGCCAATAAGTAGTGTCTAAATTTCTTCACTGTGTATACCATTCCTAAACCTTCTCGTTCCGTAGTGGTATAATTGTGCTCTACTTGGTTTAATTGTCTACTAGCATAGGCTATAAGGTGGTTTAGCTTTCTTGTATTTGCTGGCTATGCTAAGATGCATCCAATGGCAAACTTGGAGGCATCCACATGAATAAGAAATGGTTTATTCTAATCTGGTACTTTCAAAATTGGTGTTGAACTCAAATGACTCTTTAATTCGTTGAACGCCTTTTCACATTCTTCTGTCCAAGTAAACTGAGTCAGCAATCCATAAAGAGGCCTCTCATTTATGGCATACATGTGAATGAATCTACGATAATATCCACAATGTCCCATAAATGCTTGCACTTCTTTAGCGGTCTTTGGTATTGGCAAATCCAGAATTACTTTGATTTTTTCTTCATCAGTGGAAATTCCACTCTTAGAGACAATGTGTCCTAAGATCTTTCCCTGTCGAACCATGAAGACACATTTTTCTGGATTCAGGCATACTCTATACTGATGCCATTTGGCAAATATTTTCCTTAGTTTTGGGATGTGCTGTGCATAAATCATCCATGTATACCTCCATACTTTTTCTCAAAAATTCCTTGAACACATGGCATATCAGTATTTGGAAAGTGGTTGGGGCTTTAGTTAGACCAAATGGCATGACCCTAAAAGCATAAACTCCCCATTCAGTTTCAAAGGTTGTCTTATGTTGGTCTTTAGGAGCAATGGCTGCCTGATTATATCCTCAAAAGCCATAAAGGAAGCTATAGACTTCCTTGCCTGCAACCCTTTCCAACAAATGATCTATGATGGGTAATGGGTAACTATCATGTATGGTGGTTGTGTTTACCTTTTTAAGATTGATGCACACCCTTAATTTGCCATTCTTCTTCGGTACTACTACTAGAGGTGATACCCATTCTGTGTGTTCAATTTCATAAATGAAGCTCGCTTCTCACAACTTATCTATCTCCTCCTTAATCTTTTCCAAATAAACATCATTGTAGGTGTATGGTCTTTGTTTGGAGGGCTTGGCTTCCGTTGTCATAGGGATTCTATGAGCACAAATAGAAGGATCTACACCTTTTAAATCTTTATAAGTCCATGCAAAGACATCTCGATACTCTCTTATAAGTTGTATTAATTCTTGTTCTTCCTCAGGTGAGACACCTTGTCCTATGAAGGCGCATCTCTCTTCTCCTTATTCAATCATGACTACAGTCTTCTTGGTCTACTCTTTATTGTTGTATGCTATCCCTGGTTGAGCTTCTCATTTTGGCATCTGAATAGCAATCTTTCTTTCTTCTACTTCATATTTTCTGAAATGCTCACGTACCTCCAATCGGTCTTGAGGCGTGTTTTCATCTCTTTTCTTTTCCATGTCTAGCTCATTTTCTTCCATTTGTGTCATTCCTCAAATGTTTTCCTTTCCATTTCTATGCTCTCATAGTCTTCATTCCACTCCTTTTCTATTACTTCTCCTTTATCAGCCTCTTAGAGAACAGCCATGTACATCATATCCTTCCTCATCTATGCATTTGTCATAGTTATTACTTCCTCATTTACACACACGTCAAGAGTGGCTAAAATCTTCATCCAACCATGGGGTTCGAACTCTTCATCTAAGAATATTTGAGGCATGTAGGCAGGATCTTCTATAGGTCTAGACACTCCTTGTCCTGGCTACCATCTTTGTCTCCTTTCTTCTTCCCTTTTAGCTTCCTTACACATCCATAGGTGAGTATCTTCGTTCATCCAAGTTTGACTACTTGATCCTACACTATGGATGGATAAATTATCGTCTTCCTTGTGTATCGGGTTCTATTGCAAAGGAGGGACATCTTGATAAGTATAAGTATGGATGTTTATCCTAGTTGTCGTTCCTCCATGTTGCAAGTAGACTTTTCCCAAGTCTTGCACTACCTTGAGTTGTCTCATGAAGGGCCTTCCAAGTATCATCTCATAATTGCTAGCCTTTTCAAATTGACATATTGCTATGGTGTGCTCGAATTCGACTCCGCAACTAGTAAACACTATGTTTTCTAATAATCCTAAGGGTCATTCTGTGTGTCCATCTCCCATTTGAATCTTCATCCTAGTGGGTCATAGAGCTGGCTTTCCCCATTTCTCCCATATTTCTTTGGTCGCAATTCCTAACCTAGTTCTCGAATCTAATATGGCTTTAGTGGTGTATCCTCTATAACTGATAGGGAGGCATGTGTTTCCTTCATCTCCCTCAGTAAAATCTCCAACCTTGTCAACTTGGATGTTAAAAGTGGCTACTTCATCTCGCATCTCGTTTTTGTGTGACTTTATCTCTAACTGGCTGGTGATTTTCTCTCTCAATTGAGGTTTCACTTTCAAGATTTCTTCCAGAGTCAGAGTACATGGTATTTTTACCTTCTTAAGGTGTTTTATTATGTCAGAGGTTTGGATTGATGGATTCTTCTCCTTTCTCCTTACTGAGGGAACACGATATAATTCCGAGTTATGTTCATACTCCCCCATATAGTTTGGTAATACATTCACACTGTCTCCATCATCTTTGTTGTCATCAAGTTGAGATGATCTTTCTAGGTTTGATTCAGGAATTGACAATTCAAGCTGTCTATTGCTTCCAACTCCTCAAAGGTTGGTTCAATTCCTTCTACTTTCTTCCATCTATCTTCTTGGACTCTTGCCCATAAGTCTCTAGGCCATTCCACCTCTATTTCAGGAATTACGAATCCTTCTTCCTTACTTTCATGGCAATTTTCTTCATAATTCTCGTTTTTCTTTCCTTCCCTAGGGTGACTAGGTACTACACATTCTTGAAATTCTTTTTCAGGAATCCTTGTGCTGGGTAGTGGGTGAATAGGTTTTTCTAAGGTTTGTTGAGCCACTTCAATTAACTTCTTACATATTTCCAATCTATCTTTCTCTAAGTCACCTCTTGGGTATTCTCTTTCATGTTGCTCGATGGTTGGGCTTGCCTTTATTCGTGCTTGATATGTTTTAATTCACATGGATAAATCTTCTGGCATTGGATTGGCTAAAATTGATCGTGCCTCTTGTTTTTTATGCTTTTCTGTCTCCCTATTAGGGTTTCCTTTAGGCTCTTGCTTTTCATCTTGGCTTTGCTTATTATTCTCGTTCTCTAACTTTTGTTGCGGTCTCTTATCTTTTACCTTTTCTCTACGAGTCTTCCATCTTTGGGTTCGTCTAGAATTAGCACTTTTCTCAGACTTTTCAGAATCTGCAACTACTTGTGGTGTTGGGGTGTTCAATTCTTTGTCTTGGTTATCATTTTCTTTGGATTTGTCTGGTGTCTCTCTTGTTTTTGCCCTAGTTATTGTTTTCAATGGCATCGTGTATTCCATATCACTCCCTGATGACTCTACCACTTCTATTACATTTATTTGTGTAGTGGAATTGATTTTATTTGGATTTTTAGGGCAATCCCTAAAAAGGTGTTCCTTGCCACAATCACTGCAGTAACCCTCCCCAACTCTCTAAGGTGGTGGTTTGTTAGGCAATGTACACTCTCTGATGAAGTGATCACCTCCGCATCTATAAGATGGTCCTCTAGGAGCAGGTGGTCTATTCATTGGTCATGGTGGTACTGAAGCTCGAGGAGTAGTGTACATTAGTGACATGTAGTCCTGATCATATCTATAGGAGCTATCATAACTATCACATCCATAGGATTCTCCTTACTCAACCATAGTATTATCATAGGTGGAATAACTTCCCAAACTAAGGTCATAAAATTGATCATAAGTCTCAGTACTAGTCAATGGGGTGGCTAGTACTATTGCTCTTTCAGGATTCTCTTCAATTCACACAATCTTCACTGGGACAACATTTTGAGGGTGAGGTGGTTGTTGTCCTAACCATGGTTGAGGTTGATTCTATCCTTGATATGCATATGTTCATGGTGCAGGTGCTTGCTGATGGTATGGGGGGTATCTATAGGCTTCTCCTCCTTGATCTCTTGTGGGGTATCCGTAAGGCCTAAATGGTGGTTGTGTAGGTCTTGGTTGTCGATTGTAAGGACAATTCTCCATACTGTGATTTGTGTACCTTTGCTCTATGCTACAATAATGAGTTGGGCCCTGGGCAAGTGGTCTATTATAGGCATAAGGAGGTGGTGGGACTGCTCCCCTATTGCACAAATGAGAAGGGTGGTCACCTCCACAGTGAACGCATCTCCTGAGCATAGGCACTCTCATAGGGTGGTTAGGATAATTCCTCTGTCCTTGAACATTTAGCTTCTTAGCCACTAAATCAGCTATCTCTTCCACATTGTTCCTGGGATTGGAAGTACTACTAGCACTATCCTCTCTCTTAACACTTCCTTGAGGTATTTTCAAGTCTTCCACCTGATTTTCTTCTAGATCAATACACTCCTTCATGCATTCTTGTAAACTTTGGAATCTCTTCACATATACTAAGGATCTCAATGACCCATTCACTAATCCTTCCAGGAATAATGAGACCATTTTATTTTGGGTGGGTCTCTCTTCTGCCCGACATCTATCCACATATTGCTTAAATCGTCTCGTTGTTAACCTCACTAATTTTGTAGGTGACTGCTTGAAACTATGGATTAATGATGAAGAGCTATTTTTTATTCGAGTATTAGTGAATTCCTCAATCAATTCCTGATATAATTGTTCCATGTTTTGAAATTATTAGGATCTAAAGGCTGGAACCATGGTAAGGCCATGTCTATGAGGGTTAGGCCAAATGATTCATACTGGATCATGAAATCTTCTACTTGTTCAGCTCTTACCACTTGCTTGAATTCAGCAATGTGATTGTATGGCTCACTAGAACCATCATAGTGGCTTCTCATGCATTTGGCAACTTGAATTGGTCTTAATCTTCTTCTAGGTTCAGATGGTCTTGGCATTACAGGGAAAACAGGTCGTCCTGTTGATATACATGCATCGCTTCCTAATGGTGGTCTCTCAAGAACAGGGATTCTATTTCTTGGTCCTGCATTTGCAGGAGGTCGATAGTTCGGATTAACACCAAGTGTAGCAAAATGGACTTGGGTCTAACTGGAATGCTTTGTTGTTGTGTCTACTCTGAATGCTGATAAGATGAATTTTGGTGAGTTCCTTGGGGGTTTTGAGACGTAGTGGCTTGATCCCTAGGCGAGAATACAAGAATGTTTTGATATCTCAGCCTAGCTCTCTCCAAATCAGTCATGGGCCAATACCTTTTCTGATTCTTGTCTAAGTAAGTAATGTGAGAGGGGTTTTCAGGATCTTGTAACTCATAGATGGTTGGATTTGTCACTTCTTCCCACAATGAAGAGTTGGTTTTAAGTAAATGATCCATTCCATTCACCATGTAGACACCCATTAAAGAGTCATCTTGGGGAATTATATCTCCTCTCCAAACCCTAATTACAACGGACTTCCCTCTAGGGTTTGACACCTCTTCTTCTTGTTCCTCTTCATTAAGGTTTTGGGCATCATTTTCTTCTCTTTGCTCATTGATGCTCTTTGGATGCTCTATGACTGCATACAGAATACCTCTCTTGTCCATGTAGAAACCCCCTATGTACTTGACTGCTGGTCTAGGCACTATATGAGCATCCCTTGCTTTCTTCAACCTTGCCATTGATCTATTCAATCCATCCATGTAGATGGGTAGATCATGTTGGTTGGTGTTCACATATTCCAAGGAGGTTTTGTACTCTCCCTCAATGATAGACATTAGACCTGCTATGGGTATGGAGCTATGCATGTCTTCTGAGGCCATAATAGTCTCTTCTTTAGACTCGCTCGAGGTTTCAGAGTATTGTGAATGTAGGGTGGATTGTGCAACACTACCTACTGATGAGATCACGCTTCTGTGGCTTCCTAGGACTCTTCTTGACCTTAAGTTCATTCGCCTCTTCAGGGTTTTATATGTCCTCTACTTCACCCTTTACTGCTACCCAATTTGCTTCACTTATTCCCTTAAATGGCTTGAATACTCTATGGTCGATACCACTTCTAGGTGATACTCCTTTGATGATACAATGTCAAGTACCCCATGATACGATACTTAAGTAACTGGCGATACGATACCACAATTGTCCCCGATGCATATTGGAAATCTGCATGATACGATATCACAGATGGGCCATGATACGATACTGATGTTATCAGCATTACGATACCAAACAATCAGATGATACAATACTTGTTGTGCCCACGATACGATACTAAGAGTCTTGACGATACAATACTCGATTATTTGGCGATACGATACTACCATGTGCATGATACGATATTAGGAAAAGAGCGATATGATACCAAACTTGAGCACGATACGATACGGTTCACTCCACGATATGATACCGTTCACTCCACGATACAATATCAAAGTTCACGATACAACACCAAAGTTATTCAGGATACGATACTTACTTTATGAATGATACGATACCAGAGGTTTCAACGATACGATACCACTTTTCCATCCGATACGATACCACTTTGGTCGACGATACAATACCACTAATGCATCAGATACGATACCTAAAAATTAGCAATACGATAGGACTCAGTGATCACGATCACGATACCACACTTTAGCGATACGATACCAAAATGCTATCGCGATACCACAAGTGGGCAACCGGCGATACAATACCAAACGAGTATCGCAATACAAGGGAATTTTGGTATCACGATACCAAAACTCAACCGATCATGATACTTGATTTTTCCACACATACCAATTATTATTTTCAAAAACCAAGTTAACTTATGTGCTCCTTGTGCATTCCCCTTTCTCCCTCTGTGCTTGTATCTCAAAAATACTCACTCAAACTCCCGATCTCTCTCACACGATGCCGATCGCAGGTAATTTCTCACTTCTTTAGATTCATAGATGTTTATAAGTGCTTAATCATAATGCTCTTACCTCCTCTAAGCTCTCTTTTAGCTTTATTCAAAGAGATATCATTTGAACTCGCTCCAACGACCACAATCTCAAGCTCACAATACCGATTGTCTGCGCTCTCCCACGATACTAGCTCAGCCACAAGTGATTCACAAATGACTATTTTTTGGTTTTTAAACCTCTATTTGAACGAAGGTGGAGGAGTACAAAAATGAAAAGTGCTTGAAATTCTAAACCTACTTTCCTATCCTACTCTCTTTCTATCTACTACCTACTCTAACTTCCCTCTCTAGCTCACTTCCCTAAATTAACAACTCACTACACACACTCCCACAGTGAGAAGTAGTAAGTGCAGATGAGAGTTGGTTACCAAAGAAGAGAAATTCACAACTCCTCTACTCACTTAAATTCTAAGATCTTTCACCATCACATGAATGCCTCGGTTTGATTCGACACTCCCTGGCAATGGTGCCAAAAAACGTGTGTACCTAAGTATCGAGTTAGGGACTTGAGAAGAAGGAGACTATACCTCTATCCTCTGCAAGTGTATATAGTGGGGATTACACACTTTAATTATCAATCCAAGAAGTATCATAACCTAGCCGAGTGTATGAGGACATGCATTCAAATGAGAGTCAATGCAAATGTGAACTAACAAAGGTGCAAACAAGTGTAAACCATCACATTCAAACCTTTCATAGTTGGCTATGGTGTCACGATACCTAAAGCAGCATCCAACAGTAAATCGAGCTTTTCTCTCAGTTCCAAACTCGGAATATGGTGAATAGCAGGTTCTTTCGAAGCTCTTGAGAAGACGCATCCAATGGTGGTATTTTCACTTGATTTTGACACTTTTCTTTCAAGTTATGAGCAAAATACTGAGCCATGGGAATGACCTACCTATGCATCAACACTTCCTACACTTTGCACACACATTACCAATAGCAAACAAGCATTACCATGGATAGACAACACTTCAAAGCACTCTTTTCAAGCCACATACATGCATGCAAGCTCACAAGGAAGAAGATACACAGAGGAGAAGACATAAATTCGAAATTATGTGCTCTTGATTCTCACAATGGCCAAAAGTCTTTACAAAGAGTCACAAAATGACTTATACTTGTGCCCTAAAAATGGTTCTTTCACACAAGAGATCAACACTTTATTGACTAAAAGACTAATTCCCTACTAGTTTACAAGGGTAATGATACAGATATCTATGGAGATGCATCTAGATGACTCCTCTAGTGCATTTACATCGGAAGATATGTTACAAGGTGACTATGTTACAAAAATAAGGTGTCCAAATCGAAAAAAATTTGGGGCCCTTCTTTTTCTCTGCATCTCTGCTCTGCAACAATGTTCCTTGATATGTAATATATCTTTGAGCCTCCTTGGCTTTCTCTCTAGGTTGGTATCCATAAGTCTTGTATTGCGGTGGTTGAAATGGCCTAGATTGTCTATTATACAGACTATTTTTGATAATGTGATTATCTTTGCTCAATATGATAGTAGAGATTTGGTCCTTGTGTCAGTTTCCTATTGTATTGATGTGGCTATGGGGGAATAGATACTTCTCTTTCACAAGCATGAGATGGGTGGTCTCCTCCACAATGCACACATCTTCTTAACATCGGCATTCGCATAGGTTAAGTCTGATAGGGTCCATTAAGTCTGCTAATTCCTCAACATTGTTATATTGGAAAGATATAGTACTACTATGATCCTCAAATTATATGCTAATTTATCTTCCAAACCTATGCACTCTCATTGGCTATCGTCGAGTGGTTGTAATCATTTCACATACACCAAGGTTCTCATATTCCCATTTGTTAAATCGTCCAAGAATAATGATATCATCTTTTGTTGGGTGGGTCTCTCTACCATAGGATATCAGTCCGTATATTGATTAAATCTTCTAGCTACCAATCTCACCGAATCATTTGGTGCTTGGTTGAAGCTATGAATCAAGGAAGAGGAATTGTTTTTTATTCCTCTCTTTGTGAATTCATCGATGAATTCTTCTAAAAATTTCTCTATATTAGTGAATCAATTTGGATCCAAAGGTTGGAACCAAGTTAAAGTTGTTCCAATCAATGTAATTCCAAAAGATTCATATTGAATAAAGAATTCATCTACATCTTCTTCCCATAGCAGCACTTGTTTGAATTCGGCCATATGATCATATGGATCTCTGGACCCTTCATAATGGTTTCTTAGGCACTTTTCCACCTGGTAAGGTCTTAGTCATCTACCCACTTCTCGAGGTTAAGCAATAGCTTGAACCATAGAATGCACACCCGGTCCTCTTCCTTGCGGAGGTCTCAAAGGAAAGAGTGGTCAGTTCATTGTCTCGCTTCTTAAGTGAGTATTGGGAATTGTGTTGGCATTGGGTATATGGAAGTGAACACGTGGTCTAAGTGGAACACTTTGCTGACTAGTTTGTTCTATGAAGGGGTGTCACTCTAGCACAATGGTAAGTACCAATGTGAGGAGCTTCACCTCATAAATGTCGATCCGCGGAGACGTGAGGACTAGTATGAAGACTATGAGCAAGTGACGGCACAAGTGCGTGAGTGAAAGCACACAAGCATGCACACACATACACACACACGCGGACCAGGTAAGAGCAAAGAGTGGAACAATGGAAAGCTTCGATTACCAAATAAATCTCTTACAAAGCTCAATTCTACAACAAGCTAACCTCAAAAATGAGCTCTCTGACCCTTTTTATAGTTTTTTGAGTGGTTTTGGCCTTGTCCAGACCTAGTGTCCGGCCTAGTTAAAAATTAGGTCCCAGGGCATATTTAGGGGCTCAAATGGAGTCTAAAAATTATGAAAATTGGTAGGATGATAGTTCTAATACTCCTCAAGCTCAAGGACTCCTCGGCTTGAACAAAATGGAGTTAAAAAAATGAAAAATGGTATTTACAATGGTTTTTAGTGACAAAATTCACTATATTTACAGGGATTTCTTCTGAAATTTGACATGTGCTTCGTGGAGCTCCCTACATGCTCCTTCTTCTTGTGTGACCACTTCCTTGATGTGCTTCTATGCTTGTGCTTAAGCTTGAATGTCAACACTCCCCCCCTCTAGAGTCTGTCATCCCTGACATACCCTTGTTGTAGTGGTTGTTCCATGTAGTGCTTGGAGAGGTAGTGTCCAGCATGTACCAACAAGAGCGGTCCATCTTCCAATTGTAGCTGGGGCAATTGTCTTGTTCGTCATTTTGTCATTGCTACATTTGTATGGACTTCTTCCTTGCATTCCAGCTTGATGGTGTCTTTGTGAGCTTTCAAAACTTGTGAGCTACTCAAAAGAGGTTGTCAATGTTGATTATGATCAACCCTCAATGGTGGATCGCTTCCTTGCGCTTGTTGTTGTCACCTTGATGTCCTCTAATTCTTCCAAAGATGGCCCCATATTTTTCATGCCAAGTACTTGTAACCCATAATGGATGATGGGTAAGTGCATAGTGCATGGGTTGAAAGAAGAATGTGCCTTGTGCATGGCCTTGTAATGTAGCCTTATGCATGCATACTTGGAAAATGCATTGGAAGAATTATGGTGCAAGAAGTTGGGTCTTGAGCTAAGTGCTCAAGGATATGCTGATGAAGAGGTTTCCTAATCGATCATGGTTATGTTGTTGTTGAAGCATGCAATTCTTACCATGGTGAAAGTTCCATCGATCTTCAACTCTTCGTGTTGTACTTCCATCATGGTGATTGACCATCAGTTTGTCTTCCGTTGTTGATGGATGTCCTTGTTGATGCTTCACATTGGGGATTCTTCAAACGCACAATCCCGTTCTTTCTCTCATCTTCTTCCTCTTTTTCTTTTTCTTTTCTTTTTTTTTTTGTTGAGTGGAACAATGTCATAGAACAAGAAGAAAGATGTTAGTATCAATAAAATATTTTGCATATGTCAAGTTTATTTCATGTGCCTGGGATTCTCAATTGTGTCTATGCATGGTCGTGTAATGTGGCCCTATATTAATGCATACTTTGGAAATGCATGACATGAATGGTGCAAAAGACAAGGTTGTGCCAAAGGCACACAGTTGTTGCTCGTCGAGGCTTCAAGATTGCTAGTGGACGTTGATGCAGTCTTTGTTGGAGGTCGCGAGTGGATCTTGAAATGATGTGCGCAGTCGATGGTGAAATGAAAATTGACCATTTCTCCCTTTAGGGATCCATTTAAGAACAGTGTTCGACGACGTAGAGATCAAATTTGGCTTCTGCATATGTGGATGGTTGCTTGAATTTTTTATCCCTCGTGATTGGTTCTTTGGTTTTGTGGGTGCTATTGGTGCTTTTGGCCTCCAACCCCATATCCTGGATGGTTGTCTTGTTATTACCAGTGAGGAGATGAATTTATCTTCTTTTGGTCTCTGTCCTTGGTTTCGACTCTTGCTTCTATGTGGTTTCTTTACTGAGATTTGTCTCGTGAGGGAGATCATATGGTTTTGTGCATGTAAGAGTGTCTTGGGTACCCACATTTGTAATTACCCTTGTTGAGCTATGGCTGGTTTCTTTGGCACCCAAATTTGTACGTTATTATGTTTGACCGTCCTCGATTGCTTTGGTACCCAAATTTTTCGGAGACCTTGGGATTGAGCTTGTCCTTGTTTCTTGGTGCTTCTTTTAGCATGGTTAGCTTGCTTCGATGGGATGGCAAAGCTGGTGGTTGCTCTCCTTTTCATACCCAAACATGTTTCATGCCTTGAGCTTCTTTCTTCTTGCACTTGGTTTGTCTATTTGATGTAGCTGTGTGTGTGTGTATTGTTTTACTTGCCTCTTTGGTTGAATGGGTGTGGCTGCAAAGGTCTTTGAAAAAGAAGAAGGGTTCTCACTCCTTTGAGACCGTTCTTTCATGATTGAGTCCGTCTGGATCACATCTTTCTTGACACATATAACATCTTCTTTGCTCAGATTAGGCCTAGAAGAACTAAGAGAATGCGTGCTACTTTGCTTTATGCTCATGCAATTCTCTAATTCTAATGTGATGCATTGTTCATGTACCCAACTTTGAAGAAATTGTCTTTTAAAGTTTAAGTTGACGGCATGGTCATAGATCCAATCTTGACCCAAGACAAGTGGTTCTGTAAGGTCCTCGTCTTCACACACTAGCATTTTGACTCTCATTGGAACATCTTGAAGATAGATGGGAAGCTCTACCTCACCCAAACAAGGGGTTTCCACACCTCCCAAACCTATGAGATAGGCTTCTATAGGCTTTATGTTCAATTGCAAGTCTTGGCAGTATGATCGTCTAACTGCACTAGTTGTTGCACTTGAGTCAATCAATGCTCTCACAATCCTTGCATTCTTCCCTTGTCCTACCGCTATGGTCACAAATGGACATCAATCAATTATTTGAGAAGCAAGTGCACTTGATATTTGACACATGGCCATGTGGTATCTTGGGGCCTCAAGATTGATATCTAGGCCTAGGTGCCTTAACTTATTTCTCCTAATGCATTCTTTAGTCTCTACCTGTGCTTCTTCTCTAACCCATAACTCTTCTTCTTTTCGCTTCTTAGCAATGTTGAGTTTCTTTAGCATATCCTCTGTAAGAGGTTCTTGATATAGCTTGACTCGACAACCACTGGTATAGTTTGGTAAGATATCACCTTCTAGTGTGGCCAATTGAACAACACCACTAGTGGAAATTCTAATAATGATCATAGGTCCGTATCCTCTTTTTTCCAATTTACGGGCATGTTGCTTTAGTGTGTAAACCAACACTAGGTCTCCCTCTTTCAAGCCTTTATCTTTGATATGTGCATCGAAGTATGCCTTTTGTCTTTTCTTTGCAGCATAGATGCCTACAGCCACTTGTAGCCTTGTCTCACCTAATCATTCTAAATCAAAGATCCTCGAGGATAACTCATGTCCATTCCATTCATGCTCTTGTGCTACTTTTAAAGTTGGGATTAAAAAATCCAATGGTAGCATAGCATTCTGTCTGAAGACCATCTTAAATGGGGTGGCATTGAGCACCATTTTATAGGCAACTCAGTAAGCCCAAATAGCATGATGGGGTTGTTTGTCCCAATCAGAGTGTTTGTTATTTACTAGTTTTGTCAATACATTACATAGGATCTTATTTGAGCTCTCGGCTTGTGCGTTAGCTTGTGGATGATAGGGGGCAGACTTCTTATGTATCACCAAGAATTCTTGGGGAAGATTTTCAATGACTTCATTCAAGAAGTGTGTGCCTCTATCACTCACTAACTCTATTGGTAGTCCATATCTGGTGAACATATTCTCAAATAAGAATTTGGTCGTTGTTTGAGCATCATTCTTGGTTGTGGCTTTTACTTCCACCCACTTTGTGAGGTAATCTGTGGCTACAATAATGTACTCTGCATGGGAGTTTCTAGCTGGAGGGTTGATAGGACCTACAAAGTCTATACCCCATTTTGAAAATGCACGTCCTCCCATCATTGGCCTCAAAGGCATCTCATCCTTTCTGATCGGATATTGTGCACGTTGGCATGTGTCACACTTCTTCACATAGGTATGTGCATCCATATGAAGAGTAGGCCACCAAAGTCCTAAAAATAGAATGGTCTTGATTACTCTGTCAGGCCCAAAGTGTCCACCTGCAACACCACTATGTGCAGTTTCTAAGACTTTCAAGTAGTTTGATTCATGAACGCACAGTCGTAGGTAACCATCTTTGCCTCTTCGATATAGGTTGTTACCTACTAAGGCATAGTCTTTAGCCTCTTTCTCCATGCTTCGTCTTCTTGCTAGACTAGCCTCACTAGGTAGTGTCCCCGATCTCATAAAGTCCACTAATGGAGCACTCCAGTCTGGAATTAATGGCACGTGATAAAGGGTTGCATACTCCAATGGGGGTCTCTCCTTGTCCATGCTAGGCCAATATACTCCTAAACGTTTTAGATTCTGCAATTTTCGTTGTTTAGAATAGTGATTTCCTAGCATTCCTTCATGGGCTTGTTGCAACCAACTACTATGTTCGTTGTCTTTGACACAACAAGCTAATACTCCCTCTTCTTGTTTGTACATGCTCCTTGGCAACATTTGATATTTTTTTTATCTCACTACTTCTTCTTTGTTCGTTTTCACATTTTTATTTGCAGGGCCGAAGGTGAGGACTGGTACCAACTTATTTGCCCATTTAGGAACAACTTCTAGATTGAACAGATAAGCATCGGGAAATTCATCAGACACTCCTTGCGATGACTCACCTGAAGTGATGCGAGAAAGATGGTCTGCCCTAAGGTGGGTCCTACCTTTCCTGACAACAACGTCAAAGTCGTATTCCATTAGTAAGAGGAACCATCTTACTAAGCTTGGCATCTGCTATCATGGGGATCGTATGAGAACAAATTTTCAGATCTACTCCCTTCAAGTCTCTATAGTGCCATGCAAACACGTCCCTATATTCCCTTAATAAGGCTACCAACTTTGCTTCCTGTTCTTTACTTAGTTCATCTCCTATGTATGTACATCTCTCTTCGTTCTCTTCAATGGCGACTACGATTTTTTTGGTCTTTTCTTTGTTATCATATGCTTCTCTTGTGGTGGCCTCTCTCTTAGGCATTTGTACCAAGATTTTTCGATCCTCAACTTCATATTTCTTGAAGTTTTCTGGTACTTCAAACAACAATTCCTCGTCTTCTTGTTTCACTCCTTGTCTTTTCTTTTCCTTTTGACCACCTTCACGTCCATCCTTTGAATTTACTATTTTGATGCTTGTGAGAGGTTCTTCTTCCTTTTCTGTAAATACTCCTATGTCCTCTAGATAGTGCTCCTCTGAAATAAAGCAACTATCCATCACAATGGACTCTAGATCTTCATCGCTCTCTTCTTCTTGTATGATGTCACTAGGGTCACATTCTTCTAGCAAGGGCTAACACATGAACACTGAAATATCATAACCCTCCTCATCACAATGAGGTGTCCATTGTTCTTCATTGATTGCAATGTCCATGGTAGCTAAGATCTCTGCCCAACCATGCAGCTCAAATTCCTCATCTAGAAAGATCATCGATGTGTAGGTTGGGTCTCTAACTAGTCTATCTCCTTGAGAAGTCCTTTTTATCTTGCCTTTAAGCGTTTTTCCTCTTCCTTCACGACCTTGCACATCCAAAAATGAGTATCTTCATGCATCCAGGATGTATCAGATGAACTTTTAGAATGCACAGAGATTGAATGTTCTTGCTCCTTGTGGATAGGATTCCATTGTAGGGGTGGTACATCTCTGAAGGTGTAATCCTTCAAATTGACCTTGGTTGTGACCCCTAAGCGTTGCAAGTACAAGGAGTCGGTTCCCCAATCCTGTACAACTTGCAGTTGTCGTAGGAAGGGTCTTCCTAAGATCATTTCGTAGGTATTCATTTACCAAAGTCACATATAGCAAAGGTGTGCTCAAACTCTACACCACAAGTGGTTAGAGTTATCCCTTCTAGCAATCCTAGAGGTCTTTCCACATGGCCATCAGCCATCTGAAGCTTCATTCTAGTTGGTCTTAATGCAGGTTTACCCCATTGCTTCCACAAGGATGTGGTTGTAATAGCAACACCAACACCTGAATCTATGATCGCTTTGGTTGTGTAACCTTGGTAGGTGATTGGAAGATAAGTATTACCTTCCACACCTTCGCTCATGTCCCCTATTTTGTCTAGAGGTTTCTCCGGGACTTTTTGCTTAGAGCCTGCTTTTGGCATTTTGGAATCAAGTTCTGGAATCTGATTCTTCACATGATTCCATATCTCAGGTTTTGCTTTGAGCACCTCTTCTAAAGTGAGATGACACTGAACCTTAGTGTTCTTCACGACTTCAGTGTTTCTTGGAACCACTGAGTCTTTGTTTCTGATCAATATTGTGGGAGCTCTGACCTGGAAAGATTCAGATTCCCATGGGCCTGTGAATTGTGGAAACTCCTGTAAAGAATTAGATTCAAAATCTAATCGTTCATCTTCTTGTTGCTATGTTTGGTCTCCATAGATAGATGGGATGTATTGGGGAAATTGGTCATGAAGATCATCAATCTCAAGAATAGGAGGGGGATTGTCCTTCTCCTTGGCCCATTTCTCTTTTTGTATTTCCCACAAGGACTCTTGAGAGTACTGCTGAATTGAAAGAGGTGCTCCCTCATCTATGGAATCAGGAACATAATCTTTCATTGGTGGTAAGCTTTCTCTTTCAACTATTGGTTGAGCCTGTGGAGGTAAAAAATCCTGCGACCTATTTACCAACTGCTCTAATCTCTCGAGTATGCCCTAGAAATGCAAATCCGTTTTGATAGAGTTTGTCTGATTGAACTTTTGACTAGTCTCGAGCATATTTTGAGCCAATTCTACCATTTTCATGCACATTTTTGTCCGTTCAATCTCTAAATCTACTCTAGGATAAGTCTTGTCTAGGTTTGCAGATGTTGGCCCTTCTTGAAGTCAAGTTTGGTATGCCTTGAACATCATGTCCAAGTCTTCGGGGGTTGGATCTGCAAGAACAGATCCTGGTTGTGGTTTATTTACAGTGGTTGGTGGATGGGAATGAAGCTGGTGATGAGATGGTGTGGATGGAGTTTTGACATGTGAGGATCTTTGAGAGGCAATATCTTTTATTCTTGTTTTTGCATCTTTCAGGCTTTCTTCTAGTTTGGATAACTTTTTGGTCCACTTACAATTGGATTTCTCTCTAGTATCCTTCCATGTTCTTGTTTTTCCCTTACTAGGCTCTCCTGACTCACTTGGCTCTGATTGCTCAACTAGTTTAGCTTTTTGTAAGGCTTGTGCCCTAGTAACTGCATGTATAGGAGCCACATTATCGCTACTAGAACTTGAATCCCCCTACTAATCCTACTACATTAATGGGTGTAACCTTTGGTGCACTAGAGGGATGTCCGGGACAATCTCTCAGGAGTTGTTCTTTGCCACACCCAAGACAAACGACTTGTATTGTGATGTTCTTCCCTTGTATCGGAGCTAGTGGGTGGGGTGGTTGTTGTCCTGGTATAGGTTGAGGTTGGCTATATCCTTCATGTTCATACAGTCTAGTTGCTCCTCGTGATCTTGGACATAGGTTATACCTAGGAACTTCTCTGCCTTGTTCTGTAGGAGGGTACTCGTATGTTCTACATTGGGGTGGTACAAATGGTCATGGTTGTCTATCCATTGGATAGTTTTCGGTGTTGTAGTTGATGTACTTCTGCTCACTATAAGAGTACATGTTAGGCGCTTGAGTTGGTTATCTATCGTCAAGGTAAGGTTGTGATAACCCTAGCCCTTCTCTAGTGCAGACCAGAGATGGATGATCCCCACTGCAAAAAGTGCAACTTCCTAACATTGGCACTCTCAAGGAGGAGTTCTGGTAGTTCCTTTGTCCTTGTACTCCTAATTTCTTGGCAACTAGCTCTGCCACTTCCTCCACATAACTCGAACTAGAAGTTTCATTGTGCCTTGTATCCTCTGATTTGGTAGGATCTTGTGTGCTTTTGAGATCCTCCGCTAAGTTGCCTTCCAAATCTATGCACTCCTGAAGACACTCACTTAGGGTTTGTAGTCGTTTTACGTACACTAAGATTCTCAATGTTCCATTGGTTAGACCTTCTAAAAATAGGGATATCATTTTTTACTGAGAAGGTCTCTCTGTCACAAGGCATCGGGCTACATATTGATTAAATCTTCGTGCCGCATTTTTTATTGTCTCATTAGGGGCTTGTTTGAAACTATGTATTAAGGATGATGAATTGTGCTTGATCCTTCGCTTAGTGAATTCCCAAATAAGTTCTTGGAAGAATTGTTCAATATGTTCAAAGCAACTTGGATCCAAGGATTGAAACCAAGTCAAGGCTATTTCTGTGAGGGTTAGCCCAAAGGATTCATATTGCACAAAAAATTCATCCACTTGCTCTGCTCGCAACACCTGTTTGATCTCTGCAATGTGGTCACATGGCTCTCCTGTGCCATTGTAACGATTTCGGATACATTTGGCCAATTGGATTGGTCTCAGTATTCTGCCAAGCTTTGGGGGTCGAATTATGATGGGAAAAGTGGGTTTCAATGGGTGTATTCCAGCTCCTACACCTTGGGGTGGTTCTGCACTAAGGGTGGTTTTATTTATACTTCCTATTCCTTGGCTAGTTTGGCTATGTGGGTTAATTCTGGCATAGTGAATTGTACCTATGGTCTGTTGGGTATACTACCTTGGCTCATTTGTCCTAATGTTATTTGTTGGGTCTCAAATGGGTTTTGTGAGGTAGTTGCCTGATCTCGAGGAGGGAATATAGGCAAACCCATGTACTTTAATCGCGATCCATTCACTTCATCTACAGGCCAATATCTCCTTTGACTTTGATCTAGGTATGTAACTCTAGATGGATTTTCCGGATCCCTTAACTCGTATATAGTTGTTGGGCTGATGCTTTCTCCTTGTGTCAGTGAATCAGTTTGGAGGACTAGGTCAAACCCATGGATCAGGTATATGTCTAACAGGTAATCATCTTGAGGTATCAAATCCCCTCTCAAGACTTGAGTCACCACAGACTTGCCCCTCGGGGTAGTCAACAGTTCTTCTTGGTTAGATTTTCCGAAAGTTCCTTGTCCCTCTAATTCTCCTCTATCATTAATTTGATCAGGGTTTTCGGTTACTACATAGATCTGGCCCATCTTGTCCATGTAAAATCCATCTTCGTACTTGACAGCTGGCCTTGGGACTATTTTCTATTCTGTAGTGTTTATCATTCTTGCTACTCACTTGTGTAGAGCATCGAGGTAGATGGGTATTCCTTGCAAGTTAGTGGATATGTATTGAAGAGACATCCGATATTACCCTTCCACTCTAGACATAAAAACTTCCCTAGGTACTGAACTATGCATGTCTTCATAAGCCAAGAGTCTCTCCCAGTTAAATGACATTTCTGACTCACTCGTCTATGAACTCAGCACGTAGTGCTAAACCTGAGTTATGAGTCCCCGACTTGGTTGTATGGTTGACACTAGCCTCAGATGATTTTGTACTTTATCTATCCTTGCCTAAGTGTCCACCAGATCTTAGGTTCATAAGCTTTGTCGACAAGTCCAAAATGTCCCCTTGTATTGCTCAAAATTCTTTGGAACAGTTCAGGGTTCTAGGGGTTAAAACAGGGAAATAGGACCTCTCTGGGATTGCTTCAAAACAGGTGACATACGACACTTAGTATCGATGATACTTGGAAGCAGACGACACACGACACTTGGAATTCCACGACACTCAACACTTAGCAGATGTCGTGACACTTAGTTCATGACACTCGACACTTAGCAGATGCCGCGACACTTGGTCCACGACACTCGACGACGACACCTGGTCCACGACACTCGAGATCATGACACATGACACTTGCCAGGTATCGTGACACTTGATCTCCACGATACTCGACACTTGTCAAATGTCGTGAGACAAACACGATACTCGACACTTGTTGAATGTCACGATGCAACCACGATACTCGACACTTAGCAGATGTTGCGACACTTGGTCCACGACACTTGAGATCACGACACTTGCCAGGTATCACGACACTTGATCTCCATGATACTCGACACTTGTTAAATGTCGCGAGACAAACACGATACTCGACAAGGGTAAATATCACAACACTCAGCCGTGGGAAATCACGACACCTGGATGTCGCAACACTCAACCACGGGAAATCACGACACCTAGATTTTTTGGAGTCCAAATTCAATTTTTTTTGCAAATATGAGTACCTTGTGTCCTCCTTGTCACTCCTATTTGTTTGTAGATGCAAAATCTCTCCTCAAACCCGCGATATCACACTCACAACATTTGGTGCAGGTCACGTCATGTCCGAGATAGTTCACTCAATTTTTGGGTATATTGAGGTGTATTTCTTCAGCGTTTCGGTTTTGCACCCTCTCTAAGGTTCTTTCTCCTAACCACAAGTGAAAACGAAGTGAATCTACGAGCGAAAACTGAAAAAAATCAGAGAAGATGAAGGTGGGAGAAGATGCTGATGATGATGAAGATGAAGATGGAGAAAAAATCAAAAACTGAACTAAAAATGGTGATTTTTTACCTTCCAATGTCGCTACTCTACATCTTACCGTCACATGCTCGTCCTCCAAGCTCTCTCCCCGACAACGGCGCCAAATTTGTGTCACTCTAGCACAATGGTAAGTACCAATGTGAGGAGCTTCACCTCATAAATGTCAATCCGCAGAGACGTGAGGACTAGTATGAAGACTATGAGCAAGTGATCGCACAAGTGCGTGAGTGAAAGCACACAAGCATGCACACACATAAACACATACGCGGACCAGGTAAGAGCAAAGAGTGGAACAATGGAAAGCTTTGATTACCAAAGAAATCTCTTACAAAGCTCAATTCTACAACAAGCTAACCTCAAAAATGAGCTCTCCAGCCCTTTTTATAGTTTTTTGAGTGGTTTTGGCCCTGTCCAGACCTAGTGTCTGGTCTAGTTAAAAATTAGGTTCCATGGCTTATTTGGGGGCTCAAATGGAGTCTAAAAATTATGAAAATTGGTAGGATGATAGTTCTAATACTCCTCAAGCTCCAGGACTCCTCGTCTTGAACAAAATAGAGTTACAAAAATGAAAAATGGTATTTACAATGGTTTTTAGTGACAAAAGTCACTATATTTATAGGGATTTCTTCTGAAAATTTGACATGTGCTTCTTGGAGCTCCCTACATGCTCCTTCTTCTTGTGTGTCCACTTCTTTGATGTGCTTCTATGCTTGTGCTTGACCTTGACTGTCAACAAGGGGTTTTCTTGGCTTTTTTGCAATCCTTGAAGATTTTCAGATGTGGTTGTTTGAGCCCTTGGGGGAATACAAACAGCCCCAAATATTATAGTCTAGATTTTTCTACTTCAATAACTTCCCAATATCTTCTTTTGTTTTGATCCACATAGGTGACTCTAGAAGAGTCTTAAGGATCATGCAATTCATAGATGGTAGTTGGGTTCATGTTGCTTCCCTCTATGGGCAAAGTGGCTTGCAACAATTTATCAGTTCCCATTATATATATATATATATATATATATATATATATATATATATATATATATATATATATATATATATATATATATATATATATATATATATATATATATATATATATATATCCACCCAATGATCATCTTCAGGGACTTTGTCTCCTCTCCAAATATTCACCACTATCAATCTTCCTCTTGGGGTAGTCATGAATTCTCTATTGCCAGTTCCAATTGGGTTCTTAGATTCTTCACTTTCTCCTCTTTTGTTGATCCATGTTCAATCACTAGATATAATTGCCCTCCTTTGTCCATGTAAAACCCTCCTTCAAAATTCATGATTGGCCCTTGCAAGACTTCTGAGTCAGTAGAGTTCCCCAGTCTAGCTACCGACCTATTAAGTCCATCCAAGTATATAGGAAGCACATGCAAGTTTGTAGAAATATACTCCAATGAAGTTCTATATTCACCTTCTATCAAAGACATGAGCTCTACTGAATGGATAGAGCTATGCATGTCTTCAGAGGCCATGATTAATTCACCTTTAATGTCACTAGACGTGTCTGAGTAAGTGGAGTGAATATTCTTTTGAGTTACACTTCCTACAAAGGATATCACGCTTCTTCGGCTTCTTAGGACACGTCCAAGATGTAAGTTCATTCCAAGTTTATAGGCCTCTTCATGTTTTTGTATCCCTCAAATCATTATCTTTACCTTGGAGTATCTTCTCAAGTATAGGGAATAGCTTTTAGTGATGTTTGAGGAATTAAATTTCTAAAAATCTAATTGCTCATGCAAATAAGGGTTTGTTCATTAATTTCCATGATACACGATACTAAATCTTGAAGATATGATATGTGGTTACTCGGGGGATTGTCATGATACAGGATACTAGACCCTCCTCAATATGATACCTAAGTCTAGGTGATACCCGATACTAGACACTTCATAATACACAATACACAAAACTAGATATTAGGGGTACAAGACACATGATGCCTTGGGTCAAACGATACACGATACTCACAAGATACAATACGATACTTGCTCCTCACGATCAACGATACATGATACACATCCCAAATCAATGACACACAATACTCGATACACGATACTTAGGATGATGATACTCAACTAGGCGATACATGATACTATGGTATCACAATACACACTAGGAGTAAGGTATCGGCAATACACAATACTTGCCAAGTATCCACAACACACAGGAATTTAGTATCACGATACCAAACTCAACCCGTTGTGGTAGTTGGACTTTTTTAAGTTCAAATTAAGCTTTTCTTATTATTTTGGATTCCTTGTGCTATCCTTGTCACACGTATGTGTCTATAGCTAAAAAATTCTTTGATTTTCACCCAAAACATCCTCCCGATACTCAAGTGGTGTTGTTCCTCCCCGTGTGAGTGATCAACCATGAAACTAATATTCCCACATTGGAGATCTCACCTCAATGAGTGTTTCCTTAGATTCCTAGCACCAAAATCCAGCTACACTCCTACTTCCATGAGATACAAGTTCAACCGATACTAATCGTTCCGGGGCTCTTCCACGATACCTGCACTGACAAGTGAACTTGAAAGTGGTGACTTTTTTGTTTTTGTCTCTAGTCAGGGCTAGAGAACTCAAGAAAGATAAATTTTTTTGGTTTTTGAAGTGTTGGTTGACCTACCCTACTTCCAAGCTCTCTTACCTACCTCCTAACCCTAGCTTCTCACTTCCAATCTATTCCTAAAAAAAAATTCACACACATTTCGGTGGGTGAAGAAACAAGTGCAAGTGATTTCTGACTTGCCAAGCTACTGAATCGTACTTCCTCATGATCATTACCTTCACAACAACACTTTAACCATCATGTAGGCACCTTGACTAAGGGCCCGTTTCCCTAGCAACGGTGACAAAAACATGTTTAGCGAAACTCAGAAGGTCTTAGGGATTTGTGACATGAGAGACTATACCACAATGATCCAATAAATGTATATAGTGGTGGTTTGATATACACCTTAAAGTATCAAACCGAGAGCCTCACCATATTAAGTGCATGGAAACATGTTCTCAAATGATAGTTAATGTGGGAAAGGAACAAGTAATGCATGTAAAAAGGAAACATCCACCTCACACTACACCTCTTACACAAAAATGTGTTTGCAATACTTGGTGCAGTAGCAGACACAAATCAAGTGATATCTCCTAGCTTCGATACCCAACTATAGTCAATAGTAGGTTCATTTTGAAGCTCTCAATGAGACACATGTGACATTAGTATTTCTAGCTTGATCGGATCTCAATGCTTCAAGTTATGGCCAAAAAGTAGAGTGGTAGGAATCACCTACTCTCACTTCAAGACTTGTTGCACTTCACACACACACACAATAGCATTGAAGAGAGATGATAAAGGGGTAGAAAAAACCTCTAGACACACATTCCATGCTTCAAGCACACACAAAAGCTCACAAAGAATAAGTTACATAGGCAAGAAGAAGCAAATTCGAACGTTCATAAAGTTAGCTCTTGATTATGGCAAAAAGTCTTTACAAAGGAGTTACAAGTAACTTATATACATGTGCTCTAAATTTGGTCCTTTCATACAAAAGATCGGCACTTTCTCATTAAATCTCTAAATTCCTACTATTGTACAAAAGTAATGCTACAATCTTCAGGGATTATGCATCTAGAGGACTCCTCTAGTGCATTTACAAGGGTTTTTCTATGCTTTAGGATGGGTTTTTAGAAAAGAAAATGGACAATTTCTTCAAAATTTTGTGAGCTCACTTTTCTTCTCCTCTTGTTTTCAGTCCTCTGCAACAATGTAGTTCTATATTGGTACCATTATTATAGTGCATACGCATCATCAAAAATTATCAACTTTTAAGTTACATTGGGCATTATGACAATTGTCTTTTCCTCCCTAATTGTTCCTTGAGTTTTTTGTAATATCATGCTTCTCATGTAGTTTATGCCTTGATTCAATGCACTAATCAATGTGCGTAGTCCTTTTCCTATCAAATCACTAGAAATAATTTTTCATCCAACTTTTCAATATGTACATTCAACTCAACCAAACTAAGTCTCTGATGAACTTCTATCATATCTCTTTCATACGTTTTAATAGCTAATTGGGCCTTGCTTACCTCAACATTTAACTCTTTGCTTCCAAACTTGGTAGGGTTTGCTTGATATGTTATTACATAATGCTCTTTTGTTGAAACTATAGAAGTAAATCAGAGACCCCAACAACTCCTTCACCTTCAAAATCTTATAGATAAGCAACAAGTAATTTGATGCTCTGATCCCACTATTGGAGTTTATTTCAAACCCTATATGTAGCTAGAAGTTCAAAGACCTTCCACAAGAAACTCTATATCATTCACACAGAGATATCTTTGTCACTCAAAACTCTTTATAGAAAAAAAAACCTATAAGGAGATATACATATAGGTTTAGTATTGCTAATTCAATGGCACTTACCTATGGTGGAAAACGAGTTAACAAATCAACAAGAAACATAAATGTATACTCAAACGTTAAATCTTTAAACATGTCAACTTTTTTTTTAGCAAACACAAAGACGATTAAATTAATACAAAGTTTCTACATGATGTATAGAGGACAGGTCCCCAACAAAAAGTTACAGCATACCCTAGAACAGGTAAGGATTATTGGTATCCTCACATCAGAGTACAAAGCTAATAGATTTTTTCTCCACAGATTAGGCTGAAGGCCACATAGGTAATCATGAGTTGTGAAATTGGTTGCAGCAACATCTCTCAGAGAGTTGATACAAACTGCAGCCATGTTTTTCATCTCTTTAATACAAGAATACAAAAAATCCTTGTTACCAAACTTGAATATCCTCTGTTTACAAATTTTCCAAATATTCCACATTATTTGGGCTCTCTAGAGATGCCATAGTGTGATATCCATTCTGACACATGATCCTAAGAGAATATTTCTTTAACACTGAGATGAGAAACTCCAAATATGTTACAAGTGTTATTCAACAAGGACCAAAATCTTTTAGAGTTCTAGTAATTAATGAAAACATGGGAAATATCCTCCTCTCTATTACAATATGTGCACTTCCCTATACCAATGTTAATCTTCTTTGTTTTGTTTGCAGTCCAAATGCCATTATGTATACTAAGCCAATGTAATGTTGCATGTTTTATCCATATGGGAAAAGCCCATATGCATTTGAATCTGTATTGCCAATGAGTTGGAGACAATTGAACACTTCACCAATTATTGTGCTTGTTCACAAGTTTGGTAATAAGAGAACCAAGCTTTTTAAAATGAGGTACATCTCTGTAGCCACTATGCATATCATAGTGCTTTTTCTAAGATTATTTTTCAAGAAAGTCCTGGAGCATCATTTTCTTCTCAATCAACAAGTTCTTGCAAGCAATAGAAAGCACAATAAGGTTCATCAAATAATCATCATGAATGAGCTCCCCATTATTTAGCAGATTGCTCCAGATGTCAAAGCCAATTTTTTTTATTCTCTTTGATACTTAATTTCCCCTTAGCCTAGTAGTTAATCTAACCTATCTACATTGACTCCTGCATTTAAAAAATAGGGTTATACAAAAGGATCCATAGAATAGCATCACCTTCATCCAAGCTTTCTACATGTTGCACACCAGTTTACTGCCTATTGGCACAAATTCATGAGGAGAAATCATGATATCCCAGAGAGACTTATTGTTCCAAAACTTGTAATCTTTCAAAAAAAACATATGACCATTTATCTTAATCAAACAAGCCCAAAAGTCAATAGAATTGGAAGCTCTCATAATCCATTTAGCACACATATTCACAGCCATTCAAGTAGGACATATAATACCTAGCCCACCATGCTCTTTTTTCAAGCAACATGTTTCCCATGCAACCTTAGGAGTTTTTATATTGTTAAAACTATGTTCCCACAAGAACCTTCTTGCTAAGGAGATAACCTACATCATGTGCTTCTTGTTTGGAACTCAACAAGAGAAGAAATATGTGAGAGAAGGAAAAATGTAATGGTTTAGCACAAACACTCTATGGTTCAAACCATCTTGCAAATTCATCCATTTAAAAATTTTGTTCCTAAATTTATTCAACACTCAGTCTTAGCTTTGGCGAAAGGAGATATTAAATCTCATAGGAATCCCCAAAAGTCTAGAAACAACCCCTTCTTGAACGATGTCACAGCCACGATGAATAATGCAAGCAATGACAATGTAGTTGGAGGACTTAAAAGAAGTTTTTTTATGATTCACTATAGACCTACTAGCAAGACAAAAAGTATGAAGAAAAGTGAAGAAATTCTCAGCAAATCTTTCCTCAACTAAAGTGATCATATTGGTGTCGTCAACAAACATTTGCAAACCTTGAGAAGGAGAGTTAGGGATTTCAATCCCTTGAATAGTCCCATTACTAAAAAAGTCTTTGATAATTCAACCTAAGGTATCATTAGTTATGGCAAAAAGAAAAGGGGCAAGAGGACCAAAGAAATCTTGTTTGGTCTTATTAGCATAATCCATACCTTCGCACAAAGAAATGATAGCATCTAAAATAAAAGGGCCTTTAATGGATCCCTTTTGCTTGGGAAGGATGATTATATCCATAATGGGACTTATTCTTCTAGCTAGAGATGAAGAAAAAAATCTTATATAAAGAAGTCAAATAAGAAATCGGTCTCCAATTGTTAATTTCATCATTGGGTCCTATTTAATGAATGAGTTTGATCACTCTAGTGTTGATAAAAATAGAAAGGGAACCTCTCCCTCAAAGCTTCTTGCCAAATCAAGAGAATGATGGAAGTCAAAAAATATTTAAACTCTATGAAGAATTCATTTGAAATACCATCAAAACCAAGGAATTTACAAGGTTTCAATTTACTAATGGTTTCTCTAACTCTCGTAGAGAGGGGCAAGTCCAGAATGGAAGCCAGGCCTTGAAGAATTATCTTTTTCCTCTTAAAAGCAATGAGGCCTCTAGCTCTTTGAATGTCTTCCCCCTCCCTTAGAAAGCATACAGAAAACATTTGTAAAGAAGCTCACACGATATTTAAAAACGTTCTACAACCGTTTCGAATATAGTTATTGAAGGTGACACAAATGGCTACTTGATTGCACATGGTTTTGAGAATAGTCCAACTAAAAGCACATTATATGTTAAGCCCATGGATGATGTATTTCTGATTATTCTTGTGTATGCTGATGACAGGATGTTGAAGCATAGTGCTGATTTTAAGGTTGATTTGCATGCATCTTTTCAGATGTCATATTTGGGGCATTCACGTCATTAATTGGGCATTCAACTTATGCAAGTTGATGGTGGATTAGCTCTGTGTCAAACAAAATATATTGACACATTATTGTAGCATTTTGGCCTTGAGGACTGCAAACCTATTGCCACTCCTATGGAAACAAGTTTGCCGTTGAGTCTTCATGATGCTGAAGATGCATTTGAGTTGTCCTCTATTAGAAGGTTGTTCGATGTTCGATTTACTCATGCATAACTCGACCTGATATTCAACTTGTTATCTCTCATATAAGCAGGTTTATGCATTGCATAGGTGCCAAGCATTGGTAGGCAATTAAGCGCATCTTTCGCTACTTGCATGGCACCCGGCTACTTGGATTGTTTTATCCCAAGAAGGGATCACTACCGCCAAATTTACATGCTTTTTTTTACTCTAACTCGGCTAGTTGCTATGACACTCATGTCTCCACTAGTGGTTTTTGTTTCATGCTTGGTAGCTCATGCATATCTGGGTTGAGCAAGAAGAAGCCTACTATGGCCACTTCTAGTTGTGAGGCTCAATATAGGACAGTTTTCACAGCAATTGTTGAGTGTATGTGGCTCAGGTGCCTTTTGGCTGATTTGGGTGTTGGTCAGCCTTCTTCTATCACCAACTTCACTGACACTCATAGTGCATTAGTAGTTGTGAGGGACCCTATGTTCCATGCTCGCACAAAGCACATTGAGGTGCATCATAATTATGTCAGGGAGTGGTTCTCTGTCGAAGAGATCAGTTTGGCATATGTGCCCACATAGGATATCATTGCAGATATTTTCATAAAGGCTCTGCCTTGGGAGAAGTTTGAAGCTTTCCACAAAGCTTTCGGCTTACTTCCTTTTGTGGATTGATCTCTTTCCACATAGCTTGGCACTTCCTTATACATGAGTGCCAACTCCTTGTTCACCATATCATTCCCAAGTGGGATTTGTTGATATATTTCAATAATGATGTGTCTGAACATGCTTCGGACTATTAGGGCGCTTTTTCCCCTCTTTTGGAGGTTTTCTTCCCTAAGTTTGTATATATGCCTATAACCCTAACGGGTCACTTATAATTGTATATTCACTTGCTAATACATACGATAGTGTGTGTTGTGCTCCAAACTTCTTCTTCTTCGTTGTGTTCGTGTGCTTCGGCAAAACCAACAAGCCTTGAATCTCAACCTCCAAGTTAGATACCTATCCTCTATTCATTTATCACTTTACCTCCATTCTTAAAATTCCAAGGTATCCAATAGTAACATTGTATAAATATATGTCCTCATCCCCAAACCCATTCTCTACTTGATACCAAGTCGATGTCATCCATGTTCATGAGAATTCCTTATACTCTTCAATTCCTATGAATTTTGTATCTTTACAAGAGAATTTCGATTTTAAAATATCTTTAAAGACCTAATCTTTGATAGCCTATAGTGGCTCACACTAAAATCACATCAATTTGAACCTTGTTTTAAGAGAAACTACCTTCTTGAAAGCAACTTCACATACAAACCAAGATTTGAGGTCCAGAGAAAGATAATTAAACCTAAAACTTTGCCACTTAAGATTTTTCCAAGATTTTTGAAATGAATGCCACCAATTGAATATTGAGGGACAGCATTGTTACCTTTCACAACAATGGTTATGGATGATGTGCTTTGAAGATAAAACGTGGTGAAAACCAAACTGGTACATCAAGCCGCACTTCAAGTAACCTTGGACCTCACAATCAAGGGTACAAAGACTTACTAGCTACAAGGATAAGCCATCATAATAAACAATCAATATTTGTTGTATTTTACCCTACCTCTTGTTAAATCTTATATCTTTTGCCACACCTCATTCATTACGTTATTGCACACCTTTGTGTTTTCAACTTTGGTGAATGAAGTCCATAACAATGGACAACCTCTCAACATAATAAACAAAAGTAGGACATTGCATTTTATGGATTGATAAGTTCTTGTTTTTGTGTTTATGGCACATGCAATAGAAAAGGTTGGAGAAATGCCTTAAAACCTAAGTACGGCTCAAGTATGTTCCTACCTTATGGATAAGTGAAGAAAATGGTTCTAATCATGAATTTCATAAACAAATAATAGTTGGATTTTTGCTTAATAGATTTGATAATGATTTAAATTCAAATATTACTTGCATTGTATTGAAATTAGAATATTAAATGAGCTTAAATTGTTTGAAGAATGTAATGTAGTAACGATTAGATGCTCGCATAGTCTTGTTTTAGTAATTGGTAATGTTTCATAAAAGATTAATTGATTAGCTCACATAGAAATGTAACAGCAACAAGTTGCATAAAATTGTGGAAGCTAATTTTAGACACTCCCTATGTATTGCTGTTAAGAATTTGTTATGTTCATAGCTAATTGAAGTTGGTATGATATTAACTTAATAAGTTGGAAGGGATTTCTTTGAGTTCCTCATAGTATTCAAATGTTCTTTTTATCCCATAGCCCTTGGAAAGTAAGGGACAAGGGGGATCGCCAAGCTGTGTTGACTTGTTCATTTCAATTTCAAACATAAACGGAAGAGTAGGTCGATGATGGAACTTCAAGAAAAAAATATAAAAATATTTTAATTTAAATAAAAGGTATTGTGTATAATACATCATAAACATTTAGGCTTTATATTATATATGCAAGGCTATAATGCCATGAAGAAGGTTTAGGTAGTGATTACACTAAAAAATTGGTGGACGATATGAAACAATCATCAAAGGATGGCAACGTAAAGTTATGGTACATTAGAAGTTTCCAAAAAATAGGAAATGCTTTAATAGATGCAAGGCTAGGTAGCTATATACATTGGATAACTTGGAAAGAGTGAAGATGTCTAATGAGCTCGCAAAATTATAATCTAATAACACCTCCTTTACAACCTCAATCCAAATGGGAATAATGTTCAAAAGACCCAAAGGAGGAAGTGTTACATGAACATGAATTTCAATTATCCCTTCCAAATATCTAAATAAACTTGTGATAGAAATGAGTGTGATTAATATTTTTTGAAAGACGTAAGATGCCTCAAAATGGATCTATACAATTTTGTTCACTATTTGCCCCGCACTTGTTATGATTGAGCTACAATTAATCACCATAATTTTGATAATTTGTTTCATTCTTTTTTCCTTATTTGGTTCACATGGAATTGAATCAAAGAGATCGCTTTATTCCAACTCCTCCCTTAAACCTCCTACTATGCTTTATTCCAACTCCTCCCTTAAACCCCATCTCTCTTTTTTTGAAAGCTTGTTGGTATGTCGCATGTTTGGAAAACTATTCCTAGGCTCTATACCTTTCTTTTGGTTTTTGGTTTTTTTATTTCGAGGAGAGTATCTAATGCACTTTCATGGCTGGTCGCAAGTGTTGAACAGCCACGTACACTAATGCATCACTTAACTTGGTATAATAACATGTTTGAAGCATCTTCATGCCTAAAAGAAATTCTTGTGAAGCTTTTCATTCTTATGCAATTGCTTCCGCTCAGATTGAACCCCCTTATATGTCGAGTACAAAGTTAACAAGAAGTAATTCAAGCGTAAGGACTTGATTTTCACTAGGCCTTTCTCTGTTCAAAACCTAGTCCAATCTAACGAACACAATAGATTTTGCACTAGAATTTAGTCGTTGAGCTTTGAGATATTAGAGAAAATTGTTCATTAGAGATTCCTCAAATTTTCCTTTGAAGTTCTATCTTATGCAAGCTGAAGAGCCTATACGTGAGGGTACTAGATCTTGAAAGATATTTTCTGCTCATTTCTAAGTTCTGGAACTTTAAAGTCGTCTTTTAAATCATATTTTATCCTGTTGTCTACTTGATACGAGTGTTTTAAAGCTCTTTCTGGAGTCTACTGCTACACATTATGTACAATTCTCTGAATATCACCATTTACAATGTGGATTTTTCAATCTAATCATTATTATCACCCTCAACCAGCGTAAAGATTAATCAGACGTCATGGACTCTTTAGTGATGCAAGTAGATGTCAGCTAGTGGCCTTACATATGCATGATAGCCAATGGGTTCTTTTGGACAATGACAATTGATGTCCTTGTATGTTGGCACTATAGATATAGCTATAAAATAATCTTTCTAAATTATTTTAAGACAATCCGTTCTCATTGCAGAGTTGGCTGTCATAATCTGTTGAATTCCTTACATTTTAATCCAGTTACTCTTTTATTCTCATGTCACTTTCATTCAAGCAGTAGCCCCCATATGCAAGTAGTTATTAGACACGAGTCTCAAAGCATGTAAGCACATCATTAAAGAATATATGAAGGAACACAGCTGTTCTTTAACTTCTATAATCATTTTACACTTTTATCACTACAAATACAGCCATCGAATCTCTTAATGGAATGTTCTAACTTGTCTTTTCAAGTTCCATCATTGAGATCTACTCTTCCGGTCTAGCTTGAATAAATTTGGAAGTACAATAAAAGGCAGGCATAACACCCATGGGAACCCCCAAATCCCACAAAGCAGGGGTTGGACACCTAGTAACAACTAGGATACAGAGCCCGAAGGCCCGCTAAGGTAACCATTGGGAAGGGATAGCCCTAAGGCTAGAACCCTGACGGAACTAGTTTTAGCCTCTGACCACCTACGTGGTAAAGGATGTCCAGTTGTAGCCCATAGGGTTGAACCCCCAACCCCCTCAGCCTTGAGAGGCAAATGGCCCAAACATCTGAGCTCGCGCACTTGGAATCATGCGATCTTAGCCACGAGATAAAAACCCTTTTCAATTTCAGCTATTTTGTTCTCCTCTTCTGCCGCATTCATCTCTCTTACATTACTACTTTCTTGCAAAACGCTCTACAAAGACATATTTAAACTCATGCAAGTGTTGAACAGCCACGTACACTAATGCATCACTTAACTTGGTATAATAACATGTTTGAAGCATCTTCATGCCTAAAAGAAATTCTTGTGAAGTTTTTCATTCTTATGCAATTGCTTCCGCTCAGATTGAACCCCCTTATATGTCGAGTACAAAGTTAACAAGAAGTAATTCAAGCGTAAGGACTTGATTTTCACTAGGCCTTTCTCTGTTCAAAACCTAGTCCAATCTAACGAACACAATAGATTTTGCACTAGAATTTAGTCGTTGAGCTTTGAGATATTAGAGAAAATTGTTCATTAGAGATTCCTCAAATTTTCCTTTGAAGTTCTATCTTATGCAAGCTGAAGAGCCTATACGTGAGGGTACTAGATCTTGAAAGATATTTTCTGCTCATTTCTAAGTTCTGGAACTTTAAAGTCGTCTTTTAAATCATATTTTATCCTGTTGTCTACTTGATACGAGTGTTTTAAAGCTCTTTCTGGAGTCTACTGCTACACATTATGTACAATTCTCTGAATATCACCATTTACAATGTGGATTTTTCAATCTAATCATTATTATCACCCTCAACCAGCGTAAAGATTAATCAGACGTCATGGACTCTTTAGTGATGCAAGTAGATGTCAGCTAGTGGCCTTACATATGCATGATAGCCAATGGGTTCTTTTGGACAATGACAATTGATGTCCTTGTATGTTGGCACTATAGATATAGCTATAAAATAATCTTTCTAAATTATTTTAAGACAATCCGTTCTCATTGCAGAGTTGGCTGTCATAATCTGTTGAATTCCTTACATTTTAATCCAGTTACTCTTTTATTCTCATGTCACTTTCATTCAAGCAGTAGCCCCCATATGCAAGTAGTTATTAGACACGAGTCTCAAAGCATGTAAGCACATCATTAAAGAATATATGAAGGAACACAGCTGTTCTTTAACTTCTATAATCATTTTACACTTTTATCACTACAAATACAGCCATCGAATCTCTTAATGGAATGTTCTAACTTGTCTTTTCAAGTTCCATCATTGAGATCTACTCTTCCGGTCTAGCTTGAATAAATTTGGAAGTACAATAAAAGGCAGGCATAACACCCATGGGAACCCCCAAATCCCACAAAGCAGGGGTTGGACACCTAGTAACAACTAGGATACAGAGCCCGAAGGCCCGCTAAGGTAACCATTGGGAAGGGATAGCCCTAAGGCTAGAACCCTGACGGAACTAGTTTTAGCCTCTGACCACCTACGTGGTAAAGGATGTCCAGTTGTAGCCCATAGGGTTGAACCCCCAACCCCCTCAGCCTTGAGAGGCAAATGGCCCAAACATCTGAGCTCGCGCACTTGGAATCATGCGATCTTAGCCACGAGATAAAAACCCTTTTCAATTTCAGCTATTTTGTTCTCCTCTTCTGCCGCATTCATCTCTCTTACATTACTACTTTCTTGCAAAACGCTCTACAAAGACATATTTAAACTCATGCAAGTGTTGAACAGCCACGTACACTAATGCATCACTTAACTTGGTATAATAACATGTTTGAAGCATCTTCATGCCTAAAAGAAATTCTTGTGAAGTTTTTCATTCTTATGCAATTGCTTCCGCTCAGATTGAACCCCCTTATATGTCGAGTACAAAGTTAACAAGAAGTAATTCAAGCGTAAGGACTTGATTTTCACTAGGCCTTTCTCTGTTCAAAACCTAGTCCAATCTAACGAACACAATAGATTTTGCACTAGAATTTAGTCGTTGAGCTTTGAGATATTAGAGAAAATTGTTCATTAGAGATTCCTCAAATTTTCCTTTGAAGTTCTATCTTATGCAAGCTGAAGAGCCTATACGTGAGGGTACTAGATCTTGAAAGATATTTTCTGCTCATTTCTAAGTTCTGGAACTTTAAAGTCGTCTTTTAAATCATATTTTATCCTGTTGTCTACTTGATACGAGTGTTTTAAAGCTCTTTCTGGAGTCTACTGCTACACATTATGTACAATTCTCTGAATATCACCATTTACAATGTGGATTTTTCAATCTAATCATTATTATCACCCTCAACCAGCGTAAAGATTAATCAGACGTCATGGACTCTTTAGTGATGCAAGTAGATGTCAGCTAGTGGCCTTACATATGCATGATAGCCAATGGGTTCTTTTGGACAATGACAATTGATGTCCTTGTATGTTGGCACTATAGATATAGCTATAAAATAATCTTTCTAAATTATTTTAAGACAATCCGTTCTCATTGCAGAGTTGGCTGTCATAATCTGTTGAATTCCTTACATTTTAATCCAGTTACTCTTTTATTCTCATGTCACTTTCATTCAAGCAGTAGCCCCCATATGCAAGTAGTTATTAGACACGAGTCTCAAAGCATGTAAGCACATCATTAAAGAATATATGAAGGAACACAGCTGTTCTTTAACTTCTATAATCATTTTACACTTTTATCACTACAAATACAGCCATCGAATCTCTTAATGGAATGTTCTAACTTGTCTTTTCAAGTTCCATCATTGAGATCTACTCTTCCGGTCTAGCTTGAATAAATTTGGAAGTACAATAAAAGGCAGGCATAACACCCATGGGAACCCCCAAATCCCACAAAGCAGGGGTTGGACACCTAGTAACAACTAGGATACAGAGCCCGAAGGCCCGCTAAGGTAACCATTGGGAAGGGATAGCCCTAAGGCTAGAACCCTGACGGAACTAGTTTTAGCCTCTGACCACCTACGTGGTAAAGGATGTCCAGTTGTAGCCCATAGGGTTGAACCCCCAACCCCCTCAGCCTTGAGAGGCAAATGGCCCAAACATCTGAGCTCGCGCACTTGGAATCATGCGATCTTAGCCACGAGATAAAAACCCTTTTCAATTTCAGCTATTTTGTTCTCCTCTTCTGCCGCATTCATCTCTCTTACATTACTACTTTCTTGCAAAACGCTCTACAAAGACATATTTAAACTCATGCAATCTCCAAGTAAAATTCTTTAGGAAGGCTCATACATGCTGGACCCCATATTAAAAAAAGATTGCACCATATGCTATCGCAATATTTTTTTTTTTGTAATGGAGGTTTGGCCAAGGCCTACTCTCTCGAGCTTTAACTTTGAAATTGCGACTGTATAAAGACGGGCATAGTACCCATAGGACCCCCCTTATCCCACAAGAACAAGGGTTTACATAGCTGGGTTAAACGGCGGTCACAAATACCGAGGGGCAGAAGAGGTGGTGGCACATCAGCCACATGATACATCATTCCAAGTTAACACGTCCCTCACAAATGCTGCCAACGCGGGTTGAACCCCTGCCCCCGCCTCAAGAAGCAAGAGGCCCAACCACTCGGACAGCGGCCTGAGACCCATAAGCACCTTGCAATCATCAAATACCATTTGCAAAAGCCAAGGTGCTATAACACACACTGCCCAAAACAGTATCAAGAGTGTATAAACAATGGCATAAAGTCTGCACCAAGCTTGCAGAGTATGTCTCAAATCATTTCATTGCAAACACAAAAATGACCATACATAAACAATGGCATAAAGAATGCATAGGCAGGCAGAAAAGAGCACAAAGAATGTTCAAACAATGGCTCAAAGTGTGCATGAAGTTGGCAGAGCATGATTCAAAGTAATTGATTGCAAGCACAAAGATAAGAGGTGGGAGCATGCATTCATTTCGACCATTCAGGAGAAACATGAAATGAAGCCCGACTGTTAATCCAATAAAATTGTTAGCCTTGCAGAATGTTTCAATACATTGATAAATGAGAGAATTAATTCATATCCAATGGCATAAATCCTGTATTGAGTGTAAATCATGATGATCCAAAGCATCTATTCTCCACACAAACACACAGCTGGAAATTATACACATGAACTAACTTCATCATTACCAGCCAAAACTCAGGCAGAGGATGAAACACGATTGGAACTCCATAACATATATATCTCTAAAATATTTTCATGAAAGAATCTGAATAGATATCATAATATGTACTGAGTCACACCTCTATTGGAGACATGAACTCGATATCAAAAACTCTCTCCCAGGAAAATTGTAGGCAGATATCCTAACTCGTCTTATGCTACCAAGTCCCATTCTAATATGATGAAGAAGCCTAGAATCACTCTGCACAGCTCCTTATTGAATACAGCTATGGTATATGAAACAACCTGGGATAATAGACGTCTTAAATGCAGTGGACATGCAACAAAATTGATTGTATGCACCATAGATAGAACTCTCCAAAAGATTGCCCAACGCCTAGATACAGTATCAAAGGACATACTTAGTGCATTAATCAAGCACTTATAAGCAGGAATTTCAACAAAAAGATAAGCTCAATCTTTAGCTCTCGTTCGTTAAAGCAGAAGGTAGCTGCACCAACCACAACTAATTGTTACTTAAGTTCCAAAATAAAAAGACCTTAGCTTGCATGGGCTTGGCAGCATTTAAGAAAACCCAAAAGTAGCTTGTTCCCACGAGTCTAGAAACTTCTTTACAAAAGTACTGCATATCACAGTGGAAGAACATACAATCATGTGTAATCCACCACACTGAAACTCCTGGCAATTTCGGATCTGTCCGCGTTCACTGCTTGATAGAAAGATCCATCCGGCTTCTCCACACTTGATAGGGGTTACCAATCAGTACACAACCAAGAAGATAATCCAATAAATAATAACTAACCCATACTTCATTAGTGAGAATTAACTACACAATAAGGATGCAAAAACTACCAATACCAGTGCTCCATACAGATTATAACTAGAAATTCCTCAATAAAAGGACATGAACAAGGCAGCTGAAAATATTGATTCACACTATGGTTAGCATTTCAAGGAACGCTCACAACTAGATTACAAGTAAACCGCAGACAAGCACAATAATGTGTTGCGAAGCACCAGATCTGGAATAAGAGTCCATCGAAACCTGTTTCTCTCGAGTCACCAAATCTGATAATTGTATCCTCTTTTCTTCAACAAAAGCTCCACATCATCCAGTGTGAAGTGTTTCCAAGGAATCTGGCACATTCAGGACACATGATGTGAGCACACAAAACTTGCTTTAAGTCAACCTATAAATTTGCATAGATTTTTCTGCTGGAGTAATAGAGACATATCTGCTCCTGTCTACGTGCTCCTTTCAAGAATTCAAACAGAAAATGCTGTAATCCTGCAGATTCCAGACTACTTGACACCTTACTAATGGTGAGCCCTCAATAGCTTTCCTTAGCCACAAAACATACTAAAAAAGTCTTATATAATCCTGATTAAGCCCAAGTGCATAGGCTGCCTGCTCCAATAGCCTGATATTCAAAAAGTACTACAAACACTAAACTGAACACAACCTGCTAGTATAAAACATGTTCTGTCAAACTACATTAAAAGCACCTCAACCATATTTCTGTTACTAGTCTACTCTTATCAGCAGAGTCCAACTTACTGACCATATTCAGTCCAGCCAACACATTTCGAACAAGGATATCGCCAGCCAGGGGAGGTGAAATCCCAGATATTAACACGAGTGATGTAAGTTGCCCAACAATTGGAACAGAATGGTGAAAGTTCTCCAGGAACAATTCATTTGGGGCAACTCAACTATGCGCAGGGTAAGGCCTGAAGCGAGCTTCAGGACCGCGTTGCAGCTGTTTGCCAGCAGCACCATAACCCTCTGTGGATGGCCCACTACTAGCTCCATAGCCACTTCCAGTTGAATCTGGTCCAGATCTCTGATATCCCGAAGAGCTATAGGGATCCCCAGTAACACCATATCCATAGCTGCTACCTTGAGTGCCATACCCCGAACCTGAGGATCCAAAATTTCCATCACTACCTCCATATGCATAGCCACTTGCAGAACTATAGCCACCAGATCCTGATGTAACTTGTCCAGAATTCGGCCCTGATGCCCACCCTGTAGCTCCGTATCCACCAATGGGTCCACTGTTCCCACCATAGGCTCCTGGATTACCTCCAGCAGGATAGACCCCACCAGGACTCCCCCAAGGACTTCTTGGGGCTGCAGAAGGGGTACCTCCATAGCCCCCTGTTGCAGATCCTGGCCCATATCCTCCTCCACTTCCATAACCAGCAGCAGGAGCTGCATTGCCATATCCACCATACCCTGAAGCGCCTCCATATCCTCCAGCATTCCCATAACCCCCTGTACCTGGATAACCCCCACCACCATAACTTCCATTCATACTCGGGCCATATCCTGGCCCTGAACCATAGGAGGAACCACCATAGCCACCAGACCCATAAGATGGATAACCACTTCTTCCGACTGGAGGCCCAGAAAGCTGGTTTCCACCATAAGAGCTTGCCTGGTTAGAACCATAACCCTGTCCATAACCTCCTCTCCCAGAGTTTTGACCACCACTGAATCCACCTCCTGATCCTCCTCTACCTCCAGGCATGGACATTTCCTTGGGAACAGCAGGCTTAACTTCTACCAACTTTTGATTCAGCTCATGAAAACTCTTCTGCAAAACCTTGTCAACGGCATCTTCTGTATCGAATGTGATGAATCCAAAGCCTCTAGGTCGTTGTGTGGCATGATCATACATAACCACAGCGTCTGTTATTTTCCCGAATTGTTCAAAATAGTTCTTGAAATCCTCTTCTGTGACAGTGGCTGCCAAACCTCCCACGAAGATCTTCTTGGTACGGGGCCCTTGATTTGTGCTCCTCGCATTCTGATGCTGCTCGTCACGAGGAACTGCTTTTTTGACGTCCACCTACACAGTACAGCAGTAAAGCAACGACAATGGCGTCATGGAAGAACAACATAGCATAAGATCATTTTATGCGCACATTCATGAAACCAACATGAACGGAAATCATCTAGCTAGAAATAAAGCCTTGAAATAACGGCGTAGTACAAGCAAGGGGCTCGCATTGAAAATAAACCAAATATGGAGGGACGAGAAACAGATACGAACGAAGGGCATAAATGCTGCTCCTTACCGTCCTGCCCTCTATTGTATGTTTCTCCAGCACAGCCTTGTCAGCGACGGATGGATCTGCGAATACGACGAATCCAAAGCCCCTTGCACGTCCAGTAGCCCTATCCTTCATAATGACAGCATCTGTTATTTCCCCATAGGAACTAAAATGCTCTTTGAGCGTCTCCTCGGTCGTCTCCCAGGAGATCCCACCAATGAAGAGCTTTCCAACATCGGAATCCATCTGCTGCTCAGCTGAAATAAGGAGAGCCTAAGTACGACCTTCGATTTCTGCCTTTGACAACCAAAGAGTCGAGCTCAAAGCCTCCCAATTGCGAAGAAAGCGGGAAACGTTGAATGGGACAGCGTTATACGTTAGGGCATTACCGGCAGGGAATACGGGCCAACAGGGAAGAGGACCTTTCGAAACCCACAACACATGGAAGAACAAGAATGCTAGGTCGTAGTGGAGAAGATATTATCGAAGCATGGCAGATACGTCATAGAAAAGCGCAGATACACACACACACAGACGCAACTTGGTAGTCCGAGAGTCCACACACTTTTTCCATTATTATGATGGGGTCTTCATTTTAGCTCTGCGATCTGCTTTTCTTTTCCGTGTATTATGAAATGAACATTTTTTTCGTTTTTAATGGAGGTTGAGTGGAAGCTTACTCTCCGGGTTTTTTTTTATGAAAGCTTACTCTTTGAATTTCGAGTTTTAATCCTAGTTCGCTGGCCTGGTGGTTGGGCCTCTCGTCTCTTGAAGCGGGGGCGAGGGTTCAACCCTTGGCAGCAACATGTAAAGGACATATGAATCCTGGAAAAACTGTTGTATGTGGTTGTTGGTCACCATTTGATCATCCTCGCGGTAGTTGTGACCGCCGTTTAACTCAGTTTTGTAAACCCCTGTTCTTGTGGGATAAGGGGGGTCCCATGGGTACTATACCCTTCCTTGTAAAATCCAGGGGAGTAGGCCTAGGCCGAACCTCCATTTTAAAAAAGAAAATATTTATTAAAAAAAACTTTGAAAATGTAACTGTACAAATGAATGAGTGTAGTACCTGTCGGACCTCTCGTATCCCACAAAGCAGGAGTTAAACAAGATTACAACATGAATGAAAAAAGAGAGTGAATGCTAACTTAAAGAGAGATGTGAGCATTACGTATGAGAGGAGAACACAAATTGAATGTTAGTTGGGGGTGTGTGTGAGCGTGGACATTATGCATGAGAAAATAACACAAAGCTCCCATGTTTAATCTACCCTCTTTTAGAAGTCCTTTCCGTAGTGTATATGAAGGTTTTGTAATGTATATACTTGTCTTTAGATCTCTCATGTCACCCCTTTTATCCTCTCTCTCTCTCTCCTTTTGTACATCTTATTCTCACACTTATCCTTGAAATGCAACTCATATTCTAGCTCCTTATTTTATATCTAATTCTTGTCTTTGAGTCCATCCCTCCTTGGGCTCTCCATATATCTCTTTCTAAAGTTTTTTTTCTTAAAAAAGATTCAGGAGTGCCCACTCCCTCGGCTTTAGTTTTGAAAGTACAATTATAGAACTGAATGAGAATACTACTCCCGGAACTCGAATCCCACAAAGCAAGAATTAAATAAGATTACATCTTGGTTAAACTCACCAAAGCCATTACATATCCATCTCAGAAATTACTTTCGCCGCAAAAAGCCAGTGCCATACGTGATACCAATCCATGGACATGACATCTACGAGACATGGACATCTCTAAAGTTATGTACCCCTGCCTACCTCTTTATTATGTTTTCTTTTCATATCTCAAACAATCTCTTTCACTTTGTCATAAGTATATCTCTCTTCTTCTCCATTCGTTCTTCCTTGTGCTATCCATGTTCACACGTCATCTCTTCTCCCCAACCTCCTCTCACTTCACGTCATTATCACTCTATTCCTCGCACATTTTTCCCATCATCTCTCGCTCTTCCTCTTTCCGTCCCCACGTTCTTTCTTCTTCAACTCACTCTTCATCTTTTTCTTTTTTCCTTTGATGTCTTTAACATTTTTCCTCTTCATCTCTCTACGTTTTTTTTTTTTTCTCTCTTTATCTCTCTCTACTCATTAATTGTCTCAATCACACAACTCTCTCATGCCTCCGCTCTTACATACCTTTTCTCTATCACTGCCATGAATGTTATTCAATGAAAAGTAAAATTTAAAAAAAAAAAAGAACACCTCATAACGTTGTAAATTCGATACATACAGAATATCAATTGAAAAGAGAAGCAATTCACATGTAGGAAAAATACATAAGTGAAAATATTATCGATAAAAATAATGCCAACTAAAAATACATAAATTTCCAATGTTTTTGCATCTCAAATGTTAAATTTATGACTATACAAAAGATAGACATAATATTTGTTGGTCATTCATGGTGTAGTGGTTAACACTAATGTGCTTTGTGCGAGCATGGAACATAGGGTTCCTCATAACTACCAATGCATTCTGAGTGTCAGGGAAGATGGTAGTGGCAGAAGAGTGACAAACACCTAAATCAGCCAAAAGGCATTTGAGCCACACACACTCAGTAGTGTAGAGAGTACATGCACATAAGCAAAATGAAAAAAAGAGTGTACTCACAAATGAAAGAGTATAAGAGACTCAAAGTGAGTAGACCGAGAAATTGGTAAACTCACATGGATTAGAAATGAGCTTGCCAAGAGCATGGACTAGGCTCCTGCTGCGTGAGAGCTCCATAGCTTCCACACAAACTAAGACTAACTAGATAGACTCACACTAAGAAGAGAGATGTGTTTCCACCCAACCAACCCCTCCAATATATAGCTCCAACACCAAGGGGGTAAGTCCCTCTCAAGGGGACATGTGTACCTTCCATCACATGGGTCCCTAAGGTGGTCACATGGTTTCCGTGCTTAGGAAATCACATGAAATCACATGGCTTCTAAAAGAAGAATCTTCAAGCTTCCAAGTGGCTAGGAGAAGCTTCCAATTAAGCCTAAGGTACTCAACCTTAGAGAATTAGCCCTAAGGTTCAAGACCCATCTAAAAGGGGTAAATAAACCATAAATCCCAAGGGTTTCACACCTAGAAACCCAAGGGTTCTACCCCTTAGATCCATGTAATTATACAACATTCTCCCCCCCCCCTTAAAAGCATTTTAGTCCTCGAAAATGATTGGAGACATATACCTTGGGGTATTCCCCCGTGCCCCATGATCAATCTCAAGGATCATGATCTTCATCTCTCAAATTTGCCTCTTAATTCAAACGGGTGATTTCTATCCCGAATGAATTTTTAAGGAGGAGAATCCATGTGTGGTCTAATTCCCTGCCCCAATCATTCAAAACTTCATCTAGTTTTGCATACGAAAAAGAACTGAGTCAAATGCTAATTATGGAAAGAATGAAAAGGGTGGAAGAGAACATCCCTACCTACTTCCTTGTTTAAGCAATGTGTCATCTGGGTCTCCATAGCTCAAATACATGAATTAGGTGGATTCAAAGTGACTTTAGCTAAATTGCTACCATGGTCCATCACTTTGCACCACTTGTGCATGACCCTAGCAAAATAGATGAATGCTTCCTTATCAGATTCATTTCTCAAGTTAGAATCCAACTTTTTCTAAAAGAAAAATGAATCTTTCATAATCCTTGCCCAAATCACTTCCTCTCTTTAAGTGAAATGGGTGGATTTTCTTGTTTGCAATTCACCTCCAATAAAATAGAGGGGAATTTCATTTTATAATCCCTGCGCAACCAAATAAATAGTATAGGTGGATTATCTGGTTTTTAAGAGGATATAACACCCTCTTTATCTTGAGAGATAATTTGAATACCTTACAAAAAGTGGGTTCAATATTTTGTCAAAACTTTACGTAGTTTTGAGAATCCACTTTAAGGGACTAGAATCCATAGGGATCGATCTAACTATTGTAGACTCTAATTGATTGAAATCTATTTGACTTATTCTTCCCAAAAGATTTAAGATCTTGATAATTGCATCCCTAGACAGGAACTCATAGTGTAAAAGATCATATTATCTTTAAGTCACAATTAGAAATAGATTATTCCAACTGTTTCTTCAATGCTTATCCTTATTGATCTTTAGTTGGATCTCAAACCTTAAAGGTCTTCTTGATCCTTCTAGATTTTCTCTCCCTTTATATTCTAGATTTATTTAAGATGTCCTATGTTGACACCATAAGTAGATCTTTCTTATTTTTTAGTTAACTTGAATTACCAAGTATCCAAAAGATGAACTTTCTCAACTTTCTTTCAAGCATGGCATAAGATCATCTTTAGGTTCTTTGAGTTCCAAGTCACGCTTGTGGATGAAGCTTTTAGAGCTTCAACCTTTGGGTTTTACCTTAAAGCTCAAAGAAGTTGATCCTCTTTTTGTTTCTAATTCTCGATAAACTTTATTGAGAAATAGAACCTTTAATATTCTGTTTGGAAGAATTCTTCCTTTTGAAAGGATACTTGAAGAAGATGCCTATTCCTAGACATTATCTTCCTGATGTATTCCATTGTATCATGAGTCCCTTTTTCTTCTGGCCATCAAGAAAAAGTACTCAATGGGAATCAGTACCCACTATCCCATACCAGTGGGTTCTTCATCCAATCCACATAACTATGTCTCCATATCTTCTCACCTTCTCTTTCCTTTTTAATGCCCTTCATTCTATGGTACCAAATTATGAGAGCAAGGACTATGGTGCTTAGATACACCACTACTAATATTACTTAAATATTTGGTTAACCATTTAATGTGGTGTTACTCATATTATCAAACTTAAAGTTTGACTTGATCTTTTCCCTACTTGGATCTTTTGGCTTTCTTCTCTTCTTTAGCCAAAATAAGAGACAAGACTAGGTCTTTTTAGAATGGATCCCTTTTCTAGATCTTGTGTTCAATGGTTTACCCATGGGTTTTATTTGGGGATCTGACTTTTATGCTTCATACAAGAAACCATTGTCCTTAGGTCTATATTATTGGAATACTCATGTATGTCATGTTATCCTCATGAAGCATCAAGATACCTTTAAAATTATGCTTTATAGCTCATCCAACTTCTTTTCCTAAACCACTTAGGATTTGTAAAAATCCTTAAGGTGTATAAAAGTCTTCTCTTGCATTGAGTTTCTTTGAGAACTCCCAATTCTTGAGAACTTCATTTAGGTTGGAAGATGTAATGAAAGATATATAAAGTACTAGAATACAATGAAGTACTTCAACTTTATTTATTCTTTGCATATCTTTTACCTTAAAATACCTTATTTGGTCTTTTTAAGGCATAAGATACAAGAACTTGGGGACTTTCTCCCCTCCTTAAAAGTTTTTGTCCTCGAAAACTGCCTGAGGGTATATTGAAAATTGTGCTTTTTCAATAGAATTTGAAAGGGTTTATTTTCAATATTTTATTGTTCCCCTTGCTTAAAATAACTATTTATAGCTTTTAACTTTCCTCTAAGCTTGTTGAAAAAATATCCCAAAGTTTCAAGTTTGGATTACCTATAAATTCGATGTCCCATACCACCGAATCTACTTAAGTATTAATGTAAACCTAGATGTCCTAGACCATCTAGCTTAAGTTACACTTTAGTAGAAGGTGACTTTGGCTTGGATCTTTGGATCAAACCTTGTTTTAGTCTAATCAAGTAAGAGCTATTACTTCTTAGTCTTGTAGGTGTCATTTCCATTGCGAAGCATAACTATTGCTCATGTCACAATGAAATTATAACTTGGCAAGTCTTAATTGCAACTTGATAAGATTAGTCTCAAAAAATTGAATTTTCAATTATTCCTTGATTTAGATATACTCTACAAGATCCCTTTATGTCACTTGATGATAGAGCTAGTTTATATCTCATCTAGATCTCATCTTTTTTGACATAATGAGTAATCTGAGAAAGCATAATTGACTTGTCAATCAAATCTCTATGTTGAAGTAGATGGTAATTCCATTTACTATATAGTCCTTTATTTCTAGGACATTAGAAAATGGTACTTAGGGTTATTACAACCCTTGAGTTTTATCTTCTCTTCATGCTTTGCATTTGCTTGGAAGAATACTAAAAAGCTCCGAATAGTTCTTTTGTTTTCTCAAACAAAGAACTTTCTTGATTAGGAGAACCAATACTTCCATCTTCCAAAACTACATAGATTACTTTATATCATACTTTCTCCTTCTTAGAGCTTGAGAGTAGGTGCTCTAAGTTACCACCATTGTATCGTGGTTTCAAGAGAGAAAATTTTGTATTACTACTTTAAGTTTATGGCCTTGCTGATCAGGCATGCCATGGGCTTTTATGGAACTTAAAATTCCATAAGATGGATTTTAAGCTTAAGGTATTTCAAGAAGTTAGGATTATTTGGCTTTTAATTACTAGGCCAAACATAAAGGAATTAAATGGTTTATAGTGGCCAGTTGGCCTCATCACCATTCTTCCTAGAAACTAATAAAATCAAATCCTACTTAAGCTTAATTTCAAGAAATTAATCTCCCTCTCAACTCAAAAACCCATGTAAAATGTTCCATGTGCATAATGCTTGCCAAAACTTTACACCTTTATTGGAAAAGGTGTAGCATGCATAAGGTTCATAAGTTGAACCCCTCCTTAAAGCATGCAAAAGTTCCAAATTGGAACTTTCTTCTGTCCATGGGATGGTGCAAAATTTTCCATGCAACTTTGGATATGCAAGTTGCAACAATGCATTAGATGCATTCTTCATAACCATGACCATTTTTATGGACATCCAATCTTTCTTTTCCAAAACCATCTCATTTTGATGCATAGTGCAATTCAATTCCATGATCAATTGTTTATGTGACCAAGCAAATTGGGTTGGCCACTTATATCTATGAATCCACTTATGCATTCATCTCTATTACAACATGTAGTGCATGCTTCATGGTTTAAAAGGAAAAGAAAAGAGGGCAAAAACTTATATGGAAATTAAGCTTAGTCCATCCCTTGACTTTGCTTGAGTCTTCTCATGGTGATGAAGTAGGCTTGGCATTCTTCTTGGGCATTTTGATACTTACTTACGTGCCCATATGTGTACATTTACCTTTAAATCATGCATCTAAGCATGCATTTGGAAGGGTACAATCTCTATGCATTGGAAAAGGAACTTTTCAAAAAGAACCATGTCCTCATAATTGTATATGCTAACATGTAAAGCCGCTCTTCATGCAAAAGATATTTTTGTAAATAATGCATAAGGTTCGAAAAATTGAACCCCTCTTTAAAACATGCATGGAATTTCAACGTGTAATTACTTATTTATGAACCTATATTCACATATGCTCATAATTTCCATGCATGCCATGCCATGCTATGGTGGACATTCCATCCTTATAGAGTAAGTCCTTTCCATGTTAATGCACATGAGTTTATGTATGTAAACTTGAGATGTGCATAATGGAAAGCTTTAGATTTGTCATTTGTGCTTAAAAACCATCACTTTCCAGAAGGGAATGCATGTATATTCCTTCTTTTTCTTTGTAATAATGCATGCAAGTGCTTAATTTCCTTTCAATGCTAATTATTCATTAACATTTTATAGTCTCCAATGTCAAAATTGAAACTTTTACTAATGTTTCAATGATGAGTTATTACCAAAATAATGAAGGATGTGGCAAAGAGATATTGAAACCAAACATAAGTTCAATAATACTTAGCTTGTAGATTAAGCTTGGTCCTTTTGTTGATGTTCGAGAAAAGTTGTCCTAACCATTGCCTTATTTTGTGATGCTTCTTGTGCATACTCCTCATAGAAATCAAAGGGTGTCTTGTTGTGCAATGCACTAGTGAAGCCTTGATTGAGTATGTGCACGGAAATGTGTGCTGCTTCTGTCCAAAACTTGTAGGTAATTCTTTTTTGTGAAGCATGGTTTGTGCCATTTCCATCATACTTTGGATCTTTCTCTCAACTACTCCATTTTGGGATGGAGTGTGAGGTTGAGTGACTTATTGTTTTATCCCTTTTTGCTTTAAGAAATTTTCAAATTCGTGATTGATAAATTCACCACTGTCATTTGATTGAATAGTCTTGATTGTCTTTGATGCTTCATTCTCAACTTGGGTGATCCATTCTTGAAACTTAGAGAAAGTGTCTGCCTTAGACTTCCAAAAGTATACCCAAATGTATCATGAGTGGTCATCTACTAGAAGAAAGAAGTAGATTGATCCACTAAGGGAAAGAGTATTCACAGGTCCATAGAGATCCCTGTGGGTGAGGGTGAAAGGATTCCTAGCTCGTGTGGATGCCTCGTTGGGAACGAGAGCCCTAAGTTGCTTGCCATGGGTGCAAGCTTTGCAGACATCATTAACTTGCCCAATCTTGGGCAATTCTTTAACTATCTGAGATGAGGAAATCCTTGGTAAATATGAAGTGTGGTCATACCTTTGATGCCAAAGGCTAGATAGCGACTCGTTAGATAGAAAGCAGGATAATTTGTATAGCCCTTTTTCTTTACACCTTGGGCAATGATGTCTTTGGATTTAGGGTCAATCACACTGTAATTGAAGTGTTATCAAATAACATTTGTTTATCATGTTCAATGATTGCCTTAACTAATAATAAACTCATGCACAAGTTAGGAACAAATAGTACATTAGATAATGATTTTCACTCCCCTCGATCATTCACGATTTGTACTTTGGATGGATAGGCTCTTGTTGTTGCCTAGGTAAACTTCACCCATATGGTCTTCAATTTCTTGAAAAGAATCCCAATGTTTACACGTGTGCGATGTTGCACCACTATCAGAGATCCATTCTTGAGATGAACTTGAAGTTACTAGGGCACTGGCTTCTATTGACATAAATAGGTCTTCATTGGAGCAGTGAGACCTATGCTGAGAGGGTTTTGATGGGTTCCTAGAGCTAGAGGGATTTGAACTGTGCTTCTTCTTGTAGCAAAATTTCTCCAAGTGACCTATTTTTCCACAAAAATTACAACTAAACTTCTTTGATGAAGTGTTGGATCCTTGCTTGGATGCATTGCTAGTATTATGACTAGCATGTTTTCATTTGTGGAAGGGTTCCTTAGCCTTCATTGTTGTCTCTTGTGAGGAAGCCGACTTTGCTCGCGAGTCTTGGAGGAGCAAAAGTTGAAGAACCTCTTCCCAAGTTAGAACTTGGCCCCGATTATAAAGAGTGGTTACAAATGTCTCCTATGATCTAGGGAGTTTATAGAGGAGGCAGATGGCCATATCTTAACTAGAAACTTGGAAGCCATGTAATGCTAGTTTATGTTGATAGTCCTCAAATGTGGCGATAACTTTGGAAATAGGATCTTGGGGCCTTATGGATAGGTTATGAAACTCCACCCCTAGGGTATAAATCTTGGAGGGATTTTTGTCTTCATACAAGTCTTGGAGGATCTTCCAAGCCCCAGAGGGAGTTTTACAAGAGGTTATATGGCCTTTGGTTAACTCGTCGCAAGCAAGAAGTAATTGGCCTAAGGCTCGCTTGTCCTTTACATTCCACACATTCTAGGCTCCCATATCACTTTCCTTATCTGGCTCTCGTTCGGTTCCTTCAACTACCTCGTACAAGAGGTTTGTATAGAGGTAGGCCCTAATGGTGTCCTTCCATAGGGTCACACTTAGGATACATTCTCAAGATGTGATTCTAAAAGTCTTTTGGATATGATCCCTTTGTGGAAGAAAAAAAAGACTCATAGCAATTCAAAATGAAATGGTCATTAAAAATAAAAACGCTATGTGTGACATAATAGGTGATGTCAAAGGGCCTGTGCATTGACCAAAAGTGCTCTATGTTAGAGATATTCTAGGCCAAAATGTTGCATGAACACTTTCAACATTTTGAATTTAAAGTATGATGTGGCTGTCAGTTGGCTCTTGCTCAAATCATGCACAAGCATCAAGAGTCAGCAATAGTCGCTATTTGCACCCTATGCAAAAGAGTGAATGTAGATAGTACAATGAATGTAGACAGAATAGATAATCAAAGTATGGAAGGCAGATAATCACATGTCAAATGAACAACTAGACATATGATATCAGTGATGATGGCATTTGCAATAGATGACAAATAACCTAGATGATGGATGACACTAGCTTGTAATTGCAAAGTTACACTTACGCATTCACCTCATGGATAGATAGTTATGTTCGATCACACAAAGTACCCAAAAGATGGGTGGCTGGTACATCCACTTAGACTGGTGGACAGAGAGCACACGATCCAAATTAGAGCTCGAATTGAATGTTGATTCGTTTTGTAGTGATTGGTGGGCTAATGTGTAGAAAAGAAATTGGCCATCTAGGTCTTTCTACCTCTCTCTCTCTATCTCTCTCTCTAGATGATCGAAACACACCTTATGTGCCTCTACGTCAAAAAACAATTGGAATGTTATGGTGCCAAGCTTGTGAAGGACAACAACTCTTTCTCTCTCACTCTATAGCATAGGAGATTTTGCTCGTCCACTTCCTCTTTGCTTCCTCTTTGGCAAAGAGAAGTGTAGACCGTGAGCACTCAAAAAGCTTGCTAATCAAAGTGGTGAACGGCTATGATTGGAGGTCTTCAAAGAGTTTCCTTCAATTCGTCTGCTATCTTATGTGATTGCCCACATTCTAGGATTCTTTTCTATTGGTGCTAGCAGAGAGAAGGTCGATACGTTGTTCCCAATCGTGCTATGGAGCATCTATGCACACGAGTTATTGAGTTTTTCAAAGAGTTTCCTCTGAGTGGTTGCCTGCGTAGATTCCAAAAGTTCTCTCTAGACCTACTGCACATGTTTGAAAAGCTCTCTCTAGACCTTTTAGGTGAATCTTAGAGCATGGAACACAGTTGCTTCATAGACGCTTGAAACCCTTCATCTGTTTCTCTCTTGTTCTCTCTAGATCCATTTGACAGAGATGGTGTGCTTTGTTCCTGAGCTGCTATTTGTGTCGTAGCCTCTGCTTCTTGTGCGCCCACAGAGGATTATGCTTGTTGCACCAAGTTGAAGTAGAGAGTAGTCTCATAGCATGGCAACTTTGTTCTTAGCCCCCGATCGAGTAGTGCTATGTCTATCACCCTCATATGATATTCTTGTTGGTTCTTAGAAGCACATGCCCTATGAAGCTCTACCAAATGACTTCTTCATATGTTGCTCAGTCCACAAGTGGAGACAACACAGGTACACCTTCCTGGCAAAAGAGAGTATTACAAGTGCAAATGCTCAAGGTGTAGAGGATAACACAAAAATGTGGTATGTGCCAATAGAAGAATATGACCGAGACTAAAGTAATCCAATCCATGAAGGGAAAGAGAGAGATGGAAGACGTCTAAGATTTGCTTAATCAGAGAAACTACTTCAATGCCTTGCATCCATCTGTGACTAATGCATCAATGTGTGAAATCGACACATACACTCAAGCTCCAAGTATTCAAGAGGCATCACATAGACCATGACATGGATCCAAGAGTGTTTGTGAACACTTTAACAACTTGAGATTCTCAACTAATGCTATCAACAAAGAGAACCACTATCAACTCTGCATAAATGTGTTTCTCGATGAAAAATATCACACTCAATCCACAAAGAGGGTGGGAGGGAGGGAAAATGGGGTAAAATTGTAAAAAATAGGATAAGGGTGGGAGGGTGAGCAAATGGGCAAAATCAGACCCAAAGACCATAAAATAGATGGCAAAAGCTTCTCTCAATAAGGAGAAAACATGACCACAAATGCTCAAGCACCACCACCAAAATGACCACCAAGTGATCCATCAAGACCTCCACCTAGCTCTCTAATACCATGTAGAGAGTACACGTGCATAAGCAAAATGAGAAGAAGAGTGTACTCACAAAATAAACAGTGTGAGAGACTCAAAGTGAGTAGACCAAGAAATGGGTAGACTCACATGGATTAGAAATGAGCTTGACAAGAGCATAGAGTAGGATACTCAAGCTTCTAACCAAGTACAAATGGGGGGAGAGGCCCTCCTTATATAGGTTTGGGAGGGGCTCTCTAAAGTACATCTCATGTGGGATAATTCCCCTCAAAGGAGAATGAATACAATGGTAGAAGCAAATGGCAAGGTACCCAAATACAAAAGAGATACAATATAAAATGGAAATTATCTAGAAATGGAGTGCTTGGAGATATAAAATGGAGATTCACTCATGCGGATACAAATGTAGATGATGTAGGAGCAATCATGTCGTCAACAAATAGTTGTTGTAAAATTTTCCCTATACTGAGCCTGACAACTAGAAGTGGCCATAGGAGGTTGCTTCTTGCTCAACCAAGATATGCATGAGCTACCAAGGATGAAGCAAAAATCACTCGTGGACACACCAATGTCATAGCAACCAGCCCAGTTTGAGTCAGGAAAAGCATGTAAATATGGCAATAATGATCCTCCTTGGGATAAAAGAATCCAAGTAGTTGACTCAAGTAGCAAAACATGCACTTAACCACCTACCAATGCTTCACACATGGAAAATGTATAAACCTCCTCATCTCATAGATAAAAAAATAAATATCAGGCCAAGTTATGTTGATATACTTTGGTAGTGATGTGTATGAACACACTTAGAACCATCAGGGCACTTTTTTCCCTCTTTAGAAGAACTTTTTACCTTGGCTTCTATATACACATGTAACCCTAATGGGTCACTTATCTTTATACATTCACTTGGTAATACATTTAGTAATGTGTGGTGATTCAAGCTTCTTATTCTTCTTTGTGTTGTTTGCATGCTTTTGCAAACCTCAAACTCCAACAATTGGTATCAGAGCAGTTAACCACTTCATCTAGGGCATCATCGACACCCCTCATATTTGGGCTCGTTTTGGCCTTTGAATACACTATCATAGTGCTTGTGTATGCAATTTTGTCCCTTTGTGCCAAACATATATATAGGTTTGGTTTTGCCAACACAAGCATCTCAAAGTTTGCTACAGGTTTAATGGAGCTTGATAGGGTAGTCCTATTCAACTTTTTAAGATACAATCATTTTTCTGCATTAGGGTATCTTAGTCAGTGGCCATGGATAAAAACAATGATGTATTCCATATGTTGGTTGTTGAGGGCAAGTTGGATGGCACCAATTACCCATTATGAGCATATATGATGCTTCATGTATTGGTGGCAAAAGGACTCTAGAATATTGTGCAAGGTGTTGAAAAATGACCTACTACATTGGCAGATATAGTTACTGAAGGTGATGCATATGGCATTGAAGATGACGATCTTCAAATTCTTGTTCATGTTGGAGATAGATGTCTGCGGAAGCACGCGAACAGCACAAGGAAGAAGAAGAAGCTTGGAGCACAACACACACGATTGAATGTATTACTAGAGAATGTTCAAAGATAAGTAGCCCATTAGGGCAATATGCGTATATACAAGCCGGGGGAAAAAAACCTCCTAAAGAGGGAAAAAAGTGCCCTGGCGGTCATAGAGTGTTCACACACATCACTACCTAAATATATCAACAAATCCCCCCTGGGAGTGATGCGGTGAACAAGGAGTTGGCACTCATGTATAAGGAAGTGCCAAGCTATGTGCAAATCACTCCACAAAAGGAAGTAAGCCCAAAGCTTTGCGGAAAGCTTCAAACTTCTCCCTAGGCAGAGCCTTCGTGAAAAGGTCTGCAATGTTCTCCTGGGTGGGCACATATGCCAAGCTGATCTCCCCAGCAGAGAACCTCTCCCTGACATAATGATAATGCACCTCGATGTGCTTAGTGCGAGCATGGAACACAGGGTTCCTTGCAACTGCCAATGCGCTCTGACTGTCAGTGAAGACGGTGGTGGCAGAAGACTGACCAACACCCAAATCAGCCATAAGGCGTCTGAGCCACACACACTCAACAATAGCTGTGAAAGCTGCCCTATACTCAGCCTCACAACTGGAAGTGTCCACAATAGGTTGCTTCTTGCTCAACCAAGATATACATGAGCTACCAAGCATGAAGCAAAAGCCACTAGTGGACACACGAGTGTCATAGCAACCAGCCCAATCAGAGTAAGAAAAAGCATGCAAATCTGGCGGTAGTGACCCCCCCTTGGGATAAAACAACCCAAGTAGCCGAGTACCACTCAAGTAGCGAAAGATGCGCTTAACCGCCTTCCAATGCGTGACTCCTGGGCAATGCATAAACCTGCTCATCTGTGAGACAGCAAACTAAATATCTGGCCGAGTAATGCATAAGTAAATCAAACATCCAATAGCCTGCTGATAGAGAACAACATCAAATGCATCTCCAGCATCATGAAGACTCAATCGTAAACCTGTCTCCATAGGAGTGGCAATAGGCTTACAGTCTTCAAGGCCAAAACGCTGCAATAATGTGTCAATATATTTCGTTTGACACAAAGCCATTCCACCATCGACTTGCATAAACTGAATGCCCAAATAGTGATGCAAATGCCCCAAATCAGACATCTCAAATGAGGCATGCAAATCAGCCTTGAAATCAGTAATATGCTTCTCAATAGGACCAGTGAGCAGCATGTCGTCAACATAGACAACAATGATAAGAAGCACATCATTTGCATGCTTAACATATAAGGTGCTTTCAGTTGGACTGTTCTCAAAACCATGTGCAACCAGATAGGCATGTATCTTCTCATACCAAGCACGTGGTGCTTGCTTTAAACCATATAATGCCTTCTTTAACCTGCACACCTGGTTTTCATGCCCTTTCTGCACAAAGCCACGGGGCTGAAAAACATACACTTCTTCATGCAAGTCACCATTCAAAAATGCTGTTTTAATGTGCAACTGATGTACATTCCAACCATGATGGGCTGCAAGTGCACAAATGCTCCGAACAGTAGTCATACGGCATGTAGGTGCAAAGTTCTCGTCAAAATCAATGCCTCTTTCCTACGCATAACCCTTTGCAACAAGCCTAGCCTTATACCTATCAAATGTACCATTAGGTTTACACTTTAGCTTGTATACCCACTTAGTGCCAATGGCCTTCTTGCCAGGAGGCAAGTCACATAAAGACCATGTACCATTCTTCATTATAGCATCATATTCAAATTGCATAGCAGCCATCCAATTTTCTGAATTATATGCTTCATCAAAAGAAACAGGCACATTCTCATCAAAGAGACTAGACGCAGCCATAGCATAGCAATCTGATGCAAAGGAGGCACTATGAGAGCCTGAACGAGTACGATATGACAAAGGTGCATCTAATTTGTTGTCACGCAAAGTCTGCACCAGCCATTTTGGCATAGTTTTTGCCTTCTCAATATCAGCTCTCTCACCAAGTGCATCATGTAAATCTGCATCAGAAATGGAATGATCTGCATCATCATATGAAACCTGCAAAGGCTAAGAAGTTGCCTCATTAGGACCAGCACTAGACTGTCCACCTGTAAAAAGAGGCATCAAAGTATCATACATGTCTTTGGAGCTAACCGATGTCTCCTTAGTACATGAAAGCAATGGCTGAATGGCATCTTCCACAAAGACAACATCACGGCTAACCAGAATGCGTTTAGTTTGTGGATGATACAGACGATAGCCTTTACTTTCAGAACTGTACCCAACAAAAATACATTTTACTGCCTTATCATCCAATTATCTGCGATGTTGTTCAGGCACTAGTGCATATGCCAAACAACCAAAAACACGCAGATGAGCAACAAATGGCTTGCAGTCATGCCAAGCCTCATATGGAGTGATAGACTGCAGCGCTTTAGTGGGACACCTGTTTAGTACATATGTTGCACACATGATAGCCTCAAGCCAGAAACTATGAGGTAAAGCCTGACTCTTGACCATACACCTCGCCATCTCCATGAGTGACCTGTTCTTTCGTTTAGCAACTCCATTCTGTTGAGGTGTATACGGCACTGTACACTGGTGTTTTATCCCACGTTCAGCCAGAAATGCATTAAAATCAGAAGACATATATTCCCCCCCTCGATCAGAACGGAGGGTGCCCATTTTACATGCTGACAGATTTTCAGCCAAAACCAAAAACTGTTTAAAGCACATGAACACTTCGGACTTTGCTTTGAGTGGATATACCCATGCATGCCTGGAAAAATCATCAATGAAAGTCACAAAGTAAAGGTAATTTCCGAAAGAAGGTGTCTGCATAGGACCACAAACATCACTATGTACAAGCTGCAATTTTTGAGTAGCCCGAATTGAACCATCTTTTGGAAAGGATGAATGCTGCATTTTGCCCAAAATATAGCGTTCACAAACATGTTTTCCAAGTGCCTCAAGTTTGGGCAAAGAGGACACCATTTCAGATTTCTACAGGTGTAGCAAACTAGCAAAGTTCAGATGACCAAAGCATGCATGCCAAAGCTTTGCATCTGACATAGCCTGAGAATCATTTACTACACATGCCAAATCATTTACAAATCTTTCATAGTCTATGAGCTTATACAACCCACGACATAAAATGCCAGACGCAATAATCACATTGCCATTTGAAAGATCATGAACTGTACATATATCATCAACAAATTTCACAACCAAGCCAATCTTGGCTAATGCAGAAACTGATATCATATTCTTCTTGATCCCTGGCACAAATAAAGCATCTGACAAGGTGAAAGAACTACCATCAGCAGTAGTTAGAATGATCTTACCAACTCCCATAACAGGATAAGAGGAGTTGTTGGCACATGTGACAGTATTCCCTGTAGGGGCAGGCTCGAGTGAAGAGAAGAAACTGCACTGTGAGGTAATATGTTTAGTTGCCCCACTGTCAAAATACCAAACATCTGAGTCTACTGCAGACATGCACTGATCATGAGAAGATGGGTCGAAACTGCAGATAGTAGTAAATGCCCATTCTTCTTCCTGCACAAGAGCAGACTCTATTTTTGGTGTAGAGGCCTCTGCAACAACCATTCCAACCTCTTTCTTCTTTGCCTCTTTTGCAGCCAGTTTTGGACAGTTCTTTATGATATGATCATTCCCTTTACAGTACTTACAAAACAATTTCTGCTTTTCTGATTTCTTCTCATCTTTATCTTCCTTCTTCGAATATGCAGAATTAGCAGATTTCTGCTTACTAGTTGAAGAGCTCCATTTTCCTTTGCCCTTCTAACTAGCCAGGAAAGCTTGATCTGCAACTCGCATAATGGACTTGCTTTTCCTGGACTGATCTTCCTGCAACAGAACAAAGACTAACTCCTCAAATGATAAGGCATTTGGATTGCCTTTCATCATCAACCGAAGAGTAGAAGCAAAACTCTTATATGAATCAGGAAGACCATTCAAAACGGTCTGCACAAGTGAGCTATCTGGTATAACCTGATCAACAGAAATCAACTGTTCCTTCAAGTCTTTGATCTTCGTTAGGAAACTGTCCATAGAATCACCTTCATTCATGTGCTCACTCTCCAATTGTTTTCGAAGGTAAGCAACACGAGCCTCATTCCTAGCTTGGTACAATGTGGTAAGTGTATCCCAAGCATCCTTAGCTGTTCTGCAAGAGCGAATGTGAGGAATAATGGCATGTTTGACAGACAAAGCTATCAATGCATGTGCCTGGGCATCTCTGCCATCCCAGCGAATCTGCTCTGCAGTAGGTGTAGCAGAAACAGCAGCACGAACAGGAATCTGTGGAATATCATCTTCGACACCATCTTCATCAGCTCCAACACCTGTATTTGCAGTACCTGTAGTCAGGGGTGTAACTGGACGTCTTTCAACACCCTGCACAATGTTCCACAATCCTTTTGCAACCAATACATGTCGCATCATATAAGCCCATAATGGGTAGTTGGTACCATCCAACTTATCCTCAACAACCAACATACGGAATACATCACTGCTTTTAGCCATGGCTGGTCACTAAAATACCTTGATGCAGAAAATTGATTGTATCTCAAAAAGTTGAACGGAATTGCCCATACGAGTTCTGCTAAACTTGTAGGAGACTTCGAGACGCTTATACTGGCGGACAGAAACAGGTATATACCTTTGGCACAAAAAGATGAAATAGCCTGCACAAGTGCTGCGATAGTGTGTTCTGAGTATGCTCACCAAATTTCATGCGAATCTGAGACTGCAAACGGAGGAGTGTCGACGGCGCCCTAGATGAAGCGACGACCTGCTCTGATACCAATTGTTCGAGATAGATGTTTGCGGAAGCACGCGAACAACACAAGGAAGAAGAAGAAGCTTGGAGCACAACACACACGACTGAATGTATTACTAGAGAATGTACAAAGATAAGTAGCCCATTAGGGCAATAGGCGTATATACAAGCCGAGGGAAAAAAACCTCCTAAAGAGGGAAAAAAGTGCCCCGACGGTCCTAGAGTGTTCACACACACCACTACCTAAATATATCAATAGTTCATGCTCTGGTTCCTATCGCACCTACTATAGAGCAACTTCGATGGGATGGTAGAGATGCTCAGGCACATACATTGATAGCTTTTTTTGTTGAATGTGCCATTATCCCTCATATTGTCTCTTGCAAAAGAGCAAAGGATGCTTGGGATACCTTACCACTTCATACCATGCAAGAAATGAGGGTCATGTTGTTTACCTCTGAAAATAGTTGAAGAGTGAGCCTATGAATGAAGGAGATTCTATGGATAGTTTTTTGAAAAAGATCAAAGATTTGAAAGAGTAGTTGATTTCTACAAATGAAGTCTTGCCAGATAGTTCACTTGTGTAGACCGTTCTTAATGGTCTTCCAGATTCATATTAGAGTTTTGCTTCTAGTATTTGGTTGATGATGAAAGCCAATCCAAATGCCTTAACATTTGAGGATTTACTCTCTATTTTGTTGCATGAAGATCAATCCAACCAGAATAGGTCCATTATGCATGTTGCAAACCAAGCTTTCTTACCTAGTCAGAAGGGCAAAGGTAAATGCAGCTCATCTACTAGTAAGCAAAAATCTACAAATGTTGCATAGTCAAAGAAGGAAAAAACGAGGAGAAAAAAAACAAAAATAGCTATGCAAATACTATAGGAAATGATCATGTCATAAAGTGTTGTCCAAATATGGCTGCAAAAGAGGCAAAGAAAATATGCTAATCTTGTGTGGAATGAAGGATGGGTGCTTACTTTGCATCTATGACTCATCTTCTCATGAACACTATATGTATCCAATAGACTCAAATGTTTGGTACTTTGATAGTGAGGCAACAAAACATATTACCTCAAAGCACAGTTTCTTCAGTTCACTTGAGCCTCCCCCTAAAGGGAATCACATTGTCAAAGCACAATTTCGTCGGTTCCCTTGAGCCTCCCCCTAAAGGGAATCCTCTCATAGGAGTTGGTAAGATCATTCTAACTATTGCTGATGGTAGTTCTTTCACATTGTCAAATGCTTTGTTTGTGCCAAAGCTCAAGAAAAATTTGTTTTTAGTTTGAGAACTAGCCAAGATCAGCTTGGTTGTCAAATTTGTTGATGGTAGATGTACACCTCATGATCTGTCAAATAACGATGTTATTATTGCTTCTGGCATTTTATGTCGTGGGCTATATAAGCTCATAGACTATGCAAAAATTGTTAATGATTTAGCATGTGAAGTTCAATATTCTTAGGATATCTCATATGCAAAGCTTTGGCATGCACGCTTTGGTCATCTAAATTTTGCTAATTTGCTACACCTACAAAAATATGAAATGGTGTGCTCTTTGCCCAAACTTGATGCACCTGGTAAACATGTCTATGAAGGTTGTCTTTTGGGCAAAATGCAGCATTCCTCCTTCCCAAATGATGGTTCAGTTAGAGCTACTAAGAAATTGAAGCTTATTCATAATGATGTCTATCATTATATGCAGACACCATCTTTTGGGAACTGCCTTTACTTCGTGATGAACTTGTTGATGAGAGGGTTGATATAGAGGAGGCAAAAATTATGCCTAAATGACTGGTGTGGACTTTGCTAGATGCAACTCTTTCATATCGTACTTGTTCAGGCTCTCACAATGCTTCTTTGCATCAAACTTCTATGCAATGGTTGCCTCTAGTCTTTGTGATGAGAATGACCCTATTTCTTTTGGTCAAGCACAAAATTAAAAAAATTGGATGCTACTATGCAATTAGAATATGATGTTATTATGACATGTTCTTTATGTGATTTGCCTCGCGGCAAAAAGGCCATTGGCAGTAAATGGGTACACAAGCTCAAGTGTAAGCCTGAAGGAACAATTGATAAGTATAAGGCTAACCTTGTTGCAAACAGTTATGCTCAAGAGAGAGGCATTGATTTTGATGAGACCTTTGCACCCACATGCCGAATGACCATCGTTCATAGAATTTGTGCACTTGAAGCTCATCATGGTTGGAGTGTACATCAATTGGACATTAAAAATGCATTTCTAAATGGTGACTTACATGAAGAAGTGTATGTTTTTCAGCCATGTGGTTTTGTATAGAAAGGGCACGAAAACAAAGTTTGGAAGTTCAAAAAGGGATTATGTGGGTTGAAGCAAGCACACATGCTTGATATGAAAAGATACATGCCTACTTGATTGCACATGGTTTTGAGAACAGTACAACTGAGAGCACCTTATATGTTAAGCATATAGATGATGCACTTCTGATCATTGTTGTGTATGTTGATGACATGTTTCTCGCTGTTCCTAATGAGAAGCACATTGCTAAATTTAAGATTAATTTGCACATCTCTTTTGAGATGTGAGATTTGGGGCATTTGTTAAAAATAAAGAAGTAAGGTTGTATATATTTTTGCAAAAAGGATTTTCTTCAAATGGAAGGAAAATACAAAAATGAAAAATAGAAGCATTTACTTCAGCAAGTAGTGGAGATCAAAAGAGAATCAATGAAAAGAGAATCAAATCCAAAAAAGCTGAACTGGAAGAGGAGTGGCTACTCAAAGTAGTGGAAGAGTTATGGAGAAGAGCTCTCAAACTCATCATGAGAGTTTTTGGTCACTTGGCTATAAAAGAGGCAAGGGAGGACACTCAAAAATAGAGGAAGAAGGCATGGAGGTCCCCTTGTAGGTAGTTCATTTGGTTTGAGTCATTTCGTTCTCTTCACTCTCATAGACTATGTCATACCAATTTCTGGGTAGCCTACTTGTAAGAGTCATATCTCTCAATGTATGTATCCATTTTTAGAGTTTAAACATTTATTGGAAAGCTTATCTTGATTAATTCCTCTATATAGAACAGTTTTATCAAATTCTTAATGTTCTGTGAGTTATTCAGTTTTTAGTGAAGTCTAGTTTTCAGCTTAACTGAGTGAACAGGTAGCTTGTTTTGAGGCAAAGAGTTTCCAAACCAAAACCACTCCAAATTGAGTGTTTGATAGCTCATTTGAAAGCTATAAGTGCCTAGTTTGAGTGGCCAAAGTTTCAAGTTCAGAGGACAACATTGTAGATTTTTTCACAAAGCTTTGGGCTTACTTCCTTTTGTGGATTGATCTCTTTCCACATAGCTTGGCACTTCCTTATATATGAGTTCTAGTTCCTTGTTCACCGCATCACTCCCATAGGGATTTGTTGATATATTTCAATAGTGATGTGTGTGAACACACTTAGAACTGCCAAGGCAGGTTTTTTCCCTCTTTAGGAGGTTTTTTCCCTCGGCTTGTATATACGCCTATAACCCTACATGTCAATTTATATTATCTTTGTACATTCACTTGGTAATACATTCAGTATTGCATTGTGCTCCAAGCTTCTTCTTCTTCCTTGTGTTGTTTGCATGCTTCTGTAGACCTCAAATTCTACCAACTTATGCATAAGTAAATCAAGCATCCAATAGCCTTCTCATAGAGAACAACATCAAATCAATTTTCAACATCATGTAAACTCAACCGTAAACTTGTTTCCATAGGAGTGGCAATAGGTTTGTCATCTACAAGGCCAAAACAATGTAATTATGTGTCAATATATTTTGTTTAGCACAAATTGTTCTCCCACCAACTTGCATAAATTGAATGCCCAAATAATGATGTAAATGATCAAATCTTGTTGGAGATTTAGGTTTGCAGAAGCACACAAACAACACAAGGAAGAAAAAGAAGCTTGGTGCACAAGACACAATACTAAATGTTCAAGTGCAGAAATGCTACGAATGGTGGTCATTTGGCATGTTGGAGCAAAGATCTCATCAGCCTCTCTCTTGAGCATAACCTTTTGCAACAAGCCTATCCTTATACATGTCAAATCCTCCATCAGGATTATGCTTTAGCTTGTATACCCATTTAGTGCTAATGGCCTTTTTGTTTGGAGGCAAATCACATAAAGACCAAATACCATTGTTCATAATAGCATCATACTTTGATTGCATAGTAGCCATTCATTTTTTTTTGAATTTTGTGTTTCATCAAAAGAAACAAGCTCATTCTCATCAGAAAGACTAGATGCAACCATTGCATAACAATCTAATGCAAAACAAGCACTATGAGCCTAAACAAGTTCAATATGACAGACGTGCATCTAATTCACTATCTCACAAATTTTGCAGCAGCCATTTAGGCATAGTTTTTGGCTCCTCTATATCAGTCCTCTCATCAACAAGTACATCATGTAAATCTACATAAAAAATGGAATCATCTCCATCATCATGTGAAACCCGTAGCCTCATTTTGACTAGCACTTGATTGTCCACCTGTAAAAAGAGGAAGCAAAGTGTCATACACGTCTTTGGAGCTGATTGATGTCTCCTTAGTACATGAAAGTAATGGTTGAATTGCATCTTCCATAAAAACAACATTATGGCTAACCAAAATGCATTTATTCTATGGATGATACAGATGATAGCCTTTGCTTTTAAAACTATAAGCAACTAAAATACATTTTACTACTTTACCATCCAATTTTCTACTTGTTCAAGCACTAATGCATATGCTAGACAACCAAAGACATGTAGATGAGCAACAAATGGTTTGCGACCATGCCAAGCCTCATATGGAGTGATAGATTGTAGTGCTTTGGTGGGACACATATTAAGTACATATGTTGCACACATAACAATCTCAAGCCGGAAGCTATGTGGTAAAGCGTGACTTTTAACCATACATCTCACCATCTCCATGAGCGACCTATTCTTTCTTTCAGCAAATCCATTCTGTTGAGCTGTATACAACACTATACATTGATGTTTTATCCCATGTTCAACCAAAAATGCATTAAAATCAGAAGACATGTATTCCCCATCGATTAGAATGGGGGATGCCCATCTTACATCCTGATAGATTTTCAACCAAAACCAAAAACTATTTGAAGCACGTAAACACTTTGGACTTTTCTTTCCATGGATACACCCATGCATGCCTCAAAAAATCATCAATAAAAGTCACGAACTGAAGGTAGTTCCCAAAAGAAGGTGTTTGCATAGGACCAGAGACATCACTGTGAACAAGCTACAATTTTTTAGTAGCTCTAACTAAACCATCTTTTGAGAAGGAGGAATGTTGCATTTTCCCCAAAATACCCTTCACAAACATGTTTATGGGGTGCCTCAAGTTTGGGCATAGAGGACACCATTTCAGATTTCTACAGGCATAGAAGATTAGCAAAGCATGCATGCCAAAGCTTTGCAACTGAGATAGCTTGAGAATCTTGAATTGCACATGTTGAATCATTGAGAGATTTTGCATAGTCCATGAGCTTATACAACCCACGACATAAAATGCCAAAGGCAATAATAACATCACCATTTGACTGATCATGTACTGTACATCTTGGACTGTAGATGTTGAATCATTGAGAGATTTTGCATAATCTATGAGCTTATAGAGCCCAAGACATAAAATGACAAAAGCAATAATAACATTGCCATTTGACAGATCATGAATTGTATATCTATCATCAACAAATTTGAAAAGCAGGCCGATCTTGGCTAATGATGAAATCGACAACAAATTTTCTTGATCTTTGGCACAAACAAAGCATCTGACAATGTGAAAGAACTACCATCAACAATAGTCAAAATGATCTTACCAACTCCCATTATAGGATAGAGGAGTTGTTAGCACATGTGACAATATTCCCTATAGGGGTAGGCTCAAGTGAACTGAAGGAACTATGCTGCAAGGTAATATGTTTGGTTGCCCCATTGTCAAAGTACCAAACATTTGAGTCTACTATAGACATACACTATTCATGAGAAGATGGGTCATATCTGCAAAGTGTATTAAATGCCCATTCTTCACTCTACACAAGATTATCTATCTATGTTTTAGGTGTAGAGGCCTCTGCAATAACCATTCTTGCCTCTTTCTCCTTTGCCTCTTTTGCAACAAGTTTTGGACAACTCTTATGATGACCATATAATTTCCTTTATAGTATTTGCATAACTATTTTTGCTTTTTTGTTTTCTTCTCTTCTTTGAGTTCCCTTTCTGACTATGCAAAACTAGCAGATTTTTGCTTATTAGTAGGTAAGCTCCATTTACCTTTGCCCTTCTGACTAGCTAAGAAAGCTTGATGTGCAACATGCATAATGGACCTATTCTTCCTAAATTGGCCTTCTTGCAATAAAACAGAGACTAAATTCTCTAATGTTAAGGCATTTGGATTGATTTTTATCATCAACCAAAGAGTAGAAGCAAAACTCTTATATGAATCAGGAAGACCATGAGGAGCGGTCTCCAAAAAGTGAACCATTAGCAAGACTTCATCTGCAAAAATCAACTTCTCTTTCAAATATTTGATCTTTGTAGAAAAAATGTCCATAGAATCTGCTTCATTCATATGCTCACTCTCCAACTATTTTTAGAGGTAGGCAACACAAGCCTCATTTCTTGCCTGGTATAAAGTGGTAAGTGTATCCCAAGCATCCTTTGTTATTTTGCACGAGTGAATATGAGGGATAATGGCATTGTTTGATAGGCAAAGCTATCAATGCATGTGCCTGAGCATATCTACCATCCCATCGAAGTTGCTATGTAGTAGGTGCAGAAGGAACCATAATGTGAACAAGAATTTGAAGGTCATCGTCTTTAGCACCGTTTGTATCACCTTCAATAATTGTATTTGAAGGTGGAGGAGGTCATTTTTCAACCCCCTGCACAATATTCCATAGTCCTTTTGCCATCAATAAATGATGCATCATATATGCAGATAACAAGTAATTAGTGCCATCCAACTTGTCCTCAATAACCAACATATTGATTCAACCATGACCACTGACCAAGATACCCTAATGCAGAAAAATGAATATATCTCAAAAATTTGAACATAACTACCTTGTTGAGCTCTACTAAAACTATAGTAGACTTTGAACCGCTTGTACTGGAAAATTGAAACTATAGTTAAAGATGCTTTGAAGCAAGAAAATACCTAATTCTTTGCTTTCATAGGATACAACCATGTATGGCGAGTAGCATCATCAATGAAGGTAACAAAATATACATGCTTCCCAAAAGATGGAGTCTTGATGGGACCACATACATTGCTATGAACAAACGATAATTTTCTTGTAGTGTGTGTATGAATATCTTTTGGAAAAGAAGCATGATGCATTTTTCCAAGAATGCAACCTTCACATGCATGCTTTTCAATGGGCTCAAGCGTTGGCAAGCCAATAACCATGTCCTTCTTTTGCAAGTACAACAAACTATTGAAGTTCAAGTGACTAAAGTGAGCATGCCAAAGCTCCATTTCAGCCATGGAAGAAGTATGGGCAACCAAGGCATTCGAGGAAGCCCTCTTGTATGTATCCAGGCAATACAAACCATTACATACTGTACCGGACATCACAATAATATCACCATTGCTCAAATCATGAACCATACACTTATCATCAACAAAGTGTACAAGAAGTCCAGCTTTGGAATTTAATGGAACTAAAATTAAATTCTTCTTGATATCGAGTACATACAATCCATTTTTCAAGAGAATCACACCTCCATTTGCAGCAGCAAGCTCAATTTCTCCTACTCCAATGATAGGATAAGGGGCATTGTTTGCACATACCACATGTCCTCCTTTGGGTGCATTTTTCAAAGATGCAAAAAACCTTTTGCATGAAGTTATGTGCTTTGAAGCACCACTATCAACGAACCAATCTGAATAAGCCTCACTCAAAACGATACATTTAGAATGCAAAGATGCATCATAATGACATGTAACAACACATGCCCAAAAATCTTGAGCCATGTTAGCTTCATCATTCTTTGCATTTGCTGAATTTTCAACAATAGACATGTGGGATTCCTTCTTCCTTGCATTGCATTTCGCAAGCTTTCTACACTCATCAATAGTATGATCAACCTTTTGGCAATATTTGCATCTCCTCTTCTTTTGCAAATCAACATCATTAGAGAAATGGGTGAAAGAGGAAGGTTGAACCATACTTGCTTTTCTCCTTTTGTGAGATAGCAAGTGCTTGCGCTCCCTCAATCAATCACTCTAGATTGCTTTTCTTGCAAAAGAAGAGACACAACCTCATCAAATGCATACATATTAGGATTCCCTTTTGCAACCAAATGGAGTTGTGTACCTAAGCACAACCCTAGGGACTTGTGATGAAAGAGACTATTCCTTTATCACCAACAAGTGCACATAGTGGGGATTACACATTTAAATTATCAATCTGAGAAGTATCTTGAACCTAACCGAGTGTATGAAGACATGCACTTGCACAATGGTCAATGAAGTGAGATAGCTATTATGGAATGCAAATGAGTATTATCACTCATATTCATCACTCTCATAGGTGGAAATGGTGTCATGATACGTGAAACAGCAGTAAGCACAAAAATGGACTTTTCTCTTAGTTTCGAATTCAGAATATAGTCAATAGCAGGTTCATTTCGAAGTTCTCAATGAGATGCATCCAATCACAGTACTCTTGTTTGATTCTGACAAACCTAATTCAAGATATGGGCAAAAAACAAAGCTATGCAACTCATCTAGTTTCACCACATAGCTCCTCACACCTCACACACACATTACACACTTCAGAAAAGCAATGAATTGGATAGACAACACTTCCTTGCACTAATTCCAAGCTACATACACACATGCAAGCTCACAAGCATGGAGATGCAAGAGGAAGAAGAAGCAAATTGGAAAATTAGAGCTCTCTTACTCACAATGGCAAAAAGTCTTTACAAACTGTCATCAAATGACTCATATACGTGTGCCCTAAAAATGGTCCTTTCACACAATTGGCCATCACTTTATTATAGAAACCCTAATTTCCTACTATTTACAAGGATTATGATACAATGCTTGGGATTTATGCATCTAGAGGACTCCTCTAGTGCATTTACATGGCTTTATGAGGTTTTCATAGGAATTTGAAGAAGAAAAAATGTGCCCATAACTTTGAAAATTTTGGGGCTTCTCTTTTGTGATCTTTTACTCTGCAACACTCGCCCCCTCTTTGTCGTTGTCATCCCTTGATAGGCTTTGCTTCATGTCTACATTAGCTGTGTTAATTTGGGTTGCCACACATGCATCTAGCGACTAGGAATGTGATATTCTTAGTCACCCTCTTCAACTTTTCAGCCTCTCCCCTTTCTAGCTTTTGGTCTTATGATATTGCTTGTTCTCACACATCTGACCCTGTTGAATTTTCTATAGCCCATTTACTTCCTTTTATCACACGCACCTGTCAAGGCCTCAAAGGTTCACAGGCAATGTATTACTTCTTTAAGGGACTGACCGTTACTCGGGACCTGGTGCTTTATTTTATCCTGTTTATTTCTTTCCATCGCAAGCACCTAGTGGATGAGGAACCGGTGTGCAACCTCCCCTTAAAAGGTCCTGGTTGTTGTAATTCTTTTTTTCCACTCTTCGGGACCTAGTCCTTTGGTGTTGTAGCCTAATACATGCCCTTGCGGGGCTTTGGGTAGAGGGTGATAACTTTTTATTGAATAGTCTTTCTTTTTTATTTTCTTCTTCTTTTCTGTTTGCTTGATTCCCTTGTCTCTCCTTCCACATGTCCCCCCTCCTGAACTCTGTCATCCCTGATAGGCTTTGGAATTCGACGGGAGTATGTCTTATATACCTTTTGCTTTGTTTTGTTTAGTAGACTAGCTTCACATATCATTATTTGCTTCCACTATTTGGACTTAACACCATCGTGTGGTGGTTGGCAGTGATCAGCAAAAAAGCTTAATTCATAAGCTACGAGTCTTGCATTGAGCTTAGCAGACATCTTGAAGAATATCTCTGAATCGATTTCAAAAAAGCCGATGAAAAAGGCTTCTTCAAAAGTTTGCATGTACGGACTAGGCAAAAACATTATTCGCGAGTAGTAGGCCATACTAGTTAGTTTGCTCGGCATGATAGAAAGATCAAAGACCAAAATATATGTTCTTGATTGATGCCAATAAAGTTCAAAAATGTATATTCGGCATGCTTGAATACTTTGAGTACGATTAGAATCATGTTGAGTATTTTGTTCGCTAGCTTGATGGTGAGATCAAGAACTTTTGCATATCGAGATAACCAAAATTCAATTGTCCTGACCATGTACTCTTCCGTAGGCAGATAATTATGTGGCATGCTTGGGAATAATGGAAAATTGAGCCACAACTTATTTATTTTACCTTGACTTTGCAATTCCCAAAATTTTGGCCAGTAGCATCGACATGGCACAGGACAAAATGCTGGATTAACTTGTAGTAAATATGGTGCTTCTTGCCAATGCACCCGAAGCACACGGTGTTTGCTTCAAACCATATAATGCCTTTTTCAACCTACACACTTTGTTTTCATGCCCTTTTTGCACAAAGCCACGGGGTTGAGATACATACACTTTTTCATATAAGTCACCATTCAAAAGTGTAATTTAATCTATAGTTGATTTACATTCCAACTATTATGAGTTGCAAGTGCACAAATGCTATGAACCATGGTTATTCCGCATGTGAGAGCAAAGGTCTCATCAAAATCAATGCCTCTCTCTTGAGAATAACATTTGGCAACAAGCCTCATTTTAAAGTTGTCAATCGTAATTTGTTCCATTGCAAAACAATTTCCAACCGATGAATGTCTAGTACCTAGTCAAATTCATATGCATGTTGCACTTTGCTCAAGTCATCGATTTCAATGAATTTTAGTTTTTCTCATCTTGAAAGTTCTCAAATGATATAAGATTTATAGGAATTAGAGGAGATTTGAATTTTTGACATGAAGAAATAGTTCTCAAATACTATGTTATGATAGTTTCGATCATGGATTTTATGACTTCGAAGACAATCTTTTGGTGAGAAAAACTTTGAACTATTGCATGGAAGTGTATTTATAATTTTAGCTTTCATTGTGCTCTATTATTTATTGGAAAGGTCTACAAAAAATCATCAATTTGTAGTTTAGGTTAACTTTACTTTCTTAAAATTTTTATAAGTGTGCAAATTCTAAGCAAACATATGTTCTTGTATAGGGGCTCGTCCTTAGGGGAACCATATCCATTGCTTGTACTCTTAATAAGGAGGTGAATTGTGTCCGCCTCAAACTCCGACTACATATATTTATTTGGGCAATGGCACAAGTGTGTCAAAAGGGGATATACATGGAAGGGTGCACATGCACCACGTTTGTTGTTGTTTTCGTCAACTTTGTTTACATAGATGCACCATGAGCTTGTAGGGACACTTATGTGTCATGAAAAATCCATTGGACCAATTGATTGATTAGAAGAAAGTGAAGAATAAGATTTCTGAATGAACCAAGGCATAAAAATTAACTTAGAAGTTTCATGAAACTTAAGCATTTGCAAGTTAAATAGTCAAGAAGAGGTAACTTTTATGCATGTCTTAAGGTAACTCCCACAAGAGTTATAACTAAAGATTTTAACAGAGGAGAGCCATAATTGGTTCAAGAAGAGAGTTAGAACGAAGATGGCTTAGTTTCTATTCATATGGAATCTACGTTTGATTTAGAATATGAGTTCCTAATAGAACTCCATGTCATTGATTCTATTAGGGATCCTATCAGCTACACATATCCCTTATACAAATTTGAGGAATTAGATGAAGAAGATATTACCTCAATAGAGAGAAATTCAGATGCCTTGAGCCTCCTCAACATTTCTAGGAATACAAGGGTAGAAAATTGAAAAGTAGTAGCTTCGAGATCTAAGTGAGATTCCAAGATAGGAAAGTCTTATGACAATATAAATGAAGAAGTTGGTTGTCAAGGTAGTAGATAGAGAAGAAAAGTGCAAATATATTGGAAAGGATGTATCCAAAATGAAAGAGACTCAATTGAAAGAGTTTTTCTAGTAGTATAGAGATCTTTTCGCTTGGTCTTATGGAGATTTAAAGGGTGTGAATTAAGTGGATCCAAAGTTTCTTAAGCTAGATTGCTATTTTATTTTATATCTATGCACCACTTGTGCTTGAACCTGGCAAAATAGATGAATATTGCTTAAGATTCCTTATCATATTCATATGTTGGCAAAATTTAGAAAGGAAGATGAATCCTTCATAATCCTTGCCCAAATCACTTTCTCTAAGATGTACACATACTCTGTACCTTTAGGCTTATTGAAATGGGTGGATTTCGAGATCTAAGTGAGAATCCAAGATAGGAGAGTCTTATGACAATATAAATGAAGAAGAAGTTGGTTGTCAAGGTAGTAGATAGAGAAGAAAAGTGCAAATATATTGGAAAGGATGTATCCAAAATGAAAGAGACTCAATTGAAAGAGTTTTTCTAGTAGTATAGAGATCTTTTCGCTTGGTCTTATGGAGATTTAAAGGGTGTGAATTAAGTGGATCCAAAGTTTCTTAAGCTAGATTGCTATTTTATTTTATATCTATGCACCACTTGTGCTTGAACCTGGCAAAATAGATGAATATTGCTTAAGATTCCTTATCATATTCATATGTTGGCAAAATTTAGAAAGGAAGATGAATCCTTCATAATCCTTGCCCAAATCACTTTCTCTAAGATGTACACATACTCTGTACCTTTAGGCTTATTGAAATGGGTGGATTTCGAGATCTAAGTGAGAATCCAAGATAGGAGAGTCTTATGACAATATAAATGAAGAAGAAGTTGGTTGTCAAGGTAGTAGATAGAGAAGAAAAGTGCAAATATATTGGAAAGGATGTATCCAAAATGAAAGAGACTCAATTGAAAGAGTTTTTCTAGTAGTATAAAGATGTTTTCGCTTGGTGTTATGGAGATTTAAAGGGTGTGAATTAAGTGGATCCAAAGTTTCTTAAGCAAGATTGCTATTTTAGTTTATATCTATGCACCACTTGTGCATGAACCTAGCAAAATAGATGGATATTGCTTAAGATTCCTTATCATATTCATCTGTCAAGGAAAAATTTATCTTGTTTTGAAAGGAAGATGAATCCTTCATAATCCCTACCCAAATCACTTTCTCTAAGATGTACACATACTCTGTACCTTTAGGCTTAGTGAAATGGGTGGATTTCTTATTTGTGATTCACCTCAATAAAGAAATAAATCCAAATAGAGGGGAATTTTTTTTTATAATCCTTGCCAACCAATGTGGATTATCTACTTGGATATAATAATGTGCACCTAAGTCATAAAGCCTTAGGGACTTGTGCCAACTGAGACTGTACCTGAATTTCCCCACAAGTTCATATAGTGGTGGATTAATACATGTTTAATTATCAATCCATGGAATTAGACATATCAAGTGTATGAAGACATGTGTACACATGATGGTGAGTAAAGTGACAAAGCTACAATGCATGTAACTTAGCTCAACTACCTCTCCTACTCATTAATCCTCTAAAAATGCATGTCGCGATACTTGTTACAGTAATAAGCATAAATTCAAACTTTTCTCTCAGCTCCAAACTCTGAACATGGTCAATAGCAAGTTCCTTTCGAAGTTCTCAATGAGACGCATCTAGATCATAGTTTCAATCAAAGCTGACAAACATTCTTCAAGTTATGAGCAAAATAGTGAATGATGGTAAACAACCACACCCACTCAACAACTCCTCAAGCCTCACACACACATTACAACCATTCAAACATGAAGGGGAGGGGTAGACAAGAGTTCTAAGCATACATTCCAAGCATGAAACACACACAACAAGCTCTTGGAAAGGAAGATATTCAATAGAGAAGAGGCAAATTCAAAATTTTAGCTTTAGTCTTCACATTGGCAAACTTATATACATGTGCCTTAAAATTGGTCCTTTCACACAAGATGGTCTTCCCTCCGGGCCTTAAGGTGCTAAAGTTATTGGTGCTTTAGTTTCTTAGGGAAACGGAAACGGTTTCGGCTAAAGTCGTTTGGGGACACTAAGTTCCTACTATGTTGCAAGGATTATGTTACAATATTTGGGATTCATGCATTTAGAGGACTCCTCTAGTGCATTTACATGGCTTCATGAGGTATTTCATAGAAACTTGAAGAAGAAAATTTATGCCCATAATTAGAATTTTTTTGGGGTCCCTTTTGTGTGCTCCTTTTCTTTGCAACACTCTCCCCCTGTTTGTCTCTGTTGTCCCTTGATGGGCTTTGCTTCTTGTCTTTGGTAGACACACGTGCACTCTTTGGTAGATGTTGCATCTCTTACCGTTAGGCATTCGTTTCAAAGGTCCTGTCCTTAAATCTTGTTTTACATTCTTTGGGACCTGATGCATTTTTGTTAGCCTGCTCATTTCTTTCCACCGCATGCATCTAGTGGCTAAGAGTGTGATTATCTTAGTCACCCTCTTCAATTTTTCAGCATCTACCTCTTTCTAACTTTTGGCCTTTGAATAACTTCTTTGTTCACCCACTTCTGGCCTTGTTGTATTGCTTATGCCTATTTATTTCTTTTCACCACATGCCCCTAGTGGTCGAGGAAGCCTCCTTCTTCTGGACCTCCTTCTTTGGCATTGCAGCCTAATGCGGGCCCCTATGGGGCTTTGGGCAAAGGGTGAATTACCTTTATTGAACAATTTTTTTTTTTGATTTCCTTCTTCATCATTTTTTGCTTGATTCTCCCTCCACATGTACCCAGGATCTTTGTCGTGGTTCCGAACAAAAAGATGGGTTTACTTGTATTAATTATGGTGTAGATTCCCAATGCACCTATAGAGTATGGTTCTTTCGCAAAAACTTAGGTCTCCATATTGGATCCGCTTTGTCAAATTGTTCTTGTGTATATGAGAAGGTAACTACTCTGAAGTGTAAATCTTGTTCATGTTCTTTTAGCGTAGTCCTCTTGATGTAAAGTCTGGTTTCTTCTTTTAGTAGGCCATATGGTACACTAAAGGGCTTTTGATATTTGGTTCTTTCATCACTTCCACCACTTGGTCTTCAAATCGTCTAGTAAGCTGGGACACCACTAGTGCCCGCTCGTTTTGACTTAGTTCTGCAACAGGCCGTGTATTTTGATCAGCACTTTGCTCTGCCTGTCCCATGTGTACTCGCAAATTATGGATGGAGGGAGAAGGAGGATGTACCTCAATCTCCACAGTAGCCACTTGAGAGCTTGGAACTACTGGTGTCCCCATATTATCCATTTTTGTGATTTGAGCTTGTAGACTTTTAATGAGTTCATCTTTTTCTTTTATTTGTTGTTTTGTTACGGTAAGCTCTTTGTCACTTTGCAGCTTGCTTTCTCCTAATATCGCCAGTTGGTCTGCATCCTCCTTGCATTGTTCGATATATCGGGATTCAACTGCTTTCCATTTCTTTCTTAATTCATTTGTGCCGTTCATATACTTTCTTTTCCACTCTTCCCTCAACTCTTGCTCTTGCTTTAGCTGATCCGCATACCTAGTTATCTGAGCTTCTAGGAGCTGTGTATTGTTTTGATTATTTTCTGCACTTCAATGGGTTGATTGAGCAAGACTGCATTCATTAACTCTTTATTCTTGCTTTTTAAGTTGTCTGCCTCGTCCATGTATACTTTTATCTGAGATGCTAAAATTTTGCTTTTATTTGATATATGTACCTTTTCGGCTTCACTGGCCTCATATTTGTTTTGAAGCTCCTTATGTTGGTGTTGCAGCTTTTGATTCTCTTCGGTGAGTAGTTTGCATTTTTCCATGGCTTCTTTCGTTTCATTTTCTTTGTTTGTAAGTGTATGTTGAGCATGTAACACTCTTGCAGATAGCTCTTCGCTTAGCATCTTGAATTGATTTCTCTCCACTAATGCTTTGTCATAATCTCTATCTGCTTCCATGATTTGTTGTTGGGTGTCTATGGCTGTCTAGATCATTTGTTTCACTACTGGCTTTAATTGTGCCACATCCACATTGAGCCATGTTTTGGGTATGGTCGACTCTTCACCTGTTTGTACATCCTTGCCCTTGTCAATATGTACTATCTCGTTATGTGGTTTCCTGATTTGTAATTGAATTTGACGATCTTCTTTTGCGTATGTAGTAGACTTAGTAGCACTTCCTTGAAATGTTACATCTAGATGTGATGGCTCTACTACCACATAAATTGGAGTAATTGGTTCTCGTTCAATGATCACTTCTTTCAATGGTTACTTTGGATGTTTTATTCGAGGTTGATCTTCCCCTTTGGCTTCCTTAAATTGAAGTATAGTCATTTCATTCATCTTGAGCATGTGTGATTCCCCTTTTTGGTGTTCCTCCAGATTTTCATCTTGTACTTCAATATCTTGATTGTGTTATTGTGCCTTGGACTCTGCTTCATGTGGTTCTTGTACATGTTTCAATTCTTCCCACTTCCCCTCACCATTGGATTCACTTTGGATCTCCATATTTATGGTCGATTGTTCCTGATCTTTGTGTAGCTTAGATGAAGAGCTTGAGTTGGACAATCCCAACTCTCGGTACCTGCGGAACTTGATTAGCCTCTTATCGGGCATAGACATGGTATGCGCTTGATGATAATGATGCCCTTGGATTGGCAGATTGACTTGTCCTTCCATGAATTTGTGAGTCTCCTCCATGGCTTCTTGCAATTCCACTTCAGTGATAGATGTGGATTGTTCTACTTTGGTTATTAGGAGGACATGTATCCTCTTTGATGTTGGAGTTACTTCTTCTTCTTTTAGTATCTCCCTTAGACATTTTGCTCCTCACATCACCGATTGTGAGCTTGTTCCTGCTTTCTCTGTAATCCGAATCCCTTTGTTCTTTTTTGGTACCATGGCTGACTTCGCATATTTAGCCATTTCAACTGACGATGGCATCTCCCTGAGATATTCTCGAATGCCTAATGCTTGATAGATCAAAATAGTCAAAGCCACACTTCCATTCATAAACTTCTTATGAACGCATTGTTTCTTGGCTTCAAACAATCTTTCTTGAATGTAGGGTATCAAGTTTTTTCTCAATTCTCTTGTTGTTCCATGAATTCCCTTATGAGTTTTCCATTGATTCACATGAGCTTGCTTGATTAAGTTTTTCCATTCTGCCTCCTCTACACATCTCAATAATATGCCATTTGGCGCTTTGTAGTATAAACTACCAGCTATTATATGTAAATTATGTGACTTTAGAGATTCCTTCTTATTGTCTCTGTTGATTCTATGGTGTGGTCCATGCGTGAGGTTTGGTATTAACTCTTCTGCCTATTTTGGACACACTTCCAAGGTGAATAAATATGTGTTAGGAAGATCATCCACCACTTCCGTAGGTGGTTCTCCATGTGTCATTCTTGATAAATGATATGCTCATACATGAGTATTCCCCTTATTTACTACTACTTCAAAATTGAATTCCATAAGTAGTAGGAACCATCTCATTAGCCTTCTTGTATTACAAAGCTTATTGACCAGATACAACAATTCCTGATGGTCAATAAAAAACTTGAATTTATTGGCTAGGAGGTATTGTCAAAATTTCTTGACTGCATACACCATTCCTAGGCCTTCTACTTTTGTAGTGGTATATTTTCTTTCTGCTTGGTTTAATTATCTACTAGCATATGCAATAGGGTGATCTAATTTTCCTTCATCCGCAGCTTGAGCTAGTATACATCCTACTGCAAAATTTGATGCATCCACATAGATATGGAATGGTTTGTTCCAGTTGCATACCTTTAAGATAGCTACTGAACTTACTCGTTGTTTCAATTCATTAATGCCTTTTCACATTCCTCCATCCAAGTGAATTGAGTCAGCAACCCATACAATGGTTTCGCAATTATGTCATACATGTGGATAAACCGATGGTACTATCCACAATGACCCATAAAAGCTTGTACTTCCTTCACATTTTTAGGTCCAGCTAAGTCTAAGATCACCTTTATCTTATCCTCATCAGTGCAAATTCCATTCCTTGACACAATATGCCCCAAGATCTTTCCTTGCCTTACCATAAAGACACATTTCTATGGGTTCAGGTATACTTGGTATTGTTAGCATTTTTTGAATATTTTTCGTAGCTCGAGAATGTGTTCAATTCTTTGACCAGAGTAGGTGCACAAATCATATACATAACCTTCCATGCTTTTTCTTATAAATTCCTTGAATACATGAAACATCAGTCTTTGGAAGGTTGCAAGAGCATTAGTGAGCCTGAATGGCATCACTCAAAAAGCATATACTCCCCATTCAGTTGCAAAGGTTGTCTTATGTTGGTCCTCCATAGCACTGACTACCTGGTTATACCTTGAGAATCCATCCAGGAAGCTATAGACTTCCTTGCCTGCAACTCTTTCCAAGAGGTGGTTGGTAATAGGTAAAGGGTTGCTATCACGAATAGTAGCTACATTCACTTTTTTCAAATTAATGTAGACTCTAAGTTTACCATTCTTCTTGGGTACTACCACCAAGGGTGATACCCAGTTTGTATGCTCTATCTCATAAATGAACCCTATCACTAACAACTTGCCAATCTCTTCTTTAATCTAGCTGAATAGACATCATTATATGTGTATGGTCGTTGTTTTGAGGGTCTTGCCTCAAAATTCATTGGGATTCTATGGGAGAAAATGGACAATCTACTCCCTTGAGGTCTTTGTAGGTCCATGCAAATACATCCCTGTATTCCCTAATTAGTTCTATCAATTCTTGCTCTTCTTTAGGAGATACATCTTTTCCAATGTATGTACATCTCTCCTCTTCCTCTTCCATGGTTACTATCACTTTCTTGGTTTGTTCCTTGTTATCGTAGGCCTTTCCTTCATGGGCTTCTCTCTTCGGCATTCGAATTGCTATCTTTTGTTCTTCTATCTCATATCTTTTGAAATGTTCTGGAACTTCAAAGAGATCTGGTGGTCACTCTACTCTATCTAGCATTTCCTCATTGTCCTATCTCGTATGGGACGCTTCTACTGTGAACACTTTTGGTGTCTCCTTTTCGTTGTCCGCCTTAATATCTTCTAAATATCATTCCTATGAATCGAATTCTGGCTCCATCTCTATGCTTTAATAATCCTCCCCCCATTCCTCTTCCAGTAATTCTCCAGCTTCCATTTCTTGAAGGACTACCATGTAAAGATTTCCATCATAACCTCCTTCATCCACACACTCGTTCATGGTCAATACGTCCTCATTTACCCACACATCTAGTGTGGCTAATATTTCCATCCATCTGTGTGGTTTGAATAATTCATCCAGGAAGATTTGAGGCTTGTATGCTAGATCATCTGTGGGTCTATAATTTTGATTCCAAATAGGCCATAACTGTGTTCTTTCTTCTTCTCTTTTTGCCTCCTTGCACATCCATAGCTGACCATCTTCATTCATCCATGATTGGTCAATATCCTGCACTATGAATGGACAAATCATCTTCTTCTCTATGAATTGGGTTCCATTGTAATGGGGGTACATCCCTATATGAAAAAGTATGTAAATTTATCTTTGTAGTGGTCCCTTGGTGTTGTAAATACAACAAATCTCTCCCCCAATCTTGTACTACTGTAAGTTGTCTCATGAATGGTCATCCCAAAATCATTTCATAATTATTGGCTTTTCCAAACTGACATATGGCTAGAGTGTGTTTGAATTGTACTCTATAGGTGTTCAACCTAATTTTTTCTAGTATTCCTAGTGGCCTCTCCACGTGACTGTTTGCTAGTTGAAGTTTCATGTGTGTTGTTCGTAGGGATGGCTTTCCCCATTTTTCCCAAATCTCTTTGGTGGCTATGCCTACACCAACTTCGGTGTCTAAGATGGCTTTAGTCATATATCCATTAAAAGTGATGGGTAGACATGCATTTCCTTCATCTCCCTCACTAAATTCTCCGACTTTATCTATTGGGATTTGAATGGTTGGTGGAGCTTTGTCTTTTTTCTTCTCATTTGTAGGTTCTTTAGTTTCTATTCTTAAGTGCTCGACCAATTGTTTCCACATTTGTGGCTTAACTCATAGTAATTCTTCTATAGTCAATAAACATTAAATTTTAGTTTTTTTGAGTTCTGATAAGTTGCGTGACATCTTATCTTGTGATCTTTCCTCTTTGCCCTTGATCATGGGAGCATGGAATACTTTCTACCTTAACTCATATTCTCTCATATGAAAATGCATGTTGCGATACTTGTTAGACTAGTAAGCACAAATTCAAACTTTTCTCTCAGCTCCGAACTCCGAATATGGTCAATACAGGTTTTTTCAAAGCTCTTGAGGAGACGCATCTATTGGTGGTACTTTCAATTGAATATGACAAACATGCTTCAAGTTATGAGCAAAATAATGAATGGAAGGAAACACCCACACCCGCTCAACAAGTCCTCAAGCCTCACACATGCAATACAATGGTTTAAACATGAAGGGGAGGGGTAGATAATAGTTCTAACCACACATTCCAAGAATCTTTAAGGTCAAAAGTATTAGTAAGAGTGGACTATTCCAACTGATTCTATTGATTTGTACTCAATAATTTGGATCTTTAGTGGGATCTTAAAACCCTAGAGATCTGTCTGAAGTATTTTAATGGCGATGCACCATAGTATGCTCTTCTTCTCGAGAGCTCCATGATGATATCATCAGAGTAGAAAATTGAGCTCCAAGTGCCCTGTACGGTACTCTGCACAGATGGTTGAGAATACGCAGAAAGACATAGTACACAGGGAGCATGAACATAGAATTCTTAGGTGTTACAAATGCAGTTGAACATAGAGTCTGTGGCTAACTAGGCCACTATATGTTTTATTAAAGAACATATACAAAGAAGTGTCTTGTGACCATTTGGCCTTTCACATTGACACTAACGATAACAATCTTCCACTAAAGGGCAATATGGCCAAAGTAACTATGGGAGAAAAATAAAGAATGATAAAGAATACCTGAGTGTAAGTATACAAATTATACTTCCCACCTGATGGGCATGTTACACAATATACAAGTGACTGTGTATGATCATGAATCAAGTAACCCCATCAAGTGACAATAGTGTTGAAAGCTATCCTATGGTAGAGCTTTAGTCAAAGCATCTACAACATTATCTCTAGTGTGAACCTTCTCAAGAATAATGCGCTCAGTGGCTAAGAAATCTCTAATGAAGTGATGCCTCACCTCAATGTGTTTGGTCTTTGTATGATAGATCAGATTCTTAGCCAAAGCAATGGCACTTTGACTATGCAGTTTGGGTTGGTGTGTACCTAAGTCGTAAAGTCTTAGGGACTCATGCTAATTGAGACTATACCTCAATTCCCACAAGTGCATATAGTGGTGGATTAATACATGTTTAATTATCAATCCATGGAATTAGACATCAAGTGTATGAAGACGTGTGCACACATGATGGCAAATGAAGTGGAAGTGCTAACAATGCTTGTAACATAATTTCATCTACCTTTCAGTCACTTATCTCAATGGAAATGCATGTAGCAATACTTACAATAGTAGTAAGCACAAATAAGGACTTTTCTCTTAGCTCCAAACTCCAAATATGGTCAATAGCAAGTTCCTTTAAAAGCTCTCAATGAGACACATGTAATGGTCATAGCCTAATTTGACAAATGTATTTCAAGTTATGAGCAAAATAGTGGATGGAGGGAAAAACTACTTCTGCTCCACAACTCACCAAGCTTCACACATGCACCAGAGTAGCTGAAACAAGAGGGGATGGGGTAGAAAACACTCTTAAACACATTTCAAGCATTTCTCACCCATGCAAGCTCTTGGAGAAGAAGATACTCAGTAGAGAAGGAGAAAATTTGAAATTTTAGCTTGATTACTTCAAATGGAAAAAAGTCTCTACAAAGAGTCATCAAGTGACTTATATACATGTGACCTAAAAATGGTCCTTTCACACAAGGGACCAACACTTTTATTGAGAAACACTAAATTCCTACTATTGTACAAAAATAATGTTACAATTGTTCAGGGTTCTTGCATCTAGAGGACTCCTCTAGAGCATTTACCTAAATTGGAAGAAGTGAAATTATGCCTAGATTTGAAATTTTTTGGGTCTTGCTTTTATTTGCCTCTTTCTTCTACAACACTCCCCCTCTCAGTCTCTGTCATCCCTTGATAGGCTTTTCTTCTTGTCTATAATGTTTAACATGTGGCATATGTGGTCCCTGATTATCTTGATGGCACATTTGTAGTTGTCCACTACCAACACTTGTGGAGACCTCAAAGGTTCAGAGGCAATGTATACTTCTTTTTAATCACTTGTCACTAGTGGTCAAGGAACTCTTTAGGACCGTTAGAAAATTTTTTACCTTGTCTGAATCTTCAATCCAATGCTTTTGTTTGCCTCTCTACATTCCGTATATCCATACATCAGGGTGGCTGTGTTAATTCGGGTTGCGACGCACACATCTAGTGGCTAAGGTGACATATATTTAGTCACCTTTCATTGGAGTTCTTCACATTCGGTTGTTGGAAGGACCTTGTTTTACTTCTTTGTCTGCACTCTTCGGGTCCTTGCATTGCATTCTTTTTGTCTTGTTTATTTATTTTCACTGCATGCATCCTGCGGCTAAGGTGACATATATTTAGTCACCTTTCATTAGAGTTCTTCCCATTGTTTTTAGGACCTTATGGGTGTGGGAAGGAATTTATTAAACTTCTTTATTCACATCTTTCGGGTCCCCCCCATTTTCTTTGATATGCTGTGATAGGTGACGTGAGTATGTTTGGAATACTGCTCTTTTTGATTAAGCAGATTGGCTTCACGTATCATTAACTCTTTCCATTGAGCTGATTTAATGACATCATTTGGTGCTTGTTTATGATTTGCAAAGAAGCTTAGCTCATATGCGACCAGTTGATCATTTAAGTTGGAAGACATTTTCAAAAATATTCCAGAGTCCATTTCAAAAAATCCTGTAAAAAATGCTTCTTCGAACATCTGCATGTATGGACTTGGCAAGAACATTAGTCTAGAATAAATGGCCATTATGGTAAGGTGGCTATGCGTGATAGAAAGATAAAAAATCAAAGCGTCGGCTCCTTGGTTAATGCTGATGAAGTTCAAAAATGTGTATCTCGTTGTCACTCTTCATTTTATATTCACCAAGTGTAGCCATTTGATTTGCATCTTCATGACAGTGTTTAATGTACCTTGATTCTACTGCTTTTACCAAGTACACATCAACTAAATAATCATCCTATGGTATCAAATCTCCTCTTAGCACTTGAGAGATCATAGATTTTCCCCTAAGGGTAGTTATCATGTCTCTGTTTTTGGTTCTACTAGGGATTCCTAGCTCCTCCATTTCTCCTCTTTCATTTATCTCGTCGAGGTTTTCAGTCACAACATATATTTGTCCTACTTTATCCATGTAGAAACCTCCTTCATATTTGATCGATGTTCTTGGGACTATCTTTGATTCGGTCATATTTCTCATTCTTTGCACAGACCTATTAAGGTCTTCAAGGTAGATGGGCACTCCATGCAAGTTCATGGATATGTAGTGTAGGGATGTCCGATATTCCCCTTCCACTACAGACATAAAACCTGCCCTAGGCACAGAACTATGCATATCTTCTGAGGCCACGAGTCTTTCCTCTTTTGAGTCACTGCATGTGCCTGAGTAAATAGAGTGGTTACTTGGTTGGGCTACACTTCCTACAGAAGATACAACACTTCTTCAACTACCTAGTACTCGTTCGGATCTTAGGTTCATTCACCGCTTAGTTCTTGGGTTGTCTAGGACCCTATTGACTATCCTAGCAAGTTTCAGCACTTTGTTTCCTCCAATTTTCTTCTTTCAAGATCTTTGATTTTTCCATGATACATAGTATTCAGAGGCCACGATGCTCAATACCTATGATCTCAAGATACACCATGAGGAATTGACATGATATAGGATACTTGGCTCTTGGGCAATACATGATACTTAGCCACCATGATACAATACTTGATCTATGATGGTACATGATACTGGTTTTCCACGATACAATACTAACTACCAATGATACATGATACTCGGAAACCATGATACACAATAGTTCCACTTGGCGATACACGATACACAATTGCCACGATACACAATTGCCACGATACAAGATACATGATACTCAACCTGAATTACATGATACTTATGAGGTATCATGATACATGAGGAGACGATACATGATACATGATTAGATGATACACAATACTTGATTAGATGATACACGATACTCAACCTGCCAATACACGATACTTGTAAGGTATTGCGATACATAGGGAGATGATATGCAATACTCGACAAGTATCGTGATATATAGGAATTCAGATATCATGATACTTGAACTCAACCAACAATGATGCTTGGTCTTAATGAAGTCTAAATTCAAAAATTTCTTGTGTATAGTGCTCTTCAACTATTCCAATTCTCCATTATGTGCATGTGAGTGCAATATTTCACTTCAATCCTTTCCTACAACCCCCACAATGTTTCAACTCTTTTGTGTCATGTGTTGAACGGTTTTAAAGAATTTTGAAGGTTAAGGATGTGTAGGACTTATTTTAGTGGTTTCCTTAGTCCACTCCTTTGTGGTTCACTCCCTCTATGTGCTCAATTCTCCACAATATTTTCTTAATGATATTGGTTGCTAGCCGACTCACATGCTTGCAGCTAGTACAAGTGACTAGGACACTAAAATGCTTTGGTATTTTAGGTCCTTGGGGTGACTAAGGCCAGAAATGAATATAATTAAAATCTTTTGGGTTCTCTTGTGATGAGTTTCCTACACGATACCTACCTCTTCCTTCTATTTCTAATCCCTACTCTTTCTCACTTCCTCACTTCTAACCCTACAAACTCATTTTACACACCACTAGAGTGTGAAGTAATAAGTGCACTAGAGTGTAAAGTAATAAGTTTAAAGGTTTTTAGAGATTTGCCACTAACTAAAATTGCCTCTCCTCACATGATACGTTCACTCCTTAGCCATTACCATCACGTAGGCACCTTGGTTGGACTAGTTCCCCGGAAATGGTGCCAAAAATGTGTGTATCTAAGTCATAAACTCCTAGGGATGTGATGATTGCAACTATACCTCAATTCCCACAAGTGCATATAGTGGTGGATTAATACATGTTTAATTATCAATCCGTAGAATTAGACATATCAAGTGTATGAAGATGTGTGCATACATGATGGCAAATGAAGTGAAAGTGCTTACAATGCATGTAACATAGGTGCATTTACCTTTCAAGTTACTTATCTCACTAGAAATGCATGTAGTGATACTTGCAAGAGTCGTAAGCACAAATTAGAACTTTTCTCTCAGCTCTGAACCCCAAATATGGTCAATACTTGGGTTATTTTGAAGTTCTTGACAAGACACATCTAAAGATGGTATTTTCAGCCTGACAAACGTGCCTCAAGTTATGAGCAAAATAGTGGATGGCAAGAAACACTAATTCTTCTCAAACAGCTCACCAAGATTCACACATGCATCACAATAGTTGAAACAAGAGGGGATGGGGTAGACAACACTCCTAAACACACATTTCAAGCATTAATCACACATGCAAGCTCTTGGAGAAGAAAATACTCAATAGAGAAGGAGCAAGTTCAAAAATTCAGCTTGATTACTCCAAATGGCAAAAAGTCTCTAGAAAGAGTCATCGAGTGACTTATATACCTCTGCCCTAAAAATGGTCCTTTCACACAAGAGACTGGCACTTTTATTGAAAAACATTGAATTCCTAGATTTGAAAATTTTTGGGGCTTGTCTTTGTCTCTTTCTTCTGCAATAGTTGGCATTTCCCCCCAAACTAAGGCTCTGCAAGACTTAAAGCAATTAGGAGCTTATTGGCCACACATGGCTAAGAACATTCATGATTGTTATTCTAAATGGCAAATTTGCATTAAATGAACAACCACAAAACAATCGAATCTATATGTTAGTGATAGGGAAACACATTTTATAAATGAGATTGAAGCCAATAGTACGAATAAAAGTCTATGCACAAAACACACAAAACTAGTGAATAAAAAGTGCTTTGACTAGGACAAATATTTGCATCATGTAGATTGGGCCAACAAAGTTGCATACAAAACAATGCTAGGAATGATACCATTCAATTTGGCGTATGGACAGAATGTTGTATTACCCCTTGGGTTTCTCATTCCTCACTAAAGTATCAAAACATACAAATGGAAAGTCCATGAGCTATCCAACCATGTGGAGTTGCTAGAGCAATTACAAGTTACACAATTAACAACTAATATGCATTTATGTTGATAAAAGAAGGAAAAAATCTTAGTATGATGCACACATTAAAGATAAAGGTTTACAAAAAGGAGATTATATTTTAGTGTACATGCTAACACAACATGCCAAAAAGCTTCAAAAGAGAGGCCATGGACCATTTGTGATAAAAAAGATCTCCACAAGAGGTGTGATTGAATTAGAAACCTTAGAAGGTGATATCTTGCCCAATCACATTAATGGATGTCATGTTAAGAGGTGACTTGGTCCCTTTACCTGATGGAATGTTGGGAAGATTCCAACTTGCTAACAATAAGAAGGTCAAGGAAACTAGAATTATGGAAGAAACTCAAGAGGAAGCTAAGTAGAGGATCCTTTGACATAAGCATTAATATAAGGGATTTCTAAACCTCTTGAACCCTATTCAAGTATTCACACTGAGACTTATAGATGGAAAACCATTGGAAGATAACTCCTAGCTACATGTCATTCTAGGACCAAAATTTGATGAGAGAATGATGGCACACATAGAGTCAAGCACATTCAAGAGCGTGATTTGTATCGAATTATCTTGGGCTATACATGAAGCTATCATACAAATGTCAATACTATTAAAATAAAAGGAATAGAACTAGCATGCATAGGAGAGATGATGATTTTAATAAATATTGAAGGGTTACTTTCCTTAAGAGAATATTTATTTGACAAATCTAATATTGATGAGCAAATAATATTAGGACAAGACTTATTGGATAGGCATTTAGCAACAATAGATTACTCTTTAGGATTTGTATTGGTTGATAATGGACACATATGTGGAATGTTGTTATCTTTTAATCCACTGTGTCACATCTAAACATGAATGTTTGATTGCATTGCATAACACACATTCCTTTGTGCTCCCAAAGTCAATCGATTATGCGAGAAGTAGATATGCCCGCTTTTTGGCACATGTCCATGTGATATTTTGGGGCTTTTGGGTTGACATCTAGGCCTAGTTGCCTTAACTTATTTTGCCTAATGTGCTCTCTAGCCTCTGCCTGTGCTTCTTCTCTGACCCTCAACTCTTCTTCTTTTCGCTTCTCAGCAATGTTGAGTCTCATTAACATATCCTCTGTAAGAGGTTCTTGATATAGCTTGACTCAGCATCCGCTAATATAGTTTGGCAAGATGTCACCTTCTAGAGTGGCCAATTGAACTGCACCACTAGCAGAGATTCTATTAATGATCATGGGTCCATATCCTCGTTTCTCCAATTTGCGGGCATGTTACTTTAGTGTATAAACCAACACTAGGTCTCCCTCTTTGAATCCTTTATCCTTAATGTGTGCATCGAAGTATGCCTTTTGACTTTTCTTTGCAGCATAGATGCCTACTGCTACTCGTAGCCTCGACTCACCTAAGCGTTCTAGATCAAAGATCCTGGAAGACAACTGGTGTCCATTCCATTCATTCTCTTGTGCTACTTTTAATGCTAGGATTAGGAAGTCCAATGGTAGCACATCATTCTATCCGAAGACCATCTGAAATGGGGTAGCATTTAACACTGTTTTGTAAGCAACTCGATAAGCCCAAACAACATGATGAAGTTGTCTATCCCAATCAGAGAGTTTATTATTTACGAGTTTTGTCAATACGTTACATAGGATCTTATTCGTGCTCACGGCTTGTCTGTTAGCTTGTGGATGATAGGGGGCCAACTTTTTATGTATAACCAAGAATTCTTGGAGAAGGTTTTCAATAACTTCGTTCAAGAAGTGCGTACCTCTATCACTTACTAACTCTATTGGTAACCCGTATCTAGTGAACACGTTCTCGAATAAGAACTTAGCCGTCGTTTGAGCATCATTCTTCGTCGTGACTTTTACTTCTACCCACTTTGTAAGGTAATCTGTGGCTACAATAACGTGTCCGGCATGGGAGTTTCTGGCTGGGGGGTTGATAGGACCTACAAAGTTGATACCCCACTTCGAGAATGCACGTCCTCCCATCATAGGTCTCAAAGGCATCTCATCTTTTCTTATCGGATATTGTGCATGTTGGCATGTGTCACATTTCTTCACATAAGTATGTGCATCCATATGAAGAGTGGGCCACCAAAGTCCTGAGAATAGAATGGTCTTGATTACTCTGTCAAGCCCAAAGTGTCCACCTGCAATACTGCTATGTGTAGTTTCTAAAACTTTTAAGTAGTCTGATTCATGAACGCACATTCTTAAGTATCCACCTTTGCCTCTTCGGTATAGGTTGTCTCCTACTAAGGCATAGTCTTGAGCCTCTTGCTCCATGCTTCCTTTTCTTGCTAGACTAGCCTCACTAGGTAGTGTACCCGATCTCATAAATGTGAGTGCTCCAATCTGGAATTAATGACACATGATAAAGGGTAGCATGCTCCACTGGGGGTCTTTCCTATGTTTCTTTGTCCATGCTAGGCCAATACACTCCCAAACATTTCAGATTCTGCAATGTTTGTTGTTTAGAGTAGTGATTTCCTAGCACTCCTTCATGGGCTTGTTGCAACCAACTACTATGTTCATCGTCCTCGACACAACAAGCTAATACACACTCTGTATCTTGTTTATACATGCTTCTTGCCAGTATTTGATATTTTTGTGATCTTAAAATTTCTTCTTTGTTTGTTTTCACATTCTTATATGCGGGTCCGAAGGTTAGGACAGGTACCAACTTATTTGCCCATTTAGAAACAACTTCTAAATTGAATACATAAGCATCGGGCAATTCCTCAGACACTCCTTGCGATGACTCGCCTGAATGTTAAAAGTCAAGCTTCAAGCTAAAAATTCGTGGGAAATCTTTTATGGACATGTGGAGCAATCAAATGAAGCCAAAAGCCACGAGATTCCATCAAGAAAAGTCACTCAACCACTCCCCAAGTCATCTCAACTAAGTCCTCCAAGTTAGGAGGCTGATTTGGAAAGGTAGTTCCTAGATTTTAGGGGCACACTTCTCACTATAAAAGGAGCATGTATCCCGACTTCTTTTGGGCCATCTTCTTGGAGTTTTAGCTCATGTAAAGTGAGCCCTAAGTGCTGGAGTTGTGATAAGCAAGCCCCTGGCTTGCTTGTTTGTTTTCTTTTAGTAGGCATATCTATGTGTGCGCGCAGACAATGTTGTAACTCTCTACCCGTGAGTTGTTAGCATTGGTTCTCTTTCATATTGTATCCATTTGATGTAATTAATGTCTCATTGGATAGCTATTAGAGTCTAGTTTATGCTCATCAAGTCTCTGGATCATTCTCTGAGTAGTCTCGGAGCAATATTCATTTTAGTGAAGTTGGGTGATTGATATCTCTCTCTGTGTGTAGGCTCTATTGGAATATTTTGCTCTCTTTTGTAAGGGCTGATTCTCCTTCTTTATTTATCCATTTGCTATGATTTTGGTGTAATTGGGTAGCTATTAGAGTGCTCTAAAGTTGATTTAATTTTGAGGTTCATTCTGTGTATACTCTTTGAGAAAGGCTTGCTGGAGTGAAGTGAGGTCTCTGTTTGACTAGCAATTGTGAGCATTCAAATAGCTCATGCTATAGAAATTCTTTCTCTTTGTGTAAGCATCCATTTTGAGTGAAATTTGTTTTTTTGGAAAGCTCTTAGTATCTACTACAGGTGTACAAAAGCTCACTAGAGTTCTCTGCATATGCTCTGAGAAGGAGCATTTTTGGTGTGCAGAGGTCAAAGAAGGATACCTGTGGAGGTCATTCGCACTTCGTCATTGCATAGGGGTTGAGATACTTCCCCCATCAGTGGTATTAGAGCATTTTGACATCTTGGAGGCATCAAATACAAGAAAGAAGACCTCTTGAAGTTGGTGGTTGAAGATTTTCATCAACAGAGTTAGCTCACATAAAGGGGAGCTATTCTACTCAAACTTTCAAGAGCACAAGGTGTCCATCTAAGGAAAGCTTTGTCTTGAGGTAACTTCAGAGCCTCATTTGCATTTTACACACATTGGAGCATTAGCTAAGGGCTAGGTCAAGTAGAAAAGACTAGATATGGGAGACTTCAACACTCAAATTGAAAAGCTAGACAAGGGGAACTATCGGCCATGGAGATCTAGGGTCTCCAACTACCTTATGGGCAAGGTCCTTTGGGGATTGATTAGTGGAAGTGAATCAAGACCTAGGTTGGATGAAAATCCAATCAATGACCAGAGAAGGGCCTTTAGGGAACGGAATGAAAGAGACAAGAGGGTTACCTTTATTCTTTCCCAACTTATTAGCAATAGCATGATCAACCATACCCAAGACTTGGATTCAAGCATGAAGGTATGGGAGACACTTGAGAGGCTTTATTCAACAAGCACCAAAGCAAGGAAGATCCAACTCAAGAATGATCTCAAAAACCTTAGAAAGATCTCAGGGAGTAGCATAAATGACTACACACTTAAGGTCAAGGAGTTGTCAGATGCATTGGGATCCATTGGAAGCCATGTAGATGATGACGATCTTGTGGCTTATACTCTCAATGGTTTGAGAGATGATGAGAAGTGGAAACCCTTTACCACTTCCGTATATGTAAGGGATAATCTTCCCAATTTTGAGCAATTGGTTGCTCTCATGGTCACTGAAGAGATGAACATAGGTGGAAGTTCAACTAAATGCAAGGATGCACAAGTTTTCCATGTAGGTAATCAAAGGGGCAAAGGAAGACGAGGACAAGGAAGGGGCAAAGGAAGGTTTGGAGGAAGGCAAGGCCACTCTAGCAATCAAGGACATGACCAAGGCACCTCATCACAAAGAGGTAGAGGAAGATCAAGAGGAAGAGGAGGACGACATCAACAAAATAGGAATCAAGCTGGCGAAGGATGTTACATATGTGGCAAGTTTGGCCACTATGCGAGAGATTGCTACCAAGGAGGAAACCAAAGGAGCTATAATCAAGGATCTTCATACAAAGGCCAAGGTAATGATGCTTCCACAAGTTTAGAAAATGACAATCTCTTGATGATGCACATGAATGGGAATTCAAGCAAAGTAGATAACACTTGGTATATTGATATTGGATGTAGCAACCATATGAGTTGCAATGCGTATTGGTTTACTAATCTACATGCTCCAAACGGTAAAGGACATGTCGAAACAGGTGATGATACAGCCCATGAGATCTCCCATGTTGGAGATGTAGCTTTGGATGACAAGGAGGAAGGAAGATGTCTCAAGGATGTCTTGCATGTACCTACCATCACAAAGAACTTGGTGTCCGTTGGGCAAATGGTTGAAAGAGGTTAGTAAGTAAGGTTCAACAAAGGTGGATGCTTTGTGGAGAACCCTAAGCAAGGTTACAATGTCATAGCAAGAGGAAAGAAGCAAGGCAAAATCTTCACTTTGGAGGTAAATTCTCATTCCACTCAACATGTCTACTTCACATATGGAAACAAGAGGATTTCAGAGTTGGACTTGTGGCACAAGAGGATATGTCACATCAACATACAAAGAATGAAGGAAATGCAGTTCAAGAGGCTAGTTGAAGGTCTTCCCAAACTTCCAAGGACAAGGTATGAAGCATTTATGTGAATCTTGTCAACTAGGGAAGCAAGGGAGACTTCCATTCAAGAAGAGTGGCTACATAAGCCAACATCCATTGGAGTTGATACATACAGATGTGTGGGGGCGAACTAGGGAAGCATTTATGTGAATCTTGTCAACTAGGGAAGCAAGCAAGACTTCCATTCAAGAAGAGTGGCTACATAAGCCAACATCCATTGGAGTTGATACATTCAATGTCACTTTTATAGATGATTGCACAAGGATGGTTTGGGTTTATTTCATAAAAAACAAATCAGCTGTGTTTACATATTTCAAAGCATTCAAGGCAATGGTAGAGAAGGAACATGTGCATATATCAAGAAGCTAAGGTCCGATGGAGGGGGAGAATATTTATCCAATGAATTTTCTGATTTTTTGATGGATCAAGGCATCAAGAGACAAGTAACATGCAGGTACACACCCCAACAAAATGGAGTAGCAGAGAGAAAGAATGGATACATTTTCGAGATTGCTAGAGCAATGCTTAATGAGATGAATGTACCTAACATGTTTTGGAGTGATGCAGCAAATACCGCTGTGTATCTTATGAATAAGGCTCCTACCTCAGGGATCCATGGCTTGACACCATATCAAGCCTATCATGGTAAGAAACCTTATCTTTCCCACTTGAAGATATTTGGATGTACTTGTTATGTACATGTGCGAAGTGAATTGAGGCACAAGCTACAACCAAAGGCAAAAAAGTTTGTGTTTCTAGGATATTCAAATGATCATAAAGGTTATAGGTGATTCAACCCAAACACAAAGGACTTGAGGATGTCAAGGGATGTAGCATTTGATGAGCTACTCCCTTGGTATAAGAAGTATGATTGTATGCAGTAATATGAAGAAGAAAAGCATGCACATGATGAAGAACAAATCGACCTAGACCTAAGCAGCCCAAGATGTTCCATCAATGAAGATAGTTCAAGCATGACTTCACCATGGAGGGGGAGGTCTTCATCAAGCTTTGAAGCACAATCAATCAACAAAGGCAAAGCAAAATTGGTGGAGCTGGATGAAGAAGGTAATGAAGTTGAAGATGATGAAGGACACATGATGGAGAAAGAAGCCACATCAAAGAAAGAGATCAAGTACCCAAGGCAAAGGAGGTTTATTCCTCCAAAAGGTGAAGAAAGGAAGTCTTCTAGAGTTAAGTATCCAACTCAAAGGTTTACTTATGAATCATACATGGCAACTCATTATGCATATATGAACAAAGTAGTAGAAGATCATGAGCCCGATTGCTATGAAGATGCAAGCAGGTACACCGAATGGAAAGAGGCAATGCAAGAAGAGATCAATGCACTTGAGGAGAATCAAACATGGACTCTAGTGCCCAAGAAGGAGAACATCAAGGTAATAGGTAATAAGTGGGTTTATAAAGTAAAGAGGAATTCAAATGGATCTATTTCTAGGTTGAAAGCAAGATTGGTGGCCAAGGGTTTTGCACAAACATATGGAGTGGACTTTGAAGAGACATTCAGCCCCATGGCAGAGATGAGCACCATTAGGACACTCATTCCAATGGCTGCTAGCAAAGGATGGAAGCTTTTCCAATTGGATATCAAGAATGCCTTTCTCAATGGAGACTTAGACGAAGAGGTATACATGGAGCAACCACAAGGTTTTGTTCATAAAGAGTTTCCCCATCATGTTTGTAGGTTGAAGAAGGCACTTTATGGCCTAAAGCAAGCTCCAAGGGCTTGGAACCAAAGATTGGTGGACTATTTGGTCAAATGTGGTTACAATCAATGCAAGGTGGATCCATCTCTCTTCATCAACAAAGAGGAGAACTTGTAGTCTACATGTGTGTGTATGTAGATGATCTTATCATTACAGGTAATGATACAAAGGGCATTGAGGAGATCAAGGCAAAGCTTGGAAAGGAGTTTAGGATCTCTGATCTTGGAGATCTTAGGTATTTTCTTGGCATTGAAGTTGTATACAAAGAAGAAGGTATTATGCTCATACAAAGGAAGTATATTCTAGACCTACTTGAGAGGTTTGGGATGATAAATTGCAAGCCTATTTCAAATCCCATGGAAGTTAATGTAAAGCTAAGCTCCATTGATGGAGAGTCATTAGAGGATGTAACTTTGTATTGATCTATTGTAGGATCTCTCAATTATGCCACAATAACTAGGCCCGACATAGCATATGGAGTTGGAGTGTTATCACAATTTATGCATAGTCCAAGGACTACACACTTGCAAGCTGCAAGAAGAATGTTCTGATATCTCAAGGCCACTATAAATGAAGGATTGTTCTGCTCATTTGATGATGATATGTAGGTCAAAGCTTATTCCGATGCTGATTGGGACGGTTCGAAGGAAGATAGAAGGAGTACAAGTGGTTACCTAGTCATGCTAGGTAGCAAGATCATCTCATGGATTTCAAAGAAGCAATCCATGGTGGCATTATCTTCCACCGAGGCTGAGTATAGAGCTTTGGCTCAAGTCACATGTGAGCTAATGGGGATTAAGAAGTTATCTATGGAGCTTAATTTGCAGGTTGACACATATCCAATTTTTTGTGACAATATGAGTAGCATTCAACTAGCATCAAATCCTGTCTATCATAGAGCCAAGCATATTGAAGTGCACTATCACTTCATAAGGGAAAAGATGATATCCAAAGAAGTTTTAGTACATCTGTTGGAAGTGAGGTAGGCCCTTAGGCTCATGTCATAGGTCCATGGTTCCATAGCTCCAGTCATGTACAACATTAATTCCAGCAATCTTCCATATTGACAAAACATGAACATATCACAACTTAATCATACAAATGATGAGACAAAGATAGAGAAAGAATAGACGACATGTGTAAGGTGTTACGTAAGCCATCGCTTACTCATAGTATCATATATACCAATGTTCAATGTACAATGTGGGAGTAAAATTCTCAGCCACTCTATGTGATGAGAAATAGATGAATGAGTGAATGTACAATGTAACAAACATATTCAGATGTGTGGGCAGTAATCTGAATATACATGAGATGTGTGACCTAATAGGTTATAAAAGAGTGAATATGAGTGACTGAATGAGGAAGGATCAGTGTGAAACTGATGGTCAACAAACCTACATCTAAACTTAGGCTATGGAAGACCCTAAGTCAGATACGTGTGTGAAAAGATCACATACTTATAAAGTAGCATAGAATGCTAACAAGTTTGCTGCAGGAAATCCTCAAACTCATGTGAACACACCTTCTCAAACACCTCATAAAAATATGCATAAAGCATATAAGTACTGATTCTCTTGTACCTATGCCGAATAGGACTCCTTCTGATATGAACGCCACTGCCTCCATAAACTTCAAGTAGTACCTGTGTGCATAAAGAGAATATGTACCTGAATACTTTAACATAAGATGTGAATCTTATGTTAAACACCATCCGATGTCTTTGAAGTAGCCCGACATCTTCTTGTAGAAGACAGTCTTCAACCTAATATCTTCCTGTAGAAGATAATCTTCAAAATCATGTAGATGGTCCCATCCAATGTCTTTGACGTAGCCAGACATCTTCTTGTAGAAGATAATCTTCAACCTAACATCTTCTTGTAGAAGATGATCTTCAAATACATCATGTAGATGGGCGATCCTCACCATCAAGCTGCTAATAATCAAGTCTTCTTGCCATGAACAAGAGATGACCTCCTCTTCATGAGCTAGAGTGTGAGCACACCCTTCATCTTCTCCAAGAAGAATCATTAAGAAGAACTCCATAGCTGCTCCTCAACATGCTTCAAGTTAGCACCATGGCTGCCCCATGTGGTAGAAGAAACACCACCTCTATTGAGGTCCAAGCTCTAGAAAGCTTGTGTTGATCTTAGGTGAAGGATACATACAAGTGAGCCAAGCACTTGTTTATATAGTATTCTTGTTCCCTTGAAAAGCAATAATAAAGCATAAAAACTTCTACGATCGCATACGAAAATCTCTCCGCCATCCATTGCGTTTTTGGAAAAACATACGCGTTCGTTGTTCGTCGCTTTTGGTCCATTGTTTTATAAAAAACAAAAGCTTCTTTTCTTCTATGGGATGCTGGCAGTGGGGATCGAACTCGCGTGGGCGCATTATGAGTCCATGGCTTAGCCACGTCGCCTACTGGCTTTACTTGTATAAAGACTAAATTGAACAGTTATACTATCTTTATACTGCCAGCTATGTGGACTATTGGGACATTGTTTTCCAACAATCCCCCCTTCAATGTCACAATGGTACAACCTGGATTGTATCTGCAAACTTTATAATCTGCAAATTACCACAAGCTTCAAGCTTGTACTCCCGCACTTCAGAACTTGTTCTTAAAAAGTCTTCTTCAAAACTGAATTCGACTTTCCTTCAAAAAACCTGACCTTGTTGAATATGAACCATAATACTTGAGAAAATATGCAAACTAGATATCCAATAGTGTACACATCAAGCAATCACTGCTTGACAACAAATGTAGCATATACTGTCTCTGCACCTGCTATCTCCTGTCTTCAAAAACCTGAAAACATACACTAGGATCCACATATTTGCATTTACCTTCCAAAAAGGTTTCTCAACGTACTTCTGTTGTGTCATGTAAATACACTAAACAAGAACTGAATCCTGGAACCTGTGACTGACAACTCACAACTTAGTGTATTATGAACACTGCTGGTTCATCTCTGACTGTACTCAACTCAATATGAGTCAAAAAATCTATGATGTCATCATGTCTTCATCCTTTAAATCCTTCATACTTCTTTCCTTCAGAACTTGGTATAAACATATATGTGCGCACTTTTGAAATATACCTTTATGAAATATCAAGTTTCTCTTCAATCCAAACATTCTTCTTCTTCCTTCTTCTTACAAAGCTGGAACATAAAGAGAACCTGACAAAGGAAATATAGGAATACCTGAAATAGGAATACCTGTAGGTATGACTCTGCATTCTTTTACATATGGCTTGAAAATAAGTCTTCTCCCCCTGGATGACTTAACACTAGTGTCCAGTATTCTTCAAATATATCAGACTTTATGAAATGTGGAAGGTCTTCCTTCATAAATCTGATGTTTAGTGATCAATACCTGTATCTGAAACAAAATCTCTGAACCCTTTTTATTAGCATTGTGCACATGCCAATAGCTTTCCATGTCATTCTTCAGCTTTCCAAAATCTAGAATAAGGTTAGCTGAACCTAACATAATAAAACCTTGCTGAAAGCTTTTTAGGATTCATAACCTTCTGTAACACAACAAGTATCTTCTTCTATCTCTCTGCAAGACAAATCTCATAGAACCTGAATCTTTGACTTACTTCTTCCAATGTTAAGAATCTTCACAAACAAAGGATAGACAACTGAATAAAAAATACTCAAGATCATATAAGATCATACGAGATCAATGATCTCTCCTGTGTAGAATCTGCTGTCATCAAACCTTCATGACTGAATGTTTGATTTACTTCCTGAATGTCTCCAAGTGTCCATGCTTCTCAAAAAGTTGTAAAACTTTTCTTCAAACAAATCCTTCAAGGAATTTGCAACTCCTACTTGAAATATAAGTGGACAAACTTCTCACCTTGAGAACTCCAAAAGCTGCAAGTTGATACTTCATAACTTTCATATTTTACCCGGGTGAAATGTGACAGTACCTGCTTGACTTTCTTTTGGCTAATTCCACTTCTTAATCAAGTGATAGGATATGATGGAACACCTTTTTGAATACAAGCATGTATCCAAAAAACTAGACAATCATAAAAAGTAGATTCTTCAACTACATCAACAAGATTCTGAATTTTTTGAAGTTTTTTGAAAATACTGAATATGAGGTAACCTTTTCCAAACATAAAACCTCAACCCAAGTCTCCACCATCTGCTACAAAAAACTCTTTTACCTCAAGAGTTAGATAAAGAAGAAATATACTTCTCTGCAACTTGTCATATACCAAGTAGCTCTGTATTGACAGTCCAAGAATTCTTTGAGGGAACATATAAGCTGCCTGCTTAAAAGCTTCAACTAACTTATACATATATGAGTGCTTTTGTTTCTCTCGATGCAATTCTTTGTCAAATCTACTAAATCATGACCAAGTGTAATGCAAAACAAGAAACTGCTTCTTCTTTAAACAAGATGTTCTCGTAGACTTGTCTTTGGATGTAGAGGATAAAATAGGAAAAGTATATGGAAAATATATGAGAAAAGGAAGCCTTACTTTTCTTTTCGAAATGATGGACTTTCTTTTTCTGCATATTTCTTCCACTTGATGATGTTAACATCTTCAAACTTCTCTTCCATACCTTTTGTTCTCTTCATCTTGAAGTAGCAAACACTCTTGACTTTTTCAAATGAACTTTTCTGTTCCTCTAATGTAAGAGTAAGAGATAAAACAAACATGGTATATAAATGGAAGTGAATATAGAAACATGTTTTACCATCTCCTCATATCTCTGAATCAAAATGTTGTTTCAAATGTCTGAAACGACTAAATTCACCAATCGTTTATTTGAATGATGAATTACCCTTCTAGAGTTACCTTCTCTAGATACATTTGTACCTTGATATCCAACCAACTTACAACAGAAAATTGGCTGAAAAAACTCATCTCATCTCTGCACTTGTCTTCTTAGATTAACTTTCTTGCCATGAAAGAGATTTCTCAAAACTCTCTAGAAAAACCTCTAGATACCTGTTTTGATGAAGCCTTTAACTTTCAAATGATGAAAGCGTATAAAAGCAATCCTTGAATTTCTTCAAATCTCTTCATAACTGCTCTTCTAAGATATGACCTGCAAATGATAATCTGATAGTAGAAACTGATACTTGTGATTTGATGTTGATCTGATTTCTTCATCTTCTCTAAACCATTGTTCTTCCTTGAATTTGAAGTAGTCTTCTTTTCATCAAGTCTGGGTCTTCAAACAATACTTTTGTAAAGTATTTGCATACTCTTCCAAAAATATTCGGCTGCTAACAGATCATCAACTTCATACTCCACACTGATGAATGTAACTGAAGTGTCTAATTCTCAAATCTCTACTCATCTAGATTAAGTGTGTATGTCAAATGTCAAATATTAGAAGATGCTTTCAAATCATATGTTGTAAATCTGGAATTCTGGGAACCTAGGACATGAATGAGCATTAATGCATTGATGCCAAAGATCTAAAGTTCTGTAACCAAAACCTTAGTGCTTTGATACCAAATCCCTAAAGCTCTGATACCAAATCCGTAAAGCTCTGATACCAAATGTTGGAAGTGAGGTAGGCCCTTAGGCTCATGTCACAGGTCCATGGTTCCATGGTTCCAGTCATGTACAACATTAATTCCAGCAATCTTCCATATTGACAAAACATGAACATATCACAACTTAATCATACAAATGATGAGACAAAGATAGAGAAAGAATAGACGACATGTGTAAGGTGTTACGTAAGCCATCGCTTACTCATAGTATCATATATACCAATGTTCAATGTACAATGTGGGAGTAAAATTCTCAGCCACTCTATGTGATGAGAAATAGATGAATGAGTGAATGTACAATGTAACAAACATATTCAGATGTGTGGGCAGTAATCTGAATATACATGAGATGTGTGACCTAATAGGTTATAGAAGAGTGAATATGAGTGACTGACTGAGGAAGGATCAGTGTGAAACTGATGGTCAACAAACCTACATCTAAACTTAGGCTATGGAAGACCCTAAGTCAGATACGTGTGTGAAAAGATCACATACTTATAAAGTAGCATAGAATGCTAACAAGTTTGCTGCAGGAAATCCTCAAACTCATGTGAACACACCTTCTCAAACACCTCATAAAAATATGCATAAAGCATATAAGTACTGATTCTCTTGTACCTATGCCGAATAGGACTCCTTCTGATATGAACGCCACTGCCTCCATAAACTTCAAGTAGTACCTGTGTGCATAAAGAGAATATGTACCTGAATACTTTAACATAAGATGTGAATCTTATGTTAAACACCATCCAATGTCTTTGAAGTAGCCCAACATCTTCTTGTAGAAGACAGTCTTCAACCTAATATCTTCCTGTAGAAGATAATCTTCAAAATCATGTAGATGGTCCCATCCAATGTCTTTGAAGTAGCCAGACATCTTCTTGTAGAAGATAATCTTCAACCTAACATCTTCTTGTAGAAGATGATCTTCAAATACATCATGTAGATGGGCGATCCTCACCATCAAGCTGCTAATAATCAAGTCTTCTTGCCATGAACAAGAGATGACCTCCTCTTCATGAGCTAGAGTGTGAGCTTACCCTTCATCTTCTACAAGAAGAATCATTAAGAAGAACTCCATAGCTGCTCCTCAACATGCTTCAAGTTAGCACCATGGCTGCCCCATGTGTTAGAAGAAACACCACCTCTACTGAGGTCCAAGCTCTAGAAAGCTTGTGTTGATCTTAGGTGAAGGATACATACAAGTGAGCCAAGCACTTGTTTATATAGTATTCTTGTTCCCTTGAAAAGCAATAATAAAGCATAAAAACTTCTACGATCGCATACGAAAATCTCTCCGCCATCCATTGCGTTTTTGAAAAAACATACGCATTCGTTGTTCGTCGCTTTTGGTCCATTGTTTTATAAAAAACAAAAGCTTCTTTCCTTCTACGCGATGCTGGCAGCGGGGATCGAACTCGCGTGGGCGCATTAGGAGTCACATGGCTTAGCCACGTTGTCTGGCTTTACTTGTACAAAGACTAAACTGAATAGCTGTACTATCTTTATACTGCCAGCTATGTGGACTATTGGGACATTGTTTTCCAACAATCCCCCCTTCAATGTCACAATGGTACAACCTGGATTGTATTTGCAAACTTTATAATCTGCAAATTACCACAAGCTTCAAGCTTGTACTCCCGCACTTCAGAACTTGTTCTTAAAAAGTCTTCTTCAAAACTGAATTCGACTTTCCTTCAAAAAACCTGACCTTGTTGAATATGAACCATAATACTTGAGAAAATATGCAAACTAGATATCCAATAGTGTACACATCAAGCAATCACTGCTTGACAACAAATGTAGCATATACTGTCTCTGCACCTGCTATCTCCTGTCTTCAAAAACCTGAAAACATACACTAGGATCCACATATTTGCATTTACCTTCCAAAAAGGTTTCTCAACGTACTTCTGTTGTGTCATGTAAATACACTAAACAAGAACTGAATCCTGGAACCTGTGACTGACAACTCACAACTTAGTGTATTATGAACACTGCTGGTTCATCTCTGACTGTACTCAACTCAATATGAGTCAAAAAATCTATGATGTCATCATGTCTTCATCCTTTAAATCCTTCATACTTCTTTCCTTCAGAACTTGGTATAAACATATATGTGCGCACTTTTGAAATATACCTTTCTGAAATATCAAGTTTCTCTTCAATAGAACTCTGGAACCTTCTCCTGAACAGGAACATCCTAACAGGAACTTTCTCCAAACATTCTTCTTATTCCTTCTTCTTACGAAGCTGGAACATAAAGAGAACCTGACAAAGGAAATATAGGAATACCTGAAATAGGAATACCTGTAGGTATGACTCTGCATTCTTTTACATATGGCTTGAAAATAAGTCTTCATGTTTCATCACCCCCTGGATGACTTAACACTAGTGTCCAGTATTCTTCAAATATATCAGACTTTATGAAATGTGGAACGTCTTCCTTCATAAATCTGATGTTTAGTGATCAATACCTGTATCTGAAACAAAATCTCTGAACCCTTTTTATTAGCATTGTGCACATGCCAATAGCTTTCCATGTCATTCTTCAGCTTTTCAAAATCTAGAATAAGGTTAGCTGAACCTAACATAATAAAACCTTGCTGAAAGCTTTGTAGGATTCATAACCTTCTTTAACACAACAAGTATCTTCTTCTATCTCTCTGCAAGGCAAATCTGATAGAACCTGAATCTTTGACTTACTTCTTCCAATGTTAAGAATCTTCACAAACAAAGGATAGACAACTGAATAAAAAATACTCAAGATCATATAAGATCATACGAGATCAATGATCTCTCCTGTGTAGAATCTGCTGTCATCAAACCTTCATGACTGAATGTTTGATTTACTTCCTGAATGTCTCCAAGTGTCCATGCTTCTCAAAAAGTTGTAAAACTTTTCTTCAAACAAATCCTTCAAGGAATTTGCAACTCCTACTTGAAATATAAGTGGACAAACTTCTCACCTTGAGAACTCCAAAAGTTGCAAGTTGATACTTCATAACTTTCATATTTTACCCGGGTGAAATGTGACAGTACCTGCTTGAATTTCTTTTGGCTAATTCCACTTCTCAATCAAGTGATAGGATATGATGGAACACCTTTTTGAATACAAGCATGTATCCAAAAAACTAGACAATCATAAAAAGTAGTTTCTTCAAATAGCTTGTACATATATGAGTGCTTTTGTTTCTCTCGATGCAATTCTTTGTCAAATCTACTAAATCATGACCAAGTGTAATGCAAAACAGGAAACTGCTTCTTCTTTAAACAAGATGTTCTCGTAGACTTGTCTTTGGATGTAGAGGATAAAATAGGAAAAGTATATGGAAAATATATGAGAAAAGGAAGCCTTACTTTTCTTTTGGAAATGATGGACTTTCTTTTTTTGCATATTTCTTCCATCTAATGATGTTAACATCTTCAAACTTCTCTTCCATACCTTTTGTTCTCTTCATCTTGAAGTAGCAAACACTCTTGACTTCTTCAAATGAGCTTTTCTCTTCCTCTAATGTAAGAGTAAGAGATAAAACAAACATGGTATATAAATGGAAGTGAATATAGAAACATGTTTTACCATCTCCTCATATCTCTGAATCAAAATGTTGTTTCAAATGTATGAAACGACTAAATTCACCAATCGTTTATCTGAATGATGAATTACCCTTCTAGAGTTACCTTCTCTAGATACATTTGTACCTTGATATCCAACCAACTTACAACAAAAAATTGGCTGAAAAAACTCATCTCATCTCTCCACTTGTCTTCTTAGATGAACTTTCTTGCCATGAAAGAGATTTCTCAAAACTCTCTAGAAAAACCTCTAGATACCTGTTTTGATGTAGCCTTTAACTTTCAAATGATGAAAGCGTATAAAAGCAATCCTTGAATTTCTTCAAATCTCTTCATAACTGCTCTTCTAAGATATGACTTGCAAATGATAATCTGATAGTAGAAACTGATACCTGTGATTTGATGTTGATTTGATTTCTTCATCTTCTCTAAACCATTGTTCTTCCTTGAATTTGAAGTAGTCTTCTCTTCGTCAAGTCTGGGTCTTCAAACAATACTTTTGTAAAGTATTTGCATACTCTTCCAAAAATATTCGGCTGCTAACAGATCATCAAATTCATACTCCACACAGATGAATGTAACTGAAGTGTCTAATTCTCAAATCTCTACTCATCTAGATTAAGTGTGTATGTCAAATGTCAAATATTAGAAGATGCTTTCAAATCATATGTTGTAAATCTGGAATTCTGGGAACCTAGAACATGAATGAGCGTTAATGCATTGATGCCAAAGATCTAAAGTTCTGTAACCAAAACCTTAGTGCTCTGATACCAAATCCCTAAAGCTCTGATACCAAATCCCTAAAGCTCTGATACCAAATGTTGGAAGTGAGGTAGGCCCTTAGGCTCATGTCACAAGTCCATGGTTCCATAGTTCCAGTCATGTACAACATTAATTCCAGCAATCTTCCATATTGACAAAACATGAACATATCACAACTTAATCATACAAATGATGAGACAAAGATAGAGAAAGAATAGAGGACATGTGTAAGGTGTTACGTAAGCCATCGCTTACTCATAGTATCATATATACCAATGTTCAATGTACAATGTGGGAGTAAAATTCTCAGCCACTCTATGTGATGAGAAATAGATGAATGAGTGAATGTACAATGTAACAAACATATTCAGATGTGTGGGCAGTAATCTGAATATACATGAGATGTGTGACCTAATAGGTTATAGAAGAGTGAATATGAGTGACTGAATGAGGAAGGATCAGTGTGAAACTGATGGTCAACAAACCTACATCTAAACTTAGGCTATGGAAGACCCTAAGTCAGATACGTGTGTGAAAAGATCACATACTTATAAAGTAGCATAGAATGCTAACAAGTTTGCTGCAGGAAATCCTCAAACTCATGTGAACACACCTTCTCAAACACCTCATAAAAATATGCATAAAGCATATAAGTACTGATTCTCTTGTACCTATGCCGAATAGGACTCCTTCTGATATGAACGCCACTGCCTCCATAAACTTCAAGTAGTACCTGTGTGCATAAAGAGAATATGTACCTGAATACTTTAACATAAGATGTGAATCTTATGTTAAACACCATCCAGTGTCTTTGAAGTAGCCCGACATCTTCTTGTAGAAGATAGTCTTCAACCTAATATCTTCCTGTAGAAGATAATCTTCAAAATCATGTAGATGGTCCCATCCAATGTCTTTGAAGTAGCCAGACATCTTCTTGTAGAAGATAATCTTCAACCTAACATCTTCTTGTAGAAGATGATCTTCAAATACATAATGTAGATGGGCGATCCTCACCATCAAGCTGCTAATAATCAAGTCTTCTTGCCATGAACAAGAGATGACCTCCTCTTCATGAGCTAGAGTGTGAGCACACCCTTCATCTTCTCCAAGAAGAATCATTAAGAAGAACTCCATAGCTGCTCCTCAACATGCTTCAAGTTAGCACCATGGCTGCCCCATGTGCTAGAAGAAACACCACCTCTATTGAGGTCCAAGCTCTAGAAAGCTTGTGTTGATCTTAGGTGAAGGATACATACAAGTGAGCCAAGCACTTGTTTATATAGTATTCTTGTTCCCTTGAAAAGCAATAACAAAGCATAAAAACTTCTACGATTGCATACGAAAATCTCTCCGCCATCCATTGTGTTTTTGGAAAAACATACGCGTTCGTTGTTCGTCGCTTTTGGTCCATTGTTTTATAAAAAACAAAAGCTTCTTTCCTTCTACGCGATGCTGGCAGCAGGGATCGAACTCGCGTGGGCGCATCAGGAGTCACATGGCTTAGCCACGTCGTCTACTAGCTTTACTTGTACGAAGACTAAACTGAATAGCTATACTATCTTTATACTGCCAGCTATGTGGACTATTGGGACATTGTTTTCCAACAATCCCCCCTTCAATGTCACAATGGTACAACCTGGATTGTATCTGCAAACTTTATAATCTGCAAATTACCACAAGCTTCAAGCTTGTACTCCCGCACTTCAAAACTTGTTCTTAAAAAGTCTTCTTCAAAACTGAATTCGACTTTCCTTTAGAAAACCTGACCTTGTTGAATATGAACCATAATACTTGAGAAAATATGCAAACTAGATATCCAATAGTGTACACATCAAGCAATCACTGCTTGACAACAAATGTAGCATATACTGTCTCTGCACCTGCTATCTCCTATTTTCAAAAACCTGAAAACATACACTAGGATCCACATATTTGCATTTAGCTTCCAAAAAGGTTTCTCAACGTACTTCTGCTGTGTCATGTAAATACACTAAACAAGAACTGAATCCTGGAACCTGTGACTGACAACTCACAACTTAGTGTATTATGAACACTGCTGGTTCATCTCTTACTGTACTCAACTCAATATGAGTCAAAAAATCTATGATGTCATCATGTCTTCATCCTTTAAATCCTTCATACTTCTTTCCTACAGAACTTGGTATAAACATATATGTGCGCACTTTTGAAATATACCTTTCTGAAATATCAAGTTTCTCTTCAATAGAACTCTGGAACCTTCTCTTGAACAGGAACATCCTAACAGGAACTTTCTCCAAACATTCTTCTTCTTCCTTCTTCTTACAAAGCTGGAACATAAAGAGAACCTGACAAAGAAAATATAGGAATACCTGTAGGTATGACTCTGCATTCTTTTACATCTGGCTTGAAAATAAGTCTTCATGTTTCATCACCCCTTGGATGACTTAACACTAGTGTCTAGTATTCTTCAAATATATCAGACTTTATGAAATGTGGAACGTCTTCCTTCATAAATCTGATGTTTAGTGATCAATACCTGTATCTGAAACAAAATCTCTGAACCCTTTTTATTAGCATTGTGCACATGCCAATAGCTTTCCATGTCATTCTTCAGCTTTTCAAAATCTAGAATAAGGTTAGCTGAACCTAACATAATAAAACCTTGCTGAAAGCTTTTTAGGATTCATAACCTTCTGTAACACAACAAGTATCTTCTTCTATCTCTCTGCAAGACAAATCTGATAGAACCTGAATCTTTGACTTACTTCTTCCAATGTTAAGAATCTTCACAAACAAAGGATAGACAACTGAATCATAAATACTCAAGATCATATAAGATCATACGAGATCAATGATCTCTCCTGTGTAGAATCTGCTGTCATCAAACCTTCATGACTGAATGTTTGATTTACTTCCTAAATGTCTCCAAGTGTCCATGCTTCTCAAAAAGTTGTAAAACTTTTCTTCAAACAAATCCTTCAAGGAATTTGCAACTCCTACTTGAAATATAAGTGGACAAACTTCTCACCTTGAGAACTCCAAAAGCTGCAAGTTGATACTTCATAACTTTCATATTTTACCCGGGTGAAATGTGACAATACCTGCTTGACTTTCTTTTGGCTAATTCCACTTCTCAATCAAGTGATAGGATATGATGGAACACCTTTTTGAATACAAGAATGTATCCAAAAAACTAGACAATCATAAAAAGTAGATTCTTCAACTACATCAACAAGATTCTGAATTTTCTGAAGTTTTCTGAAAATACTGAATATGAGGTAACCTTTTCCAAACATAAAACCTCAACCCAAGTCTCCAACATCTGCTACAAAAAACTCTTTTACCTCAAGAGTTAGATAAAGAAGAAATATACTTGTCTGCAACTTGTCATATACCAAGTAGCTCTGTATTGACAGTCCAAGAATTCTTTGAGGGAACATATAAGCTGCCTGCTTAAAAGCTTCAACTAACTTATACCTATATGAGTGCTTTTGTTTCTCTCGATGCAATTCTTTGTCAAATCTACTAAATCATGACCAAGTGTAATGCAAAACAAGAAACTGCTTCTTGTTTAAACAAGATGTTCTCGTAGACTTGTCTTTGGATGTAGAGGATAAAATAGGAAAAGTATATGGAAAATATATGAGAAAAGGAAGCCTTACTTTTCTTTTGGAAATGATGGACTTTCTTTTTCTGCATATTTCTTCCACCTGATGATGTTAACATCTTCAAACTTCTCTTCCATACCTTTTGTTCTCTTCATCTTGAAGTAGCAAACACTCTTGACTTCTTCAAATGAACTTTTCTCTTCCTCTAATGTAAGAGTAAGAGATAAAACAAACATGGTATATAAATGGAAGTGAATATAGAAACATGTTTTACCATCTCCTCATATCTCTGAATGAAAATGTTGTTTCAAATGTCTGAAACGACTAAATTCACCAATCGTTTATCTGAATGATGAATTACCCTTCTAGAGTTACCTTCTCTAGATACATTTGTACCTTGATATCCAACCAACTTACAACAAAAAATTGGCTGAAAAAACTCATCTCATCTCTGCACGTCTTCTTAGATGAACTTTCTTGCCATGAAAGAGATTTCTCAAAACTCTCTAGAAAAACCTCTAGATACCTGTTTTGATGTAGCCTTTAATTTTCAAATGATGAAAGCGTATAAAAGCAATCCTTGAATTTCTTCAAATCTCTTCATAACTGCTCTTCTAAGATATGACCTGCAAATGATAATCTGATAGTAGAAACTGATACCTGTGATTTGATGTTGATCTGATTTCTTCATCTTCTCTAAACCATTGTTCTTCCTTGAATTTGAAGTAGTCTTCTCTTCATCAAGTCTGGGTCTTCAAACAATGCTTTTGTAAAGTATTTGCATACTCTTCCAAAAATATTCGACTGCTAACAGATCATCAACTTCATACTCCACACTGATAAATGTAACTGAAGTGTCTTATTCTCAAATCTCTACTCATCTAGATTAAGTGTGTATGTCAAATGTCAAATATTAGAAGATGCTTTCAAATCATATGTTGTAAATCTGGAATTCTGGGAACCTAGGACATGAATGAGCCTTAATGCATTGATGCCAAAGATCTAAAGTTCTGTAACCAAAACCTTAGTGCTCTGATACCAAATCCCTAAAGCTCTGATACCAAATCCCTAAAGCTCTGATACCAAATGTTGGAAGTGAGGTAGGCCCTTAGGCTCATGTCACAGGTCCATGGTTCCATGGTTCCAGTCATGTACAACATTAATTCCAGCAATCTTCCATATTGACAAAACATGAACATATCACAACTTAATCATACAAATGATGAGACAAAGATAGAGAAAGAATAGACGACATGTGTAAGGTGTTACGTAAGCCATCGCTTACTCATAGTATCATATATACCAATGTTCAATGTACAATGTGGGAGTAAAATTCTCAGCCACTCTATGTGATGAGAAATAGATGAATGAGTGAATGTACAATGTAACAAACATATTCAGATGTGTGGGCAGTAATCTGAATATACATGAGATGTGTGACCTAATAGGTTATAGAAGAGTGAATATGAGTGACTGAATGAGGAAGGATCAGTGTGAAACTGATGGTCAACAAACCTACATCTAAACTTAAGCTATGGAAGACTCTAAGTCAGATACGTGTGTGAAAAGATCACATACTTATAAAGTAGCATAGAATGCTAACAAGTTTGCTGCAGGAAATCCTCAAACTCATGTGAACACACCTTCTCAAACACCTCATAAGAATATGCATAAAGCATATAAGTACTGATTCTCTTGTACCTATGCCGAATAGGACTCCTTCTGATATGAATGCCACTGCCTCCATAAACTTCAAGTAGTACCTGTGTGCATAAAGAGAATATGTACATGAATACTTTAACATAAGATGTGAATCTTATGTTAAACACCATCCAATGTCTTTGTAGTAGCCTGACATCTTCTTGTAGAAGACAGTCTTCAACCTAATATCTTCCTGTAGAAGATAATCTTCAAAATTATGTAGATGGTCCCATCCAATGTCTTCGAAGTAGCCAGACATCTTCTTGTAGAAGATAATCTTCAACCTAACATCTTCTTGTAGAAGATGATCTTCAAATACATCATGTAGATTGCGATCCTCACCATCAAGCTGCTAATAATCAAGTCTTCTTGCCATGAACAAGAGATGACCTCCTCTTCATGAGCTAGAGTGTGAGCACACCCTTCATCTTCTCCAAGAAGAATCATTAAGAAGAACTCCATAGCTGCTCCTCAACATGCTTCAAGTTAGCACCATGGCTGCCCCATGTGCTAGAAGAAACACCACCTCTACTGAGGTCCAAGCTCTAGAAACCTTGTGTTGATCTTAGGTGAAGGATACATACAAGTGAGCCAAGCACTTGTTTATATAGTATTCTTGTTCCCTTGAAAAGCAATAATAAAGCATAAAAACTTCTACGATCGCATACAAAAATCTCTCCGCCATCCATTGCGTTTTTGGAAAAACATACGCGTTCGTTGTTCGTCGCTTTTGGTCCATTGTTTTATAAAAAACAAAAGCTTCTTCCCTTCTACGTGATGCTGGCAGCGGGGATTGAAGTCGCGTGGGCGCATTAGGAGTCACATGGCTTAGCCACGTCGCCTACTGGCTTTACTTGTACAAAGACTAAACTGAATTGCTATACGTTCTGTATACTGCCAGCTATGTGGACTATTGGGACATTGTTTTCCAACAACATCATAGTGGTACCAAGGACCAGGTTGCCGACATGTTTACAAAGGCTTTGCATGGGATGGAGATTTCAAAATTCAAGCAATGCATCATTATGAAGGAGCTTGGATGAGGATGAAGAATTGAAGCTTGAGGGGGAGTGCTAAAAGTCAAGCTTCAAGCTACAAATTTGTGGGGAATCTTTTATGGACATGTGGAGCAATCAAAGCAAGCCAAAAGCCATGAGATTCCATCAAGAAAAGTCACTCAACCACTCCCCAAGTCATCTCAACTAAGTACTCCAAGTTAGGAGGCTCATTTGGAAAGGTAGTTCCTAGATTTTAGGGTCACACTTGTCATATAAAAGGAGCATGTATCCTGACTTCTTTTGGGCCATATTGTTGGAGTTTTAGCTCATGTAAAGTGAGCACTAAGTGCTGGAGTTGTGATAAGCAAGCCCCTTGCTTGCTTGTTTGTTTTCTTTTAGTAGGCATATCTATGTGTGTGCGCATGCAATGTTGCAACTCTATACCCCTCAGTTGTTAGCATTGGTTCTCTTTCATATTGTATCCATTTGATGTAATTCTTGTCTCATTGGATAGATATTAGAGTCTAGTTTATGCTCACCAAGTCCCTGGAGCATTCTTTAAGTAGTATGGGAGCAACATTCATTTTAGTGAAGTTGGGTGATTGATATACCTCTCTCTGTGTAGGCTCTATTGGAAATATTTTTCTCTCTGTTGTAAGGGCTGATTCTCCTTTATCCATTTGCTATGATTTTGATTTAATTGGGTAGCTATTAGAGTTCTCTAAAGTTGACTCAATTTTGAGGTTCATTCTTTGTATACTCTTTGAGAAAAGCTTGCTGGAGTGAAGTGAGGTCTCTGTTTGAGTAGCAGTTGTGAGCATTCAACTAGCTCATGCTGTAGACATTCTTTCTCTTTGTGTAAGCATCCATTTGGAATGAAATTTGTTTTGTTGGAAAGCTCTTAGTGCCTACTATAGGTCTACAAAATATTACTGGAGTTCTCTACATATGTTATGAGAAGGAGCATTTTTGGTGTGTAGAGGTCAAAGAAGGATACCTGTGGAGGTCATTCGTGCTTCGTCATTGCATAGGGGTTGAGATACTTCCCCCATCACTGAAGTGATGCGAGAAAGGTGATCTGCCCTAAGGTGGGTTGGACCTTTCCTAACAACAACTTCGAAGTCATATTCCATTAGTAAGAGAAACCATCTTACTAAACGTCCTGTGTTGCAAGGTTTATTGACCAAATATAATAAAGCTTGATGATCAGTGAAAAACTGAAACTTGTTGGCCAATAAGTAGTGTCTAAACTTCTTCACAGCATATACCATGCCTAAGCCTTCTCGCTCAGTTGTGTTCGTTCAGCAGTGTTCAATTGCCTGTTTGCATATGATATAGGCAAATCTAAATTTCCTTCACCTGTTGTTTGTGACAACACACACCCTACTGCATAATTGGATGCATCCACGTGCACATGGAATGGCTTATTCCAATCAGGAGTGGTTAATATTGGTGCTGTGCACAAACATCTCTTTAGCTCATTGAATGACTTTTTGCATTCATCGTTCCACTCAAATTTTGTTAATAAGGAATAAAGAGGTTTAGCAATGATCGCATACATGTGGATAAACCTACGATAACATCCACAATGGCCCATAAAGGCTTGTACCTCTTTAAAATTCCTTGGCCTAGGTAATTTTGCTATGGCTCTCACTTTGTCCTCATTTGTTGATATTCCATTCTTGGAAATAATGTGACCTCAAATTTTGCCTTGTCATACCATGAATATGCACTTTTCTAGGTTCAAACACACTCGATATTCCCTACACTTGTTGATAATCTGTCTGAGCTCAGGGATGTGGTATTTTCTTTGTTGGGAATGAGCACATAAATCATCCACATATACTTCTAAGATCTTTTGCAAGAACTCCTTGAAGACATGACACATGGGCCTTTGGAATGTTGTAGCTGGTAAGCCCAAATGGCATCACATGAAATGCAAAGATTCCCCAGTCTGTGGCAAAGGCCATTTTATCTTGATCTTCTGGGGCAATGGCTACTTGGTTGTAACCTGAAAATCCATCAAGGAAGCAGTAAATTTCCTTGCCTGCAACACGCTCCAATAGATGTTTAGTGATTGGAAGCAGATAGCTATCTTTTATCATAGCGGCATTAACTTTTTTAAGGTTAATACACACTCGCAATTTTCCCTTCTTCTTGGGCACCACAACAATGGGGGACACCCATTCAGTATGCTCAATCTCATAGATAAATCCAAATTCAATCAACCTATAAATTTCTTCTTTTATTTTAGCTACATAGGTGTCATTATATGTGTAGGCCTTTTGTTTGGTGGGTTTGGCATCAACAGTCATGGGGATAGTATGAGAGCAAATTTTCGGATCTACTCCCTTCAAGTCTCTATAGTGCCATGCAAACATGTCCCTATATTCCCTTAATAGAGCTATAAGCTCTATTTCTTCTTCTGTACTTAGGTTGTCTCCTATGTAATACATCACTCTTCATTCCCTTCTATGATTACTACAATCTTTTTGGTCTTTTCTTTATTGTCATATGCTTCTCCTATAATGGCCTCTCTCTTAGGCATTTGTACCAAATATTTTCGGTCTTCAACTTCATATTTCTTGAAATTTTCTGGTACTTCAAACAATCATTCCTCCTCTTCTTGTTTCACTGCTTTTCTTTTCTTTTTCTTTTGACCTCCTTCACTTTTGTCCTTTGAATTTACTGTTTTGATACTTGTGAGAGGTTCTTCTTCCTTTTGGGTGAATACACCTATGTCTTCTAGATAGTGCTCCTCTGAATTAAAGCAACTATCCATCACAATGGACTCTAGATCATCGTCGTTCTCTTCTTCTTCTATGAAGTCACTAGGGTCACATTATTCTAGCAAGGACTGACACATGAACATTGAAATATCATAACCCTCCTCATCACAATGAGGTGTCCATTGTTCTTCATTGACTACAATCTCCATGGTAGCTAAGATTTCTGCCCAACCATGAGGTTCGAATTCCTCATTTGGAAAGATCATTGGTGTGTAGGCTGTGTTTTTAGCCAGTCTTTCTCCTTGAGAAGTTTTTCTTCTCTCGCTTTTAGGCATTTTTCCTCTTCCTCTGCGACTTTTCACATCCAAAAATGAGTATCTTCATGCATCCAAGATGGATCATGTGAGCTTTCAGAATGCACAGAGATAGAATCTTCATTTGCTTTGTGGATAGGATTCCACTGTAGGGGTGGTACATCGTTGAAGGTATAATCCTTTAGATTGACCTTGGTTGTGACCACTAAGTGTTGTAAGTACAATGAACTGGTTCCCCAATCTTGTACTATTTGCAATTGTCGTAGGAATGGCCTTCCTAGGATCATCTTGTAGACATTATTTTTCTTAAAGTCACATAAAGAAAATGTATGTTCAAACTCTACACCACAAGTGGTTAGAGTTATCCCTTCTAGCAATCCTAGAGGTCTTTCAACATGGCCGTCAGCCATCTGAAGCTTCATTCTTGTTGGTTCCACTTAATGTGGGTTTTCCCCATTGCTTCCACAAGGAAGTGGTCGCAATAGCAACACCAACACTTGAATCTATGATCGCTTTGGTTGTGTAACCTTGGTAGGTGATTGAAAGATAAGTATTACCTTCCTCACCTTCACTCATGTCTCCTATTTTGTCTAGAGGTATCTCTGGTACTTTCTGCTTAGAGCCTACTTTTGGCATATTGGAATCAAGTTCTGGAACCTGATCCTTCACATGGTTCCAAGCTCTGGTTTTACTTTGAGCAGATCTTCTAAAGTGAGATGACATTGAACCTTAGTGTTCTTCATGACATCAGTGTTCCTTGGAACTACTGAGTCTTCATTTCTTACCAATATTTTGGGAGCTCTAATCTAGAGAGATTCGGATTCCCATGGGCTTGTGAATTGTGGCAACTCTTGTAAAGAATTAGATTCAAAATCTAATCTCTCATTTTCTTGTTGCTTTGCTTGATCGTCATAAATAGATAGAATGTCTTGGGGAAATTGATCATGAAGATCATCAATTTCAGGAATAGGAGGGGGATTATCCTTCTCCTTGGCCCATTTCTCTTCTTGTATTTCACACAAGAACTCTTGAGAGTACTCTTGAATTGAAAGACTGTGGAATTAGGAACATAAGCTTTCATTGGTGGAGATCTTTCTCTCCTAACAACTGGTTGAGCCTCTAGAGGTAAAGAAACTTGGGGTTTGTTTACCAATTGCTCTAATCTTTCTAGTAAGCCCTCGAAATGCAAACCTGGTTTGATAGAATTTGTTTGATTGAACGATTGACTGGTCTTGAGCATATCCTCAGCTAGCTCTACCATTTTCATGCACATTTTTGTTTGTTCAATCTCTAAATGTGCTCTAGGGTAACTCTTATCTAGGTTTGCAGTTGTTGGCCCTTCTTGAAGTCGAACCTAGTAGGCCTTGAACATCATGTCCAAGCCTTCTAGGGTTGGATTTGCAAGAACAAACCCTGGTTGCAGTCTATTTACAATGGCTATTGGGGCGTGTTGAAGCTGAAGGTCAAGGACAAATCACAGGAGCACATCAAAGAGGTGGACTCACAAGAAGAAGGAGCAAGTAGGGAGCTCCAAGAAGTGTATGTCAAATTTTCAAAAGAATCCCCTACAACAATAGTGATTTTCATCACTAAAAACCATTGTAAATACCATTTTCTATTTTTGTAACTCCATTTTGTTCAAGCCAATGAGTCCTTGAGCTTGAGGTATTAGAAGTATCATCCTACCAATTTTCATAATTTTTAGACTTCGTTTGAGCCCTCAAATAAGCCTTGGAACCTAATTTTTAACTAGGCCGGACACTAGGTCTGGACAGGGCCAAAACTAGTCAAAAAACTATAAAAAGAGCTAGAGAGCTCATTTTTGAGGTTAGCTTGTTAGAGAATAGAGCTTTTGTAAGAGAAGTCTTTTGCAATCGAAGCTTTCCATTGTTCCTCTCTTTGATCTTATCTTGTGCGCGTGTGTGTGTATTTGTGTGCATGTTTGTGTGCTTTCACTCACTCGTGCCTTCACTTGCTCGTGGTCTTCATACCGGTCCTCACGTCTCCGCGGATTGACAGGTAAAGGAGGTGGTGCTTACGCTTGAGCTACACCAAATTTTGGCGCCATTGTCAGGGAGAGAGCTTCGAGGACGAGCATTGTGATGGTAAGATCGTAGAATTGCAACGTTGGAAGGTAAAAAAAACTGTCATTTTTGTTCATTTTCTGATTTTTCTTCTTCATCTTCATCATCATCACCATCTCCATCTTCTTCCATCTTCTTCTTCATAGAAATTTCTTGTTTTTTAGTGCATTTTCATCATTTTCATACCATCTTTCATGCATTATTGTGCGAGGATGAGTTAGGAAGTGCAAGAGAGTGCAAGCGCTGTGTTTTTTCATGATTTTCTGCACATACGGAGCTCGCCATTGCTCGGCGCTCAGAAATTCAAAGTTCCCGCCAAAAAACACGATTTTGTGATGAAAATCGCGATTTTGTGAAAATTCAAATTTTTTTGAAAATCACGATTCTCTGTTTCCCGCCTAAAAGCCTTTTGAAAAGAACACGATTTTGTGGTCATTCTCAGAATCGCGATTCTGTGGTTTTGCTCAAAATCACGATTCTCACAAATCACGATTTTTAGCCAAAAAAACACGATTCTGTGAACCACGATTCTGTGAAAACACGATTCTTTGCTCAAAATCACGATTCTCAAAAACACGATTCTGTGCTCAAAATCGCGATTCTCACCAATCACGATTTTCAGCAAAAACACGATTTTGTGAAAAGGCGATTCTGTGAAAACACGATTCTCTGCTCAAAATCGCGATTCTCAAAAACACGATTCTCTGCTCAAAATCGCGATTCTCACAAATCATGATTTTCAGCCAAAAAAACACAATTCTGTGAAAACAAGATTTTGTGAAATCACGATTTTGTGAAAACACGATTTTGTGAAATCACGATTTTGTGAAATCACGATTTTGTGAAAACACGATTCTCAAGGTACAAAATCGCGATTCTCTGATTTCACACAATCGTGATTCTTTGATTTCACACAATCACGATTCTCTGATTTCACACAATCACGATTCTCTGATTTCACACAATCGCGATCCTCTTGAAGTTCACAAAATCGCGATTCTCTTGATGTTCACAAAATCGCGATTCTCTTGATTTCACAAAATCGTGATTTTTTCCAAAAGGTCATGTTTGCCTGTTTTGACCCCTAGGAGCCTGATTTGACATAACTTTTTCATCCAAAGTCCATTTTTTGAGCTCTATAGCTCGTTGGGCTTCAAGTGGGACTAGGAAACCAAGGGGACTCCAAAGGATTTTTGAACCATACCAAGGGGAAATTTTGGACTCTTAGCCAAAGCTTATGAACCTGAGATCTGGTAGACACCTAGGCAAGGATAGACAAATCATTAGATCTTCTCAGTCTAGTGTCAACCATACAGCTAAGTCTTGGGCACAACAACTAAGTGGTTGTCCTTACATACTAAACTCTGACACAAGTGACTCAGAAATGTCTTTTAGCATGGGAAAACCTGTAGGTGGCTCAGGAACTGCCCATCTACAAACACCAGAAGGTCCCTATAAGACACAATTGGAATATATTCGGACCAACCGATTAGGTGCTTGCATCTATGAGGATGGCCTGAGGCAATCAGTGGTCCAACTCAAAAATCCAGATCAACCTTTTGGACTTGAACACTCGGTGGTCAAGTTCGAATAGGGATCATACATTGATAAGGAAGGAACCATGTATGTGGTCACCAACCTACCAGATAGGACCGATGAGTTTGGAAATATCATTTCTGAGAATGAGATAGGAGACCTAGAACAAGGAAATGTAGGACAAGGATCCCAGACTCCTAGAGGCAAGTCAGTTTTGACTAGAGTGATCACTCCAGATTGGATCCCTCAAGACAACAAAAGCATAGAACTATTCTTGAATAGAGAAACAGAGGAAGCCTTTTGGAGATTTAAACCAGATCAACCTAGTCAACTAGGCATAGTCATCATCTATGAATTCAAAGATCCTGAGATACCAGGCAAAGTTGTCTACCTGGATAACACATCAGAGAAGATATTCTTGGTAACAGAACATGATAGACATGCATATACTTGGAAGAGTGAATTGATTTTCCCTCCACCAAGATCCAATGTGTCCCATGGCCTCCAAGGAGTAGGATCATCCCAAGCTCATGAAGCCTAGAGAGAAAGAAATAGAGAGAGACCTGAGGTAAGTTTTGCACACACTGTGGGCAAAAATAGATCAGGATTTGAAAATGAAAGACCTGAAAGAGAGAGACGTCAAGCACATAGGCAACCAAGAGATGAACATGATTTTCCATTGCCTAGACCCCGAGAGCACACAACAACCCTTAGACCCACTCAAGTGATCAAGGCAATGAAGAATTACTTTGACGGGACAGGAGATCCTTATGATCATGTGGCCGAGTTCAAACAAGTGTTAAGAGCTAAACAGGTTGAGGATTTGTTCACCCAGTACGAGGCATTTGGTTTGACTCTTAAGGGCACTGCCTTAGCTTGGTTTCAACCACTGAGCAGTCGCAACTATCACGATATAGGTCAGTTGCTAGACGAATTCATTGTAGAATTTTCCAAGAGTGGTATCAGGCATAACACATCATCTTTGATCCATAGTTTCAAGCAGACACCCCAAGAAACAGTGCGACTAGCAGGTAGAAGGTTTAGATAATACCTAGAAAGATGCCCTGCTCCAGAGTTACCCACACGAGCCAAACAAGTGGCTTTGTTCTTAGATGGCTTATTGAGCACAAAGTTGAGATCATATGTGTACTTGAAAGAGCCCAGATCCATAGAAGAGTGCGTGCGAACGTGCATTGACATAGAAGATAAATTGGGTGAGGAGTTAGGATTGTCCAAACTCTATAAGGATTCTGATAGTTCTACTAGTCACACTTCGAAAATCTCCACGAAAATAGATGAGATAGCTGAGCAAGTTGCCAAGAAGCTGGGAGTCCAAAATAGACAAACACAGAGAGTCACCTCATTGAACCGATGTTATACTTGTGGAGGTGACCACATGGCTAATGTATGCCCATTGCACAACCAGAACATGAGAGAAAGGAATGCTCCATATTGCACTATTGAGAGAAAATACACGAACCATATGGCTCAAGATTGTCCATACAATAGACAGGCTGTTAGACAGAATTATTAGCAACCTTACCAACAACGTAGGTATCAGAACCAATACCAACAGCCATATTATCGACCACAACCACAATATCAGACACCATATAGGCCACAACCAGTCCTAGGAAACCAACCACCAGCGCCTGCCAATGTAATTCCAATTAAGTATGCATTGGCAGAAGAAAACCTTAATAGAGCATTGGTGCCACTGACCCCACTGATCTCAGAGAATGACTCTCATGCTCATAGTTCAGACTACTCCCATGAAGGTAGTCCACATGCTTATTACACAGAGTCACCTGAACATAGTGAGAGTTACTCGTATCAATATGACGCACCACCTATGGAACAAAATTGGGAGCCCAAACATTCCAATGTCATGTACACAAATGCTAACCCTAGGCCCCAATTGAGACAAGTAAGACCACATGCCCCTAGAGGATCTTGTTTCAGATGTCAAGGTGACCATTTCATTCGTGATTGTCCCCACCCACCATCTCTGAGTCAAGGTCACGTTATCACAATACAAGCGTTTTGTCCTGAATGTGGCAAAGACCATCTTCCCAGAGATTGCCCAAGAAACCCCTCTAGTGCACCCAAGATTACACCCATTAATGTGGTAGGCTTAGTGGCGGATTCAAGTTCAAGTAGCAGTAATGTGGCTCCTATACAAGCTGTCACTAGAGCACAAGCCTTAAAACAGGATAAACCAATAGAGCAATCGGAGTCGAGCGAATCGGGAGAACCTAGTAAGAGGAAAACAAGAACATGGAAGGATACTAGAGAGAAGGCCAATCGCAAGTGGAATAAAAAGTTATCGAAACTAGAAGAAAGCTTGAAAGATGCCAAAACAAAAATAGATGACATTGCATCTCAAAGCCCCTCACATGCTGAAACTCCATCTACTCCACCTCATCCCAACCCACCACCCATTGTAAATAGGCCGCAACCAGGGTCTGTTCTTGCAGATCCAACCCCAGAAGGCTTGGACATGATGTTCAAGGCCTACCAGGCTCGACTTCAAGAAGGGCCTACAGCTAAAAACCTAGACAAGAGTTACCCTAGAGCGGACTTAGAGATTGAACGGATGAAAATGTGCATGAAAATGGTAGAACAAGCTCAAACTATACTTGAGACTAGTCAAAAGTTCAATCAGACAAACGTTGTCAAATCGGATTTGCATTTCCAGGGCTTACTAGAAAGATTAGAGCAGTTGGTAAACAAACCACAAGATTCTTTACCTCCACAGGCTCAACCAGTTATTGAGAGAAGAAGCTCACCACCAATGGGAGCGTATGTTCCTAATTCCACGGATGCTGGGATACCTCCTTCAATTCAGGAGCACTCTCAAGAGTTCTTGCGGGAAATACAAGAGGAGAAATGGGCCAAGGAGAAGGGTAATTTCCCTCCTATTCGTGAGATTGATGACCTTCATGATCAATTTCCCCAAGACATTCCATCTATTTACGGAGATGAAGCAGAATAACAAGAAGATGAAAGGTTAGATTTTGAATCTAATACCTTAGAAGAACTGCCTCAATTTCCAAGCCCATGTGAATCTGAATCTCTTCAGATCCGAGCTCCCACAATATTGGTAAGGAATGAAGACTCGGTGGTTCCAAGGAGCACTGATGTCGTGAAGAACACTAAGGTTCAATGTCATCTCACTGTAGAAGAGCTGCTCAAAGCAAAACCTGAGCTATGGAATCATGTGAAGGATCAGGTTCTAGAACTTGATTCCAATAAGCCAAAAACACACTCTAAGCAAAAATTTCGAGAGATACCTCTAGACAAAATAGGGGAAATGTGTGAGGGTTAAGAAGGTAATACTTATCTTCCAATCACCTACCAAGGTTACACAACCAAAGCAATCATAGATTCAGGTGCTTGTGTTGCTATTGCAACCACCTCCTTGTGGAAGCAATGGGGCAAACCCACATTAAGACCAACTAGAATGAAGCTTCAAATGGCCGACGGTCATTTTGAAAGACCTCTAGGATTGCTCGAAGAGATAACTCTAACCACTTGTGGTGTAGAGTTTGAGCACACATTTGCTATATGTGACTTTGAGAAAAATAATGTCTATGAGATGATCCTAGGAAGACCCTTCCTACGACAATTGCAAATAGTACAGGAGTGGGGAACCAACTCCTTGTACTTGCAACACTTAGGGGTCACCACTAAGGTAAATTTGAAGGATTACACCTTCAGAGATGTACCACCCCTACAGTGGAATTCTATCCACAAAGCGAAAGAAGATTCTATCTCTGTGCATTCTGAAAGTTCACCTGATCCATCATGGCTGCATGAAGATACTGATTTGTGGATGTGCAAGGTCACAGAGGAAGAGGAAAAACATTTAAAGGCAAGAGAATAAGGAACTTCGCCAGGAGATAGACCAATTAAAGACCCAGCTTATACACCGATGATCTTTCCAAAAGAGGAATTTGAGCCTCATGGCTGGCCAGAAATCTTAGCTACCATGGACATTGCTGTTAATGAAGAACAATGGACACCTCATTGTGATGAGGAGGGTTATGATATTTCTGTGTTCATGTGTCAGCCCTTGCTAGAAGAATGTGACCCTAGTGATGTCATAGAAGAAGAAGAGAACGATGACGATCTAGAGTCCATTGTGATGGATAGTTGCTTTAATTCAGAGCAGCACTATCTAGAAGATGTAGGAGTGCTTACCCAAAAAGAATAAGAACCTCTCACAAGTATTAAAACGGTAAACTCAAAGGATGGAAGTGAGAGTAATCAAAAGAAAAAGAAGAGAAAAGCGATGAAACAAGAGGAGGAGGAATCATTGTTTGAAGTACCAGAAAACTTCAAGAAATATGAAGTTGACGACCGCAAAATTTTGGTACGAATGCCTAAGAGAGAGGCGATCATAGGAGAATCATATGATAATAAAGAAAAGACCAAGAAAACTGTAGTGACCATTGAAGAGAACGAAGAGAGATGCACATATATAGGAGATGACCTAAGTGCAAGAGAGGAAATGGAGCTCGTAGCTCTATTAAGGGAATATAGGGATGTGTTTGCGTGGCACTATAGAGACTTGAAAGGGGTAGATCCAAGAATTTGCTCTCATACTATCCCCATGAGTGCTGATGCCAAGCCCACCAAACAGAAGCCCTACACATATAATGATACATATGCAGCCAAAATAAAAGAAGAAATTGATAGGCTGATTGAAGCTGGATTGATCTATGAGATTGAGCATACTGAATGGGTGTCCCCCATTGTAGTGGTGCCTAAGAAGAACGAGGAAACCAAGGGGGCTCCAAAGGATTTTTGAACCATACCAAGGGGAAATTTTGGACTCTTAGCCAAAGCTTATGAACCTGAGATCTGGTAGACATCTAGGCAAGGATAGACAAAGCATTAGATCTTCTCAGTCTAGTGTCAACCATACAGCTAAGTCTTGGGCACAACAACTAAGTGGTTGTCCTTACGTACTAAGCTCTGACACAAGTGACTCTGAAATGTCTTTTAGCATGGGGAAACCAACAGGTGGCTCAGGAACTGTCCATCTACAAACACCAGAAGGTCCCTATAAGACACAATTGGAATATATTCGGACCAACCGATTAGGTGCTCACATCTATGAGGATGGCCTGAGGCGATCAGTGGTCCAACTCAAAAATCCAGATCAACCCTTTGGACTTGAACACCCGGTGGTCTAGTTCGAAGAGGGTTCATACATTGATAAGGAAGGAACCATGTATGTGGTCACCAACCTACCAGATAGGACCAATGAGTTTGGAAATGTCATTCATGAGAATGAGATAGGAGACCTAGAACAAGGAAATGTAGGACAAGGACCCCAGACTCCTAGAGGTAAGTCAGTTCTGACCAGAGTGATCACACTAGATTGGATCCCTCAAGACAACAAAAGCATAGAACTATTCTTGAATAGAGAAACAGAGGAAGCCTTTTGGAGATTCAAGCCAGATCAACCTAGCCAATTGGGCATAGTCATCATCTATGAATTCAAAGATCCTAAGATACCAGGCAAAGTTGTCTACCTGGATAACACATCAGAGAAGATATTCTTGGTAACAGAACATGATAGACATGCATATACTTGGAAGAGTGAATTGATTTTCCCTCTACCAAGATCCAATGTTTCCCATGGCCTCCAATGAGTAGGATCATCCCAAGCTCATGAAGCCCAAAGAGAAAGAAATAGAGAGAGACCTGAGGTAAGTTTTGCACACACTATGGGCAGAAATAGAGCAGGATTTGAAAATGAAAGACCTGAAAGAGAGAGACATCAAGCACATAGGCAACACAGAGATGAACATGATTTTCCATTGCCTAGGCCTCGAGAGCACACAAGAACCCTTAGACCCACTCAAGTGATCAAGGCAATGAAGAATTATTTTGACGGGTCAGGAGATCCTTATGATCATGTGGCTGAGTTCAAACAAGTGTTAAGAGCTAAACAGGTTGAGGATTTGTTCACCCAGTACGAGGCATTTGGTTTGACTCTTAAGGGCACTGCCTTAGCTTGGTTTCAGCCACTGAGTAGTCGCAACTATCACGATATAGGTCAACTGCTAGACGAATTCATTGTAGAATTTTCCAAGAGAGGTATTAGGCATAACACATCATCCCTTATCCATAGCTTCAAGCAGACACCCCAAGAAACAGTGCGACTAGCAGGTAGAAGATTCAGACAGTATTTAGAGAGATGCCCTGCTCCGAGTTACCCACACCAGCCAAACAAGTGGCTTTGTTCTTAGATGGCTTACTGAGCACAAAGTTGAGATCATATGTGTACTTGAAAGAGCCCAGATCCATAGAAGAGTGTGTGCGGACGTGCATTGACATAGAAGATAACTTGGGTGAGGAGTTAGGATTGTCCAAACTCTTTAAGGATTCTGATAGTTCTACTAGTCATACTTCAAAAATCTCCACGGAAATAGATGAGATAGCTGAGCAAGTTGCCAAGAAGCTGGGAGTCCAAAATAGACAAACACAAAGAGTCACCTCATTGAACCGATGTTATACCTGTGGAGGGGACCACATGGCTAACGTATGCCCAATGCAAAACCAAAACATTAGAGAAAGGAATGCTCCATATTGCACTATTGAGAGAAAATACACGAACCACATGGCTCAAGATTGTCCCTACAATAGGCAGGCTGTTAGAGAAACTTATCAGCAACCTTACCAACAAGGTAGGTATTAGAACCAATACCAACAGCCATATTATCGACCACAACAGCAATATCAGGCACAATTTAGGCCACAACCAGTCTTGGGAAACCAACCACCAGCTCCTACCAACGTGATTCCAGTCAAGTATGCTGTGGAAGAGGAAAATCCAAATAGAGCATTGGTGCCACTAACCCGATTGATACCAGATAATGACTCTCATGCTCATAGTTCAGACTACTCCCATGAAGGTAGTCCACATGCTTATTACACTGAGTCGCCTGAGCATAGTGAGATGTACTCGTATCAATATGAGGCACCACCTATGGAGCAAAATTGGGAGCCAGAATACTCCAATGTCATGTACACAAATCCCAACCCTAGGCCCCAATTGAGACAAATGAGACCACAAGCCCCTAGAGGATCTTGTTTCAGATGTCAAGGTGACCATTTCATTCGTGACTGTCCCCACCCACCATCTCCGAGTCAAGGTCAGGTTATCACAATACAAGCTTTTTGTCCTGAATGTGGAAAAGACCATGTTCCCAGAGATTGTCCAAGAAACCCCTCTAGTGCACCCAAGATTACACCCATTAATGTGGTAGGCTTAGTGGCGGATTCAAGTGCCAGTAGCAGTAATGTGGCACCTGTACAGGCAGTTACTAGGGCACAAGCATTAAAACAGGATAAACCAGCAGAACAATTGGAGTCAAGTGAATCAGGAGAGCCTAGTAAGAGGAAAACAAGAACATGGAAAGATACTAGAGAAAAGGCCAATCGCAAGTGGAATAAAAAGTTATCGAAACTAAAAGAAAGCTTAAAAGAAGAGAAAACAAAAATAGAAGACATTGCATCTCAAAACCCCTCGCATGCCGAAACTCCATCCACTCCACCTCATCCCACCCCACCACCCATTGTAAATAGGCTGCAACCATGGTCTGTTCTTGCATATCCAACCGCAGAAGGCTTGGACATGATGTTCAAGGCCTACCAGGCTCGTCTTCAAGAAGGGCCAACAGGTACAAACCTAGACAAAAGTTACCCTAGAGCAGATTTAGAGATTGAACGGATGAAAATGTGCATGAAAATGGTAGAACAAGCTCAAGCTATACTTGAGACTAGTCAAAAGTTCAATCAGACAAACTCTGTCAAACCAGATTTGCATTTCAGGGCTTACTAGAAAGATTAGAGCAATTGGTAAACAAACCACAAGTTTCTTTACCTCCACAGGCTTAACTAGTTATTGAGAGAGGAAGCTCACCACCAATGGGAGCTTATGTTCCTAATTCCACGGATGCTGGAATGCCTCCTTCAATTCAACAGTACTCTCAAGAGTTCTTGCGGGAAATACAAGAAGAGAAATGGGCCAAGGAGAAGGGTAACTCCCCTCCTATTCTTGAGATTGATGATCTTCATGATCAATTTCCCCAAGACATTCCATCTATTTACGGAGATGAAGCAGAACAACAAGAAGACGAAAGATTAGAATTTGAATCTAATACCCTAGAAGAACTGCCTCAATTTCCAGGCCCATGGGAATCTGAATCTCTCCAGATTAGAGCTCCCACAATAATAGTAAGAAATGAAGACTCAATGGTTCCAAGGAACACGGATGTCGTGAAGAACACTAAGGTTCAGTGTCATCTCACTGTAGAAGAGCTGCTCAAAGCAAAACCTGAGCTATGGAATCATGTGAAGGATCAGATTCCAAAACTTGATTCCAACATGCCAAAAGCAGGCTCTAAGCAAAGGGTACCAGAGATACCTCTAGACAAAATAGGGGACATGTGTGAGGGTGAAGAAGGTAATACTTATCTTCCAATCACCTACCAAGGTTACACAACCAAAGCAATCATAGATTCAGGTGCTGGTGTTGCCATTGCGACCACCTCCTTGTGGAAGCACTGGGGCAAACCCACATTAAGACCAACTAGAATGAAGCTATATGTGACTTTGAGAAAAATAACGTCTATGAGATGATCCTAGGAAGACCCTTCCTATGACAATTGCAAATAGTACAAGATTGGGGAACCAACTCCTTGTACTTGCAGCACTTAGGGGTCACCACCAAGGTCAATTTGAAGGATTACACCTTCAGAGATGTACCAACCCTACAGTGGAATCCTATCCACAAAGCGAAAGAAGATTCCATCTCTGTGCATTCTGAAAGTTCACTTGATCCATCTTGGTTGCATGAAGATACTCATTTGTGGATGTGCAAGGTCGCAGAGGAAGAGGAAAAATGCTTGAAAGCAAGAGAAGAAGGAACTTCACCAGGAGATAGACCAGTTAGAGACCCAGCCTACACACCGATGATCTTTCCAGATGAGGTGGCTGGCCAAAAGTCTTAGCCACCATGGACATTGCAGTCAATGAAGAACAATGGACACCTCACTGTGATGAGGAGGGTTATGATATCTCAGTGTTCATGTGTCAGCCCTTGCTAGAGGAATGTGACCCTAGTGATGTCATAGAAGAAGAAGAGAATGACGATGATCTGGAGTCCATTGTGATGGATAGTTGCTTTAACTCAGAGAAGCACTATCTAGAAGATATAGGAGTGTTCACCCAGAAAGAAGAAGAACCTCTCACAAGTATTAAAATGGTAAATTCAAAGAATGGGAGTGAGAGCAATCAAAAGAAAAAGAAAAGAAAAGCAGTGAAACAAGAAGAGGAGGAATCATTGTTTGAAGTACCAGAGAACTTCAAGAAATATGAAATTGACGATCGCAGAATGTTGGTACGAATGCCTAAGCGAGAGGCCATCATAGGGGAATCATATGATAATAAAGAAAAGACCAAGACGATTGTGGTGACCATTGAAGAGAATGAAGAGAGATGTACATATATAGGAGATGACCTAAGTGCAAGAGAAGAAATGGAGCTCGTAGCTCTATTAAGGGAATATAGGGATGTGTTTGCGTGGCACTATAGAGACTTGAAAGGGGTAGATCCAAGAATTTGCTCTCATACTATCCGCATGACTGCTGATGCCAAGCCCACCAAACAAAAGCCCTACACATATAATGATACATATGCAGCCAAAATAAAAGAAGAAATTGATAGGCTGATTGAAGCTGGATTCATCTATGAGATTGAGCATACTGAATGGGTGTCCCCCATCATAGTGGTGCCCAAGAAGAACGGGAAGTTGCGAGTGTGTATTAACCTTAAAAAAGTTAATGCCGCTACGATCAGAGATAGTTATCCACTTCCAATCACGAAACATCTATTGGAGCATGTTGCAGGCAAGGAAGTTTGTAGCTTCCTTGATGGATTTTCAGGTTACAATCAAGTAGCCATTGCCCCAAAAGATCAACACAAAACAGCTTTTGCCACAGAGTGGGGAATCTTTGCATTTCGTGTGATGCCATTCAGGCTCACAAATGCACCTGCAACATTCCAATGGCTCATGTGTCATGTCTTCAAAGAGTTCTTGCGAAAGAGCTTAGAAGTATATGTGGATGATTTATGCGCTCATTCCCAAGAAAGAAGATTTCACATCCCTGAACTCAGACAAATCTTTAACAAGTGTAGAGAATATCGAGTGTGTCTGAACCCAAAAAAGTGTGTGTTCATGGTGCGTCAAGGTAAAATCTTAGGTCATATTGTTTCTAAGAATGGAATCTCAACAGATGAAAAGGTATGAGCCATAGCGGAGCTGCCAAGGCCAAGAAATGTTAAGGAGGTACAAGCCTTTATGGGCCATTGTGGATATTACCGTAGATTTATCCACATGTACGCGATCATAGCTAGACCCCTTTATGCCTTGTTGTCTAATTTTGAGTGGAACGACGAATGCGAGAATTCTTTCAATGAACTGAAGAAACGTTTGTGCACAACACCAATACTGACCACCCCTGATTGGAATAAACCATTCCATGTCCATGTGGATGCATCCAATCACGCCATAGGATGTGTGCTAGCACAACCCACAAGTGAAGGAAACTTAGATTTGCCCATAGCATATGCTAGTAGACAACTAAACCCAGCTGAACGAAACTATACCACAACTGAGCGAGAGGGCTTAGGCATGGTATATGCTGTGAAGAAGTTTAGACACTATTTATTGGCCAACAAGTTCAAGTTTTTCACTGATCATCAAGCTTTGTTATATTTGGTCAATAAACCTTGCAACACTGGACGGTTAGTAAGATGGTTCCTCTTACTAATGGAATATGACTTTGAAGTTGTTGTCAGGAAAGGTAGAACCCACCTTAGGGCAGATCACCTTTCTCGCATCACTTCAGGAGAGTCACCGCAAGGAGTGTCTGATGAATTACTCGATGCTTATCTGTTCAATTTAGAAGTTGTTCCTAAATGGGCAAATAAGTTGGTACCAGTCCTAACCTTCGGCCCTGCAAATAAGAATGTGAAAACATCACAAGAAGAAATTTTAAAATCACAAAAATATCACATACTGGCAGGAAGCATGTACAAACAAGATATTGAAGGTGTATTAGCTTGTTGTGTCGAGGATGATGAACATAGTAGCTGGTTGCAACAAGCCCATGAAGGATTGGTAGGAAATCACTATTCTAAACAACGAACATTGCAAAATCTAAAATGTTTAGGAGTGTATTGGCCTAGCATGGACAAAGAAATACATGCGTGGATTAAGAATTGTCCAATGTGCAGAGAGAGACCACCAGTGGAGCATGCGACCCTTTATCAAGTATCATTAATTCCAGATTGGAGTGCTCCATTGGTAGAGTTTATGAGATCGGGAAGATTACCCAAAGAGGCTAGTCTAGCAAGAAGACGAAGCATGGAGCAAGAGGCTCGAGGCTATGCCTTAGTAGGAGACAACTTATACCGAAGAGGCAAAGATGGTTACTTAAGACTGTGCGTTCATGAATCAGACTATTTTAAAGTCTTAGAAACTGCACATAGCGGTGTCGCAGGTGGACACTTCGGTCCTGATCGAGTAATCAAGACCATTCTATTCTCAGGACTTTGGTGGCCCACTCTTCATATGGATGCTCATACCTATGTGAAGAAATGTGACACATGCCAACGTGCACAATATCCAGTTAGAAAAGATGAGATGCCTTTGAGGCCAATGATGGGAGGGCGTGCATTTTCGAAGTGGGGCATAGACTTCATAGGTCCTATTAACCCCCCAGGTAGAAACTCCCATGCAGAGTATATTATTGTAGCCACAGATTACCTTACAAAGTGGGTAGAAGTGAAAGCCACAACAAAGAATGATGCTCAGACTACGGCTAAGTTCTTATTCGAGAATGTGTTCACGAGATATGGGCTACCAATAGAGTTAGTGAGCGATAGAGGCACACACTTCTTGAATGAGGTCATTAAAAATCTTCTCCAAGAATTCTTGGTGATACACAAGAAGTCTGCCCCTTATCACCCACAAGCTAACAGACAAGCCGAAAGCACCAATAAGATCCTCTGTAACGTATTGACAAAACTGGTAAATAATAAATGCTCTGATTGGGACAAACAACTTCATCATGCTGTTTGGGCTTACCGAGTGCCTACAAAACGGTACTCAACGCCACCCCATTTCAAATGGTCTTTGGACAGAATGCTGTTCTACCATTAGACTTCCTCATCCCAGCCTTAAAAGTAGCACAAGAGCATGAGTGGAATGGACATGAATTGTCCTCTAGGATCTTCGATCTAGAACTCTTCGATCTGAAAGAGGGCAATCTAGTGTTGGTTTACACACTAAAGCAACATGCAAGTAAGTTGGAAAAAAGAGGATATGGACCCATGATCATTAATAGAATTTCCACTAGTGGTGCAGTTCAGTTGGCCACTCTAGAAGGAGATATCTTGCCAAACTATATTAGTGGATGTCGAGTCAAGTTATACCAAGAACCTCTTATAGAGGATATGCTTACGAGACTCAACACTGCTAAGAAGCGGAAAGAAGAGGAGTTAAGGGTGAGGGAAGAAGCACAACCAGAGGCCAGAGAGCGTATTAGGCGAAATAAGTTAAGGCGACTAGGCCTAGATGTCAACTCAAAAGCCCCAAAATATCACATGGATATGTGCCAAAAATCGGGCATAATTACTTCTCAAGTCATTGACCGACGTCCCTTTGTGACCATAGAGATAGGACAAGGAAAGGGTGCAAGGATTGTGAAAGCATTGATTGACTCAGGTGCAGCAAGTAGTGCAGTTAGACTATCCTACTGCCAAGACTTGCAGTTGAACATCTCCCATAGAAGCTTATCTCATAGGATTGGGAGGTGTGGAAACCCCTTGTTTGGGCGAGGTGGAACTTCCCACCTACCTTCAAGATGTTCCAATGAAAGTCAAAGTGCTAGTGTGTCAAGATGAGAACCTTACAGAACCACTTGTCTTGGATCAAGATTGGATCTATGACCATGCAGTTAACTTAAACCTAAGAAGTCAAATTCTTCAAGTTTGGGTACATGAACAATGCATCACATTAGAATTAGAGAACTGCATGCTCCTAGATCATTGTTGGCAGCAGTCGGGGAACCGAAGGAGCCACAAGACGAAGAGAGTCAGAGCGAAGGGACAGCACAAGCAGACATGGCAGTCAAAGAAGATCTGGCAAATAGGCCATCTAAATTTTTTAGACATCAAGGAGTTGAGCACACAAGAAGAAAGAGCAAGTAGGGAGCTCAAAGAGGTGTATGACAAATCAATAGAGAAAATCCCTACACAAATAGTGAGTTTAATCACGAAACACCATTGTAAATACCATTTCATATTTTTGTAGCTCCATTTTGTGCAAGCCAAGGAGTCCTTGAGCTTGAGGAGCTTTAGAAGTATCTACCTGCCAATTTTCGTATTTTTTAGATCTCGTTTGAGCCCTCAAATAAGCCTTGGAACCTAATTTTTAACTAGGCCGGACACTAGGTCTGGACAGGGCCAAAGCTAGTCAAAAACTATAAAAGGAGCTAGAGAGCTCATTTTTGAGGTTAGATTGTAATTGGAATGAATTTGTAAGAGCTTTTTGAAAGTAATCTAAAAACTCCATTGCTTCCCACTCCTTGTCTTGCCGTGTGTGCGCGTGTGTGTGTATGTGTGTGCATGCTTGTGTGCTTCTCACTCACGCACTTGTGCCTCCACTTGCTCGAGGTCTTCATATCATCCTCACGTCTTCCTGGATTGACATTAAAGGAGGTGCTACTCATCACTAAGCTACACCAAATTTTGGCGCCGTTGCCGGGGAACGAACTTTGAGGACGAGCGTGTGATGGTAAGACGTAGATTGGAGACGTTGGCGTTGTAGGTAATTTCTTTACTTTTCCTATTTTTCTCTTTCTTATCTTACCACCATCATCACCATCATCATCATCACCATCTTCCACCCCCATTTCCATCATCGCAAAAATTTCAGTTTTTTGATCATATCACCTTCTCCACCTCATTTCTCTCATTTCACTTGTGAGAGAGAGCGAGAGAGCGAAATTGTGTGTGCTGTTTTTGCATGTTTTTGAGCTGTATTGCAGGTACAGGCCGCATCATCGTCCCCAGCACTCTACGCAGGTACAGAATTTGTAGTAACTGTCTGTGTGTCGCCGACCTCTGTCAATCGCGATCGACAGAAAAAATGCTCAAATTGCCAAACAAAGTGCAAAACCATGATCTACAGGCCTAGAGCTTCCCAAAAATGTGCTTAGAATTTTGAAACTCCTCAGATTTCTGTCAATCGCGATCGCTCTGTCAATCGCGATCGACAAACCACGACGGACAGACCTGTCAATCGCGATCGACACGTCAATCGCGACCGACACGTCAATCGCGACCGACAGCCCATGACGGCTCTGTCAATCGCGACCGACAGAGTCAACGACCGATTGACCACGACCGACGGATCATACGCGTGACACGTGTCAATCGCGATCGAGTCATCAATCGCGATCGACCCATCAATCGCGACTGACAGCCCATGACGGCTCTGTCAATCGCGACCGACACAGTCAACGACTGTTTGACCACGACGGACAGACCCTCGCGACCGACCTGTCAATCACGATCGACCCATCAATCGCGACTGACAGAGTCAACGACCCTTTGACCACGATGGATTGACTTTTCGAGCCACCTGTCAATTGCGATCGACACGTCAATCGCGGCTGACAGCCACGACGGACCTGTCAATCGCGATCGACACGTCGATCGTGACTGACCTGTCAATCGCGACCGACAGACTTTGCGAACACGTTAGAAGGGCAAATTAGGTCAAATTTTTAAGGCAAAAATAATGGTCTAAATTTTGGCCAAGTGTGGGACAAATACTAGGGGGTAGTATTGCATTACGAGGGCATGACTCAAGTAACTCGAGAATTCCTGTTTGCCTGTTGACCTAGTTTAATCCTGTTTAACCCCAAAACCCTGAACTGGCATAACTTCCTCATACGAAATCCGTTTGCTGTGATTTCTGTTTTGTTGGAAAGCTCGCGGGGAGTACAAGAAAAACATCGACTGGTTACGGTTAAATTAAGATCAGGAATATTAGATAGGGTATTTTGAAGTTGACCATACTCAGGGGGAACAAAATTCAGGGATCTCTAGAGTTGTGTCCAAAAAAGTCATAGTGCAAATTGGTGAAGTGTTACATGAATGAAAGTGATTGGTTCTGTCTTTTGAATTTAAGTCTTGAGCTAACGGTGGACCTTTTACAGGTCCTGTAAGAGCATCGAAGGGTACACAAAGCAAGAGTAAGTGCAGGCTTGGGAACACGCGTCCTGGGCACACCAGGGCAACAACACAAGGAAAGGAACTCAAGGTTGGAAAACCCGCAACACCCTCCGTCAATTCTTAGTTTAGGCTAAGTGCAGGTAGTGTTAGAAGTAATTCCAGGCAACGATAGGCACGAGATAAATCAAAGACTATCTAAGAAATCAAGTTCAAGTCAAGAGATAACCTGTGTGTGTGAACGACAACCTTAAAGGAAAAGAACCTAATGTGAAACGACCAAACTAAAGTGCAAAATTAAACTCAAGTATTCCTAACGACGTGATATCAGACAAGAGTATAAACATGATATTCAACATAAAAAGGAAATTAAGTAATTGATACAAAGGACTCAGAAACGTGGTTGTACCTGGGAAAAATTGGGTTAATCAGTTAGGCATATGAACCTTAGATCAGGACGACATCTAGTAAGATATAGACAAAGCCTTAGGTCTTCAGAAGCTAGCGTCAATCATACTGCGAGGTCTTGGGCCCAGCAGCTGAGTCACCACTCGCATTACCCTAGCTCTGATACCAGTGAATCAGAGATGTCTCAAGGCATGGACAGACCTACGGGAAGTTCAGGAGTGCCATACTTGCACAGGGTAGAAGGCCCATACAAAACGCAGTTGGAATACCTTAGGACCAACCGATTAGGTGCTAGCATCTATGAGGACGGCCTAGGAAGATCTGTGGTACAGATTAAGAATCCTGATCAATCCATTGGACTAGAGCGCCCAGCTGTCAAGTTTGAAAACGGAGCATACTTGGACAAAGAAGGAACCATATACGTAGTCACCAGTCACCCAGATAGGACGGACGAATTTGGAAATGTGATCCCAGAAGCGGACTTAGGTGACCTAGAGCAAGGAAACATGGGTACAGAACCTAGAACCCCTCGAGGCAAATCGGTTCTCACTAGGATTATCACACCAGAGTGGATTCCCCAGGATAATAAGAGCATAGATTTGCTCCTCAATCGAGAAACTGACGAAGCCTTTTGGAGGTATAAATCTGATCAGCCAACTGATATAGGAACAATCATGATCTATGAGTTTAGGGATCCTGATAGCCCAGGCAGAGTGACCTACTTAGATCACGCTTCGGAGAGGATCTTTGTGGTGACGGAAAATGATAGGCATGCTTACACTTGGAAGGGTGAATTTGTTTTCCCCCAACCAAGATCGAACGTGTCCTTTGGTCACCCAGGAGCGGGAACCTCCCACGCTCACGGAACTCAAAGAGACAGACATAGAGATAGGCCAGAAGTAAGCTTTGCCACCCTAGTGGGCAGAGAAAGAACGAGGATGGAAACAAATAGAGTAGAACCTGAGATACTTAGAGCTCACAGGAATCAAAGCAATGTGGATGAGTTCCCTCTGCCACGACCTAGAGAGCACACAAGGACTTTGAGACCGACTCAACTAGTTAGGTCCATGAAGAACTACTTCGATGGCACTGGAGATCCATACAATCATGTGGCTGAGTTTAGGCAAGTCTTGAGAGCTGAACAAGTGGAGGATCTATTCACGCAGTACAATGCCTTTGGTCTGACCCTTAGGAACACTGCCCTGACATGGTTTCAGCCACTAAATGAGAGGCAGTTCAGGAGCATAGACCAACTCCTAGAGGCTTTCATTATTGAATTCTCTAAGAGTGGCATAAGGCATAATACCTCCTCGCTGATTCACAGCTTCAAGCAAACCCCTCAAGAAACCATGAGACTTGCAGGAAGAAGATTTAGGCAATACTTAGAAAGATGCCCTGTTTCGGAGCTACCCACACTAGCTAAGCAAGTGGCTTTATTCCTGGATGGATTGCTAAGTACTAAATTGAGATCTTATGTGTACTTGAAGGACCCTAGGACAATAGAAGAGTGTGTACGCATGTGTATTGACATTGAGGATAACCTAGGGGAGGAGTTAGAGCTTTCCAAGATATACAAAGATTCGGATAGTGCCTCTAACCTCTCTTCCACGCAATCCACTTCAATCGAGGAACTTGCAGAGAAAGTAGCTCAGAAATTAGGTGTAACTAGCAAACAAATCCCAAGGTTTGCCCCTGTGAAAAGGTGCTATACTTGTGGTGGCGACCACATGGCGAACGTATGTCCCATTATGGCTCAGCCCCAAGTAAATCCTAGTAGCCAGTATTGCACCATAGAACGGAGGTACACCAATCACACCGCACAAGATTGCCCCTACAATAAGCAAACAGTTAGGCAAACTTACCCTCAACCCTATCCACCGCAGGGAAGATACCAAAACCCGTACCCTCCACAGCCATACGGCAGGACACAACAACCTTATCAGCAACCATACCAAAACCACCAAAGGCCTCAACCTGTGTTAGCACAACAACCCCCTGCCCCAGCTAATGCGATCCCGGTAAAGTATATTGCTGCAGAAGAGAACCTGAATAGAGCTATAGTCCCTGTAACATCATTGCTTTCTGAAAGTGACCCGAGTGACCATAGTTTTGATTCTACACATGTCGATAGTCCCCAGGCCTACTACATGCAGTCTCCTGAGCATGGTGAGTCTTACTATAGTGAAGAGCCAAATGAACCTAGTTGGGAGTCAGATTACACAAACGTCATGTATGCAAACCCCAACCCTAGGCCTCAACCTAAGCAAGTAAGACCTCCATTCCCAAGAGGACCATGCTACAGATGTCAGGGAGATCACCTCATTCGTGATTGTCCCTTACCTCCACTTACACAACCCCAGTCAGTGACAATTCAGGGCTTTTGCCAAGAATGTGGAAAGGAGCACCTCTTACGAGACTGCCCTAAGAATCCTAATAATATGCCAAAAATCACTCCTATTAACGTTATTGGGTTGGTGGTAGACTCCACAGGAAGTGTGACATCCACCGCACCAGTACAGGTAGTGACTAGAGCTCAGGTATTGCAGCAGAACCAAGGGGTAAACCAGGATAAGAACCCAGAGGCTAGTGAAACCGAGAGCATGACAAAGAAAAGGACTAGAGCGTGGAAAGATAGTCGGGAAAGAATGAAAAGACAATGGACTAAAAAGATGAGTGAACTTGAGGAAAGCATAAGAGAAACCAAAGCCATGATAACTGAACTCACATCTCAAACTCCCTCTCACACTACCCCACCACCACCATTCCCATCGCCATCCAACCCGCCACCTTCCAACCCACCTCATACGATTCCACCACCCCCTAGAGTAGGATCAGTATTAGCTGATCCCACTCCTGAAGATATAGACATGATGCTTAAAGCATATCAGGCCAGAATCCAAGAAGGGCCAAATGTCACGGATCATGACAAGTGCTACCCTAGAGCTGACTTAGAGATAGAAAGAACCAAGCTGTGCGCGAAAATGGTCGCATTGGCTCAGACTATGTTTGAAGCTAGTCGCCTTTTCAATTACTCGGGCTCAGCCAAGACGCAATTACACTTGGATGGACTCCTAGAGAAGTTAGAGGGCATAATTGCAAGATCTTCCAAGGAAGAAAAAAATCAAGAAAGAGATAAAGCAAGCAAAAACATGACCCATCCCCCATCGGAAGTCTATGTGCCCAATTCCACTGAACCATGCAACCCCCCCTCCTTAGAAAGAATAGAGAATCTAATGGCACAATCACAAAAGGAACTCGCCCCTCAACACCATGACAAGGCTAGTGAAAGAGCAGGTCTTCCTACCCAGAAAGCCTATGTGCCTGAGACCTACGTGCCTAACTCTACGGAGCCAGACACCTCTTCTTCTATGAATCAATACACACCAGAATTCTTGCGAGAGATTCAAGAAGAGAAATGGGCTAAAGAGAGTGAAGTCCCTCCTCCCATTGAACTGGTGGATGACACACACGATCAATTCCCACAAGACCTTCCTTCCATTTATGGAGAGCAGGAGAGTGCCCAATCTCAAGAAAGATTAGACTTCGAGTCTAATTCTTTACAAGAACTACCCCATTTCACAGGCCCATGGGAAGCAAAGTCCACCTGTATGAGAGCGCCTACAGTCATGGTGAGAAACGAAGATTCAGTCATACCTAGGAACATAGAGGTAGTGAAGAACACCAAAGTGCAGTGCAATCTCACTTTGGAAGAGCTGCTTAAGGTTAGACCAGAGGTGTGGAAACATGTAGCCAATCAAGTGCCCGAGATAGCAAAACCTCGTTCCCAGGTAGGATCACATAGGACAGTGCCAGAGATACCCTTGGATAAAATAGGAGATATGTGTGAAGGTGAAGAAGGGAACACCTATCTTCCCATTACCTACCAGGAGTACACCACCAAGGCAATTTTGGACTCAGGTGCCGGAGTTGCAATTGCCACCACTTCCCTATGGAAGCGTTGGGGCAAGCCAGCACTCAGGCCAACGAGAATGAAATTGCAGATGGCCGATGGTCATATCGAGAGGCCCTTAGGATTGCTAGAAGGAATAACTCTCACCACTTGTGGTGTCGAGTTTGAGCATACATTTGCTATATGTGACTTCAGCAAAAATCATGCCTATGAGATGATTTTGGGAAGACCATTTATGCGACAGTTGCAAGTGGTACAGGACTGGGGAACCAATTCTTTGTACCTGCAGCACTTAGGTGTTACGACCAAAGTCAATCTTAAGGATTACTCTCATAGAGATGTACCTCCCATCCAATGGAACCCCATCCATAGAGCCAAAGATGATACGGAATCGGTGCATTCCCTAGGATCAGGATCCTCATGGATGCATGAAGACACTCACTTATGGATGTGTAAGGTAGCAGTAGAAGAAGAGAAGAGAGAAAAAGCCAGAGAGGTAGGTGCAAAAGAAAACCATAGATCAATTCAAGACCCAGCCTATGCACCTGTAGTTTTTCCTGACGAAGAATTTGAACCCCACGGCTGGGCAAAAATCCTAGCAACAATGGATGTAGCCATCAATGAAGAACAATGGACACCTCACTGTGATGAGGATGGCTATGACATTTCAGTCTTCTCCATAGAGCCAATCATGGGAGAGGCAGTTCTAGAAGAATGCGAACCTAGCCCTGATGCATTTGAGGATGCAAGTGACTCCGATCTAGAGTCAATCATTATGGACCCACCTTTTGCATCAGATGAAGAATATTTCTATGAAGTAGAATTTCAACCCCAAAGGCACGGAGAGCTTACAAATGATGTGCGGCTAGCCACACATGTGACCCCAAAGGAAGAAGGGAAGAAAAGAAAGAAGAGAGCAGTCACACCAGAAGAGGAAGAATCTTTGTTTGAGGTCCCGGAAAATTTTAAGAAGTATGAGATAGACGATAGGAGAGTTATGATAAGAATGCCTAAACGAGAGGCACAATCAGGAGAGGCCTATGATAACAAAGAAACCACCAAGAAAATAGTAGTGGCCCTAGAAGAAGGAGAGGAGAGATGCACGTACATAGGACATGACTTAACAGAGGAAGAAGAGCATGCGTTAATAGCCTTGCTAAGAGAATACAGAGATGTATTCACTTGGAGTTACAAGGATTTGAAGGGTGTTGACCCAGACATATGCTCACACACCATCCCCATGACTTCAGATGCTAAACCTTCTAAGCAAAAGCCCTATACATATAACGATAATTACGCTGCCAAGATTAAAGAGGAGATAGATAGACTGGTTGAAGCTGGATTTATCTATGAAATTGAGCACACTGAGTGGGTATCCCCCATCGTAGTGGTGCCCAAGAAGAATGGCAAGCTGCGTGTATGCATTAACTTGAAGAAGGTCAATGCAGCCACAATTCGAGATAACTATCCGCTTCCCATCACAGAACATCTCTTAGAAAGAGTAGCAGGCAAGGAAGTGTACAGCTTCCTTGATGGATTTTCGGGCTACAATCAAGTAGCCATAGCTCCAGAAGATCAGCATAAAACAGCTTTTGCCACAGAGTGGGGTATATTTGCCTTTCGTGTAATGCCATTTGGGCTTACCAATGCACCAGCTACCTTCCAGAGACTAATGTGCCATGTATTTAAGGAGTTCCTGAGAAAGAACTTAGAAGTCTATGTTGATGATCTTTGTGCTCATTCCAACATTAGACAAACCCATATTCCTGAACTCAGACAAATCTTTGACAAATGTAGAGAATATCAAGTCTGCCTAAACCCAGAAAAATGTGTTTTCATGGTCAGGCAAGGCAAGATTCTAGGGCACATAGTGTCGAAGAATGGCATATCTACTGACGAAGAGAAAGTGAGAGCCATAGCAGAGCTACCTAGGCCAAGGAATGTCAAGGAAGTACAAGCTTTCATGGGACATTGTGGTTACTACCGCCGGTTCATTCACATGTATGCTGTCATTGCAAAGCCCATGTATGGACTCTTGACTAACTTTGAGTGGACTGATGAATGTGAGAATTCCTTCCAGGAGCTTAAACGAAGGTTATGTTCAGCACCAATCTTGACCACGCCAGATTGGAATAAGCCTTTCCATGTTCATGTGGATGCATCCAATTATGCCATTGGATGTGTGCTTGCTCAACCTACTGGTGAAGGTAATATGGATCTTCCAATTGCCTATGCTAGTCGACAACTGAATGCAGCTGAACGAAATTACACCACCACTGAGAGAGAAGGCTTAGGCATGGTATATGCAGTCAAGAAATTTAGACACTATTTGCTTGCAAATAAGTTTAAATTTTTTACTGATCACCAAGCACTGTTATATCTCGTGAAAAAGCCATGCAATACAGGAAGATTAGTAAGATGGTTTCTCTTGCTAATGGAATATAATTTTGAAGTTGTGGTAAGGAAAGGGAGGACTCACTTAAGAGCAGATCACCTTTCTAGGCTCACATCTGGAGAAGCCCCACAAGGAGTATCAGATGACCTTCCTGATGCTTACTTGTTTAACTTGGAAGTGGTACCGCAGTGGGCTAAGCCATTACTGCCAGTATTGACGTACGGACCTAACCATCCAGTAATAAACGCGCAGGATAGAGAGGTAGTAAAAGCCCAAAAGTATCACATCATGGCAGGAAGTATGTACAAGCACACAGATCAAGGAATCTTGGCTTGTTGTGTAGAAGAGGACGAGTACGCTAAATGGTTGCAATTAGCACATGTAGGTGCATTAGAGCAACACTACTCAAAACAACGAACCCTACAGACACTAAGGAGACTTGGAGTGCATTGGCCAACTATGGAAGCTGATGTCCAAAAGTTGTGCAAGGAATGCCCAATCTGCTGCACTAAACCACATGTGGAACATGCCACTCTTTATCAAGTGTCCATAGTGCCAGATTGGAGTGAACCACTAGTTTCCTTCCTAAGAACGAAAGCTTTCCCTTTGGATATGACCCTGGTTAGGAAAAGGAGTTTAGAACAAGAAGCCCAGGATTACTCACTCATTGGTGATAATCTCTACAAGCGTGGTAAGGATGGTTACCTGAGACTATGTGTCCATGAGAGTGAGTATCTCAAGATCTTGGACACTGCTCACCAAGGTGTAGCAGGAGGACACTTTGGACCAGATCGGGTGATCAAGGCAATACTATTTGCGGGCTTCTGGTGGCCGACCCTTCACATGGATGCACATACCTATGTGAAACGCTGTGATGTCTGTCAGAGAACTCAATATCCTATACGTAAAGATGAGATGCAACTGAAACCAATGATGGGTGGACGTGCATTCTCTAAGTGGGGAATAGACTTCGTAGGTCCTATTAATCCCCCAGCTAAGGGTTCTCATGCAGAATATATCATTGTTGCAACAGAATATCTAACTAAGTGGGTAGAGGTAAAAGCCACAACGAAGAACGATGCTCAAACAACAGCTAAGTTTTTATTTGAGAATGTGTTCACTAGATACGGGCTACCTATAGAGCTAGTTAGTGATAGAGGCACTCACTTCTTGAATGAAGTGATTGAAAATCTGCTCCAAGAATTCTTGGTAATACATAAGAAGTCTGCCCCCTATCACCCTCAAGCAAATGGCCAGGCTGAGAGCACCAACAAGATCTTATGCAATGTATTGACAAAATTAGTGAACAATAAACGCTCTGATTGGGACAAACAGCTACACCATGCTGTTTGGGCATATCGAGTCGCCTACAAAACGGTACTCCAAGCCACCCCCTTTCAGATGGTATTTGGCCAAAACGCCGTGCTACCTTTGGACTTCTTAATACCTACATTGAAAGTAGAGCACGAATGGACGGGTCATGAACTCTCCTCTAGACTTTTTGACCTTGAACGATTAGGAGAAACAAGACTGAGAGCAGCTGCAGGGATATATGCAGCTAAGAAACGACAGAAGGCCTACTTTGATGCCCACGTTAAGGATAAAGGTTTAAAGGCAGGCGACTTAGTTTTAGTCTACACATTGAAGCAACATGCGAGGAAACTGGAGAAGAGAGGCTACGGACCCATGATCATTAACAGAATCTCAACAAGTGGAGCAGTACAACTAGCCACATTAGAAGGCGATGTTCTCCCAAGTTATATCAGCAGATGCAGAGTCAAGTTGTATCAGGAACCTCTCACAGAGGAAATGCTAAGTCGACTCAATACTGCTAAGAAATGCAAAGAGGAAGAAAAGCGAATTCGAGAAGAAGCTCAAGCAGAAGCCCTAGAGCGCATACGGAGAATGAAATTAAGAAGACAAGGTAGAGAGCACCCTAGGCAAGATGCATATGCAGATCAAAGATATGACGTGGCTATGTGTGAAGTTTCAGGTGTTAGCTCACATAGGATAACTGATTGACGTCCTTTCATAACCTTAGATATAGGACAAGGAAAGAGTGCAAGGACTGTAAGAGCCTTGATTGACTCAGGTGCAGCCACTAGTGCTGTTAAATTGTCTTACTGTCAAGAGTTGCACTTAACTGTCAATCCTGTGGAAGCGTATCTCATAGGATTGGGAGGCGTGGAAACCCCTTGCATGGGCGAGGTGGAACTTCCCCTCTATATTCACGATGAGGCAATGACAGTTAAAGTACTAGTGTGTCAAGATGAGGACCTCACTGAGCCCCTTGTCTTGGGTCAAGACTGGATCTATGACCAAGCAGTGAACTTAAACCTAAGAAGTGGACTTCTTCAGGTATGGGTGAATCAGACTAGAATTACAATTGAGTTAAATAATGGAGCACTCAAGGAGCTAGGAAAGGCACAGACTCCTGGTCCCTCCAGGGGTACACATGAAATTGACCATGCTGTTCTTGTCCAAGGCTATGTGATACAGAAGAATGAAGATCTCAAAAAAGGAGTCAGGACCACAACAGAACTCCCTTCTTTTCCAAAGGCCAGAAGGAGGCAGCAACTAAGGACAGATCAATCACTGAAGACTCTCCAGGCGAGAGACCAAAAGAACGCGCGAAGCAGAACAACTCAGCCGATGAAACAAATGTGGGTGCGGAAAGACGAGCTGCCGACCGTAACTAAGTTGCAACAACGGTCTCAACTTCCTATTAGTAATCAACGACTTGATGCTAATAAGAGGACTCCTAAAACCTCTGTTGAGAAAGTGAAATCCATTTGGGTACCCAAGAAGTCGATGAAGGCTGACCCACAATCAAGATAAATTTGGGTGCCTAAGGCTTGCTTGCGGGCTCAACTATTCCCCCACAATTCACATCATACACGACAGGGTTCACTCGCTCAAGCAGCCGCCACCCACTCTTGTCTGATACACTCGAATACACTACGACCTAGAAGCACGCACAGACTCACTCGTAAATGGGTCCCAATGACACAACAACTCCCAGCAGAATTACTCATGCAACCCTCCCGAATCTCCAAAAAACCAAGACCAAAAGCCATTCATGGTGTTTGGCAACCTAAAACTTGTAATAAACCCCCCGACCCCAATCTGTGAATTCATCTCCACTTACTAACTGCATTAGTCAAACAGTGCATCTTCCCATCTAGCTCCTAGGACTATCCAGGCATTAACTACACACACTGTCATCGTGCACTTACTAACCACTGACTCATCATCTACCTCATGTTAATGTTGTAACGGGGACAACAATGGGTTTGTTCTGTCCATTACTATGTTAACACCTGGTTCTATATTCTCACAGAACCAACAAGCAAGCAGGGCCATGGCAGAAGCCGGAGGTGCCAGTTCTCACGCCGGATCCAGCGCACAGATTGTGGATATAGAAACACTCCTCCTCGAAGCATATCTCACCGAAAGACCGCAAGAACTTCAAGCTGTGCATGTGCTCCCAATTCAGGATCCTCCTCAGGGACACACCTCCCAGGTGGGCAAACACGCTCATTGGTTCAGTGATGTTGCAGGACCATTGGGTGATGGAACCTATTTTTGGGAAGCTGAATTGGAGTTTAATGGTAAATGGGGACGCTACCATTTTTCACGCGCGAATTTGAGAGCTATCAGAATGCCGAAGTAATGCGTTCAGTATGGACCAAAGCTGGCCTGGACAGTTATTTCAGGGCCCACTTAGCGAAGCCAGATTTCTTACGTTGTTCTGATCTTATCAGTACCATCACTCCTAGCAGGGCCAAGGGAGGCGACAGTACTTTTGTGTTACCCTCACTATTGCTGGGTCACGAACTCAAAAGATTCAAACTGACCCTCAATCTGGTACGAGAAGCATTGGGCATGTATGGTATGCACATTCCTACTGAAAAGGAAACAATGGTTCCAGGCAGAATGAAACATAAAGATCTCAATAAGTTGAAGGATATGGTAGCAATGACACCGACCATTGCTCTTCACCTACGGACCGTCATGCAACATTTTGCTTTCCCCGCCCAAGAAAGATTCACCATGCCCCCAAAGAAGATATGGTTTAGCTTGTATTTGGCAGAGACAGAAAGCCTCCCTATCAACGTACCACATTGGATCATAGATCAGATTCACCTAGCCCATCAACGGTGGAACAAGAAGTAGAAAAATGTGCTCCACGGGTGTTGTGCTTTGACCAAGATAATCTATCGATGTCTAGCCTATGACATGCCTATTCAGCGGGCACTCGTATGGTCCCGGGCCCAGGAGTTCCAGAGAAGGCTATCAGCGGCAGGTCCTCCATCAAAGAAGATGAGAGAGGGAGTCCAATTACCCTGCGCTCAACCAAGGGGAGCCACCACTACACCAGAAATTACCCCTCCCCAGACATGACGCATTAGACCATTCACCATTCGGCTACCAAGACCAAGTACCGAGGGACCCAATCTGGTGTTTCCACCCGTCCCATCAGACTTGGAATTTCCACAGGGCTTTACTCTCAATGATCTCACTGATGAAGAAGTGGC